>JABSTQ010010575.1:0-681380 GCA_013358835.2 Ixodes persulcatus
TGCCCGCAACAAACTAGCCCTCCAGGTTGAACCGACACAAAGGCAAAGAGAAAGAAAAGAGGCAAAGTCAAACAATGCATCAAATTCGTCACCTCCCTAAAAGGCACGGTCTACATGATCCCTTTCTCCTGCAGGCGCTCCTATATTGGGCAAACGGGACGATGCCAGAACATACGACTCGGAGAACAACACAGCTCCATGGAAGGAACTGCATACTCGCATTTAGCGAAGCACTATCGAGGTTGCGGGTGCAAACCGTGGTTCTCCAACACCACCGTATTGTTTGAACACCAGACCAAACGTGTAGAGAATTGAAGGAAACCTACTACATAAAAACACTCTTGCGTGAGCCAACCTACACTGACTCTAACAAACAGTGAGATTCATTTTCTGGATCTTGGTTAGCACATGGAGTGGGAAACGAACAAGAAAGAAGTGGCAAAATCAATGCTGCACCCTGTGCCTACGCAAACACAGCGACATCTACACATTCCAATCAAAAATCAGTTGTTAGTCAGCGCTTGTCCAGTGTAGTCCTTCCCTTCTGTCCCCCCCCCCCCCCCCCCCCCCCCCCTTGTCCGGTTTGCACTGTTTTTCACGAGGAAGCTAGAAACATTATTTGCCAGACAGTGCATGCAATAAACAGTCTATTGTTTATGCAGCTTTATGCACTGCTTGCAGGCTAATGATCCACAGGAACACAGCTGACATCTTTTTAAATGCAAAGGGTCAATCGATGTTTGCTTCAGTCTTTTTTTTTACCTTTTTGAATAATTTTAGATTTATGAATAAGCAACTGCTCCTTCATTCTCATCAATGGACAGATTGCAGATTTCTCGCAAACACAGGCGCCATTTCTTGCTCAGCGTGTATCCCAATGAAATGAAGCAACGAACCACAGGAGTCTCACAGTGTCATTTATAGTGAACTGTACATAAGTGAATGTTATCAATATGTCACTACATGCCCATGGGACATGACCTATATTTGCATATTTTCAGCCCTCTATTAAATCCCCTGGAACAGCCTGAACCACAGCTTTTTCAAGTTAAGATAGCAATTCATATTCACTCATACTGAAGGTAGAAATGGGTAAATTCTCTAGCACTGGCAGCCAAAACAGTGTTAGTCAAGGCACAGCTTCCACTGATCAATTTGTCCACACCTTCCAAGCGAATCACTGCTCATGGCCAAACATTATTGACTTCCAACTAAAATGAAGACAGTCAACTTTTTCCACGCAAGCCAGGCTACTGCGAGAGAAGAGTCGGGTTCTTTCCGTAAAGAATACAAGAGATCTGAGCAATCAAGGATGACCATTTGCCTTCATTCGGACGAGGAAGGAAAACTGTCTAAGTCATTGTATGGACATTCAGAAGTCCAGTAGGAACTTAGTATGCCTAAGATGTAGACTCATCAGTTTTGCCTACTGATAAGTGCTACAAGTTGATGAAACAGCCTTGAAATGTATCGTAGTAGCGTGGTGAATGGGAAAGGTATTGAACTGTCGTTTTTTTCTGCCCTTAAAAACAAAGCAGAGGGTTAGCAATCAGGGGCAATCACATAAGCCTTGGTGTCATGCAACTTGAATTTTTCCCATTCAAAAGTAACTTTTGCAGCTCTATCAGCAAGTTGCCATGGTTATACAAATATTTTACAACTTACCTTTCCATTGAAGCTTTCCAATTTTAATGCAGGTGTTCACTGTCTGAAAGGAGGAAAATATGGGGCAGTCATGCTACCAGTTTTGGAAAAGTATCAATAACATATACGATACTGAATGTAGAATTCATTGTCAACGTCGTCTGCCATCGTCTTCACCCGGAGTGCAGAACCCTTAGAACACAGCAGCCGACAATCAAGTGTTGTTCAGACCTGTCGTTACTAGAGGTGGGATTTCCGGACACGTCCCGTTTTCGAAAAACGTTCCGGTTAACAGTGTCAGCTACCAGTACACATCTATCGAGCCATTTCCATTTGGTTTTCATCAATTTTGTTGCCCCGAATTGTCCCGATTCTATGTCAAGTGTCCCAAAATATTCAATATTGTCCCGATTTTTTTGTTTAGTGTCCAGTTACTTAACTGAAACGCCTGTATAAAATGTGTCTTTCACCCATTGATAATATTTTTGCATCGGCCAGGAGCCAGTGCGGCATTCTTTTGCCACAACGTTCAAACCGCATGCGCTGCCTTATATGAGCCGGCTACCTTCCCTGCCTTCTAGAGGCGCTGGATATACTATGCCACCGACCGATGGTGCCATGCACACTCCTGATGGTTGTTGACGACATGTGTGCCCCACAAAAAGCTGCCACCAATTGGTTTGCGATAACTTCCAGCGACACGCCGCCGTTTCCATGCGCACTCCTGCTGGCGCGTTATTGTTGGACGGCTCTGCAAAAGACAAACTTCGAAAGTTGCTCAAGAAAAAAGTTCAGCCTTTCCACTCTGGTGAAGAAGGAAGACCAGCAAAACAGTACTATGATAAGACGACCTCAAGGACAACTTCTTGGACGACCTCAAGGACGACGCCTAGAGGTGACGTCTAGGACGATCTCAAAGACGATGTCTAGGACGACCTCAAGGACGACTTCTAGGACAACCTCGAGGACGACCTCAGGGACGACGTCTAGGACAACCTCAAGGACGACGTTTAGGATGACCTTAAGGACGACGTCTAGGATGACTGCTAGGACGACCTCAAGGATAACTTCAAGGACGGCCTCGAGGACAACCTCTCTGACAACCTCAAATATGACCTCAAGGATGACGTCTAGGATGACATCTAGGATGCCTCGAGAAATTCAGCCTTTCCACTCTGGTGAAAACCAGAGTGGAAAGGCTGGAAAGGTTGCCGTCATCTATGAGCGAGGCTGGCAAGCCGGTTGTCTGGTTGCCGCCGTCGCTCATAGATGGTGGCAGCTGTCCGGAGTTTTGTGTCGACATTTGTTTGGTACCGGACACGATCCTCGGGAACCTAGCCCTTAACAGCTCCGTTGTAAAACCCTGAAATAGAGCGAGTATGTTCACAAAGAACTCCAAATGCATTTATGACTTGGATGCCGAAGGAGCCCTCAGGTTTTTGCCGCCCCTCTCTGTGGAAGTCTATGCGTCATTCTCCGACCTTAAAGGGATGCTGAACTGAAATCAGGATTCCACAAAACACGCAGCAAAAGCGTGCAACGGGATGCTGCAAACACCAAAACATCACTCATACAGCGATATCTCAAACGGATGACCGTATTTTTCAAGAAAAGGAGGCGCATTTTGACAGAAATGTTCACATCATGTTCTCCGAGAAAGAGAGGGAATGGCCTCGCGTCTTCTCACGCCTCGCCGCTTGAGGGAGCGAAGCGAAGAGAGGAGGAAACTACGTATCTTCACGTCACGCGCCTCGTCGGCCTGGTTCAATCTCGACCTCTTTTTCCACAAAATACGGCCGTCCATTCGAGATATCGCTTATGAGCAGTGTTGTAGAGATTGTAGCGCCCCGCCTACATCTCCTGCATTGTTTTTTCTGAAATCCAAATTTCGGTTCACCATCCTTTAAGAATTTGTCAACAGAGGAAAGGCACAGCCTGAGCAAAGAAACACTTGAGATGTTCCTAACCATTTTCTTCAACTCACAAGAGTAGAAAGCGTGTTTTTTAATAATACAAAGTATACATATTTCACCGCTAATAAACACTCCAAGCGTACTCGCAAAGCATAACGTTTTCCCCGAAAAGTGTCTTGATGTTTTTGGCATTTTTGTTGTGATTTCAGTACTAATTTTGTCCCGGAAATTTCAGCTCTAGTCATAACGTCTCATGTCCCTCACATATATATTCTCAGCACAACGAAAAAATACATTATTGAAATAAATATATACAAAAATTCGCCAAGATATCGATGTGCCGACACTGAGATCTAAACTCAGGTCTCACAATTACTGGTCAAGTTGCATTATTTATTATATGAGCATAAATTAGTGAAGTTTGGAGTAGTTAAGTGAACATACTTTTTTATACATACAAATTTAAAGTTATACCACAAAAAAAAAAAAGTTTTTAGGATGATCCAATTACGCCGAACCACAGCGTCAACAAAATGAAAAAGTTGAGCCGAGACAGCGCACTTAGTATTTACAGAAGGGAGACAAGAAAGGCAAAGCGAAACTGCATGTTCTTTCACAGCGAGGGGTCGATCGAGATACTTTATACTTACATCAGCTTTCAAGATCAAATAACACGAGCTATTTTAGAACGGTAGACTGCACGGTTGTCCGAAACGAGGAGCGATCGGACGAGACAGAGACGGGTAGTAAGCTCTCGAACACGCGGTGAACGGGACGCCAAGATAAAACTAAAGCCAGAATTGTAACCTCAAGCTTGGAATCTCCATTTATGTTCTCCTTTATCGCCGCTGATTAGATACGCCCACTTTGGCACGCCTCAGATTATTAGCCTTCAATATTTCGACGCGCGCAAATATCAAACATTAAATACAATATATAAAAAAAAAAAAACGCTGTCAAAGTAAAATAAAAAGTACACGCGCGGTGTATGCTGAACGCAAAGAAAGACATACGCCTATATTTATAAAGCGGCAACAAAGCGCTCTGTCTCGGCGCGATTTACAGAGTGGGGCACAAGACACAGAGCACAGCTGATTTGACTCACGAGCACGCGCTCATTTCTCGAATATTTCGTAACGTGTCCGGACGGAATATTGGGACGATGAAGCAGCTACGCAATGCCCGGCATTGCGACCGTGGTAGCGAACGACTAAAGACCGTGTTTACGCCAATCCTTCTTATTTTTACGGCTATTTCCCAACACAAACTAGGTAAGATTCGATACTCGACGCACTTCTAAGCGGAAAAAGAAAGCTCGTTTGAAGGGGATTACTAGAGGGGTACTGACCTTTCTCTTGCTCCCGCTAAATGTGTGAGTTGACTATAGTTTTACAGCTTATTCTGATAACAGCGAAATGATTTTCAAAGCCTCTACGCGAAAATTTTGTACGATAAGGCAGCGAACACCCATCGCTGCTGTTTACATTTCTACGCTATCTGATCTGCCGGAACGATGTTTTCCGCGATGGGGATTGCTGCGCTGGCGCTGAAACCTCTTCCCTAGCCAGCCAGCCTCGGTTAGTTTCGTTTTTAGTTCGTTTGTAATCCACCGCGGCAGAGGTTGAGTAAAAAGTGTAATATGGTAATTATAAAATTAACTACCTAAAGTTTATCATTTATCTCTTGAAATATTCACCTTCACTGGCACATCAAAGAAAGGGGGTTCGCAGAAGGCGCGTGCACGGCTGGCACGACCAAAGAGGGTGTTGGCACGGCCAGCAGATAGGTCTATAATACACCAAAGCTTTTGTTATAGATTATAAATAAAACAAATTAATTCTGCTAAGTTAGGCCTTCTAAAGTCCGCAATACCAAAACGGCGGGAAAAAGCAGGAATTCAAACGATAGATCGTGCACTACGACCAACGTTATTAAACCACTCAGTTGGGAAACTGAGGGACTGCTTTCAAAAAGTGACCCCGATTTATCCTCGAGCACCGAGCTAATGACGAACACACCGCCACCATTTCTCCCGCAGCGGACGTCCGAGGAACGCACGTTACTTCTATTTTGGCTTAATTGGCCATTTTGAAGCCGTAACAGATACAATGGAAGAGGTTACAGGGTAAGGGGTGCCACCTCCGTCTCCCCAGCGGACGCACCGCGTCTTACTGCCGAAGTCAAAATGCACCTAGGTCGGGACGCGCTACCTGAAAGCACCGCTGAGGCATGGTTGTATAAAAACAATATTAATTGTGCCGAAAAACCTTGCAAACTAAAGATTTCAAAAACATCACGCGCCCTTCATTTTGTACTAAACTCCAAAAAATTTCATACAAAAAGAGTCTTTTCCGTTTGTTTTTACGCAAAAACAGGCTTTCTAAAAGCTCAAGATGACCGCAGTACAGACAAATGATAAAGAGTGGCGCTGTTGTCGCATTTAGCTCGGTCTCGGTGGACCGCCAGCGGCCCAGGTTTCGACGGCGAGTTTCTCAACTGAGTGTTTTAGTAACGTTGACTACGACCAACCTCGTTGACTATACGATCGACGGCATTGCTGCGCAGCCGGTCGTAAGCAGCCACAAGAGGCTTAAAGGGCAAGGAGGTTTATAAGTACTAGGAGGGGGCACGTTGCAATATTGGTGAAGCCTAGTCATAAAAAGTTTAAACGATAATGTGCCCAGCGTGACCGCAGATCTCTCTGGCGATTGGTGCGCGTGACATGTCACGTGCGAGATGGATGGTTGATTTTAGGAGGATTCCTTGCAGGCTTGCGCGTGCTCCGTCCGGTAGGTTCAGTGGCGTACCAACTTGTTTTTGAGTGGGGGAACAAACAGACCCCTCCCCCTCCCCCCCCCCTCCCCCCCCCCCCCCCCCCCCCCCCCCCCCCCCCCCCAAGGCCGGGGGTGGTGCACTTGGTATCCAAGAGTCAAAGAAAGAATAAAAACACTTAGGGACAAGGATTGACAGCACAGTTCTTTCAACTAAAGTGGCGAAGCGGGCGAGTTGGTTCATGACATAAAATTTAAGAGCCCTAACAAAGACGAGGACAAAAACGTCCTTGTCCTCGTCTTTGTTAGCGCTTTTAAATTGTATGTTCTTTCAACTATACTCCGTTTTACCTTATGTTGTACCGCAGCGGATCCCCATGTGGCGGGTTCGAATTCCAGGCCGACGTGCCCGCAATTTGACGGAGGCTTATTGCGGAGGAGGCGCCGTGTAACCGAGCTTTCGGTTGCACTTCAAAAGATCCCCAGGTGGTCCAAATTAATCCTCAGTCCTCTGCTGGGGCGTGCCAGATGCCCGTCGTTGGTTTGGCACGTAAAACCCCCAAATTGGATGTTGTACCGCAGAGAAGGCTAGGAGCGCGAGCTCATAGCGTTGGGAGCTGCTCTTAATGCACGAGAGCTTGTGCCGCCGAGATGTTTCACATGCAGCGGTTTTGGCCCTAGAGCGGCGCGATTTCTGCCGTCGCGGCGCTCTGGCCAGCACCAGCGGTTGTGCGGCACGAGCGCCGCGACGGCAGAAATCGCGCCGCTCTAGGGCCAAAATCGCTGCATGTGAACCAGGCTTTAGAGCAAGGAGCTCGCGCGTGTAGCCTTTCCTGCGGTACATCATAAGGTGAAACGGAGTATAGACGCTTTCAGCGCGCGCCAAATTGAGCCGCCATAGCCGACCTTCTCTTGTCTTACCGAGATGCCGAGCCACTGAAGCGGGCGTTGACGAGTCTCCACAACGGCCTATGCTGGGGAGAAGGACGCGGTAGAATCTAAAATGGCAATGACCTGACCTACTGTGATAATGATGAAGTGGAGCGAACGGAATAAGAGGGAACAAAAACTGAAGGTCGGTTATGGCGGCGCCCATGCACAGCTGCCTGAAAGCGTCTATAGCAACATAGCAACACACATTTACTGATGTCTCCTTCGATAAGTACTATCTCCCTCCTAACGTTTGAAACTAATGATGAAGTTACGGAAAAAATTAATATATTTATATACGCCTGGAAAAAGGACAAAATCCCCAAATACTCTAGAAGATAAAGACAAAATAAGAAAGAAAAAAGGAAACACCATTGACAAAATCAGATAGATGGCCCTTTGACTAATTCAGCTCTGGCTTCAGGTAGTTCATCTCAACTCTGGGCAACCCAAGAGAAGGAGCAGCGATGTTGTGTTCGTCACCGGCTATCCTGTATGCTTCAATAATCTCTCGGCCGTGCTTGATCATGTGTCTTCCAATTATGCTGGTGTCCTGGAACCGGGCTTCACAGTTCTTGCAGAGGCGTTGATGAACAACTATTGGATGAAAAGAGTCGCTTGAAGCACGGGAAACCTCGAGGACGTGCTCTCGTAGGCGGGTGTTCAGGCAACGCCCTGTCTGACCAATGTATCGGTCACCGCATAAAAAAAGGATGGAGTATACCACCCCCTCTTCACAAGGAACGGTCTGATTGGCATGTTTGATGGAACATCCTTTAGGGGCTTCGTTGTTGTTCACTCGTTTGCAAAGTTGTTTTAGGCGCAACTTACACGAGAAGACAATTGAAGTGTTGAAGAGCGCTGCAATTCCCTTCAGTCTGTGCGCAGAGTTGTGCACATATGGTATGGAGATAACATGAGAAGCCTTACTATGTGGAGCACTCTGGGTGGCTAAAATTATCTGAACAAGAATAGTGCTCAGAAGACCTTGCGGATAACCAGCTTTGAGGAGACGTTCTTGTTGTTTTGCAACGCTTAAGCTTACGAAGTGAGAACATGATTTAGCGCGAGAAGATGAAAGGAGAGACCGAATGATTTCATGTTTTACCAGTTTAGGATCGGAACTGCAAAATGGAAGAATAGGTTTCCGAGATCATTGTTAGAAGGCCCAACAAATGCAGGTCGGAAGAAGATGGAGACGAAGATCGAGATACTGGAGACCATTGCCTGAGCTGTCTTCCCTTGTGAAATTCAGGCCTGTAGATGAAGAAGTAAAGGCTTGAACTACAGATTCAGAAGAAACTTACCGCCGAATTAAGAAACCTCACTCAAACTACACTCACACTTAAGGGCCGCTCCACTTCCTCGAGGAAGGCGCGAGGGCCGGCGCTGGCCAATCGCGAGGACGGACCCGCCGTCGCGATTGGCCGCCGGCCCTCGCGCCTTCCTTGAGGAAGTGGAGGGGCCCTTAAGTGTGAGTGTAGTTTGAGTGAGGTTTCTGAATTCGGCGGTGAGGTCCGGTGAATGACTAAATAATCATCCACGTAACGAAAAGCATGGAAGACGAGAGTCAACTCTTCAAGGCGAGCTTTGATCTCCCGGTCCACATACAGAAGAAAGGTTTCGCTGAGGACCGGGGCGAGGCAGGTGCCTATGCAAACACCTTTCTTTTGCCTGAGAATTGCCTTCCCATGTTCGACAAGTGTTGATTGTAGATATAGGGCCAAAAGGTCTAGGAAACCCCGTTCAAATACCCCAGATGAGTTTTGAAAATCGCATGGGCCATGTTTGTGGATGGCACTTGATACAGAATCCATTAGAAATACGGGATCTAATTGGTAATATAATTCCTCAATGTCTAACGAAAACATGGTATAGGCCTCGGGAGTAGAATGGAGGTCATGAAAACGAGATAATACTTCTGTGGAGTTGGCAACTCGGAAAGGTGGGTTGAGACTGATCGATGAGAGATGATTTAGCAGAAAAAAAGCAAGAGGCTTTTGCAGCATCCCTTTTCTGAAATGATGCTTCTTAGGGGAACTCCTTCTTTATGGGTTTTTGCCGTGAAAAACACAGTTAGATATTGCTTGGAAGGAGCCCCAATGGCAGCTTTAAGAGCCGGGAAATTAAGGGAGCAACAAAGTTGCTTTGCCTTTGGGCGGAGAGAGCCTGAAGGCCTAGTCTTAAGAGTATCAAAATTATTTTTTTAATGCTTGGCTCACCTTCTGTTCATAGGAACCTTCATATAAGATGACAAAAACACCGGTTTTATCTGATTCCAGTGGTTTCAGGTAACATGTTTTGCAATTCGTCGACTGTAGCCCGGATTGGAACTTTGCCCATAGGTGGAGGAGGATGGGCGCAGGCGGATCCGACTCCAGCATCAACAAATGCTTGCCGGTCTTGTTCTGGAATGTGAGTCGCAACAGAATGGACTGAAGTTAGTTGGTCGACCCTTGTAGTTGGAATGTTCGGAGAAAACTTGGGACTCTGGAAAGGAGATCCAAGCTGCCAGGGCTGAGTTGATGGTCACATAAAACAACCGGAGGCTCAAATTTCGTTTGGAGGGTCTTATATGGTGAGAACTGGTCGCACCGGTGACAACTTTCTTCCATGAAGACTCGGGAAGATTGGACGCAGCTTTTTGGAGGAACCGGAAAGATGGGTGGGTTCCATAAGCTGGACCAAAGATGATGTGCATCTGTTGTGGGAGGATCGTCTTCATTAGGCGTAACTGTTGTGACACCGCCTTCCTTGAAATCTGCATGAGTCTGTAGTCGGTAAAACATGGAATCATTCGGTCTCTCCTTTCATCTTCTCGCGCCAAATCATGTTCTCACTTTGTAAGATTAAGCATTGCAAAACAACAAGAACGTCTCCTCAAAGCTGGTTAGATCCGCAAGGTCTTCCGAGCACTATTCTTGTTCAGATAATTTTAGCCACCCAAAGGCCCCGTGCTTCACATAGTAAGGCTTCACATGTTATCTCCAGGCACGTAGCCAGGATTTTTTTTTTCGGAGGGGGCCAGCCCATGACAAAATTCTGTATGAGGGGGAGGGGGGAGAGGAGGTTCCAGCGAAATGGAAGATTTCGGGGGGGGGGGGGGGGCGGGCCCCAGGGGGCCCCCCCTCCCTGGCTACGTGCCTGGTTATATCCATACCATATGTGCACAACTCTGCACACAGGCTGAAGGGAATTGCAGCGCGCTTCAACACTTCAATTCTGTTCTCGTGCAAGTTGCGCCTAAAACAACTTTGCAGACGAGTGAACAACAACGAAGCCCCCAAAGGATGTTCCTTCAAACATGCCAATCAGACCGTTCCCTGTGAAGAGGAAGTGGTATACTCCATTCCTTTTTCATGCGGTAACCGATACATTGGTCAGACAGGGCGTTGCCTGAACACCCGCCTACGAGAGCACGCGTCCTCGAGGTTTCCCGTGCTTCAAGCGACTCTTTTCATCCAATAGTTCATCAACGCCTCTGCAAGAACTGTGAAGCCCGGTTCCAGGACACCAGCATAATTGAAAGACACAAGATCAAGCACGGCCGAGAGAATATTGAAGCATACAGGATAGCCGGTGACGAAAACAACATCGCTGCTCCTTCTCATGGGTTGTCCAGAGTTGAGATGAACTACCTGAAGCCAGAATTGAATTAGTCAAAGGGCCCTCTATCTGATTTTGTCAATGGTGTTTCCTTTAATCTTTCTTATTTTCTTTGTCTTTATCTTGTAGTTTATTTGGGGATTTTGTCCTTTTTCCAGGCGTATATAAATATGTTAGCTTTTTCCGTAACTTCCTCATTAGTTTCAAAAGTTAGGAGGGAGATAGCACGTGTTGAAGGAGACATCAGTAAATGTGTGTTGCTAGTTGAAATAACTATGCTGTCTGTCCTTGTCCCTAAGTGTTTTTATTCTTTCTTAGACTCTTCTACTTTCACCAACCCGCTCTTTGTTCTTTGACTTGGTATCCCTTGGGCGCCGCCGGCCAGTGTTTGTCCTGCCCAGTGGCGGCTTTTTCTGGGGGGGCAAAACACATGCCTTGCCCCCCCACTCTGAGAACTGGGGGGGGGGGGGGGCAAGCGCCCCCCTTGCCCCCCCGGTTGGTACGCCCATGGGTAGGTTTTATTAGATCGAAGGCTAGACGAAGGCTAGCTACGGTCACGTGATGTGGTCATGTTGGGCTGATAAGTGAGGAGAGTAAGGAGGAAAATAAGAAAGAGGCGAGGCGTCAAGGGAGGATGGCTTGTGGAGGCTACGCGGCTGACGTCATAACTCCACTCCATTTTTACAATTTTTGGGTTATGATCTGTTTAGTCTAAGTCGGCGACCCTGAATCACGAGATATAATTTGTTTTTCGGTAGTGTGTATAGTTTTTGTAGATATCGCGAATCCAAGTATTGTTCTGGCGGCACGGCGAAACCGAAACTACCGCCTGAAGCAGCTTGGCAACACTGATATTAGTGGCACGTCGTCGGCATGACCTAGTTCTCGTCCCGCGCTTCTGAGCCGAAACACCGACAATGTCGGTTCAGTCGCACGTGGAGTTTCAAAACAGAAGGTAAGTTGCACATGTTCTTTTTTTACCGATCCACTTTAATAACATGCACCAAATGTAGTAAGTTTCAGTGTGTTTTTATAAATTTGCCGGCCGAAAACCGAATCCGACGTTACTAAAACACTCAGTTGGGAAACTCACTCTCGAAATCTGGGCCGCTGGCGTCCACCGTGGCCGAGCTAAACACGATAACAGCGCCACCCTTTATCGACGAGTTGAAACATAAAAAGTGCTTTACATCGCTACTGCGTGATGGCCTTGCGAGATGGCACCACCGGGCCTTGCCCGACTCGACCTGAACCAATATGTGCAGCCGTGCAGTTCCCGGAGTAAACGCTTCGGGAGAAATGGCGGCGTTGCGATCGCAATTAGCTCGGCTCTCGAGTACGGGTCGGAGGCACTTTTTTAAAGCAGGCTTTATGGCAGTTTCTCAACTGAGTGGTTCTAGTAGCGTTGGTGCCGGCGCAGCGTGACTGTATTTGTTTCTTGCTCGCGGACCGAGAAAAAGAGATAATGGGAGATAGATGGACAGATGTATCCACAAGCGGTTTAAGTTGCTAAAGCTAAGGTGCCTTTATGTGCACGCTAGCTGCAACAGCCGGCGTGGCCGCGAGCGTGCCGCGCCGGCTGCTGCAGCACGCTCGCGGCCGATCGTGCTGCAGCAGCCGGCGGACGGTACGCGAACAGCGACGACACCACATCATTCTTCAAAGACGCATGTTTCGTGGAGAAACCCGCAACAGTCAGCAGCCGCAGATCCCGTGTGTAAGGTGTCTGACGTAAAGTGCTGGGAGCAGAGCTTCGCGTTGGAGCTCGGAGTCGACGGTCTTCCGAAGTCTATCCGGCGAACGGAACCGACCCACACCTTGTGCCTCTTCCGGTCTCTTGGGAACTGGTGGAACCGCAGCTCCGGGTTGCGCACCGGATTGTTGGTGCAACCCACATTACTACAAGTCGTGCTCAACATTGCCCAACGCGAGTCCGGCGAGTCTCTCCGGCTCCACGAAACGCGCTTGAGCGAGCAGCACCGCTTCGCTCTCTTCCGCGCTGTCGCGAAAGCAATGCTGGAGTTAAATGAACTGCCTGGACGCCAATAAAAATAGGAGAACACAGGATAACGTGGTAAGCACCTCTTGCCGTCAGCAGAATCGCAGAATGCCACGGGAAACGAAGCGTCCGCGGCGTCCGTACGAGAGCGTAGGACTAAAGGATGGACGTCATTGCCCTGTGTTGCTTCACTAGCTCACCCGGTGCCAGTGTTGCTCACCCGCTTTCGGGCCGCTAACCGAGCCAGGAGAACATTTTTAATATTGGTTTTAACCAGTAATGCGGCGTCGGTTTGACGCGATATTTTGGGTATGACCGTATTTTGACCCTCAAAGCGATATCAGTCATTTCGATAGGGTCGACTTTTTGAGTGGAGTTGCCCTTTAAAATCCCGTCTTGTTTCAGCCGGTCGTAGTCAAACGCAAGTGTGTGAACGGGCCTTAAAGGGATGGTCCGGTCGAGTTTTGTATTCGAGAAAACAATTGAATATCATTGCTATTGCCTCGAGACGCATCGTACGTGCGATATCTGAATTTGATGTGCCCCTCTGCATGAGTAATTGAATTTATACTGGTTCAATCGCATCCTAGCGTAAACGCTGTTTTCGTGGGCAACATTAGAGCTGTGACGTCACACAACGCAAAGTGAACATTTCTGTCTCGTCATTTGCCTGCGAGTGAACGCCGCAGCTTGCTTCGTTTTTGTTGTTGCGCTCGACTTGTTTCGTGGTTGGGTGAGATTTTTGTTGCGCGGTTGGGTGCCACAACCACCGGGCGGCACATGCGAGCCAAGACGTGAGGTTCCACATTTTTCCGCGAGACGTGCAGTGACGAGCAAAATGGATCGTCGCCCTGTGTAGGGACTGGGTTCCCGTCAAGATCGAGATTCCACTTATGCAGCAATCATCCCACAGAAGAGAGCTACGAGCTGAGCTCTAAGCGGACAGAGGGCTCGTAAGCTGAGGTGTGGTGCTGTGCCAACGATATTCAACTACGTCCCCTTATTTTCTATTTCCCTGGTCAACCTATAGCGCCGCCCGGTCGGTGTCAGGGGCACAAAACGTGTATTGGCGCCTCTTTTTCCCTGAATACCTGCACACCGAGCAGCACTGTGTAATATAAGTGCAATAAAATACAATAGAATACAGTAGACTACAATACAATACTCCTCGGCCAAATCGGATCAATGGGTTTGATTACGCAGCGAAACCGAAACCAACAGCTATAGGCCATCTGGAAACGATGCCAAAAGTTGTATTTAGCTCGCGTGCAGCCAGATTCTGTTTGACCCGCGTGTGAAAACT
Organism: Ixodes persulcatus; assembly: GCA_013358835.2. Lineage (NCBI taxonomy): Eukaryota > Metazoa > Arthropoda > Arachnida > Ixodida > Ixodidae > Ixodes > Ixodes persulcatus. Next base: position 14,167 of record JABSTQ010010575.1, read on the forward strand.
AGCTAGCGTGGCTACGATTCATTAAGCTCGTCCAAGTCAAGCGACGACATGCATTTGAACGATTCGTCGTGTGCCTTCGACCCGCGGACCTCGCCTCCAAGGGAACGACCGCACAGGGGTTTCCCCAGGAATTGAAATCAGGGGGGGTGTCTAATTTTTTTTTTTTTTTTTTTTTTGGGGGGGGGGGGGGGGGTTAAAGGGGTGGGGGGGTTGGCATTGCGAATATAGGAGTCGTTGTGAATTAAGGGGGTGCCTTCGGAAAAACGAGGGGTGGTCTAAACCCCCCCCCCCCCCCCCCCCTAGGGGGGGTCTGGGGAAAAATATACAAGTTCCGTCGATATGTGTACCCAGATGCCGCTTCGTATACCTAGGTGCTGCTTCAGAGGCAAAATCTGCAACCTTTGCTTTGTAAGCGCTCCTAGTTCGATCGGTGGCCGTCGTAGTTGTGTTTGCACGAAACGGCATACGTTTGCTCGAAGCTTATGGCTGTTTTCGAGTAATATCCTGCTAAAAGGCTTGACCTTTTTTTTTGCACACACTTGGGAACTGCATTAAAAGAAAAATATTTCAGCATCGTACAGCCTAAGAGACTAAATAATTCGGAACAAATACAAGACATCCATCGACCAGCGCTTGCTATCCAGCGCTTGTTATTGTCGGGAGGCGTCTTCCGTGGCGCCTCCCGACATGTCCGAGGATCCCACTGCGGCTAGCGGGGGACCCTTCGGAGACATGGAGGTACCGGACGAGGCGTCTCCCGCGGCGCCTCCCGACATGTCCGAGGATCCCACTGCGGCTAGCGGTGGACCCTTCGGAGACATGGAGGTGCCGGACGAGGCGTCTTCCGTGGCGCCTCCCGACATGTCCGAGGGTCCCACTGCGGCTAGCGGTGGACCCTTCGGAGACACGGAGGTGCCCGACGAGGCGTCTCCCATGGCGCCTCCCATGTCCGAGGATCCCACTGCAGCAAGCAGTGATTCTCCCCCAGACGTTCCCGGAGTCACTCAGCATGACGTCGCAAAGCTGAGTATCTCATCGGATTTGAATAACGGTTGTAGGATAGGACAGCTCGTACATCTCGGGACAATAACCCGCGACAGGTCAAACTCAAACCACGCTCCAGTAGTGAGTGGATAGGACGGGCCGGTCAATGGCTTGCCCGCTTCATCGCGATGATGACGGCACTACAAACATGGTTTAGCGTCCGGCGGGTAAGTGGGCCATCATCGGCAGTGACATGGAAACAAATTCGCGCCAAACTGCTTTGGCCATTTCGTTTTTGTGCACCAATCGATTTTGTTCCATCTCTTGATGTGACGCGACGAACCAGAAACGGAGCCAGAGAACCTTACGTCGTAGTTGACATTGCCGGGCAGAAAATTGCAGCCCTTTTAGATACGGGTGCCACAATATCTCTTTTTGGAGACTTTGTAAAACAATTGTGTAAAGACCGTCGTATATCTATGCGATCCTCACAAAAAAAGTTGCGTATGGCATCGAACGAAGTAATATCCGCTAGCGAGGGAGCTCGCTTGCAGCTCTCCTATGATGGACGGAAATGTCGGCAATACCTTACTTACCTGCCAGGTCTCGCTTGTGGCATCATTCTTGGGAGGGATTTTATAACCAAAGAGGGCATCATCCTAGACCTCGCAATGGGAAAATACCGGTATGGCTGGAACTCAACCCCTTTAAACTTTCCAGTAAGACCTCAGACAATACCAAAGCGTCTCCCACGAGGCGAAGCACGCCGTTGTGAACAAAATGCAGACGTTTCGCTGATCACCGACGTAGGACAAAATAAACGTGTAGCCTTGAGTTCATTCTCTGGGACAGATATTCAGCGCGAACGTCTTGCGAAAGTGCTGAAGCCGTTTTCTCACATGTTCACTGAGATTCCCGGGAAGACTAATATACTAGAACATCAAATCGATACCGGGGATGTCCGACCAATTCGATTCAACGCGCGCCCCTTGAGTGTGCATAAAAGAGAGCTGCTCGACCGCGCGTTAGAAGAAATGATCGAGACCAAAACGGTACGCCCCTCAAACAGTCCGTGGGCCTTTCCTATTGTCCTGGTGCCCAAGAAAGATGGAACAGCGCGTTTATGCGTGGACTATCGACCTCTTAACGCCATAACGAGAAGGGATGCATACCCTTTCCCGTCGATCTCGTCCGTAATGTATGCACTGGGATCGGCAAGCATTTTTACCACTCTTGACTGTAGTAGAGGGTTTTTCCAGATTCCTGTCGCCAAGACTGACACTCCTAAGACGGCCTTCATTTGCCAGAGGGGCCTATTTGAATTCGATCGACTTCCCTTTGGCCTGTCTAATTCTCCCGCAAGCTTCCAGAGGCTCATGGACACCGTCTTGGGGGATACTAAATTTAACTGTGCAATGGTTTACATGGACGACGTAGTGGTGTTTTCAAAGACCTTGGACGACCACATTAACCATCTGCAAGTTGTTCTGCAGCGGATGAATGATGCAGGACAGACGATTAACCCAAAGAAGGTACAGCTGGCGTCAGGTATAGGTAGCGCTTCTTGGATTCGTGGTGGAGCATGGATTCCTCCATCCACAGGAGGAGAAGTTGAAAGCAATGATAGAATTTCCCACTCCTCAGGACAAGAGGAGTCTACAGCGATATCTCGGCATGGTGGGATTCTACCGCCAATTTATATCGAACTGTGCCGATTTGGCCCGACCTCTTCATGAGCTGCTGCGCCGGGATGTCCCATGGAATTGGACTGCAGCTCACGAGGAAGCATTTAGAACGCTGGCAGTCGCCATTGCCGATACAACGTCCCTCAGACTTCCCGATCTCAATGCCACATTTGTGCTACAAACCGACGCCAGCGAGTACGGACTAGGAGTAGTGCTTCTGCAGGAACATAATGGGGCCTTACGACCCGTTGCATTTGCGAGCCACACACTGTCGGCAGCGGAGCGTAACTATACCGTCACCGAAAAGGAGTGCCTAGCAATAATATTTGCCCTAAAGAAGTTCGAAATGTAATGGACCTCTTGGCGAATATGTGCTGCCACCTAGACACGCGAATCGGTTCGAGACTAGGTGACTGGAAAACAACGCGCGCCCAAGGCCTCTCCCACCCGTTCCACACCCAAAACGTCAGCTACATCCTGTTCACCCATTGAGGCGATGTGACCGAGATACGGCTCCCCCAAGCTCTCCTTTTTCCCCATCGTGCGTAATCTTCCGCCCCGAGGTCGACACAACGAAACCGCTCAAAGGCGAGAAATGCAAGATGGCGGATTGTTTGGAACTAGATACTCTCGAACCCAGGCGCATGAAATACTCCGCGCATGCGCACCGCGTATTTCTACAAAAGGTCCATTGACGGAGCCACCTTTACAATTCAGACGGACCACCAAGCGTTGACCTGGCTCAAAAATCTTAAAAACCCTGCAGGACGTCTAGCTCGATGGGCTCTCACCTTACAGGGATACAATTTCTCCATTGAGTATCGGCCTGGCAAATCCAACATTGCGGCGGACGCCTTGTCTCGCGCACCCCTTCCACCCCAGGAAAAGGAAGAAGCGACGGAGTTGGTCGCTGTTACTAACGAGGAACTTTCCTGGGGTGTAGTCATGACCCGGGAACAGCTGCTCAAAGCCCAGCGAGCAGACGATCTGTGCCAGCAGATATATACGCGGTTAAATCAACCCAGTTCCAGGAGACAGGACATGACTGATGCACCCACAGACACCTACGTTCAGAGTAACGATGGCCTTTTACTTCGATACATACCTCAAGCAGATGAGGGTGACCCTCCCACGTCGCCATTTCGCGTAGTCGTGCCGAAAATATTACGACGTACTTTTATAACTTACTTTCATGACAGTGTCCTGGCAGGTCACAGTGATGGAAAAAAAACCTACCAAAAGCTCTGCCGCATTGCAACCTGGCCTCGAATGAACCGCGATGTCTTGCGTTATGCCCGCAGCTGTCCTCAATGCCAGACAGCAAAACCCCGAGGCGGGACGCCCCTGGGTTTCATGCAGTCGGTTCAGAGTCATCGTCCTTGGGAAATTGTTGCGTGTGATATCATGGGCCCATTTCCACGCAGCCCACAAGGCAACAGGTACCTCCTTGTGGTCACCGATCACTTCTCCAAGTGGGTCGACCTTCATCCCCTACGTCAACTTACGTCCAAGAAGATATGGGACAAACTTCGAGAAACATTTTTCCGGTTTGGGTATCCTGTTGTCCTTTTAACAGACCAGGCCACCTACTACACCAGCACTGTATTTGAAAATTGTTGTGAGATTCTCGGTATCCAACATAATTGTACTTCCCCTTATCACCCCCAGGCCAATATCACTGAAAGAGTAAATCGCAACCTCCGGGCAATGCTAATTTTGTACACTAACGAACACCGCGACTGGGACTTATATCCCAGAGATGGCCTTTGCTACCCATACCACAGAAAACCGAACCACGGGATTCACACCAGCACGATTTAATTTTGGTCGGGAGCTAAGAGTAGCCATGGAAAACACTATAGAGCTTGCGCCAGATGCTCGCCCGCGCCAATCACACTCAAGGTTTGCGCAAAGACTCTGCGATAATATCCGAAATACAGTGACAATGGCCCGAGGGAATATCGAACTAGCCCAATCACGACAACGAACCCAATATAATAGAGGCCGGAGAAACGTCGAATTTTCTGTCGGAGATCTAGTTCTCCGACGCACTCACCCACTCAGTAATGCCAGCCAAGGATTTTCCGCTTCACTCGCAAAACGATGGGAAGGGCCATTCGTGGTCGAGACGCGAATTACACGCCTCGCATATCGCTTACGGTGCCCCATAACCGGCGCACGCGTCGGACCTGTTAACATCAATGACTGAAACCTTTTATTGAACGTGGCGAAGAGTGTTGAGAGTTCAGTAACGTCGTCACCATCTTGTCTAATTCTGCCTCTTCTTGACCTCGACTACCTGCAGCCATGCCGCCAGACCGACCGTGGTCACGGCCACGCCACCCACCCCCGCGGCGGTCGTCTTACCATCGGTCGCGCTCCCCCGGCAGCCGCAGTCTCGGCCATCGGCCGCCTCCTCAGCACCCACGGCGACGCCCCCGAACCCATGAGGCTGCGACGTGGTGCACCATGAAGCATCACAGCCTCGTGGGGTTCGCTTCCCGCCTGCGCTGGGACCGACAGCCACAGGTCCCACAAGGACTGGCGCCGGCCGACGTCCCAGCACCATTCCAGGGACGCACCCTGAATGAGCGTTGCGCAGAGGACACACCGTCAACTTACACCGACGAAGAGCGTGCCGGGTTATGCGCCCTGTGCCACATGCCCATGATTGCGGGGGAGAGTCATCTGCACGGGGCCCTCCACACCGAGCGTCGCCAACGACAAGAGAACAACGCATCGGCAGCAACTCGGCCGCTAACATCCGCCGACGTCGAGGCGGCGCTCATCGTCGTGTCGAGATCGTGCCCCGAGAGGCTTAGGGCGCCTAACCAGGCAGCACACGCACACGAAGATGTCATCATTGACGAGTTTTAATCCGCCTCTCTGCCCCCTCCCTCCTGCCTCATTCAGCAAGCCAACGGCCCCGAACGCGGTATAGGACACCGGACGTGCTCAGACCATGGGATTCCGAGGACGCCGGGAGTGCGGATCCCAGCAACAGGCACAGTCGCTGTATAGAGCCGCAGGGAGAGGAGTGGCCGGCAGAGTCCTTCTCGAGCAGCCAAGCACATCTCTGCGAACGCCGTACCCATGAGTGGATCGCGCATCCGAGTGGACGTTAACACCAGGACCACAGTGAACGTCTCCCGTTCCAGCGCAGGCGTCGAGAGTCAACACTTTTCAGTCGAAGCTCAGAGTGCCAAAAGCCAGAGTCTGCTTCCACCGTCCTTCCCGCCAGCCGTCGCGCCGCCCCAAGCTCTCCGATTCGCGCCCTCTCAAAGGTCCTTTGGACCGCACGTCAGATACCGTTCGGAGTCCCAATACCATCGTACGGTCCTGCGTTCATCTTCGAAAAGCTCAAGACTCGCAAAACCGCCATGGGAGCCACCTTGGTCGACATCATACAGTCCGGCGTGGAGAACCTCGACAGCGACGTCGGCCTGTGCGCCCCGGATGCCGAGTCGTACACGCTATTCGCCGGCCTGTTCAACCCGGTGATTGAGGACTACCACGGCGGCTTCAAGGCGACCGACAAGAACCCGCTTACGGACTTCGGAGACCTCAGCACCTTGGTCAACGTGGACCCCCGACGACCAGTTCGTCATTTCCACCGGCGTGCGCTGCGGACGCTCGTTGCAGGGCTACCCTTTCAACCCGTGCCAGACGGAGGCCCAATACCGCGAGATGGAGGAGAAAGTGAGCTCGACTCTGCGCATGCTGGAGGGCGAGCTGAAGGCCACCTACTACCCACTGACCGGCATGGGCAAGAAGACGCAGCAGCAGCTCATCGACGGAACACTTCTCTCAAGGAGGGCGACCGCTTCTGGCAGGCGGCCATTCGCTGCCATCTCAAAACCAAACATAATTAGTCTACCTTAGCATGGACTACTGCGAAGGCAGTGCAAGCGCGATCGGCAGCTTAACTGCCTTGACGGAGCACTGCTGCACGAGCGCCCGTGCAACCGCCGAGCTTCATTCAAAGCGACCTATTAGCGGCGAGATTTTGGGCGCCCTTCCCCTTGGACCATTACTTGCAAACCAGTTAGGTGTTTGTTATAGCATGGGGAAGCTTGAAATCATGCGCTCTTAAGGAACACGCCACAGTCAAATTAGTCTTTCATTCTCTTATGTGCCGTCGATGAACATCCCTTGACGTCGTCAGCGTTCGCAATCGTGGAAGCCGCCACACGACGCTTTCGGTCGCGCACGGGCCATAACTTCAAGAAAGAGCGTATGCGGTGCGTGTCGTGGTATGCGCGGCTGTGCTGTTTTACGGGGACCTCGCGGTGCGACTGTGGAGAGCGCACGTGCTGGCATTTGTAACATTGGAAAGGTCTATAGCTCGCGCTTTTAGCATGCGCGGCTAACAATAGTCCATGCTAAGGTGAGACGAAGTATAGAGTGTTGTAACCAAACGCTCCCTTCCCCCGAAGGGGGGGGGGGGGGGGGGATGTGTGGGGAACGGAAAAAGACGAGAATAAAGAGCACCGACGACCGGGGGGCGAGCTGGCACGCGGGGCAGTCGGAGCTTGGACACCGCGAGAACTGGTGTTCGTTGCTCGTCTCCACAATATATATATATATATATAGAAAAATACTGTTGCGTAGGACGACGAAAAGTGCATAGGAAAGTAAACGTACCTCGAAGCTTTTCGTGGAGTTTATTACATATAGGTCGACGTTTCGGCCTGAGCCAGACCTTTTTCGAGACTGGTACATGAGATGTCAGATTGACGCTCCTTGACTACGTCACGTGGTATTCCAACATCTGGTTTCTCTCAAGAGTTGACGGTGGGGGAGGGAGGAGGAGGTGGGGGTGGGAGGAGGAGGGGCAGCCACAAGAACAGCAGGCGCCAACTCTCGCAAAAAAAAAAAAAAACAACAACCAACAACAACAACAGCTTTCGGGAAAAATGCCTCGAGCGGTGTCCGAGCAGTGCACCAGCCGCCCCCTCTGTCCGTGAAAAAACACACATATACATGTCCCCCTCCTCACGTAATGAACGTTTTTCACGGACAGAGGGGGCGCTGGTGCACTGCTCGGACACCGCTCGAGGCATTTTTCCCGAAAGCTGTTGTTGTTGTTGGTTTTTTTTTTTTTTTTTTTTGCGAGAGTTGGCGCCTGCTGTTCTTGTGGCTTGCCCCTCCTCCTCCCACCCCCACCTTCCTCCTCCCTCCCCCACCGTCAACTCTTGAGAGAAACCAGATGTTTGGAATACCACGTGACGTAGTCAAGGAGCGTCAATCTGACATCTCATGTACCAGTCTCGAAAAGGTCTGGCTCAGGCCGAAACGTCGACCTATATGTAATAAAACTCCACGAAAAGCTTCGAGGTACGTTTACTTTCCTATGCACTTTTCGTCGTCCTACGCAACAGTATTTTTCTATTCATACGATGGACGCCGACCACGTCACCTCCAGGCCGATCATGTGGAAGTTTCCTGCTCATCCTCCGACGACTGCAATCATCGGGGACTCCCAAGTGAAATACGTGCATCAACACTTTGACCCGGCAGATCAACATTCACCTGCTTTTATCTCCCAACCGGGAGCAACCATCCTCAGTGCCACACATCTTCTGGATTTTGTGCCCCGCGGTGTCACCCGACTCATCTTGCATCTGGGGAGCAACGACCTCGCCACCACTGGTGTCTCGTCCGCCGTTGCAAGGTACCGTAACCTCCTCGGACTGATTCGAGAGCGACGACCCGACATCTTGCACGTGTACGCGACCCTCGTTCTGCCGCGTTCACCTAACAGACGCCGCGGCTCGTCGAACAGGGGGTTCGTCGCCCGATTTAATGGCAGGGCGCGCGCATTCAACGGAAGACTCCGCGGGCTTTGCCATCGGGAGAGAGACACGTACTTCTTGGACCATTGCCTCGACCAGCTTACCCGGCGCATGGCCATGGCTGCAGATGGCTTACACCTGAGTTTCTGCGGCGTGTCCTATCTGGCCTGGAATGTGCACCGGCTCCTCGCCCGATGCCGCCGCCGGACCACTGACGTTGTGGCGCGACCATGCCGCCTCTCTTGAGCCCGCGGTTGACACCTGTATGCTCCCCAGCGGCGGATCCTCATCGAGTAACAGCCTCTTCGGACGACCTTCCGTCGACCGGCAATCGTCCGCTCGTCTTAACGCATGAACGGGACTCCGACCTCGCCGGCGACCGCCCAACAGCCGCGACGCTAACGCCAGCGGATCCCCATCGGGGAGCAACCTCTTCAGACGACTTCCCGTCGGTCTGCAGTCAGTCGCCCGTCTCAGCGCATCAACGGGACTCCGACTTCACCGGCGACCGCCCGGCAGCTGCGACGCTTCCACGGTCGACTGATGTGCCCGAGTATCGCGGACACGACTCAGGCTCGGCCCCAGCGGGAACGTCGCTGCGACGCCTGGCATCCGAACACACTACAACCTCCGGAAGACATTCAGCGCCGCCCTCTGCTCAACTGAGGTTTGACGGCCACCGCACGGCAAACCGAGAGCTCCTCCTGTTTCGAGTGAGAACTTTGGACACTGCGTTAAACCAGTCGGAGTGTTTTTTGAAACTCAGAAAACTAGCCGATAAGAGAATACGCACGAGTCGCATGCCGCATGCCTTAAAACCTACTTGAATTCACGCGTTGCTCCTAAGGGTTTGCAAATCAAACTACAACCTAGCATGACAACCTTGTCTCGTAAGGAATTAGATAAGTGGAACGCAGTGCTCACTAATGCTTCGTTAGATTTGGTAAAAATAACTATCGAACACTGCGAGACAACTTTAACTGAAGTCAGGAGGGCTGAGGGCAACCTATTACGTGATAACGTGCTATCACCTCATGAGATCACAACGCTTAAGTTATTCGAGGAAGGAAAACGGGGCCAGCTCATGGAGATAAAGGAAAAGAAATTGGCCAGAGATAGTGTAAATCTTTACCAACAACATTGCGCGGACGGGACGTACCAGATAGTTTTGACCACAGCAACCTAGTTAATCTTTCAAATGTCACTCTCTCCCCCGCCGAGGAGTCGCTTCTCTCCCGCGGCCTTAACTTCTGTCCGACCACGGGACAATACGACGAATTACGCTTCTTCAAGACCTTGATAACTTGCGCGAAGCCTTCGACTTCAGGAATATTTTTTTCGATAAGCCACACGTGGCCAAGATTCCTCTTCCTTCAACATCAAATGGTTGGACTCCTGATACTAAGAGGGACAAGCATCTCAACCTTTACATTCAGGCAGTACAGAGGGACGTAGTAGCGGCCTATGGAAGCAGCAACCCAGGCACTTTAACCTCTCTCTTTCAGAGCGCAACGCTCCAAGGCCCTAAGCAATAGAAAAGACATTATTATCAAACCGGCCGACAAGGGCGGCGCCGTAGTTATTCTGAACACCACTGACTACCTTAAGGAAGGGTATAGACAACTTAACGATACCAAATTCTATTCCAGACTCAGAGATGATCCCACCAAGCAGCATGCCGAGATTATACATGAGCGGCTTGTCAGGCTGGAGGAACAAGGTGAAATCACCACTAACACATTAAATGCTCTCACTGCCAAACACGCCGTCCCAGGCCGATTTATATGGTACCAAAAATTCACAAAAAAGACAACCCGGGGCGCCCCATCATATCCGGATCAGGGACCCTAACCGAACCGATATCTAGCTTCATTGACAACCTAATCAAAGGCATCCCTCCGACATTTCCATCGTACGTCCGTGACACAAATCACTTCCTTAGAGAAATCTCAAAGTTGGAGGTACCCAGGGATGCATTTCTTGTAATAATGGACGTATCGGCCCTGTACACAAATATTCCACATGCGGATGGCATTGAATCGCTCGTGCGAACGTATAATAGCTACAGGGAAGACGACCTTCCAGATGGCAGTGTTCTGGCCGCTCTCGCTGGTCTCGTGCTCGAACTAAACGGCTTTGAATTCGACGGAAATTTCTTTCTCCAAACTAGCGGCACCGCGATGGGAACAAAAATGGCCCCAAATTACGCAAATATCTTCATGGGTAACCTAGAGTCTAACTTTCTTTCGAGCTACCCCCTCCAACCGATGTTTTACAAAAGATACATTGATGATATTTTTATAATCTGGCCACACAAAGAGGAAGCGCTCCTTGGCTTTATCGAGGCTTTTAACTCTGAGCACCCTTCTATCAGTTTTACTCATAATTATTCCAAAACCGAAGTTCATTTTCTAGACGTCAGGGTAATATTAGAGGGCAGAAAACTAGTCACTGAACTCTATCGAAAGCCGACCTGACCGCCAAAAATACCTGCACTTCGACAGCTGCCACCCTCGCCCTTGCAAAACTAGTATACCCTATGGTCAGGCCCACAGGTTCAGACGCGTGTGTTCGAGCGACGACGGCTTCAACGCTAACGCGGACCAACTACGCCCAAGTATTAAAAGAGCAAAAGTACCAGAACCAATTATAGACGATGCAATCAAAAAGGCGCAAGCTCTTGATCGTGATGAGTTATAGCGAACGATGCTCCCAGACAGAAACTGGCCGACAAGCCAACCTCGTGCTGACCTTCAGCAATAGGTCCCCTAACGTCAGTCCTATTTTAAAAAAACATTTCAACATCGTACAGCAGAGTGAACGCCCTAAAAATGTTTTTACAACCGTTCCCCGAGTGGTGTATCGACGATCGCGTAATCTTAAGGACGAGATAGTTAAGTCAAAAACACTATCTCTAAGAGCACTGGGAGTCGGCCATGCGGTAAGAAGGGCTGCGAGGTATGTAAGCACGTGACTCCCAGAGAAAGCGCAGAGAGTACAAATTCCAAATTTACCTACAAAATTTACGGGAACTTAAACTGCGATACAAGTAACGTCGTATACCTATTGGAATGTGGCAAATGCCATAAGCAGTACGTGGGTCAGACGATGACACCTTTCCGCTTAAGATTCAATAATCATAGGTCCCATGTAAGATCCCGCCCAAGTATCCCCTTCTCAAAACACATGAGTATTTCCGGACACTCATTCGATAAGCTTGAGGTGACATTTCTACAATCTGGTTTTAAAACTAACCGGGATCGCGAGCAGAGGGAGTCCTATTTAATTTACAAGTTCAACACTATTAAAGCTGGGATCAATGAACACCCTGGAATAATGACGTTCATGCACGCAGTTAACACATCTTAAGCAGTCACATCCGTTTTAAAGTCTACAACCTCCCCTCGCCTTCCCCGTCTTGAAGTTTATTATGTGAAAAGGGAGGGAAAGGGAAATTAAAAAAAGATATGTATGTTTTTTTTTGTTTTTTTTTTTCTTTCTTTCTTTTTTTTTTTGTTTTTTTTCGCATTGAGGAGGCGGCTCGTGCACCGCTCGTACACCGCTTGGGGCAAGTTTTCTCAGAAGCTACAACCGTTTTCTTTTTCGTTCATTTTCCCTCTTTCGGCGGGGAAGTCCAGAACGACCCCTCGTCTTCCCTTTCTTGAAGTTCATTACGTGAGGAGGGGACATGTATATGTGTGTTTTTTCACGGACAGAGGGGGCGGCTGGTGCACTGCTCGGACACCGCTCGAGGCATTTTTCCCGAAAGCTGTTGTTGTTGTTGCTTTTTTTTTTTTTTTTGCGAGAGTTTGGCGCCTGCTGTTCTTGTGGCTGCCCCTCCTCCTCCCACCCCCACCTCCTCCTCCCTCCCCCACCGTCAACTCTTGAGAGAAACCAGATGTTTGGAATACCACGTGACGTAGTCAAGGAGCGTCAATCTGACATCTCATGTACCAGTCTCGAAAAAGGTCTGGCTCAGGCCGAAACGTCGACCTATATGTAATAAAACTCCACGAAAAGCTTCGAGGTACGTTTACTTTCCTATGCACTTTTCGTCGTCCTACGCAACAGTATTTTTCTATTCATACGATGGACGCCGACCACGTCACCTCCAGGCCGATCATGTGGAAGTTTCCTGCTCATCCTCCGACGACTGCAATCATCGGGGACTCCCAAGTGAAATACGTGCATCAACACTTTGACCCGGCAGATCAACATTCACCTGCTTTTATCTCCCAACCGGGAGCAACCATCCTCAGCGCCACACATCTTCTGGATTTTGTGCCCCGCGGTGTCACCCGACTCATCTTGCATCTGGGGACCAACGACCTCGCCACCACTGGTGTCTCGTCCGCCCTTGCAAGGTACCGTAACCTCCTCGGACTGATTCGAGAGCGACGACCCGACATCTTGCACGTGTACGCGACCCTCGTTCTGCCGCGTTCACCTAACAGACGCCGCGGCTCGTCGAACAGGGGGTTCGTCGCCCGATTTAATGGCAGGGCGCGCGCATTCAACGGAAGACTCCGCGGGCTTTGCCATCGGGAGAGAGACACGTACTTCTTGGACCATTGCCTCGACCAGCTTCCCCGGCGCATGGCCATGGCTGCAGATGGCTTACACCTGAGTTTCTGCGGCGTGTCCTATCTGGCCTGGAATGTGCACCGGCTCCTCGCCCGATGCCGCCGCCGGACCACTGACGTGTGGCGCGACCATGCCGCCTCTCTTGAGCCCGCGGTTGACACCTGTATGCTCCCAGCGGCGGATCCTCATCGAGTAACAGCCTCTTCGGACGACCTTCCGTCGACCGGCAATCGTCCGCTCGTCTTAACGCATGAACGGGACTCCGACCTCGCCGGCGACCGCCCAACAGCCGCGACGCTAACGCCAGCGGATCCCCATCGGGGAGCAACCTCTTCAGACGACTTCCCGTCGGTCTGCAGTCAGTCGCCCGTCTCAGCGCATCAACGGGACTCCGACTTCACCGGCGACCGCCCGGCAGCTGCGACGCTTCCACGGTCGACTGATGTGCCCGAGTATCGCGGACACGACTCAGGCTCGGCCCCAGCGGGGAACGTCGCTGCGACGCCTGGCATCCGAACACACTACAACCTCCGGAAGACATTCAGCGCCGCCCTCTGCTCAACTGAGGTTTGACGGCCACCGCACGGCAAACCGAGAGCTCCTCCTGTTTCGAGTGAGAACTTTGGACACTGCGTTAACCAGTCGGAGTGTTTTTTGAAACTCAGAAAACTAGCCGATAAGAGAATACGCCACGAGTCGCATGCCGCATGCCTTAAAACCTACTTGAATTCACGCGTTGCTCCTAAGGGTTTGCAAATCAAACTACAACCTAGCATGACAACCTTGTCTCGTAAGGAATTAGATAAGTGGAACGCAGTGCTCACTAATGCTTCGTTAGATTTGGTAAAAATAACTATCGAACACTGCGAGACAACTTTAACTGAAGTCAGGAGGGCTGAGGGCAACCTATTACGTGATAACGTGCTATCACCTCATGAGATCACAACGCTTAAGTTATTCGAGGAAGGAAAACGGGGCCAGCTCATGGAGATAAAGGAAAAGAAATTGGCCAGAGATAGTGTAAAATCTTTACCAACAACATTGCGCGGACGGGACGTACCAGATAGTTTTGACCACAGCAACATAGTTAATCTTTCAAATGTCACTCTCTCCCCCGCCGAGGAGTCGCTTCTCTCCCGCGGCGTGTGTATGCGTGTGTGCGCGCGTGCGTGCGTGTGTGTGTGTGACAGAAATACTCCTAATATTTACAAAGAAAAATGTTTCTCAACATGGCCTAAAATGCAAAATGTCCCCCAAGTGAACCGTTTCAAGTTGCGCCCTCACAATTTGTTTACAAATCTTGTCTGAAAACGTCAATCGACTCTTGCATGCAGTAACTCTTTCGTGTTCCTTTTCTAGCTTAATTGTTTGATAAAAAAATGACCGCATCTTCACGTGGTGAATTATTTTGATTGGGGCGAAGCTCTGGTGGTGCTGATGATACTGATTTTATTGTTCACATTATGTGCTCTGGCTCTGCATTTCATATGGTCGGTGAAATGCAGAGCCAGTAGTTCTTCTAGCGGATCAGCTTGGATCCGCTAGAAGCCGTGGGAACGCATCTCCACCGCTTAAAGGGATACTGAACCATAGAATTTAGTGTCCATATTAAGTGGCGCACGTTCTTTCCACGAGCCAGCAGCCGCCGGTGTGCGCGAGCACAAGCAACAAAAATGACGTCAAAGATCTCCATTCGCGGTTAAGATGGCAGTGAAATGCATGGGCTTCGGGCGAAAGGAGAATAAAGACAAGTTTTTCATCTATACAGTGGTGTCTGGTGTAAAAGGTAAGCGATTAATTGGTCTAACAAGCATGTAGCTTTCACTTGTAGAGATGAAAAGCCTGTCTTTATTCTCCTTTGGCCCGAAGCCCATGTATTTCACTGTCCTCAAGCGCGAATGGAGGTCTTTGACGTCATTTTCGTTGCGAGTGCTCGCGCACACCGGCGGCTGCTGTCTCGTGGAAAGAACGTGCGCCACTTATTATGGACACTAAATTCTATGGTTCAGTATCCCTTTAAGTCATCGGTCCATGTCAGAAAGAGGATGTGTGGTGTGGAACGTGGTTATATACGCATTTGAGCATTTGACCGCAGCGCCCTCTCGTCTATAAACGTTAAGCCAATGCATGCAAAGTTTAAAGGGGCGATGCAACGATTTTTGTATTTTGCGCAAATACCGGTTAGAACGGATCCCTGACGTTAATGACCTGTGAAATACTCGTTTGTTTTTCACCCCACGCAATGGGAAGCGAGCATGCCGGCCGCGTCGCGGCGGTCGCCTATTGTTTGCCGCATCAATTGTTGTGGCTTTCTTAGAACGGAATAGCTACCTTGGAAATTACAGCGCTAACGCGCTACAACGCACAACCAACGCAGCGACTGGCAAAAGTTCCAAGGAAGTTCCCGATGAAACGGACACGTTTGCCGCTAGGGGCGCCCTGGTCGGGGCCTGAATTAGATGTGCACGGTTCCTATAGGAGTCCTAGTAAAAAATTAAAGAAAAACGAGCAGCGTTCACCCCCTCAACACGCAGCCAGAACAAGCGTCCACGTGATCTGGAGCCGAATATATGCCGCCAATGTTGATCATAGCCATGCGCTGGGGTTGGCAAGGCACAGGACACGCGCTGAGTTTCAGACATTGTTATGGTTCGGCTGTTGTCGTCATTGCAGCGATTGGACACGGTCCACTACCCGAATGCTTCTCGAGCGATCGATTATCACGAGCCCAAATCGAGTGTCCACGCCATGCTCGGGTCCAATCTATGAGCCGCATTCAAATATCGTCACTGGGCGGTACTGCTACCGCCCAGCTACGTCATCAGGTTTTGCGAAGGAGAGATTGAATGAAAACACTCGGTTTTGTCCTCGAAATTACAGCGCAACAAAGGAGTTTCTTGGTCAGTGGCGTTGCGTGCGAGTATCCTTGAGTCCCACTAGTGCCAGTAAGCTCGTGTAAAGTGAAAAACATCCCAATTGAATATCGTTGCACCGCCCCTTTAACGCGATTATATACGCATTTGACCGCAGCGCCCTCTCCTGTATAGACGTTGAGCGGCTACATGCAACGTTTCATTCATGACATCCAGAGCTCTTGAGTTACTACCACATCTCAGAGCCCCCTACTCGTCCCGCAGTCGTGGCCGAGTGTTTAAAGGGATACTGAACCAAAGAATTTAGTGTCCATAATAAGTGGCGCACGTTCTTTCCACAAGCCAGCAGCCGCCGGTGTGCGCGGCCACACGTAACGAAAATGACGTCAAAGACCCCCATTCGCGCTTAAGAGGGCAGTGAAATGCATGGGCTTCGGGCCAAAGGAGAATAAATACAGGCTTTTCATCTCTACAAGTGAAAGCTACGTACTTGTTAGACCAATTAATCGCTTACCTTTTACACCAGACACCACTGTGTAGACGAAAAACTTGTCTTTATTCTCCTTTGGCCCGAAGCCCATACATTTCACTGTCATCTTAACCGCGAATGGAGGTCTTTGACGTACTTTTTGTTGCGTGTGCTCGCGCACATCGGCGGCTGCTGGCTCGTGGAAAGAACGTGCGCCGCTTATTATGGACACTAAATTCCTCGGTTCAGTATCCCTTTTTAAGGCGATGGACTAGAAAATCCAATGGGGTCTCCCCGCACAGGTTCGAATCCTGTCGACTGCGCAAACATTTTTTTCTTTTTTTAAGAAGACAGATGGGATGGCAATCGATGTGAACACGAACGGACGGACGGACGGATGGACGGATAAGGCTAGACCCTAAGGAGCTTCGCCCCTAAAAAAAAAAGAAAAAAAAGTTGTCATTGTTTGTTTTGTTGCGATAAATTTCCGGGGAGGAGCGCAACCCGCCGCGCTGATGCAACGGTTTCGTCTACACTCGATGCCACTAGGAAAGAGGACGTCCTGGGACGCCTATCAGGTAGTGTTTGCGAACGCCGCGCCAAATACTTTACGAGGGGTGGGGTAGTAAAGTACTTGGCCGCGCCGACGTGGCGCGCGCTCGCATGCGCCCGCGCTCCGTCCGGCTGTACTTGGAGTTCTGAGAAAGTGATGAGTCAGCGGTTTTTCAGCGGGATCGGCTACCATCAGACGCCATTGAATGCATATACATGATCCTAGAGAGATAACCCGATAGAAACAGCGGGGTGCAGGCTGCGACGTACAGGGCTCTTAACGACCTGAAGATATAAAAAGAAAAAAAAAATTAAAGACGTTTACAATTCTGTGTAATGCCGTATTGGAGCGCAGCTCTTGCGGAAAAAGAGGAGAGGGCATGCCCCTCCTCCCCCTCCGTAGCCTCCCCTCCTCCTCACCTGCTGCCCTCCCATTTAGCGGGAAATTTTCGCTAAATTTCCCGCTAAATTTAGCGAAAATGTTCCCGCTATATTTGGCTGGAAATTACAAAATTTCTCCGCAAAATTTAGTGGGGAAATGTTTCCGCTAGAATAAGCGAAAAAAATTGTTTAGCGGAAACATTTTCTCGTTAAATTTAGCGGAAAAATTTCCTGCCAAATTTAGAGACACTTTTTCCGCCAGGGTCGACCCGGGCATTCCTGGACGGCGCAAAGTATGGTTCAGATTTGTGCCTATCTCAAATACTCTACTCAAGAAACAGTATTTCAAATACTTTTTTGAAGTATCTTGGTATCGCAAATACTTGTGATCGAGAGTATTTGCTACAGTATTTTAATTACATTCTGAGCATCTTGTACTCATTATCTCAAATAAATTTTTCACATTCAGCCATTTCCCGAGTTTTTAGGTATGAAGTGGCGTGGGCGTTGCACGAGTGACTTAGATTGAGCTCGTAAAAACATCACATTTGTGCCGATTGTGACTCATATTTCACCCCAAAGTTCGTACAATGAACGTTCTTTTCCTCGCGCCTTTTGTTTCCTATAGTTCCCCCAAAAGATCCTCACGAACGACAAATGACGAGGCGGTGAATAACTGAAGAAACTAAACGTCTAATGGGGGCAAACGTGTGCCAAAAACAAAAGAGAGAAAGGCTAGCGTCGATGTCGGCAAAACAGCAGGATCGAGCGCTAAGACAAAATTGACTCCGGACCAAAAAAAAAAGAATTGGCTTGCTTTTGTATGTTTATACAGCCTTGATGTTGGTACGCCTCAACGGGTGACCGGTCGCTGCTGTAGATGAGAAATTTAGCCAGTGCAGTACAACCGCTAACCTGGGGGTTTGCATCACGCAGTTGTGGTTACACGAACGCGCGTCTGTACGAAACTCATCCCGATCGAAACGGGCGGGGGCGGTGGGGATCGAACCAAGGGGAGGTTCCCAGCGCAAGCTTTCGCTACCGCCACGCGGAGCACCTTCTGTACCAGCGTGGGTTTCGGAAACATTCGGCGTAGAACGTTTCGCGCGTAGAACATTCGTAACTTGATCAGACGACAAGGTTCTCGAACTTACGAGAATGCCAAGTTGAAAGAATCAATGAAAGAGGAGTCCGCTCCCTGCGAATCGAACCCGGAGGCTCCGCGCGAGAGCCAAGCGCAGTAACCATTCGGCCTCGCGCTCGCTCGGCGACGCGCGTGGCAATATCACTGATACATGTTACAAAACATTTCTGGGCAGTGCAACGATATTCAATTGGAATGTTTTTCACTTTACACGAGCTTACTGGCACTAGTGGGACTTAAGGATACTCGCACGCAACGCCACTGACCAAGAAACTCCTTTGTTGCGCTGTAATTTCGAGGACAAAACCGAGTGTTTTCATTCAATCTCTCCTTCGCCAAACCTGATGACGTAGCTGGGCGGTAGCAGTACCGCCCAGTGACGATATTTGAATGCGGCTCATAGATTGGACCCGAGCATGGCGTGGACACTCGATTTGGGCTCGTGATAATCGATAACTCGAGAAGCATTCGGGTAGTGTCCTGTGTCCAATCGCTGCAATGACCACAACAGCCGAACCATAACTATGTCTGGAACTCAGCGCGTGTCCTGTGCCTTGCCAACCCCAGCGCATGGCTATGATCAACATTGGCGGCATATAATCGGCTCCAAATCATGTGGCTGCTTGTTCTGGCTGCGAGTTGAGGGGGTGAAATCTGCTCGTTTTTCTTTATTTTTTTCTGCGACTTCGATTGCGTGTGGTGAAAAACGAACGGGTATTTCACAGGTCATTAACATCAGGGATCCGTTTCTAGCGGTATTTGCGCAAAATACAAAAATCGTTGCATCGCCCCTTTTAGCTATAGTGACATCACTGAATATCACGTCCTGCGGAGCGCCTTAGACACATCGTTTAACTACAATTCATATTCCCTATATGGGGGTTCACTATAAACGAACTTGGGATACGGATTCTCTATATGGGGAGTTCACTATAAACGAACTTGGGATACGGATATGAGTGAATGGATAACAGAGAGAACCCACATAATAGCCATGGCAGTGGTCGCACCTTCTACAAGTAGGTTGCGTTCCGAAAGGCGCTCAACGTGGGGGGCGCTTTGAGAGGTCATCCAGCTTTTAGTTCGTTTCCTGTCCTGTTCTCTGCTTATCAATGTTCGCTTACAAACTGTGTTCGCGAGAGCAATAAGTGACGGACTGACGACAAAAGAAAATAAACAAAACGTTTCGCCGTAGGGGGGTCAAATATACAACAAGCAAAAGAAAAGTGTCTTTTTTTGTCCACTTCTCTTTTTTTATTTTATTTTCTTGACATTCAAGTCTCCATTGTTGTCGTAGGTCATTTTCCGGTCTGCGCTGCGCCTCAGTGTGTCAATCCTAACTTCCGTAAAACCACCCCTTTTGTTTGAGGATTTTTCGGGGAAACTCTAGGAAACAAAAGGCGCATTTGAGAAGGCGTGGGGAAGACCTTCATGCACGAACTTTTGGCTGAAATATGAGTCACAATCGGCAAAAGAGCGATGTTTTTTTTCACGAGCTCTACCAAAGTTACCGTAGCTTATGGGAGCTAACAACAGGATTTGGTTGCTCAATGTTCACATTTGCTAGTGCCACGCCCACGCCACTTCATACCAAAAAAACTCGGAAAATGGCGGAATGTCAAAAATGTATTTGAGATAATGTGTACAAGATACTCGGAATTGTAATTAAAATGGAGTATCAAATACTCTCGAATCAAAAGTATTTGCAAGATACCAAGATACTTCAAAAAGTATTTGAAATACAGTATCTTGAGTAGAGTATTTGAGATAGGCACAAGTCTGTTCCGAACGCAAACTACTTGAAGAAGGTGCGACCTGTGCAGTGGCTATTACGTGGGCTCTCTTTGTTATCCATCCACTCATTTCCGTATCCCAAGTTTGTACAAGTTTGTTTATAGTGAACTCCCTATACAGGGAATATGAATTGTAGTTAAACGACGCGTCTTAGGTGCCCTGCAGGACGGGATATTCAGCAAGGTCACTGTAGCTAAAGCAATCTCTTTATTTTTTTTGTCCCAGAAATTTTTTGTAACATGTAAGAGCAATAGCCTGCTCGTTTTATTGTATAGAATAGCCCTACAATGTTTTTTTTTCACCCGTTTTGTGCTGTTGCGCGCTAATAAGCCATTCTGGTAAACCAGATTTGCGCAAGTGTATAATTGCGTTGTCATTGACGTCGATACAAATTACGCAATGCGGAAGTATCTTCAAAAGTAATTGAATTACATTTCGAAGTATTTGTACTCTATTCAAGATACTTTACAGTGAAAGTAACTTGAGTGGTATTTTAAATACTTTATGAAGCAGGTATTTAGTAACTTAACTTAAATATTGTATTGAGTATTTTGTCCAACACTGGTATGGTTTCACTCAAGCTCTGTCCCGAGAACCCCGCGGTTGCCACAGTCCCCCCATCTGTAACGCTCCCAGGCAGCACACCAATATTGGTCCCATATTGGTAAATAATGTCGACAATATAGGCCAATATGGGAAAGTGCATTGCTACGCTATTGGCGGCGTGTGCGAACTACAGGGGGCGCTTCTCTAGCTATCATCATCATCGTTTGTGACGTCATGGGTAGGACAGACAGGGACAGACCACGGAGATCTTGGATCCCTCGGCTCGTTAGCTCGCTTCATGCGCTGTTTGGGTGATGCGCGGCAAAGCCTGTTTCTCGCGTTGTGTTTATTTTGTGAAGTGATATTTTCAGTAGGACATTTTGCCAAAGCTTGAAACCGTGGCACGCGTAGTCGTGTTAACAAACACGTGTGGCGCTGAGGTGTCGAAGCGCTCGGATGGCGGTAGGTGGGCTGTTCTCTACCCCACTAAAAAAAGCTGGATGATAAAAATAGAATATCCAGCGCTTTATCCCACTACAACGTCTACCACGGCGAATAAGGTGTATTTTTTTAAAATTATGACTCGTACGAAATAAAACTTAGAAAGGAATGTCTCATCAAATTGAAAATAGGAAAGTGAAATTCGAGCTCGCGTGTGTAGTAAACACTTCAGTGAAAGCGACTCCGTGTATCCTGTTGGTTCCAATGTGTTCTGTGAGTGTTAGTCTCTTATTAGTTCCGAGTTGATTTCTTTTTCAATTTTGTAGACCAGTAATAGAACATTTTCTTAAAATAACTGGCAGGAGGAAGCGGTGGCTGGCTTCCGGAGTCGTTCATATATACATTGCTCCTTACTTACCCGGTCGACGCGAAACGTGCGAGAACTCCTCGCGATCGAGGTCCTAAATCTAGTAAGTCTGTGACACTTCAGCGTCCCGGAAAATGAGGAATACACCTGTTATGAATTACTACCGTTTGCATATTTAATGTTTGCGGACCCAAATGCGCATAATACGGGATGCGCTTCTCAGCGAGCGATTTTAAATTTGTAAACAATTATTAGTAGAAATAGGATAACACAAAATAATCGATTGCCTGAATTTACCAGGCCATGGCCGACACTTTAATAATTTATAAAAAATTCCACTTTTTTTTGCGTAGAAGTCGCGATGTGACAAAATTCTTTGCGGGAGGAGCTAAGCGCCAGTTGCTGAAGAACATTTGCTTGGCAGCAACTGTCGAGTCACAGTTAGATAGAAGCATCGGTATCGGCAAGCTCAATGTAGCTAAAACAAGTGTGCGGTGCTTTGCAACACAACTGTGCGCGCGTGTACAGCTAGACAGCACTTCATTTACTCTGGTGAATGCAAAACCTTTTTCCACGACAGCCTCCACTAATTTGAAAAAAAAAAAAAAGAATTAGAAAGGTTGGGAACAGCCCTTATGCGCGCCGCGCAAGCTGTAATGTGAAGCTCCAGGCTTGTTTTTGAACATTTTAAAGTTTTTTCTAACACAAAAAGCAACTTCGAGGCCCCGCTGTTATTTATTAAAAAGATCACTCACAAAAATTTTATACACGTTTCTTTAACAAAGAAATTGTTTTTAATCGGCATAGAAGCGAAGTGACCTAGCTACTGCATGCCTTGACATAGCGCGTCGTCTGCTCGAAGCCTACCAGCTGCGTTAAAAGGGGACACCCGCGAGATGGCGCCACCAAAACATCTCGTCGCCATATCATTGCACATTTTCTAGCCAATATTTGCTACAAAAACCTCCCCAATCTTAACTAATATTGGTGCATGAATGGATGGATGGATGTTAATGGCTTCAGACCAACTCATGTTTACAAACAAACCGGAGCGCCCCTGGTGAACAACACCCGCGCCGCGCACGCGCGATGGAGTGTGGGCGAGAAGCTCGCCGTCGCCCATAAACAAACCTTTGAAATGCGATGTTGCCGGCGTCGGTATGAGTTCCCGTGCTCTTTTTCGCGTTGGAATAGTTAATTCTATGTCTTCCTGGCAATGTCTGACTACTTGAGCGGCCTCAGCGAAATTACCAAGGCTCGTTACACCGCAAAACGTCGAGTGAATGATGTGACATGCGGTGATTCATTCCGCGTGGGCGCCGCAGAATGGACGCTAAAGCCAAATTTGCATGATGAGATTCCGCTCGCAATTTTCAGTCGCGACGTCGCCCGGGCTGCAAAAGCCTGAACCGCATCTGAGATGGTCGACGTCGATACTGAAAATCGCAAGCAGAATAGGACCAAGTGGGAATAACAAGTCGATGATGGCCACTGGTAACAACGATCAACATCTCTTTGTATCTACTGTTTACACCGAGCCTGATCACCCCAACCAGCCTTCAAACTTAAAAGTATTTTGAGGCCTGCACTTACTTCTTATCGCAATTACCGGGCCAACGTTTGGGCTACGGGCCGGTGTCGTCTGAAAGAGCAGACGACAAGCAGAAACGTTTGAAAGAGCAGACGACAGTTCGAACGATAAGGTGGACGTTTGAGCTTGAAGGCCCGTTCACACTCTTGCGACCGAGTAAGACCGAGAGAGACCAGACCGGTTTTTAAGCCTCTTGCGACTTCTTACAACCAGCTCCGCTGCAGCGCATCCGGTCCTAAGAAGTCGCAAGAGGCTTAAAACTCTGGTCTCTCTCGGTCTTACTCGGTCGCAAGAGTGTGAACGGGCCTTGAACGTAGTCCGTAGATGGTCCGTACAACTTGACGGTTTTCCCGCGTTCATGTTGGAAGAAAAAAAATAGATCTGATAACCACAAGTATCCGTGAATTCAGGCCAAAGTGCTTCCCGCCCAAGCAATCGTGGTCCGACGGCGTGTTGTTTTCCCTTTTCACGGCACATATCCTCATTCTCGGACGAACCGAGCGCATAAAAACTGACCTTCACACCTTTTTCGACTCTTTTGGTACAGCCCTAGTCGCGGCGTTTTGACAAAAAGGCAGGTTTCAGAGCGCAGCTCTTAAGGGGCCCTGCAATTATATTTACGCGTCTACCTTTTTTGCGGTTTCTACGTAATTAAGAAAAGAAACTGAAAGTACTCTAACCAACTGTTTTAAATTGCCCGACGTTTCGCGGCCTGCTCGGACGCTTGTTCACGGGTAACGTGGGGTTCGGGCAAGCCACCGGGCACGGAGAGATTAACTAAATGTCTGTGCGTCATATTTTAACCGGACGACGCGGAAACCTCCTCCACCAACGGGGGCGACCCGCGGTGCTTTAAGCGCGCGATATGTGAGGTCTTTGTTCCTGGGCTTACTACTGGTCAGAGCTGCTAAAAGCTTCTTTTTAGTCGAAATACAAAATATTAGTGGCGCGAATTGTTTCAATTATTTATAAAAGTAGATTTTGTTCATAGATCAGGAAAGAAACAAATGCAGTTTATAAAGTACGGAAGCAAGAAATGACAAGATATGAGGCGGCGCATACTAGAAACGTTTAGTGGGATCAAGCACCGACGAGCGGCGAGCGTAGAAAGGTCCCGGATGTATGCGGCGGAGCTGCGGTTTACGATCCAACCGGTTCCGAGAGTTCCGAAGGCCTCCGCGAGCAGGTTTGGCCGTTTGGCGGTATGGCAGCGCCAAGTGGCTCCCGTTCAGAAGTGATCTTTACCTCGTGTTTGCTGTCGTTTGGGGCCAATGAAGTGTCATGCCGAATTAGAGTACAATCACGCAGCAAATGCAAAGCGAGCCGCCCTGGCTGCCCGCTTCATACAGCCTATTCAGAACATGCTTTAGTGGCATCCTCTCGAAGCGTCGACACGGAGTGTGGCAGCCGTGAGCGCTCGCTCAGCTCACTACCCCTCTTCCAGTTCACGGCCACTGAAGCGACCAAGGACGTCATGAAGGAGGTTATTTTTTTTGCTCGTTTTTGTAATTTTAATTTGCCTTTATTTTTAAAATAAAGCGAACTTCGAGAAAAGAAAAGTTTCATTAAGTTACTACGTTCAGTGCGCTCAGGTTTGGTGCAAATTAAGAACCAGTAAAAGAAAGTCCTTGCAGGGCCCCTTTTAAGCGCGATTCAAACCAACGTGTTTTTGTGCGCGCGTAGGCCGTGCGTCTACCGGAAATTGCGTATTTCGTGACGTCGCGCTGATTCCTTGCGCCTTCCGGCCGCGCACGAGAAAGTTGGATGATTTCAACTTTTACAGCGAAGCTGTTAAGGGCTAGTTTCCCCAGTATCGTGTCCGCGGGAAACAAATGTTGACACAAAACTCCGGACAGCTACCGCCATCTATGAGCGACGGCGGCAACCTTTCCAGCCTTTCCACTCTGGTTTTCCGAAACCATCAGAGTGTAACTTTTGTAGAGAAAAGACTCCACCAAATATCGATCACCTCCTGTGGGACTGCAAACACTTCAGAAGAAAAAGGGAGGATGCACATGCAACAATAGATCCCGAAGATAAGCCCAAACACTTTAATGAATGGATAAAACCAGCAGGGGATTCCGGAAGAACACTTTAGCTGCTCAGATCCGTCATTTCCTACCTGGAGAAAACGGGCCTCAGTAATACTTTTTGAATTTTTTCTTAGGCCATGCCGTAGAGCAATTGCCTGAGCTTTAATTATGCAAGAAATAAACGTATTTCATCATCATCTGGTTTTCACTAAAGTCACTCGATCTTAGTTTTCACCAGAGTGGAAAGGCTGAATTTCTCTAGGCGTCGTCCTAGAAGTCGTCCTTGAGATCGTCCTTGAGGTTGTCCTCGAGGTCGTCCTAGAAGTCATCCTTGAGGTCGTCCTGGAAGTCGTCCTTGAGGTCGTCTAGACGTCGTCCTAGACGTCGTCCCTGAGGTCGTCCCAGACGTCTTGAGGTCGTCCTAAACGTCGTCCTCTAGGCGTCTTACTCGAGGGCGTCCTAGAAGTCGTCCAAGATCGTCCTAAAAGTCGTCCTTGAGGTCGTCCTAGACGTCGTCCTCGAGGTTGTGCTAGAAGTTGTTCTTGGGGCCGTCCGAGAGGTCATCCTCTATGCGTCGTCCTTGAAGTCGCCGAAGAAGTTGTCCTATAGACGTCGTCCTCTAGGCATCGCCCTAGACGTCGTCAAGAAAGCAGCTTCGCTGGAACTGGCTCTGAATTTTGTTCCGAACGCGCACGAAAACGCGCTGTGACGTAGTAGGGCGCTCCTGCTTCCGGCCAATCGGTGGAGGGCACTAGTTCCGGCTCCGCGTTTCTTCGCCGTCTGGCGCAGATGCTCTCCGCTCGCCCTAAGGCGCATCGTCCTAACCAACGCGCATGGTTGTGACTCAGAAAGCGCCCCGGAAACAGCAGTAACGTCGCGAAATACGCAATTTCCGTACAGCGCACGGCCTACGCGCGCACAAAAACGCGTTGGTTTGGATCGCGCTTAGGCACCCGTTTCCGGCTTGAGCGTCGTCGTCGTCTCCGTCGGCGTCGTCTCCGTCGGCGTAACCGCGCGCGTTGCATTATGGAAATAATGCAAGCGGGCGTAACCGCGCGTTGCATTATGGGAAAATTTCCCCGCTAAATTCAGCGGGGAAATTTTTCTGTTACATTTAGTGGGAAAATTTCCCGCTAAATTTAGCGGTAACAATTCCCCGCTAAATTTAACGGGAAAAGTTTTCCGCCAAATATAGACGCTTTACAGCAACTTTGCATGGGCGCCGCCATCTTGATATCACATGACCCTTCTGCCGTAGCCGACCTTCAGTTTCTCGCCAGTACGCTCCGTTTTCTGCTGCGGCCCAACCGGCGGAGCTTTATTTTCGAGTTTGTTTGCTTTCTACCTTTATATTACGTAGTTTTTATATGTTTGTATATTTCGTGCATCCGGTTAACCGTTTGAACTCGTATTTGAGTCAATCGAGAGTATTTTTGTTAATCAAATGGAATGGGACTGCATGCGAGTGGGTTGACGACACAAAATTATGGCCTGCGATTCACAGACCACGTGAGTTCATGCTATTTTTTACCTTTTTCCCGGTAATAAATGTCGCTTAAAGGCTTGACTCCATGGAGGTAATTTATGGCGGACCACCAGCCAACAACGCCCGGCGACTCGATCGCTTTGCACTTTTGTCCCTTGTTCGGAGCACCGCGGCCGCTTGTTCACGGTGGAATCATAATCGAGTGGCCATGGCAGCACATTGGCTCCGTGAAATCTGGCATTTACACCAGTGCGACTTCTCCGGATGTCAATTTGACCCAGGGACAGTCGATCGCGGTCGTGTTCCTCGCTGCATGTGCGCACTTCAGACGTCCTGATGATGAATGATTGCCACAGAACGAGAACAATTTACATTCGTGACCGCGGTAGAACTCTTAGAAAATTTCTTCAGAGGCGAAACCGTACGTAAATAACTTAATTTTCGCTAATTCTATGACTCACAACTCGCGAAAAATATGTCCCGCTAGCTATTCCGGTAAAATGTATACACGTTGGAAGCTACATTGAGATTCCACCGCCTCGCGAACATTAGCACCCGCGAATAACCTTCCAATTTGAGTTTTGACCTAAATCGTGAAATACCAAGACCGCGAAGGATAAGTCGTTTCAATTACATGTTTGCGGCTGTTTTTAATTGCGCTCTGTAGAGGAAGAAGGCTGTTGCCCCTGAAGCTCTAAGAGTCCTTCCGGAAGGCAGAACAGCACCGCAGTATTTACTCCTTGTAGTCACTGTTTATTTGCCCTTATCAAATTAAACATTTCTATATTTATTTCAGTTGTCTACGACTACATGGTGACAAGGCTGGACATAGATGGAAAACCGGTTGAGAATTACGGGGGTTTCGCCGAAGCCACTAATCCCTTAGACTCTGGCCATGCTGACGTCGTCCTGTGTGCGAGGAATGGTACAGAGTGTCGGCTGAAGGAAAACACAAGGTCATCGCAGACAACATAACGATCGTACGACGTCAGTGTCTACTTTGAGGGAGCAGACCTGCAGGATGTATCTTGCACATGCACAGCAGCCTTGGGGGAGACATGCTCACATGTCGGAGCACTGCTGCTGAAGATACTGGACGCGACAGGCAGAGTAATGACTGGAAGTGCCTGCACCGATGCGAAATGCACTTGGAATGCATCCACCAAGCAAAACGTGACACCGTGACTGTTAAAAAGGTGTATGGCCACAAAGGCAAAATGTCAAAGGTGGTTAAGTTTTCCACACACTCAGATCTACAGCAACACTTTCGGTACAGCGCTGAACATGGAGAAGCTAGAGGGAACACTTCTTTTCGCCGTGGTCAACCCTTCAGACGTGCAACCACGTCGGCCTGGAACAGCAAACGGAATGTTATAAGGTCATGCATTGTCTCGTCAACACACATGTTTCAATTTCGCAGATATTTAACAGGAATATGTGCATAGAATTAAATTAACATATCTACTAGCTGTGTGCACATATTCAAGATCCGAATTTGAATGGAATTGTGGTTGGCCCAATAATATGATACAATTTTCGGTCTCCTAGTACTCGAGATTTCGAATTGTTAAACACATCGGATGCTGCTAGGCAATATCCGAGTATGTTTAAGAACGCTGTCTGTGTGGTGAACTAGTCTTCGCAGGCCTTGCATGGCTGGATATAAATCAAGCCTTCATTGAAGTCTTGGCTAGCTAACTATTCAGGTAAAAAGTAGTTTGCTTGTTTTATTTATCGGACGAAGCGGTCTTCCTCGAGCTCCTTCGAAGTCCTCGACGAAAACCTGCAAACCGTGTATGTCGCCATTTGGAATTCAAATACCTTGCATCACTTACCACCAGCTCTTCGAGCTATGAACCATTTGTTGCATCCATAATAGTACAGTTACTGAAACATGATCAGATACAGTAAATGAACGTGCTTTATCAACTCGTCCTCTAACCCATCGTTTCCCGCAGTGTCTATCGATCTTTTTTGTGCACTCTCGTCCCCAGCCACTTAATAGGCGCATCCGGTATGGGCCACGAAGAAATACTAAAACGTTTCAACCTGTAACTAGTAAAAAAATAAGGCGGAGACAAAACGATAATGTGTGACGGTTACGCTTATATCCTAAATGTCTTCTACTGGCGTGGCGACGGCAAAACAATGTTTTCGCCCATGCTGGAAGTGACGACAGTTCAAGATGGCGGCGCCCTTGAAGAAAGGGTCTATAGACCGACACACGGCGCGGCTCATGTTTACCAACACGGCCGGAAAGCCGCGCATACACAGAAGCTATGTGGGCAGAAGTGACCAGGCTCTCCATGTTTTTGCCGTTGCGTTGTGTGGCATGCGCTCGTTGTTGACATTGTAGGGACGCTTCTAGATTTATTTGTGCGTCGTATTTCCTGCCAACGTATGTCGTATGTTATAACCGACTATTTGAGCTCGCTACCCGAGCCTGAACGGCAGCGGTATCGAGACAAACTGTACGTGGACCAGGTAGAGGGGCTTAGAGCGATAAACCGGGGTTCCGGTCTGCACTCGAAAGTGACCCCCATAAGGCCGCTGCCATTGTACGCAAATTTGACCACTCGTCACGTGACCAAACCAAATACGTGACGTCACAGGAAAGATGGCAGCGCCCAGGCAGCGGCTGGCCCCAGCTGGGCCGGAGCTTGTCGGATGCTTTGTTCGTTGTCGTTCGTGTCGGCGAGTTGATTTCAGACGCGGAAGCCCTTGTATGAGGCCGGTCGAAAGCGACTTCAGAGTTCAGCGTGGTGTCTGACGTAGGTATAACGTGAAAATACGGAGGAACGGTGTGCATTTCGCTGGTGACCGACGGGGATATTGCAACGAAGGAGACAATCGGCCCTACGTTGCTCGGACCTCGGATTGATTCGGACACCGCTAGGATAAATTTTAAGGCGACGTTTCTGTGCTCTCGTTGACCATCGGAACCTTCGAGATCTGCAGTGAAGCGTGTGCAATATATTTGGATACACAGTTTAGCGACGGAAATTGCGTGAGTCGTGCTTGGCAGTGTGCGGTCGTGGTGCCGCTTCGTTCAAATAACCGAAGGCTCACTTTGGTTGTGCGGTGCGCGCACCGGAGAGCTGCCTTGACGCTTGTAGTTCCCGTGCCGTGCTAAATGATACTGTGCTGCTTCCCAAATTGTTCCGGCGTAGACGTGCACTTTCACGGAGGACAGGTGTGCGGCGCGCCGAAGAACTGCCTTCAAGCTGGTAGTTCCTGTGCCGTGCTTTAGGTGATGCTGTGCTGCCTACTAAATTGTTCTGGCGTAGACGTGCACTTTCACGGAGCACAGGTGTTGCAGTTGGTATTGATTCCGCTGGTCTGTCGCACGTTTCGTCGACACCAAAGTTTCATCAACATTCGTTACGCGAATTTCAAGCTGTATGGACATTTCATCGCGCGTGTTACCTACCCAGTTTACCCGTTCACGCCGCTTTGCGACGGCAGTCTGCAGCGGCTCATTACCAGAAAAGTGGTCCCACATCGATTTCAGTTCAGCTCGTCCACGGCAGTCGCCAAACCCCGAAGGAGAGGATTTATTCGGACAGAATGCCACTAAAGCAATGCAGCTTCTTTAGTGGTCAGGATAGACTTTCTTCTGTCTGTTTTGTTATATTGTCACGGATGCTTGCTCCAGTCCTATTTTATATCAATATTTACTATTCTGAAAAGTTCCAGGCTATGCTCAGCTGTCATTGTATGTTCTGGTGGAGGTGCTGCGCACTTTACCCATAGCCCTTCACTCTGTGTGGACCCTGGCGGCACCTCAGCCGAGTTGCCCGATAACAAGACACGGGTGGCACATTATCCCGCGTCTTAAACCCCCGGCGAGCCGTGAACCAAGTCCTATCCCGAGCCCGGCAGAAAAACCGCAAGACGAGCGAGTACCACAAGGACGAACCTCAGAAATACACCATGAAGAACTTGAAATCCAAGCCAGTCGCTGCTACCAGCAAGAACCACCGGAATTAGGTCTTTTGCCAGAAAAACCGAAGCGGACTAAGCCAACAATGACAAACCTGTAGCAGCAAACCGCGTCCGCTCCCACCATCGTTTGCATGCCCGTCGCACCTCGCACTCTGATGCCCTTTCACGCAAGGTACATAATACGTCGAGGGCTGGATTGAACAATATGACCGTGTCGTCCACCACTGTGGGTAGATGGACAACCAGCTCTTGCAGAACCTATACTTCTCGTGGAAGAAACTGCCAGGCACTGGTTTGAGAACCACGAATTCTCCTTAACGTCGTGGGAAGTTTGCAAGATCGAGCGGACGTGCACGTTCATCAGCCAACATTGACGAGAGAGAGCCGACTTCCTGATTCTGTCCAGGACACGGCCCCAACGAGAGCATCACCACCTTCGTGGAGGATGTTTTGCGCCTGATCGAGCACCCACGCCAACCCTGATGCTACAAAGACAAGAAGCTAAGAATCCCATGTCCCTCATGTGAGGGACAACACCTTCGGCAGCCTTGTCCGCAACCCCACGACAACAGTCGAAGGGTTCATATCAGTGAGGCTTCAAACATTGAATGTACACTGCAGGCCCGACCCTGTCACTCCCCAGCATCTCGGCACTCGAGTCGTCCAGCTGCAACTTCGACGCCAGCCCCCCAGGCATCCATGACATCATCCACAACGGTGTCCAAGAAGAGATAAGGAAGCTAGTTCCTGCCATCAGTTGCCCGGCTTTTATTTTGATTGCCGAGATTGTTTCAGAAGAAGTTCGACAGGCATTTCAACTGGAAACTTCTTCGAGCGAAGCAGCATCTGACGAACCGAGGGCGACTTATGCCACAAACTCACAACGGTCACCACTGGCTACTTGTTACTATTCAATGCCAATTCAACGAGACACCCCAACGCCGAAGCATTCCCGACACCGGGAAGAACCAGTGTAGGTCCACGTTGAACAAAGTACACCGAGGAAAACGGAGGTGCTGCGAATGGCCGACCGAAAACCACTCCATGAGGCCGACCATGTCTACTGGAGGTGCCCGTACCAATGAATTGGCGTGCAAGGGTTCGTGCCGAACGACCCTTGACCACGTCTCGACGAGCGTCCGCGGAAGATTGAGGATTATCTTCGGCGGTCTTTGTCCCTGGTACCGACATTACCCCTAAGCTCGTGATCCACTTCATCTGGACGGAAGGTAAGCACGACAAAGCAGGTGAGCGGCAATGCAAGGACAGTTGATCTGGTGTCGGTTGTCGTCCAAGGACAATACCTAATAATTTGCCGGCACTAATTATCTGTGTCCACGCCACGAAGCACACAATTTCCAACTTTGAGGGAGAATGCCGCTGAGTGACTTGAAGAAATAGAATAGTTGGTTGCTCTCAAAAGTGGACTGCAAGCATCACCAGACTTCACTTTTCCACACGAGACTTACACAAGTTGCAGTGGTCGCGGGATGCAGAATAAATCGTCATTATGAAATGGAAGTGAAATGGCTTGGATAGCAAACAAACATTGTTACCAGCTATCAAGTCGACGGTACAGCAAAAGGCACAGCCACATAACCGATACATGCCCGAGCTTGCTGCATTGATACAGAAAACTACCAGGAAAATTCTGCGGATTAGAAGCCAGCCCTGCAGCTTTAGTGCATCTGATGTCGGTGGCCGCACATGACGTATGATTACAAGACGGCATCAGTCGGTCAAAGTTGCTACTCGACCAAACTGAACACCGACGTGCCAGGAGCGTCATCCGACTACAAGGTCCACAGGTACTGCGACTGAACGCCCGACAGGAGACTGTCGCAGAAAGAACTCGTTATGGAACCATTTACTAAGAATCAATAATTATGTAATCAAGTGGAAATAGCAGGCCACTTCCTATACGTATGACACAATAGACCCTTTGCAGAACCCCATCAAGCAACACAACTGTCACCATTTTTTTTTCGCCGTAAAACACACAAATGGGCCCCAGGTCACGTCGAATGCTAATGCAGCATTCGAGTCCTATAGTTGCTGAGCCAAGTTCACAGTGATCAGTGATGGCAGACATAACATTCTTGTCGAACAAATGCCCAAAGTATGAAAGCCTGGGGTAATTAGAGTAGTAGCTACTGTAATTCGTTCCATCACAATTTGGGAAACGGCAAAGGCTACAGTCTCGGTGAGCCAATATGCACGTTGGAGAGAGGCGCTATGACAACATGTCATTCAGAGTGCTCGTCTGCACAGATTTGTCACACACCTTCGCTCCGTCTCTCTGATTGGCTCGAGGGGGCTGTGGCGGTGGCCCTTTTCCAAGTTACAATGATACGAAGTATAGGCAGCCCACACTTTTCAAAAAAGTCTATTGAAGAGATCGAAAGGAATGATCAACATTTTTCAACAAGACTGCTCTTCAGGCAAGGGATGAACACAAATATGAATCATCTTATCTAGGTAATTAGAACAAGTAAATAATTGACCAACTAATACAATGCACTTCTTGATGAAAAAAAGTATTGCTGCAATGAATCCCAAGGTGGAAAAGGGTCAGTTAATCTATGCATACACCAAAACAGTTGTTCTTATTGCAAGTCGAATAGCTTTGAAGCAGGTGCCTGCAACGATTTATTCATCCACACACTCAATAAAACGTCATCCTCGTAGCTGAGAATAAGTGTATACTTCGCAATCACAAAAAAAAAAAATGAAGAAAAACGATCGAATGTAGAATCGTCGATTAGCACAAACGGTTAAAGATCGCAGGAGCTTCCTCGCTAAAAGTTGCTATGGTTATTCGGTGACGCAGGGCTGAAACAACTTCTCATAGGCCCTAACGCGACGTATACCTTTCGCGTCGATTCCCAGACATTCCAACGTACAAACAAAGCTAAGAGAATGCAAAAATTCTATGCTAAAAGCACTCAAAGTTCTATAGATCCTCTAACACAAATCCCGAATCCCAGCACCGGTACGGCGATACGGCTGATGCTGTCTCACAGGTGTTAATATCCAGATGATCCAGAGCGATCTTGCGCAAAAAGAGTATAAAGTCTCATTCCTTCATATTTTCACATTATACCTTCGTCAGCGAGCACGAAAAAGCCCGAAATCGTCGGAAAGCAGCTGCACATCACGGCTACCGCGCACCGAACAAACTCGCATCTGCCAGCTCTGGGCGCTGCCATCTTACCTGTGACGTCACGGCTCTTGGGAGGTCACGTGACGAGTGGTCACATTTGCGTAAAACATGGTGGCCACCGGGGGGGGGTGCCACTTCCAAACTTCCGGTTTATCACTCTAAGCCCCTCTACCTCGTTGGCGTGGACCAACGAGGTAGAGGTGCTTAGAGTGATAAACCGGAAGTTCGGAAGTGGCACCCCCCGGTTGTCGCCATGTTGTACGCAAATGTGACCACTCGTCACGTGACCTCCCAAGAGCCGTGACGTCATCGGAAAGATGGCAGCACCCAGAGCTGGCGGATGCGAGTTCGTTCGGTGCGCGGTGGCCGTGATGTGCTGCTGCTTTCCGACGACTTCGGGCTTATTCGTGCTGGCTGACGCAGGTATAATGCGAAAATATGAAGGAGTGAGACTTTATACCCTTTTTGCGCAAGATCACTCTGGATCATCCGGATATTAGCACCTGTGAGACAGCAACAGCCGTATCACCGTACCGGTGCTCGGATTCCCGGATGTGTTCGAGGATCGATAGAACTTTGAGTGCTTTTAGCATGAAATTTTCGCATTCTCTTAGCTTTGTTTGAACGTTGGAATGTCTGAGAATCGACGCGAAATGTATGCGTCGGACGTAGGCCCTATAGGGGAATTCGTTTTACCCTTAGGCAACTGCGTAATCACAGCAACTTTTAGCGAGGAAGCTCCTGCGATCTTTACGTTTTGTACTAATCAACAATTTTACGATATAACTTCTAGCATAAAATATTCCCGTTTTTCTAGCTTCGTTTGGACGTCTGAGAATCGAAGCGAAAGGTATACGTCGCGTTAGGGCCCAGGGGAAGTTGTTTCAGACCTGCGTCACCGAATAACCATAGCAACTTTTAGCGAGGAAGCTCCTGCGATTTTTAACCTTTTGTGCTAATCGACGATTCTATATTGGATCGCAATACTTTTTAAAGTGAAAAGCTGGCGTTTGCTTAATTGACTTGCACGCAAACTCTTACAAAGCATTTGAACCAATCATTCGGAAAAAAGTTCATTAGTTATGTTCATAAAGCAGTTTATTTGTCCCCTTGAGACTCAGAACACAGCAAGTCTTCACATTTTTGATTGATCAGTGCGCAAAATGTTGCATTGAATGTCCCTTAGAAATTAGTATTAGTAGGCTCTTTACCTTGCCGATCGGTATCAATAGTCCACAGTAACTTCCATGTGTACGATCACACTCCTTTTAGATGGTTGTCTAATCCATCATTCTAACATCTAGAATCTTTAAAAAAAATTCAGCCCTACTCTTTAGAGGTCCAGAGATAGAACCACACATATCAGCAATTCGTTAGAATGTAATGCAACTCGGAAGTAGAAGATTAACTGCACATTTTTCTCTTTCGTGGGATTTATTGCAGCAATATTTTTTTTTTTTTCATTAAGAGTGCATTGTATTAGTCGGTGAATTATTTACTTGTTCTATTTACCCGGACAAGAGTTAATTCCTTGCTCGAAGAAGCAGTCTCGTTGAAAAATGTTGACTACTATTCGTTTCCGTCTCTTCAATCGGCGACCTTCTTCCGAGTTTCAACGCTGCGGAAACGAGTCCCGACATGTTCAAGACCGTCGCCACTGTCGTGGTCTGCCCGAAACGAGTCTCAACGCGTCCGTGACGTCAACGGGACGTGTGGTGTGTGCTGTGGGGTTCGTGCGCTCCGGAAGGGGAGAGAGGCCTGGCCTAACTGCGGAGAACCATGGCTACGACGCACTTCTGGCTACGACGCGGCGGACCTTGCTACAACGCACTTGGCGGTCGCACCTGCTGCCCTGGCGGAGAGTGAGGGAGAAAACGGACCCCTATATAAGGCGGGGCGTGAGGCTGCTCTGTTGTTCTCTCGGTTTGACGACTGTATCGCTACCATGTAATTAAACCGTTCGTTACGTTACCAATTCTCCACCTCCACTGGACCCCTGGGTTCTTCACTTCGGGGAATGGTCGTCGTCACGAGCAGGAAGCCTCCGGACGTGCGGCCTAAGCCCCGCCTCGAACAACTGGTTGGCAGCGGTTGGGATCGGACCATGCGACATCGTGCTACATCTGTGGGTGAGCGTTTGGACTTGCTTTGAGATTCGCCAGGCTTCAGATAATGGGTAATTAATTTTGAGCTGCTGGGAATCCTTAGTGTTTGATCGTGCGCTGGGTTTTGGTATAACCTCGCGACAAGTTTTAGAACAAAGCCAAAGCTAAAAAGCAGCGATCATGGATCTAATGAGGTTACTGAGAACAGATTTACTCTGTTTATGTGAAGAATTGGGTGTGGAGGTGGAGCAAAAGATGAAGAAATCTGAGATCAGTAAAGCGATTTCAGAGAGCGCGGAAGCAGAGGAAATTAAAATTGCGTGGGAACTGCTTCAGAACGCTAAGAGCGAAGCTGCAGCTAGAGAGGAACGAGAACGAGAGCAGGAGCAGGCTGCAGCGAGAGAGGAACGAGAGCAGGCTGCGGCGAGAGAGGAACAGGCCTGCAGCGAAAGAGGAACAGGCTGCAGCGAGAGAGGAACGAGAGCGGGCTGCAGCGAGAGAGGAACGAGACCAGGAGCGAGCGCTGAAAAGGCTAGAGCTCGAAATTGAACAACAGCGATTAAACTCGCAGAACAGTAGAGTTGGGGCTCCGGTACGAGCAAGTGAGACCGAGTCGTATCAAATGAAGAAGCTCATGCAGCCGTTTAAAGTTGGGGAAGACGTGGGCCTATTCTTAGTTAACTTTGAGAGGACATGTGAGAAGTTGAGCTTCGCCCCAGAAACGTGGCCGCAACGGCTTTTGACTCTGTTGCCCTGTGAGGCTGCAGAGGTTCTCGCGCGCCTTAGTGCTGGAGACGCGGACGACTACGACAAGGTGAAGTCCAGCCTTTTGAAGCGGTACCGCCTTTCTGCCGAGGCGTTCCGTCAAAGGTTTAGAAACGCATCCAAAAAGAGCAGCGAGGGCTACTCGGAGTTCGCGTACGGGCTTAAAACCAACCTGATAGAATGGTTGAAGAGCGAGGAAGTGTACGAAAGTCGAGACAAGGTAGTCGAGTGTGTGTGCCTCGAACAGTTCTTTCGTAGCATTCCGCAGTCAGTCAAGCTCTGGGTGCAGGACAGGGTGGGAGTCGACTCTGTCGAAAGGGCCGCTGAGCTAGCCGAAGAGTACGCAACGCGTAGAAAGCTGAGCGGAGAGGAAAGCGAACCAGGCCGGAGCGATCGCGCTGTGCGTAAGCCCTTCCAACACCAACAGGGAAACGGCTCGCGAGATAAAAGGCCTGAGAAGCCCGAAACAAAAAAAAAAGGTCCCCGAAAAGAGCGCAGATCACTCGAACGGAGACGAGGCGCGGAAAAACCAAAGAGGGCAGTTTGAGGCAAGGAAGCCGTTCCTGTGCTACAACTGTCAGGAGCCGGGACACACAGCGGCCAGATGTAAGAAACCGCGGGTTGTGTTCTCGTACGTGAACGGTAGTGACGAGAACCTGAAGCTTCTTCGTCCCTATCTTCACGAGCTCCAGGTAAACGGAAAGCCGTGCAGGGTGCTTCGGGACAGTGCAGCGACGATGGACGTTGTTCATCCGTCGTATGTAACTACATCCGACTTTACTGGAGAGGTAGCTTGGATCAAGCAGGTGCTTGAAGAGCACAGTGTCTGTCTGCCTATGGCGAGAGTAAAGATAACTGGCCCGTTCGGAGAACTGGTGACAGAGGCGGCTGTCTCGCAAACAGTCCCGTTGGAGTATCCCTATTTGTTCTCTAACCGGTCAGATTTCTTGCTGCGCGAAAGGGGTCAACAACTGGGAGAAGGACTGGTTCAAGCGTTGACGAGGTCCAAATCGCGTCAGCTTGCCCCTTTGTTGACGAGTGATTCAGAGCCAGAAGCAGCTGACGGGGAGCAAGCACTCCCAGAGTTGGAGGCAGAGAAACGGGATGAGGGGGACCAGGTTGTAGAACAGCCCGACCTCGTAGCACCAGAAAGCGTACAAGGCCCCAACGCGTCGGCGCAGGAGGCGGAGGAAGAAGGGATCATTGAGGGGTCTCTCTTAGCTCCGACCTCACGTAATTTTGATCGTCTGTTGCGAGTGGACAGAAGGTCTCTGACAGCCGAGCAAAAGAGCGACCCTAGTTTGTCAAGGTTGCACGATACAGCCAAGGAGGGTATTGCTAGGGCCAATGTGACGGTGCATGAAAAAGGCGGATTGTTGTATCGGCACTACAAGGACCGCAAAGGTAGGGTCTTAGATCAGTTGGTTGTTCCGACAAAGTACCGCGACGACCTTCTGAGTCTTTGCCACGGAAATTGCTGGTCAGGTCATCTGGGTGTGAACAAAACGAAAGAGAGGTTGCTGGGAGAGTATTACTGGCCGGGGTGCTTTAAAGACGTAGAGCGCTACGTAAAGTCGTGTGATGCATGCCAGCGAGTCGGGAAACCGGGAGAGAAATGGAAAGCTCCATTAAAACTCGTCCCGCTGATCTCGGAGCCATTTCGTCGACTTGTGATCGACACAGTTGGCCCATTGCCCAGAACTAAGTCAGGCTATAAGTACCTGCTCACCATGATCTGCCCGGCAACCAAATTTCCAGAAGCAATTCCTCTGAAGGAACTCAGCTCGTCGGAGATAGTCGACGCTCTGTTGACGGTTTTCGCGCGGATCGGATTTCCCGCGGAAATTCAGGCTGACCAGGGCACAGTTTTCACAAGCGCATTAACGACCACGTTTTTGCAGAGGTGTGGGGGATCCCTAAGCGAAAAGTCGTTCAAAATTAGTGTACTAAAAGTGCACTGAAGTATACTAAAAGTATACTTTCAGTGTGGTCTTTGTACTGAATGTATACTTTAAGTGTACTTAAAGTGTACTTCCAGTAAAAATGGTGGTGGAATGAAAGTATACTCGACCGTACAAAACTAGTACATGTAGTAGAATCGTAGTGCCCGTGGTAAAAAGTAGTTCAAAATCAGTATACAGGAAGTGGACTTAAGTATACTAAAGGCCTACTTTGAGTGCTTGCGGTCGGCGTACTCAAATTATAGTAACGGGTATATATATATATATAGTGCGATTTTTTAAGATCAACACAATAAAAACGCGATAGATAGCCCGATGCCGTTTTCACAGGATATTCGTAACCTCGGCGGACATTAGATGAGTGAACAAGTGTCGCAGTACGTTGTCTAATTAAATTTTTTAATTGACAGTGTAATTGACCATGACGAATTTTCAATTTTAAAGGGGCTATGAATAAACTCTCGCCCAACCGAAACAATTTGCGAAAAGGCGACGAGTTTTGGGTTATTCATAGCTCAAAGTCTGCCTTCCGTCGCCTGATCAAAAAACAGCGCTCTGGACAGAGCGCACGATGTTATGCTTGCGTAGTCGCTTCAGACGCACCGTTTGAAGTATGGTCCTGGAGCATTCACTAAAAGCTCGCTGTCAAAAGTGTGCAAGTTTGTTCATGCTGAATCCGACAGCACTTTATAAGGGTTGTAACTTCACTAGAAAATAAATAATGCATGGAACTCCAATATGCGAAGTTCTCAGTAACACAAACACACATGCCATTAGCGACATTCCATGTCAAAACCGCTAAGTCACACTCCATTTTCCCCGCCCCCGCCGCACGTGCTTCTTGAATTGGGGGAAGAAAGTGAAAAATTTGATAAATAAATATCTCAAAGCCCCTTGCTGTTTCGTGAATAGTTTTGATTGGGTTACGCTCCAATAATGACTGCCTCTAAAACAGCAATAGAAAAAAGGTAATTTACGGATTTCAGTTAATTAATAAAAATGTTGCCACGGTTATCCACCTATGTAATGTCCGCTGAGTCGCACGACACACTGAAGACTGCATCAACGTGGCAGCAAGCCCCTTTTTTTCTAAAAACCTGTTGATTAAAAATATCACCGGGTATACAGCTGGCATAATGTGACAAAGGGATGCTTCATTTCTCATTTCACTGCAGACCACGTGGTCCAAAAGTTCCCCGGGGAAACGACCGGCACTGGCACTATCAGAGCATACTTACGTCGCAAATGCAGCATGGACTATAGCCCTAAAAAAAGCACAAATAGAAACGTTAGCTACATTGTACGCCACGGAAAGTAGCGTTATCTAACTTGTCAATAATTATTTTAGCTAGTCATTTCTACTATATTTATCAATTGAAAAGTCTACTTTTATTGCAAAGATAGCTTTTTTTCCCCCTGAACTGTATTTGTTACCTTTATTGCAGAATAAAAGTTTACTGTAAAAACTGTCAGCACTATTCTGAAGCTAGACGATCGAGGGCAATTGCACTAAGTGTTTGATGCTGCTGATGCAAAAGCATGCACATGTCTGTTTTCAAAATGCACCACCACTTGCGTGCTGCCTCATAGGCTAGTAGACAAATAACGTTTGCAGGATGATCCAGTGTTTCTGTAATGCAGGTCTCAGCTCACTATACGCTGTTTCAGATATCTGCATCCACAGCAAGCAAAAGGACAGGAGGCAAAGGAAACCACGGCTAATAACGGAGACATAAGATGCTCCACCTTGCATAGTCACATGCAGCGCAAATCAACTTCTGAACCGCATAAGCAAAGTGGTGTTATGAATCGAAGCTCGCTCTGAAATTGGCTGGAGAAATCGGCGCCTTCATGTGGAAACCTCAAGCTTTCACCGAAAGTGTTTCATTCTGTAGATTTATCTTGCAAAACTCTAAGACATCTCAATTAACGTGAAAAGAACTTGACAATTGCAACAACGAACACGCCAACACAATGGATCGAGAGTTCCACGCTGTAAAAGATCGACGTAAATTTTACGTGTCTTTCCCTCGGCAAAAAAAAAAATCGGGCACGCTCATTGTTTACGAAATACGAGGTTGCCCTCATTATTTATTTGTCACGAGAGCCGAGCCTTGCAGAAAAGCCGAGATCCCAGGAGTGCAAGCATGCGCAGATGAATCAGAATAGCCTTCGCGACGAAGGAGAAATTGCTTGATATAGTTTCGGTTTTACACTGAGAAAAGCCTAAAGTTTAGATAAAACCCAAGATTGACTAAATTTTTGTTAATTGTTTACAAAATTGATATAGTGACAGTATTATCATTAATATATATTGATTTGCTTAGTTTTGTCTTAGAAAAAAAACAAAGAACAAAAAATAGACTTTTGAAAACTGCGCATGACCATCGCTATTGCAATCAGCTTCCCTTCGGCTGCCGGCGCCGTTGCAGTTCCGTGGGCTTCCAGCATCGCTCCCTTTTTACGTTTTAGCCGTTTTAGCGGATATTTTAGATATCTTAGTTGCGAATACCGTGTTCACGAATAGCAAGCGATTACTGAGAGCTGGGAGACGCTGCGTCTTACCAACGCAAGTAAGTGGCAGGCAGTCATGGCCGACTGGTGCAAGCCCCGGTGAGGAAGTTTCGTTTGTTTCTGCGTAGTGCGCCGCTGTTTTACCGTGTGCTTGCTAAGCTATGCTTGATTCTAACTATGCTCTACCCGGTGTTATTTCGTCATTTGAAAAGAGCGTATCTTCAAAATGTATGGCTCTCTCCGCAGAGTGAGAAAGATTCACGTGCGGCGAAACCGAGGGCGAGCCGAGGGCCTGTTGGTGGCGCCGTCCTACGACGCTCGCCCGACGACGCTTTTGCGGAGCGTTCTAGTGCAGTCTGACGGCAGATCAAGCAATCACAGGTCATGCTAGTTCTGACGTGTGGTCCTAACAGCCTCTCGCCAACGATTTGTTTCATAAAGCGGTAGCGAGAAAAGCGTTACAAGAGCGAGCAGCATGCTTTCTTGCCTGTGCTGATGCCTGTGCCGTAGTGACGCGTGGTCTCTTTACGTATGCCGAAGCGGCACGCTTTCCAAGTTTACGATTGCGTGATGTATAAATAAAGTGAGTTTGGATGTCACGTTTGTTAGTGGTGGCGAAAGCCGC
The DNA here is from genome assembly GCA_013358835.2 of Ixodes persulcatus. Lineage (NCBI taxonomy): Eukaryota > Metazoa > Arthropoda > Arachnida > Ixodida > Ixodidae > Ixodes > Ixodes persulcatus. The sequence goes on from JABSTQ010010575.1 coordinate 55,970, forward strand.
TACAAAAAGCAGAGCAGTTAGAGAAAGCAGAAACGTGAAAAAATTCGAAAAGGACCTGAATATTTGATGAAGTTAAAAGACTACCAACGTACCAACTCGCCCAGTTATTCTTTGTCAAAGAATAATAGACGATAGTAATACTTTAAATAAATGCCAACTTTTAAGTGGTTGTTACAAATTTGTAATTGATGCAGTTCAGCCCTACGCTGCTCTAGTGCTTTTATGATATCAGGTAATGTGTAGGATAGTTCATAGCAACCATTTATGTACGACCCATTATATTGAATCTTCCCTCTAAAAGCTCGAACTTATATAAAAAATGTGCAAATCATAAATGAAGCCGCACCACTGCATGTGTAATAGCATGTGACTTGTATGTATGTTCTCAGCAAAAGAAAAGGATGCATTCAAAAGGGGCAGATCATTTTGTGTCCTCTGTGTTAGAGCTTCTTTCAGGTACACGCAAAATGTGGGTGTCTACGTCTAAAAGAGTGGAATTGACGTTTCCCGCAGGGCTGCAGGCCTGACTCAGTTTGACTAGCAGGTTGCAACCTATGGGAACCTGCAGGGAACTGCATCACAAGAGTAAAAGTGACGTCCGCCCACTGATCTCTATTATGGGTGGCTGAATGATGCGTCGAGCAGAAAGGTATGAAGCCACCGGAAGTAAGCGGCCTGTCCTGATAGCGAGTGCTTGACAGGCTTTTCGATTCTCCCAAGTGCTGGTTCGAGCAACGTTCAGGCGCTGGGTTTTTTCTTGTCACCCCAAGAGAGCCTGCTTGTTGCGGAGTAACAGTGCATGCGGACCCGAGAAGTCTCCTGGGAAACCATTCGATGTAAAAATTTTGAGATTCTATTTGATCAAAAAGTGCATATGTCCCACGTTCAAATGTCTTATTCTTGGGATTTCATCCGGAAATAATCTCTGCAGCGCACTGGCACATGCGGAGAAGCGCACTGAACAAAGCGAATCCATCGCAATGGTGACTTTGCGAGTGCTTTGAAAGGTTTGAATGGCATAAACGACTTTATTTTCGCGAGCTCAATATTTCATACATTTTATGAAGTGTTAGTGTTGGGAATACTTTGCAGGTACAAAATTTCACAATCAGGAGTAATGTTCAATGCATTCGTATCCATGGGGTTACTTTTTTGCAGGACCAATTTTAAGCAATTTCGATGAACTCGCAAAACCTAAGCCTTCGTAAAACTTTAGTAGTTTACAGTAGTACAATTAATCTTGAAACCAATATTGAATACCGTAATATACGAAACTTCTAAAATAAAATGTTAATGTTAGTACAACCCTGAAAATGGCCATTCTCGAATGTTTTCGTTGCGGCCTTTCTTAATTCATATGTGCTTAAAATGTAGCACCTGCAACCTTGAATCTGGAAAAGGCTATTGTTTGTCACACATTTGCTTTATGGTGCCTACGATTTTAGGTAATAAATGTTGTGCCCTGCAATGAACACTATAACCTGTAGCGGAGCCCTGGGCATGCAAAGAGGTCACACCACCAATGTCTGACATATCAGGCTTTCAAAAATGCTATTGTCCGATTTTCCTCACCCTTCTGTCAGGATGAAGTGGTTACTATATTGCCTTCCTCACATAGTGGTCCTTTGAGCGAGTTATGTGGTGTTATATCATTAGGTGGCATAGGGTCATTTTCTCCTCTTTTTACGCAGGATGTAATGGCACACCATCTTCACAAAGGAGAGTGTACAGTGAGGCAGGCTCGGAAACTTGAATAAAGTGATAAGTAGGATTTCAGTTTCTGTCTTATCAATTATGTGAAGAACACTGATCATAATGTTTGTATGCTACACATACATACTTTCAGTTGAAAAATGCAATGCATCTTTTCTTTATGGCTTTTCTCACACAGTTTTAGAAGACGCTCGTACGTCATTTTTATGAGGAATGTTTAAAAATAGAGCTGCCAAAGATTTCCTCGTAATTTTCACGTACATAGCCGCAAATCAAAATGACAACTCTTCTAGTCAATGTTAGAAAACTTTCACGTCTATACTCGCAACTTAAAAACGCGGTGCATCTTTTTTTTTTTTTTTTTTGACAACTTTTCCCGCATAATTTCATAACATGATTGTACGTCATTTTGACAAGAAATGTTTGGAAATAGAGCTGCCAAGACTTTCCTCGGAAATTTCCTGACTCAATTTTAAAAGTGCATCTCCCGATAATGACACCTCTGCATTATCATCAATAAAGTGTTGTCAACGGTGTTTCTTAACATTTCACGAGAATGGAGGTATGTGTCATGAAATTTCACAAATTGGAATCCAGCCGTTCAAAGAAACACCTTTGAAAAGTCAGCTTTTTAAATGCAGGCGCCGATTTTTCTGGCCAATTTTAGACCGTTCTTTCCCTTCAGAACGCCCAACATACACGGCGTCCCAGATAACTTAAACCAAACTTAAAAAAACACCGGAGCGCTCTGCAGGAGTGAAATCAACTGTCATTAGCAAGCGTCTTGCGAAAGTGCACAGATTTTTTTAATGCACCTGGTTATCTAAATAACTAAGATTAATCAGCTAACCTTTCAAATATTCTTTTGAGGGCCAAGATGCCAATTGTAAAGTTGCAGGGCGCATTGAAAAACACCCAATTAAAGTGTTTGCAACATAATACGCTTTCGTGTTTTTTTCCGGCCTTCAAAGAGCGCACAGAAAAAGGAGCATGCAAAATGCACCTTGTTGAAAATAGTTTAATAGGGTGTTTCTTAATGCGCTCTACAACTTTCCAATGCACACCTCGGCTTTTAAACGAAGATTTCAAAAGTTAGCTTGTTAGTCTTAATTAAATAACTAGGCGCAATAAAAAAAAAATTGCGTGCACTTTCGCAAGAGACTTGCTAACGGCGTACAGTTTGTTTCACTCCCGCAGAACGCCCCGGTTCCTTTTTAAAGTTTGGTGCAAGTTATCTGGGGCACCCCGTATATATGTACTAGTGGTGTACATTTAGTGCACGAAAAGCATACATGTAGTGTACTAAATGTACACTTATATTACGCTAGATGTGCACTTGAGGTGCACTTATGGTATACTACATATGCACTTGTGCCGTACTAAAAGTATACTATTTTGTTTCATAAAAGTGTGAAACTAGTACGAGTTCAATATATACTCTAAGTTCACTATTAGTATACATTCAGTATACTGATTTCGACCGAATTTTCGCTTAGGGGAGGCTGATACACAGCTCCGTGTATCACCCTCAGTCCAACAGCGTGGAGAAATGGCACTCTGTGTTCAAGAGAGTGCTACGCGCTTTGTGTCACGAACACAAAGAGGACTGGGAAAGCTGTCTCCCAGCAACTATGTTCGCTCTGAGAACTGTGCCGCATGAAGCCACTGGTTTCACGCCGGCCGAGTTGGTCTACGGGAGAGCCCTTCGCTCTCCGCTTCGAATGCTGAGAGAAATGTGGGAAGGGACGGGAGAAAACCAAACGGTTGTAGACTATGTGTTGGCGTTGCTGGAACGGCTAAGTGTTACGCGTGAACTAGTCGACAAAAACATGAAAGAGGCTCAAGAAACCGCAAAAGTGTACTATGACAGGAACGCACGACTCCGAACCTTTGAGGTTGGTGATCGTGTAATGATTCTTAGAACGGCGCGAAAGAACAAACTTGAAGTTCACTGGGAGGGGCCCGTGGAGGTCATTGACAAGCTGTCGCAAACTAACTATGCGCTGAAAGTGCCAGGACATAGAAAACAGGTGAAAATCTATCACTGCAACCTGATGAAACCGTTCGTTGAAAGACAGGGTGTCGTTAACCTGACGTTAAACATGCCCGAGGAGCTACCTACCGAAATTCCAGAATGGAACGGAATCAGCCCAGGCGCTGAAAGCAATGTAGATGAAATCATGGCACTTTCCGTGAACGCAGATCTTCTCGAACAAGCGCAGGTAGATGATCTAAAAGTACTCCTAAACGAGTTTCGCGACACTTTCAGTGATCGACCGGGAAGGACAGACCTCATGACTCATGAGATAGAGCTCATTTCAACCGAGCCAGTCAGGTCCAAGGCGTACAGGGTGTCGCCTCGGCAGAAGGAGATCATCGAGGCTGAGATAAAGCACATGCTGGATCTTGGGGTAATCGAGCCCGCCGAAAGCGACTACGCGTCGCCCTTGATTCTCGTCGAGGCTCCCGGTAAAGACCCCCGGCCGTGTGTGGATTACAGGAAGCTAAACGCAATCACAAAGGACCAGTTATATCCTATTCCTAACATCGAGGAGAGGTTAGAAAGGGTAAGCGCCACGAGGTACATTTCGACGCTCGATCTCGTACGCGGTTATTGGCAGGTTCCTATGTCGGAAAGTGCGAGCCGGTACGCCGCGTTCATTTCTCCGGTGGGGACTTTCCGGCCTCTCGTACTGAGTTTCGGGCTCAAGAATGCGTTCAGCTTCTCTAAATTGATGGACAAAGTCCTAAAAGGTATGGACGGTTTTGCGCTCCCTTATTTAGATGATGTCGCGATATTTTCCGACACGTGGGAGGAGCATATCGTGCACCTAAGAAGCGTGTTCACTAGGTTGCGTGACGCGGGGCTAACCTGTAAGGCCAAAAAGTGCAATCTTGGTTGTTCACATGTGAGTTACCTGGGTCATGTTGTCGGCCAGGGAACGAGGCGGCCTTCGGAGCTCAAGATTGCTCCGATCGCCGACTTTCCGACACCCCGGACAAAAACTGACATTCGCTCGTTTCTGGGACTTGTCGGGTATTATCAGCGCTACATACCCGACTATTCCCAGGTAGCAAGACCCTTGACTGATGCACTCCGAAAGGGAGCGCCGGGTAACGTGGTTTGGGACGCGGCGAAGGAAAGAGCGTTTCAAAGCTTAAAGGGGGCGCTGATTTCCCGTCCCGTGCTTCGTGCACCGGATTACGACAAAGAGTTCGTAGTGCAATGTGACGCTAGTGACAGAGGGCTGGGGGTGGTGTTAAGTCAGCTGGGAGATGACCAGGAAGAACATCCAATTTTGTACGCTAGTCGTAAACTAACCGTGAGAGAGGAGGCTTACTGCGCCTCTGAAAAGGAGTGCGCGTGTTTGGTGTGGGCGGCACAGAAGTTGTCGTGTTACCTGTATGGGGCGAGGTTCACCTTCGAGACCGATCATTGTCCCCTTACGTGGCTTCGCCAAATGTCGCCCAAAAATGGCCGCTTGCTCCGATGGAGTCTCACTCTCCAGCAATATAACTTCAGCGTAAGGTACAAGAAAGGTAAATTGAACGGCAATGCCGATGGGTTGAGCAGATTTTTCTGATATCACCAAAACAGTAGGGATGATCTCAGAGGTTTTCGTCATCCACGGGAATGAGGATCAAAGTGGGGGCACTTTGCCCAAAATGACCTCACAAATTGCGAAGGGTTTTGTCTTTTGTATTTTGTTCTTAGTGACCTCGTTGGAAAAATGAGTTTTTTTGGCGACAGGGGGTCTCGATACCCGGAATTGTACCAAATTTTGGTAATCCGTAATCCAGTCTGGCGGGTCTTTGGCGAATTCCGAGCGTTTGACTGCGGTGTGGCGTGGTGTTGTGGGGGACGTTTCCGCTGATGCCTCCGTTGTGAGAGGTTTGGGAGTTTGTTTGGTGCTTGCAGCGTCTTCTCAAGGCCTACTCCAAGCCCACCTCTTCAGGCCAGCGATTGTACCACCGGCCATTCGAGGTTTCCCTGGCCCCGGAGGGGCTGTTAAGAATGGAACCTTCGGCGACCTTTTTCCGAGTTTCAACGCTGCGGAAACGAGTCCCGACGTGTTCAAGACCGTCGCCCACCTGTCGTGGTCTGCCCGAAACGAGTCTCAACGCGTCCGTGACGTCAACGGGACGTGTGTGTGTGTGCGTGTGGGTTCGTGCGCTCCGGAAGGGGAGAGAGGCCTGGCCTAACTGCGGAGAACCATGGCTACGACGCACTTCTGGCTACGACGCGGCGGACCTTGCTACAACGCACTTGGCGGTCGCACCTGCTGCCCTGGCGGAGAGTGAGGGAGAAAACGGACCCCTATATAAGGCGGGGCGTGAGGCTGCTCTGTTGTTCTCTCGGATTTAACGACTGTATCGCTACCATGTAATTAAACCGTTCGTTACGTTACCAATTCTCCCACCTCCACTGGACCCCTGGGTTCTTCACTTCGGGGAATGGTCGTCGTCACGAGCCAGGAAGCCTCCGGACGTGCGGCCTAAGCCCCGCCTCGAACAACGGGCGGTGACGTAATTACGGCCTCCGGCACCCGGGTCAGGAGTTGAAAAATTTTCAACTTTCTCCTTCCCGGGTCGTGACGTAGGTTTCCGTATTTTCTCCGCGGCCAATCAGCGCCGCGCGATTCCCTCCTCCGCCCTCCTTGCCACCGGCGTTCGCGTGGTTCCGCGTGCAATAGGTGAGCGGCGTTTGGCAACTTCCGGTTCCTTAGGAAATTTTGTTTAGCTGTTGACAAGCGACGCCGATGATTTGCAAGCATGTCTAAGCATGGTTCTGAAAACTAGTCTGGAGGTTTCAGAATTATGCTTGCACAGGCTTGCACCTCATTGTCGTCGCTTGTCAATGGTGAAACAAAATTTCCTAAGGAACCGGAAGTTGCCAAACGCCGCTCACCTATTGCCTCACACCACTCACACGCTCCGTGCTTGACTTCCCGCCCGTCTCCGACACAAGGAAAGCTGCGGAAGCTGCAAAGAAGAGTGCCGCTGCCCCGAAGAGGGCTGAAGTTGCCGCTGCGTTTGACGTACGCGAGAAAACCTATAAATTAGTTCAGCGGTACCCCGGGATCTACGACAGGTATCGTAGCGACCAGAAGGACCAGGACAAGCGAAAGAACTCGATACTGCTTTTAATAATTTATTCACATGGTTTCAGAGACACGGGAGGTGGTTGCAACCCGATGAAACGGCATCTTCAATGCATATATGAGTGGCCTTTAGAAAGGCCGTTTGTAGAGGCAGGCAGTGGTTGGCTTGCTGGCTGCAAAGAGACCGGAAAGGCAGTGAGATGCACTTAAAAGGTTAAAATGGTCAACGACACCGGTACGCGCTGTAGATGAGTTTTGAGGCAGTACTATATGACCGCTAGCCTAGGGTCTTTAACTTACACCACGCAGTAGTGATACACGACCGCACGCCGATAAGATGCTCATCCAGATCGAAGCGGGCAGGGGTGGGGATTGAACCCAAGATCCCTGGGTTCTGCAGAGCGAGCTTTCGTGCAGAATTCACTCACAAGCAGCTTCGAAGCACACATCCTAGCTAGCACAAAGGACAAGGAAGCAGAACGGGCTTCGGTCATACATGCACTCAAAGGAGCACAACACCGTGACCAGGTTTTGTGAACAGAAAGAGTGTGTCGTATGAGCTGCACATGTGCATGCCATTGCTATTTTTTTATAGCACAGACGCACTAAAATCTGACAAGCGTGTGACTGTTACGAAAGCTGCTCTCGTGATCCTGCCGCGTTAAAAGTGATCTAAACGTGGTTTCACTGCGGGAGCGCACGCTCCACGTGAGTATTCCTGCGAGCGACGCGCGGGCCCACGTGGAACGCCACTTGATATATAACATGAAAATAATCCAAAATAAAAGGCAGCACACCCTACCTGGCTCGTGACATACGGAAGCACTCGAAGAAGACCCGGCCGTCGGGGTCTTCGTACATCTGTCTCACGATGGTGGCGTACTCGCCGAGCGTTTTGCGAGACTTCAGGAGCTCGCGGACGGCCTTCCGCTTCTTTTTCTTCACGCTCCGCAGGTACTGCTCACACGCAGCCGCGAAAGTAGTCAGCCGACGCTAGTTGATAGTTCTTTCATTTGTGACGTACCTCTTCGTAGCCGGGATCCTGCCGAGACGACGCCATCGCGAAACAAAGCGACGAAAACAAGGCGCCAGTGCCGCTCTAGACGGAGCGCGAAGCGTGGCTGGCGTGGCTGTGTTGGCTGTGTCGCCTGCCTCGTCCGACGTCCAGAGCGTCTCGCTTCGCCCGCGCAAGCGGCGACGACCCCGCTTGACGACAGCCGTTGATTGGTTGCCTGGGGAGCCGCCGTGACGTCAGCTCCCGTAGACGGGGCCCGTGCCGCCGCCGCTCAAACCAAACCGTGACGTCTGCTCCCGTAAACGGATGCCGGAGGTGATTGCGTCACTACGGGTTCCGGCACCCGGGCTGGCCCGGGCGCCGTACTCCGGGCCTGTTTGAACCGCGCTTTAGACTCGAATGCGGCATTAGCGTTCGACGTGAACTGGGGCCCATTGGTGTGCTTTACGCCGAAAAAAACAATTGGTGACAGTTGTGTTGCTTGATGGGGTTTTGCAAAGGGCCTATTGTGTCATATGTATAGGAAGTGTCCTGCTATATAACAATGCATCAACACACACTATTAAACTAGATGCTCAGAGGTGTGTTTGTTTTTGCAATCAACAAGTTGCAGCAATAATTATTTCTTACGAGTGTAATATTTATTTTCGGTAGCTGGGCCCGTTTTGTGCTCATTAATGTCAGTGTGCTTTGATGTTATTATCATGTGTGGAGTTTTAAGTATCCTCTCTGCAATGCCTACAGAGGACCTTGGAGGGAATAAATTAATAAACAACATTTTCACATCACTGGAGTTGGTTTTCTGATGCGCCACATGTTCAGGAGAAGTGAAACTAGTGGAGCCCAATGCAACCAGTCGGCCAGTCTGGTATGTTTCATCAATTAATATTGAGGGGTCAGAGATGCGAATGTCCTCAAAAGTTCCAGCACGTGCGGTGAACACAATTCTTTGTGCAGAGACTCTAAAGGCGTAAAGGCGAGCGGAAATATGTTTATTTGGTTAGTGTATCAAATATGTTTATTTCCACTTGATTCCATAATTATTGGTTCTTTGCAAATGGTTCCATAACGAGTTCTTTCTGCTACAGTCTTGTGTCAGGCGTTCAGTCGTAGTACCTATGCTCCTGTTGTCGAATGACGCTCCTAGGACGTCGGTGTTCAGTTTGGTCGAGTGGCAACTTTGACCGACTAATGCCGTCTTGTAATCATACGTCATGTGCGGCCACTGACATCTGATGCACTGAAGCTGCAGGGCTGGCTTCTAATCCGCAAATTTTCCTGGTAGTTTTCTGCATCAATGCAGCAGGCTTGGGCATGTATTGCTTGCGTGGCTGTGCCCTTTGCTGTACCGTTGACTTGATGGCTGGCAATAGTGTTTGTTTGCTATCCAAGCCATTGCACTTCCATTTTGTAATGACGATTTTTTCTGCATTCCGCGTCCACTGCAACTTTTGTAAGTCTGTTGTGGCAAAGTGAAGTCGGGTGATGTTTGGTGTCCACTTTTGAGAATAACCAACCATTCTATTTCTTCAGGTCACTCAGCGGCATTCTCTCTCAAAGTTAGCAATTGTGTGCTTCGTTGCGTGGACACAGATAATTGGTGTCAGCAAATTATTAGGTATTGTCCTTGGACGACAACCGACACCAAATCAACTGTCCTTGCATTGCCGCTCACCTGCTTTGTCGTGCTTACGTCCCGTCGAGGTGATGGGTGTCAGGAGCTTCGGGGTAATGTCGGCACCAGGGGCAAAGGCCGCCGAAGATAATCCTCAATGTCCCGCGGACGCTCCTCGAGACGTGGTCGAGGGTCGTTCGGCACGAACCCTCGCACGACAATTCATTGGTACGGGCAGCTCCGGTAGACATGCATGGTCGGCCTTATGCAGTGGTAGCCGAGTGCGGTTTTCGGCCGACCATTTGCAGCACCTCCGTTTTCCTCGGTGTACTTTGTTCAGCGCAGACCTGCACTGGTTCTTCCCGGTGTCGGGAACGCTTCGGCGTTGGGGTGTCTCGTTGAATTGGCATTGAATAATAACGGGTAGCCGGTTTTGGTCGTTGTGGCTTTGTGGCATAAGTCGCCCTCGGTTCGTCAGAGGCCGCTCCGCTCGAAGAAGTCTCCGGTTGAAATGCCTGTCGAACTTGTTCCGAAACAATCTTGGCAATCAAAAAGCCGGGCAACAGATGGCAGGAAGTAGCTTCCTGATCTCCTCCCGGATAACGTCGTGGATGTCGCGGATGCCTGAAAGGCTGGCGTCGAAGTTGCAGCTGGACGAATCAAGTGTCGAGACGCTGGGGGAGTTGTTGATAGTGACAGGCTCGGGCGTGCAGTGTACATTCAATGTTGGCAGCCTCGGTAATATGAACCCTTCGACTGTTGTCGTGGGGTTGCGGACAAGGCTGCCGAATGTGTTTTTCCTCACATGAGGGACATGGGATTCTTAGCTTCTTGTCTTCTGTAGCATCAAGGCTGGCGTGGGTGTTCGACCAGGCGCTAAACATCCTCCACGAAGGCGGCGACGCTCTTGTTGGGGCCGTGTCCTGGACAGAATCAGGAATTCGGCTCTCTCTCGTCAACGTTGGCTGATGAACGTGCACTTCCGCTCGATCTTGCAAACTTCGCACGACGATAAGGAGGATTCGTGGTTCTCAAACCAGTGCCTGGCAGTTTCTTCCACGAGAAGTATAGGCTCTGCAGGAGCTGGTTGTCTATCCACCACTGTGGCGGGCGACACGGTCATATTGTTCAATCCAGCCCTCGACGTCTTCATACACCTTGCGTGAAAGGGCGTCGGAGTGTGAGGTGCGACGGGCATGCAAACACGGGTGGGAGCCGACGCGGTTTGCTGCTACAGGTTTGTCATTGTTGGCTTAGTCAGCTTCGGTTTTACTGGCACAATACCGAATTCCGGTGGTTCTTGCTCATAGCAGCGACTGGCTCGGATTTCAGGTTCTTCGTGGTGCATTTCCGAGGTTCGCCCTTGTGGTACTCGCTCGTCTTGCGGTTTTTCTGCCGGGCTCGGTATAGGACTTGTTTCACGGCTCGCCGGGGGTTTAAGACGCGGGATAGTCTGCCGCCCGTGTCCGTTATCGGGTAACTCGGCTGAGGAGCGGCCAGGGTGCACACACAGTGAAGGGCTATGGGTAAAGTACCCAGCACCTCCACCAGAACATACAATGACAGCTGAGCATGGCCTGGAACTTTCCAGAATAGTAAATATTGATAGAAGATAGGACTGGAGCAAGCATCCGAGACAATATAACAACACTGACAGAAGAGAGTCTATCCTGACCACTAAAGAAGCTGCATTGCTTTAGTGGCATTCTAGCCGAATAAATCCTCTCCTTCGGGGTTCGGCGACTGCCGTGCACGAAGTGAACTGAAATGGATGTGGGACCACCTTTCTGGTAATGAGCCGCTGCAGACTGTCGTCGCAAAGCGTCGTGAACGGGTAGATTGGGTAGGTAACACGCGCAATGAAATGTCCATACAGCTTGCAATTCGCGTAGCGAATGTTGATGAAACTTTTGTGTCGACGAAACGTGCGACAGACCAGGGGAATCAATACCAACTACAACACCTCTGCTCCGAGAAAGTGCACGTCTACGCCGGAACAATTTGGGAAGCAGCACAGCATCATTTAGCACGGCGCGGGGACTACCAGCTTCAAGGCAGCTCTCCTGTGTGCCGCAGAACCAAAGTGAGCCTTCGGTCATTTGAACGAAGCGGCACCACGATTGCACACTTCCAAGCACGACTCGCGCAATTTCCGTCGCTAAACTGTGTATCCAAATATATTGCACACGCTTCACGGCAGACTTCGAAGATTCTGATGGTCAACCGAGAGCACAGAAACGTCGCCTTAAATTTTATCCTAGCGGTATCCGAATCAATCTGAGGCCCGAGCAACGAAGGGCAGATTGTCTCTTCCGTGGCAATATCCCCGTAGGTCACCAGCGAAATGCACACTGTTCTTCCTTATTTTCACGTTATACCTACGTCAGACACCACGCTTAACTCTGAAGTCGCTTTCGACCGGCCTCATATGACGGCTTCCGCGTCTGAAATCAACTCGCCGAGACGGACGACAACGAACAAAGCATCCGACAAGCTCCGGCCAATGCTCCGGCCCAGCTGGAGCCAGCCGCTGCCTGGGCGCTGCCATCTTTCCTGTGACATCACGTATTTGGTTTGGTCACGTGACGAGTGGTCAAATTTGCGTACAATGGCAGCGGCCTAATGGGGGTCACTTTCGAGTGCAGACCGGAACCCCGGTTTATTGCTCTAAGTCCCTCTACCTCGTTGGCGTGGACGGCGTTGCCTTAGACGATCGTGCGCCGTAAACAAAATCTGCTGGAGTTCCGACGTGAAGTTGCTGCCACCGACGTCGATGGCTCACTTCGTCGTTTATTTAGTTTTTTCGCCAAGTCAGTTTACAACCGACACAGTGCAGGCACAGATCTCTCGAGGCCTACAATTACTTCCAGCCGCTTTCCGCGCCGCCGGCGGGATCAGCAAACTGTGGGTCTGCGGAAGTATATTTCTTAATTGATTGAATACACACAGCGTCCTTCAAGTTAAGGTATGCTATTTTTCTTGTCCTCATGACCACAAGGCACGACAAGCGGTAACGCTTTGTCCGTTTTGCCGCCGATCTCCTTCCCCTTGGTTGCACGGGCGCGCGCCCGTGCTACCAAGGGGAAGGAGATCGCTTGACCGGTGCTTTGTGCGCGAACACCGTGGGAACAAAATCTGGGTGATCTCGATCAAACGACGGCTTCCCTGCACATAAGCAAGCCTCGGTGCGGAGATTGAAATGGAACCCACACTTCCCTTCAAGAAAGTGCTTGCCGCACAAACGGTCGTCTTCGCGTGGCGACCATTCTTTTCGATCCACGGATATTATCCAACTTCTGCGCCTTTCAGAGTACGCCGGGAACTTGTGGAAACTCACTCCGCTACTTTTGTTGTACCTTTCGGTGGAATTCACGGCTACACAGCTTAGCGGCATGCTGAAATGCTATGACGCCCATGCAAAACGTGCGCCCTTCTGCCCACACCACCCGGCTCCGGCGCGATCGTAGCGCCACCGCAGCTCCGTGACGACAAGCCCGCGTGTCTGTCTATACCCTATTGCAGGTTAGGAAAAGCAGGACAACTCCTCCCGCGAAGCCCTCCAGTTTTTCCACTTTACCAGTGCAAATTCCGGTAAATAGGCAAAGAAGGACTCACATCCTCCCCAGTGTGGAGGGCTTCGCAGGAGGAGCTCGTCCTACTTTTCTTAAAGGGCAACTCCGCTCAATTCCAAATATTTCGGGTTAATGAGTGACTTCCCATTAAAAAGCCCTGGTAAAAGACGCTGCGTCATTTGCTTCGCAAAAGATGGGATATGGTATATATTTATAAATCTAATTATAAACACGAGCAGAAATCGGAACCAAAACTTCGGCTACGTCCGGCAACATTGACCTCGGGCTGCCAAGAACATGGCTATCACGTGGTACGAGATTTCACGTGATCTTCTACGCAAGGACGGGCGGGATTGGGGCTGGCGTGTGCCAGGCGCAAGTGTCGTCTACACCACACTCTTCACCACGTTTTGGTGTTTACGACATTCGACGACGTCTGCACAACTGCGTCGTTAGTCTGCGCACGTAGTGTCCGTAATCTGGACGAAACTCCGAGAGACAATAATCACAAACGGTGAGACGACGACGGCGGTTGTGACGCGTTAGACGGCGGTAACGGCGGGACCACGGTGGGTGGCCGGACAGCTCCCAAGAAGCGCGCTGCGCAGGAGCGTTACGACAATCACGTGGACGCAGCTGAGCGCCGAGAGGAAACGTTGCCGACGTCACCAGTTACGCTTGCCCGGCGATGTAAAAACAAGCAAAAGGGGGCAATGGTGATGACGTTTAGCTCAATGTTGGCTACGCCCACGCCATAGCCTTGACTGCCCTATTGGTTGCGCCTCAATTCGCCGGCTCGATTCAACCGATTTCGGCAACTTGGCGGGTTGCAAAGTTGATCAGACTGTTTAAAAAACCATTTAGACAGAACTACGTCATAATATTTGACGTGTGATCTTCCTAGGCTATAATGAAAAGGACTGCATTGTTTTGCATGGACGGCTCGACCCGACACAGAGGGAAGTGACCACGTGCCTATCAGTGTGACACATCCAACTACAAGCCCCCAAAACTTAAAAAACCTGTAAGGTGACGAACTGGGACTTATTTCGTCAGCATGTTGCTTCCGCCATTGAGAGTGGCAACTATGAAGATCTGACATCTTGTATTGCGGAGTGCCTGCGACTTGCCACGGGCACCGTCACGGTGCCCGGTATACATGTCCTGTACCTGACTTGGAATGGCTAGATCTCCGCGCAGCTCGAAGACAGGCACAGCGAAGGGCACTTAGCACCGACGCCTCATGGGACTGGACGCGCTACAACCGGATCGATGCTAAATTAAGAAGACATACGAAAAAACTCCAAAGATGGCAATGGAGACAAGGAAGGATGCGCATCGCTCGGCGGTGCTGATGGTGGTAGGCGTGCTCGAAAACTCGTTGTAGCCCTCGCCAGCGCGAAAATACCGCGTCATCCCATTGCAGGTCTTGCAATCGAGTCCGGTTGGCCCATGACAGTGGTGGCGGAGGTAGTATCGGACGAAAATGTCTCGCCAGTCATCCACTCCGTTATGGCGCATTCACACTGGAAGCGGATCCGCATTCGCGAAGCGATTGCGGATGCGGTTCGCGAGCGACCCCGTTCAGACACACCGAGAGGCGGTTGGCGGTTCCTCTGCTTTCTCGGCGATCACGCGTGATCTTTTGAGACTTGCGTTTGGCAACCCTGTTTTACAATCCAAAATTTACTTTAATCGACGATCCAATGCCAAAATTTTGTCCTTTCGGCACTGAAGATTTTTCTCCGGGATGTTCGCACGCATCACGAGTTCAGGCCGCGACAAAAGAAGCATGAACCCGCCAAACACGTCTGTGATTCCCTCGAGTTCGCCCACAAGCAAAGCCCAGCTAGGCGCGCCTTGCTGACTCAGAAGAGGATGCCCCCGGCCTTTTCTTCGAAGTGGACCTTTCCCGCATGAATAGGCTGACCATGTTTTCGGGATAGAGGGCCACTTTTCCCCCCTCGTTCGCTCTTATTATTTTCGAAGTTGTGAGCGGTGGGGTGGACCGTGGTGCGGGGGGTGCTAGCCGGTCGTGGCTTCGTTGGTGGCGGACTCTCCTCTCGTCACTCGCACGCCGATCGAGTCTACTGTTTGTTTGACATTAAGCTCAAATAAACGCCCTATGGATTACCTCTGCAACATCTGGTACGTACACTTTATTCCTTGAGTAGGTTCCCTTTATTTGTTTTGTTAGTAGTAAACTTTACAGGTCGAGCTAACGCAGATACCCTGCCCGCTACGCGGCAGTGCTTTGGCTACGCAATCAGGCTCACGACGTCTCTATAGGCCTTCATGGTGGTCATGCACGGTGTCGAAAGCTTTCAATAGTTCACGCGACTGCGTTAGTGGGTACAAAAGCTGACATTTCGGTCGATCAGGGGCGGGTTCCGACGTTCTACGGGCAGAGACTGACAAGGCAGCAAGCTTCGGGCTGGGGCGCCCGGAATAATAACCAAACGTTTACCCGAACCAAATCACCGGTGCGAAGCCCGTTCAAATTACGAGTCGATTCTTTCCGCGGCGGATTCAAGTGACAGACGTGAATATCACGTTTCTCCGTTGATTTGTCTGCTGCAACGCTAGGACTACAGCGCCTTAAACGCCTCACCAGCGACAGGTGGACAGGTGCCATCTTGTTTTGAAAGTCACTGACGTCACGTCAGCGTCGCGTTGTGATTGGTTGCCGCTTTGCGGTTCGTGAAAGCGGTTGAGAGAAATTGGTCCCGAAGCGGTTGGCAAAAACGCGCTCCAACCGCTCGATCCTAGCCGCTTTGCGGTTGAAAACGCGCGATCCGCTTCGCGTTTGCGGATCCGCTTCCAGTGTGAACGCGCCATTACAGTACCGGGAACAGTTAGGACGACTACCTCAAGTTCCAGTCATCGAAGATCAAAATAACGAGGCAATGTTGGCGAGCCATTCCGATTTCAATCTGGCAGAGCTCACTGAAGCCCTTCACAAGTGTAACAAAAAGAGTGCTCAAGGACCGGATGGTATAACCTACCAAGCGCTGAGAAATGTCGATCCTGCCTACCACCTCGATGTTCTTGAAAAACTGAACTTCGTATGGACAACCGGCATCATTCCTGACGCATGGAAGGAGTCAACTATCATCCCAATACTCAAACAAGGGAAACCGGCCGCGCTGCTGTCGTCTTACAGACCATGTCTCACTTACAAGTTGTGTAGGCAAACTACTTGAACGGATGGTCCTTCGGCGGCTCACCTGGCTATTGGATAGGATAAAAGCGTTTCCACCAGAACTAGCAGGCTTTCGAGCAAAAACGTACACCGGCGATGCCATTTTAGATATCGCGTCAACCCTCGATGAGGTAAAAAGCTACAGGGAAAATGGTACATTGTGTCTTTTTAGACATCAGTCGTGCATTTGACACTCTCCCTCACTTCACCATCATCCACCGGCCGAAGCAACTAGGAATTGGTGGACGAATTCTTTCCTTTATCAAGGCGTTCCTTTCCGGACGAACCTTCCGCGTCAAGTTACCTGAAGCTGTCAGCTCACCACATCCCACAGATTGAGAAGTTCCTCAAGGCAGCATGTTGAGCCCCATACTTTTCAACATAGCGGTGGCTACCCTCCCTGGTTGCTTACCAACAGGAAACTCCAATCTCCGTACAAGAATGGCCAGATACGCGGATGATGTTGCAATTTGGTGCTTCGGACCCTCGAAGAACGCGATCACAATTCTCAATCGCCTTAAAGTGGTCGTTGATGCCACGGCGCTAATGATATCAAAATTGGGCCTTACCCTCTCAGCTGAAAAAACAGCTTCACTTCTATACCGGCCTGCAGGTCGAGCACCACAAAACGCACTGCAGCTGATACTTGCTTGGATGCCACTGAGAAGGGTTAGACAGCACACCTATCTCGGAGTCGTTTGGAGACCAGAAGTTCGCGGGACACTGGGTCGATGCCGACAGCTCTTGCGAGTCGTACGGCAACTTGGAGGATGCTCTTGGGGCGCTCCACAACGCGCTCTTCTCCAACTTTATAAGGGTCTCATAATATCCAGGCTCCTCGCTCCCTCTTTTAGCCATTGGAAGAACCCAAATTAGAGACCTTGACACATTCCACCGAATTGCTCTTCGCAGCTGCTTGGGGCTCCCCCTTTGGCGGAAAATATTGCGACACTTGTGTCTTCCGAGGAATGGCCGCTTTCCCTAAAACTGGAGGAGAGAGCCATGCACAACATTAGTCGCATGAGTGGTGTGCCCTCTGAGTCTAGCATCCGATCTCACCTTCGGGAAAGACGAAACTCTCACCTGGGGCATTTGATATTGCGATCTGATTGAGAGATTGGAGGCCCTGGAGAGTTCCTTCCTTCTTTGCCTCCGCATTCGACACGTCTACCACTGGTGATATGCGAGAGTCTACATCTTCCACAGCGAAAAGCCAATGTACCGACAACTGTTGCGAGGTCAGCTGCCATAGAACGCCTAGATGACGACTACCAGGACTCGATTCAGGTACTTACAGACGCATCAATCAACAGGGCCAAGAAGACAGCAACAGTTGCAATCACAATTCCCGACATGGAGTTAGATGTTGCTGGACGACTCAACTTTGTGAAGTCATCAACAACGGCAGAGCTGGTTGCAATTTGGGGAGCGCTTGAGTCTATCAAGAATATTACGTTGCCCACCAAGGCTGTAATTTTAACCGACTTTAAAGGTGCACTCCAACAGCTCCAACGAACTGATAAACGTACGCCACTACTGGCTAGAGTTGCATTAGAGGTTCAAACAGAGGAGGATCTAGGGTGGACCCTCGCCATGCAGTGGATCCCGTCTCCTGTTGGAATTTCCGGCAATGAGCGAGCAGACACACTGGCTGCAAGGGCCCATGACAATCAGGCGCCGACATTTCTCTTGGACCGATTCAACGAGGCCCATCAATTAATTCATGATGAGCTTCAGCAATTTCATCCACATCCTGGAGTGGCGATTGGCAAGCCGCCTCCAACGATTCCTCTGAACCTTCCACGTGCCGACCGCTCACTGCACAGACTCCGGGCTGGGTGTCGATACACGGGAAAGCGGCTTCCCATGATGGGCCGCAAACAAGACTCCAACTGTCCAGACTGTGGGGATCCGGAAGATTCCGAGCACGCGCTCCTGTTGTGCCCTGCTCACGAAGAACCCAGAAGAGCGCTTCTTTAGAGTTACGCCCAAGCAGAACTTGTACATGCCACTGTCAGCGACATATTGAATCCTGAGGGCCACCGAGGAACGATAGAAAGAGCGTTCCGTGCACTTCTACGATTCCTTCGGGCCGTACCGGAGGAGGAGGAGGGGCGGCGTTTCGGCCGGCCGTCATATGGATACCACGCTGGAACAAAAACTCCCGGGCAGTGGGGCACGGAGGCTGGCTGGAGCGCTTCCTCGCGGTCGGTTCCGGGTCTGCTCCCGGCGTGGCGGGGACGGTGACGTTATTGCGATGGCGCTGTGCTGAACATTTCATGTCCCTTCTTGAACCTCTCTGCATAGCACTCACAGTATGCAAAGATTACCCTTTTCCTCATTCTTTTTATTCTCTTCAATTCCCCTTTTCATCCCCTTCCCTAATCCACCAGGTAGTGACTCGCCCCATCAATGGAGGCCCACAATCTTCTAGTGTCTACCTTTCCTGTCACCCCAGAAACAAACAATAAACAAACAAACAAGCCGTCAGCGCGGGGCATGGCGCGCGATGGTCATGCGCGCCACTGCCTCTTCGTCTCGTCGACTTCTTCGTCACAATATGAATGTATACTCCATCTCACAAATATCTGTAGTGAAGCCAAAAGCAAAAGCCAAAGCTCAGCAGAATGTTTTTGTTTGTACGAGGACTCGTGCATAGGAAGCGTTTTCCAAAGCCGCACGCTCGTGCCCATGCCATTACTCGCACTGCAGATGTTTGTGAGATAAAGTATTGGGCAGGAGATCGAACAATAGGGACGGTTTATCCAGTTTCTTGTCCACACAGCCCGGTGTTTACTAACACAGAAAAACAAATCATTGAACCTCGACTAACACGGTCAAGCCACGAGCGCTTCGCTTTGACCAGTCACTTTGGACGCACGAGGAGCGGCCTTCCAATCGTCATCTTCGATTTCTCTGGTCAACAACAAATAAGAAAATTCAGTTTGTTGCCCACACAGCTGAAGCATGCCGCTAGAGGCGTAACTGTTTGATCTTTCTCCCTCCCCCTCCCCCCCCCCCCCCCCAATTAGGTAAGAATTGGAAAAAATACAATGGAGGCTCAAACTCTGTGATTATTCTGGAAATGGCCGACAAACGTTGTGACACGATATACAACATACAGATCACAACCACATTACTTTGATGTTATCTTTTTCACCTTAAAAACGGAAAGGACTTTTGCTTTATGTGTGGTATCTTCTGTGCCCCTCTGCGGGTGCTGTGGCTTCGACAGTTACTCAGCTGTGCTTCCATGCGGTTGGCGACCTGGTGCAGTCTTGGCGTATTCTAAGTACCTCGGCAGAAAAGCAAACACTCAGTTTATTTTTGCCGGTCAGTGATTGTATAGAATGAAGCTCCAGTATAAAAAGCACGAAAAAAGCAGTCATCGTAATTGCAAATATAGCTCTGAAATTACCGAGGCTAGAGAGTAATTAAATTCTAACTATGATAACTTTCAGTTAAAAGTAATAAATTAGAAATACAAACTGCTTGAAAAAGCTATTAAATTACTGTAATTTGATTACTACTTTAAGCATATTATTAAAGGGAGCTCGAGCAAGATCTCAGCAACGGGACATTGCGTTTGAAGCGATATATCAAGAGTAAGGCGTACGTGTACTTACAGTGCATGAGACTATGAAGCATGCGATATTTTTATCAGCGCATGTGTCACTTTCTCATGAAACGGTGAAGCATGCAAGAGACGAAACGAAAGCCAGGTGAGGCAAGTAGGAACGAGGCGGTAAGCAAAGAAAAGGAGCGGACACAGTTTCTACACACAGGGCTTCCAGGATGTTCGCCTCGAGATTCGATCGTCACGGCTCAAGTGGTGAAAAGCAGAACTACTTTTTGGGTTACACATAATACTGCTAAAGAAACCCGATAAATGAGAAAAACCTTGACAAACCAAGCTTAGAAACGCGGGCAGACGGCAGGCAACACGCTACGCGGGTGGAAACGAGACCCCAAACATGGCTCCCGCGGCGGCCGATGCTAGCGTCCCTTGCGATGTGACGTCATGTCAAAAGCACCTATAAAGTTTGCTAGCCCTTAATAAAGGCTCCCGTTGAACCTGAAATCAGAACGTAGCCCACCAAACCATTGGTTTAAAAGTTAGTTTGCAGATTTTTGTTAGCCTTTCATAATTTTGTGGCGGTTCTTCACATATCGAATAACTTAATAAGTACAAGCCTATTGGGCTGGCACTTATTAAGGAAACAGTCTGCAGACTCTAGGGAGGTTTAGGGAACCATTAGGGAGTTTTAGGGAACCATCAGGGAGCTTTAGGGACCGTTTTTTCTCAACTGATACGGAACGATGAGCCCTCCGGTACGAACTGTGCATATGCGAGTCTTCTGTGGTAGCGCATGCGCAGTTCGTACCGGAGGGCCCATCGTACCGTATCGGATCTGTAAGGAACGGTTCCCTAAAACTCCCTATTTTTACATGTCCAATACGGTACGATGGCCCTTCCGGTATGAACTGCGCATATGCGAGTCTTCTGTGGTAGCGCATGCGCAGCGCGTATACCGGAGGGCCCATCGTACCGTATCGAATATGTAAGGAACCGTTCCCTAAAACTCCCTATTTTTACATGTCCAATACGGTACGATGGCCCTTCGGGTATGAACTGCGCATATGGGAGTCTTCTGTGGTAGCGCATGCGCAGCGCGTATACCGGAGGGCCCATCGTACCGTATCGAATCTGTAAGGAACGGTTCCCTAAAACTCCCTATTTTTACATGTCCAATACGGTACGATGGCCCTTCCAGTATGAACTGCGCATATGGGAGTCTTCTGTGGTAGCGCATGCGCAGCGCGTATACCGGAGGGCCCATCGTAGCGTATCAAATCTGTAAGGAATGGTTCCCTAAAACTCCCTATTTTTACATGTCCAATACGGTACGATGGCCCTTCCGGTATGAACTGCGCATATGGGAGTCTTCTGTGGTAGCGCATGCGCAGCGCGTATACCGGAGGGCCCATCGTACCGTATCCAATCTGTAAGAAACGGTTCCCTAAAACTCTCTATTTTTACATCTCCAATACGGTACGATGGCCCTTCTGGTATGAACTGCCCATATGGGAGTCTTCTGTGGTAGTGCATGCGCAGCGCGTATACCGGAGGGCCCATCGTACCGTATCGAATCTGTAAGGAACGGTTCCCTAAAACTCCCTATTTTTACATGTTCGATACGGTACGATGGCCCTTCCGGTATGAACCGCGCATATGGGAGTCTTCTGTGGTAGCGCATGCGTAGCGCGTATACCGGAGGGCCCATCGTACCGTATCAGATCTGTAAGGAACGGTTCCCTAAAACTCCCTATTTTTACATGTCCAATACGGTACGATGGCCCTTCCGGTATGAACTGCGCATATGGGAGTCTTCTGTGGTAGCGCATGCGCAGCGCGTATACCGGAGGGCCCATCGTACCGTATCGGATCTGTAAGGAACGGTTCCCTACAACTCCCTATTTTTACATGTCCAATACGGTACGATGGCCCTTCCGGTATGAACTGCGCATATGGGAGTCTTCTGTGGTAGCGCATGCGCAGCGCGTATACCGGAGGGCCCATCGTACCGTATCGAATCTGTAAGGAACGGTTCCCTAAAATTCCCTATTTTTACATGTCCGATACGGTATGATGGCCCTTCGGGTATGAACTGCGCATATGGGAGTCTTCTGTGGTAGCGCATGCGCAGCGCGTATACCGGAGGGCCCATCGTACCGTATCGGATCTGTAAGGAACGGTTCCCTAAAACTCCCTATTTTTACATGTCCGATACGGTACGATGGCCCTTCGGGTATGAACTGCGCATATGGGAGTCTTCTGTGATAGCGCATGGGCAGCGCGTATACCAGAGGGCCCATCGTACCGTATGGGATGCGCAAAAACGCGGTTTCCTAAAACTCTCCGCTGTGTGAAGCACGCCTCTTCCTTGTATGACGGTCCCGCCACGTTGAGCCGCATTCGCACTGCTCACACATCGTACGCAAAAGACACGGAGTTCTCCGCAGACATTATGACGGAAATATCCGCGGACACGCATCAAGCATGTGCGAAGCTCGTCGTGCACACGTGTGCTTTCCGCGTGTCTTCGGAAAGGCTTTTTTTTATTACCGATGTTACAAGGCCGTCCTACGTGGAAAAGGAAACACTGCTC
The DNA here is from genome assembly GCA_013358835.2 of Ixodes persulcatus. Lineage (NCBI taxonomy): Eukaryota > Metazoa > Arthropoda > Arachnida > Ixodida > Ixodidae > Ixodes > Ixodes persulcatus. The sequence continues at coordinate 78,359 of JABSTQ010010575.1, forward strand.
AGACAGTGTTTGCAGTATCTTTTTGTATGTTTTATTAGCGACGTGACCACGGGTGTGGTCACACCAAAAATTGTCTGCAGACATGTTCCAAAACATACGTAGTTATGTATGAAGCAAACCTGCTGCTTCGAACATGGGTGCGTGGAGCGTGCACGAAACACCACGTCTTTTGTACGATGTACGAACAGTGCGTGACTGTGGCTTCAGCGTGCGAGCGGAGGAACGACTCAGGGAACGGCGAGAATACTTCGAACAATTTATTTAACAACAGTTACTAAAACAACTTCCAGAGCGACGAAAAGAAGAACGGTAGTAACCGTAATTCGAGGCTCCAAACTTTCGGTACACCACAGTTCGAGACGACAGACATCCCGTGGACGAGGGGAACACAGGGAACAACAGCTCCTCCGCCTTTGCGTGGAATCGCGGTTGCCCCTCTTCGAGCACAATGTTCCCCGAATTCCCGTCCGGTGTGGCGAGATTTTTGTTTTTTTCTTTGTGCGGTCGGCATTTTACTAGTGCCTACCTGCGCATACGTTCACGCAGGATGCAGTATACAAAAATCAATCTATACACGCGAAATATAAATGTACACCTTGTGTAATTTCTTAAGTATTTCGACATAAATTAATTGTACATTCGGGATATTGTTACTCTCCCGTTTCAAAGATGTAACAAAATACAAAAGAAAAAAAAGAATAAATTTGCTTGAACGTACGAGTGCTGAAGGGCTTCCAGAAAATCTAACTTGATCTCTGTCGAAAGCACGAACCGATCCAAGGGTCCTTCCTTTTAACGTCAACTTACTTGTTATGCTATCTTTCTGTGGGCGCAAAGACTCGTACAAGAGAAACAACATAAACTATTCGGAGCACATCACCAACACACCTTTCTCTCTTCTCTACAAATACACTTCTCCAAAATGCACGCGTACCGCACTACAAGACAAGAGACCACACACATTTCATAATTATAATCATCGTCAATACATCAACCTGATAGGTGACGCCATGGAATGATCACGAACCAGAGACTCTGCCACCAGGCCCGACGACAGCTTCTCGTGCACCCAACGCCAGCGTGCACGCAAAGCGTGCATCGATACACTGACCAGAAGTTCTGCATGGACAAACTAACGTTTTAGCATTTTTCTGCGTCTACTAGTAAAATTTCAGCTGTCTCAATGTTTTTTTTTTTTAACAATGTCACTCTTTCTAGTGCCCGACATCGACAACACACGATCCTAAGAACAAAGGGGAAAGAAAATGAAGGTAATAAAATGTTATAGGGAATTTGCTTAATAAAATTGGAGCGGTTTTGAGCGTTTTCGTTTTTTGCTGGTACCTTCTTGGGCGTGCAAACGCGCGCTCGCAACTTCTGCGCCTTAATATAGGGGCAGTTGTAACGGAATAAACACAATTTAGAGTTTCTCAGAAATATGTCGGTATTCTCAGAATGATATCGCGCTATTGGGCCCGCAGAAACGATTTGCTAAAACCCCCTGTTAACTTTCACCCGGAATGCGAATAGAGGGTCAGCGCCAGAGCGAGGAATCTCGGCCGAATTTCAATATCGACATTGTCCAGGGACATCAGGAAGGGACTGAAGGTTCTCGCTAGAGTACGCTGGAATTTTGATTATCCGAATCCTCAAGAGAAGCACGAAACGACCTGATGTAAAGAGTAATTTTAATAAAATATCAATTCGCTGTCGTTTAATGTCTTCTATTTAAACGATCGCTTCTCAAACACTGTATAAAGGTCGTTGCAAAGTCTTTTTTTTTCGCTCCAAGGAAAAAAAAAAAAAAAACTTTGTCCGAGACTGATATATAGAAGTACACAAAATCATATATACAATACCGCAAGAGGACAAGCACATGAAAAAACACAGAACAAGCGCCACTCATAACTGTAAAGCAATCCTGTTGTGTGCATGGTAATACAGCCGGAAGTCAGTCGGTCCCAATGGGCTAGTGTCTCAGTTGCAGATGAGACGTTTAGCCAGTGCAATACAACCGCTAGCCTAGGGGTGTTTAATGTGCACCACGCAGCAGTGATACACGACCAAACACCGGTTCGATGCTCATCCAGATCAAAAAGGGCAGAGCTGGGGATTGAACCCGAGATCCCTGGGTTCTGCAGCGCGAGCTTTCGCTCCACGCGTACAACCTCTCTGTCACAAGCACAATGACTAAGTTTCATATACGAATTACCAACCAAGAAAAAATTTAAATTTCTGGACCTCCAGCTATCCTTCCAAGACAATCACACATGTTAAACCTACTTGCCATGCTAAAAAAAAAAAAAAAAAAAAAACGAAAAAAAAGAGAAAAAGGCTTTTTCTTTTTTATTTGGCCTATTCTAAGCGAATCAAACTTGAAATAGTGAAAAGCTGCTTAAAAACGGCCTTGTTGAAGTCCAGTCAACAAACAGCAAGGATAATGTTTGACGAACAAGTGTAGAGGATACAAAAATCTGGGTATTCCAGCTCGTTAGCTTTTGACACAGTTGAACGCATAGCAACACAAAATGGAACTAAACAAAGAAAGATTGACAGAACCGTCGGCCTAGAGATTGTACCTTACATGCATAGACTCTCCCACAACTTGAAAAAAGTAGCCTCCAGGTATGGAGTACTAGCAGATAAACTCACCGAAAGAACGTGCCAGCAGACAAACACACCAAAAAGAATGCGCAGACCAATGCAGGGTACAACATACCAATACATATATGTAAACTGCTGCGTAGGGGTCATATATGATATCTTCTTTTCCTACAAGAAAAAACACGTGGGACAATCTGGCCGCTGTGCGAACGTCAGATTGCGGGATCATGAACTTTCATTCAGGTCATCTCCATCATGACACTTGGCTTTACACGTCAGATTGCAAATGTGTCTCTTTGTTCTCCGAAAGTAAAGTTCTAAAGCGTTTCGACAGCCGGATGACCAGAGAGCTTTATGAGGCAAAAACCAAGAAGGCCCAGGTTGACCAGTGGACTGAGAAAGAGCTGACATACTCCTCCTTTCTTAATTCTTTCTGTCCTCTTCAAGGTGTTTAATCGCCTTTATTTTTCTTCCCTTTTCAACATTTTGTTTTTGATAAAAAAATTATATATTTAATATTATAATTTCGTTAATTTTTTTTTATCAGTACACACCTATCTACAACATTACGCTTCTTTTTCTATAATTTAATTTCTATAATAGCGCTTGTCCTGTCTCTTTCATGTTCTTGTCCTCTTGCGCTTTTGTATATACGGTGTTTAACCAACTATCCGAGCAATTGATTTTAGTACACAAAAAGGTAGTGTTTTTAATATAAACTTACGCATAATATATTGGAATGATTTTTTTTTTTTGCACGCGGATACTATATTTTTTATCTCTCCTGCGCAATTGTGTCCCCCCCCCCCCTCTTTTTGTTTTCCTAAACACACACACGCACACACACACTTCTCCCCGTTCTTTTTAACTAATCAAAACAACACGTTGTTTCTCCTAATGCAAGCATTCCTCTCGTTCTCGTCACACGACCAACGAGTTTAATTCTAGCGATAGACATAGGTTATACTGAATTGACCTCTTAAATAAATTTAAAAAGTAAAAAAAAAAAAAAGACCACGTGATTGTATACACATTAGCCGCGACGCTGCAGCAATATTCATTCGCAGGTCAACGTAGATACCATTTCTGTCGCGTTGTTATCTTGAATCCTACGTTAAAACTGAATAGGTACGGCTAGGAATGACAGAAATTAAAATGATTCCAACTTCACGTCACCGAACAGCGAGACAGACACGAGCTAAGAGTAATAAAATTGGCTAAAATAGAGAGTGGACACAGGTTCGTCGGTGCGCTAAATGCCGGCTCTATCCTCGAACTGGAGTAGCTACACACTCAGTTCCAATAATCCGCTAGGTCCAAATGCACGCGCCAGAACTTTCACGCTAGTAAACACAACGCAGAAATGGTCTTTCAACAAGCAAGAGGAGACTCGGGCTGTTCACGATGAGGACACTTATATGGAAGATTAACAAAATAACGAACGCAGCAGAGTGCTCTAATCTCGGCACCGGGAGATTCCTTCCGGGAACCGTCAAAGATAAAGTAATGCCAGCGTCGTTTTGTGAGGCTTCCATTTTCGAAGTCCACGCGAAAAGTCTTTCTGATTGTAAAACAGACGCAGTCAAAATAAATTTAAAAAATATTACAGTGAACAAAGGAGGTGACAAAGTGTGTGAGCGGTCGACGTTGCAGAATCATGTGCGCGGGAAAAAAAAAAAGTCTAATACAAGTAGCTTAGAAAGAGACGCGTCTATAGATATCACTCGACAGCCTCATGCGTGCTTTCATGATCTAACTCGACTAAGACGGGCATGCGCGATATAGTCGCGTAGACTTTCTGAGTACATTGAGATGGCTCAGGGTCATGTAACCCGTGACTCGATTATAAACATTGGAACGGTCTAGAAGTCTGTACAAAACGAGCGTTATATTTTTTTCTCTCTTACAGCGAGAGGTTGCTCCGCACTGTACATACGTACTGTGACGTAAATGGGCACCTGGCCCTTAGATCCAAGAGCTTGAAAAGACCAGACGCACGAGTTCACCACTATCACAACCATTACTCGTTCAGACATGAGAACACGAAACCGAGTCATCTTTTCGTTTCGCCAACACAGTAGGCATACCGTCGGCCCTACACACACTGCCTCGAAAAGGGCGAGCGTTTCTTTGAGGTCCAAGTGCCTGAATACCGAAGGACCTAATGGAAGCTAACCTGTTCCTATATCCGTAGTTTTAAAGAATTCACAGGTAAATCAGGACGATTCATTAGTTCCTAGTACGCGTCCTTCCATCAAATCCTTAAAAAAAGGGCAAGGCAGACATTTTTAAAGTTGTTTCTCTTGACGCTCCTCGGTCTGACGTCCCCGCGCGCTCTCGTCTCTTCTTCTCCCTCACTTTCTCGGCGCAGAGTAGGAAACAGGTTAAGAATGCGGTAGAAGTTCCGCGTCCAGCACGTGCTCGCTGCCTTCCACAGCGTTTTAGAATGTGCGTGCACCGAACTGTTATCAGAGGCAGAAAACTCGCGCTGGAGCGGAGCATGCATTCTTAACCTGTCACCGACTGTAATGGCTGGCAGTGAGGAATAACAGGAGGAACGGAAAGAGAAGAGCAACGGATGTCGCACATCCTTCAGGTTCAGGTGCCCACGAGCACGTGTGTACCCGTGTTCGGCGTTTGCTCTCAGCACGCGCCTGGCGTTGAGCTTTCGAGTCTACGGCATGCAGGGCCCGTCCTTGTCGATTGACCAACTCTGACTGGTGTCGGGAAAAGACGGCGGCACATCCGATGTGTCGCACGGACGACAGTCGTTCAAATAGGCTCCATTATTTTCATAAGAAAAAAAAAAAATAAATGTGCCCGGAAAGTGCTACGAACGACTCTCACCCGGCGTCATCAGAACCGAAGATCCCTCAAAGCGTGCAATAATTTCGGCAAGACATGTCTTCAGAGTTTTAGTAGACCGTATGCAGCGGGTTGCGGGCCTAGCGGGCGTGTGCTCACTCCATGCTTTGAAGCGACGGCACGAGCCCCCGCTAACAACGCAAAGATATAACATACGGCTTACTAAAAAAAATACGTTTAGTAGACTGTACCCTAGAGCTTCGCTTTGCTAGCGGGAGCTCGTGCTGTCACTTCGAAGCGTGGATTGAGGACGCGGCCATGGGCTGCTTTCCGCGGTGTACGATCTACTAAAACTTTCTATTGACAAAAAGCCTATAACGCTTCAATAAATAAATATATATATATATATATATATATATATATATATATATATATATATATATATATATATATATATATATATATATATATATATATATAAGTCAGAGATCCGTACTTGCGGAGTTGCTATGCTAGGAGTCTTGCGTTCAAAGTCCTCTGAGTTCATGTCCAATATTCTACTAAGTTCTTCTGATGTCGTATGTTTAACCGAAACCTGGCTCTGTCCCGGAATTTCCGATAGTAGCTATTTTCCACCGAACTATGATGTGTTTCGCCAAGACCGGGATTACGACGGCACGGGTATGAAATATGGGGGTGGCGTACTGGTGGCCGTTAAGTCACCAGTGCAGTGCAACCGCAGGAAGGACCTGGAAAGCTATGCTGAAAGTGTCTGGGTAGAAATCCCCGCTAGCGATGGTTATTATTTTTTAATTGGAAACTATTATTTCCCTCCTCTTTTCGATGATGCAGCGTTTGTAAAACATTTTGAAACCGTTCAGAAAATAGTTGACTTATCTAAATTTCGGGTCCAGATCTATGGCGATTTTAATTTGCCCGGAATTGACTGGACAACTGGCGTTGCTTCTTGTTCAGCAAGTGTGACTTCGAGGAAAGCTTCTTGGCTACTTTCGTTTACAAACTTTTTTGATTTTCATCAGTATAACACGATTGCGAATAATCATGGAAATGTACTAGATCTATGTTTATCTAATGCTCCGCTTGAGCCTACGATTCTGGCCGTAAATCCCTTAGTGCCGGTCGATGTTTATCATCAGCCTTTCACAACAAAATTCTGTCTGTCATGCAGGCCTCGTGTTAAAAGAAGTTTTGCGGCGTATTCCTATTCTCGAGGGAATTATCTTGAATTATACAAATTTTTGGATGAGTATGACTGGTCAGAGGTCTTAGCTGATAATATAGTTGACTCAGCAACAGAAACCTTAACGTCTATTGTCAAGAATGCTCAGGATATTTTTATTCCGAAACGAGTTGTGCGCGCATGCAGCTATCCTAGCTGGTTTTCAAAAGAGTTGAAAATTGCCTCACGTAAAAAGCTTCATTACCATCGTTTGTATAAGAAAACAGGATTGGATCTGTGGTACCAAAAGTTCAGTATTTATCGTGGTTTGGTGAAAAAACTCTACGATCACGATCACCGCTTGTACTTAACTGGTATAGAGTGTAGCCTAAAAAAGAACCCAAAGAAATTTTGGCAATTCACTAAAAAACATTTACGTGAAAATAAGTCGAATATTTGCCTTCGTGACGATACCGGATATCAGTGTTGTGCGGGTGACATTGCAAATCGTTTTGCTCAGTATTTCAGTTCCTGTTATTCCTCTTTTCTTACGAACAGCTCCTCTAGTGTCATCGGGGTTGAGCGTTCTGATTATTTTCCTACATTTACTGTTTGCATGGAAGACATTTTAGAGGCCATAAAAGATTTGAAACCCAAGCTATCAACCGGAATTGATTGCATACCTAGTTTTATTATAAAGGGTTGTTGTTCTATACTTGCACCTATATTAATGCACATTTTCAACTTGTCTCTTTCCCAGGGTTATTTCCCCGAACTTTGGAAATTTTCCGTAATTGCGCCTATTTTTAAATCCGGTGATTCCACACTGGTCAACAATTACCGACCGGTGTCGCTTTTATGTGGGTTCGCTAAGGTATTTGAAAAGGTAGTACATAAGCGTCTTTACTTTTACATAAGCCCGATGATATCTGATGTGCAGCACGGATTTCTAAAAGGGAGATCTGTAGAATCGAACTTATGTTCATTTTTAAATTTTTCAGCGCCGATTGTTTCCAATAGGGGTCAGGTGGATGCTATTTATTTCGACATGTCGAAAGCGTTTGACCGTGTTAGTCACGATTTACTGTTGAAGAAGCTTGCTCTGCATGGTTTCAGCCCGCACGTATGCGCATGGTTTTTTAGTTACTTAAGGGGACGTCGCAACTCTGTCCGTGTTGACGATAGCTACTCTAACGAGTTTCTTTCAATATCTGGGGTGCCACAGGGCTCTATTCTGGGACCGCTTTTGTTTACTTTGTTTGTTAATGATATTGTGTCTTGTGTTAGTGACGCAAATATTCTTCTCTTTGCTGATGATGTTAAACTGTTTTTAAGTGTCGAGTCAGTAATGGATTGTGCTCGTCTTCAAGCCGATATAGATAGTATTTCAATTTGGTTTGTTCAAAACTGCTTATCGCTTAATCCCGGAAAAAGTAAATCAATCGCATTATCTAGAAAGCGCGAATTCATTTATTTTTCTTATAGACTTGATGGTGCCTTGATTCCAAGGGTATCTTTAGTAAGGGATCTAGGTGTCCGTATTGACAGTTCTCTCCTGTTTAATGAACATGTGTCTATAACTGTTAATGCTGCTTTAAGAGTGCTGGGAATAATTTCTCGATTGTGTCATCAATTTTCATCACCCTTTTGTTTGTTGCATTTGTTTAAGTCGCTAGTCCGATCACGCTTAGAGTTTTGCTCGATAGTCTGGAATTCTTTATCGCTTAGTCAATCAACTGCAATCGAAAATGTTCAAAAACGGATGATAAGAATAGTGTACGACCGCTATATTGGAAGGAGGTGTTTTTATCACTATGAAACATTGCTTAACCGCTTTTCACTATGTAAACTTGCCATGAGGAGGCAGTTCAGGGATTTTGTTTTTCTTCATAAAGTTGTTCATGGTCATGTCAATTCAATGGTTCTGCTGCAATCCATAGACTTTCATGTTCCGCAAAGGATGAGTCGAACTGTGTCAACGTTTTATCCCTCGTGCATGTCTTCTATATCCCCTTTGTCAAGAATTCAATTGGCCTTCAATAAGGAACATCACCTCGACATTTTCGTTTCCCTTAATGATTTTATCTTGATGGTTCGCAACTGGATGTCTTTCACATAAATATCGCAAGCATTTGTTATTTCCACTTTCGTATATTTGTAATCTATATTTATGTATATTTTTATTGTGATATGTACTTAATGTATTTAATGTTTGATATAGTGTGTTGTGTAAGTTTCCTTTCTGTGCACCACAGGATCAGACTGTAAAGTTGTTTGTGGGCACGTGCAAATAAAGATTTATTATTATTATTATTATTATTAATCAAGCCGTATGTTTATTTTCACTACTTAAAATGTTAATTAACACATTTTAGTTAATTATTTGTCGTATCATGCCGACTAGCCTCCTATGTTATGTCCATTTGACAGTATAACTCACGTGTACAGACCGCATGAGTGTGTCCTTCAATGCTTTAAAAAAATCAGTTAAGTATAAAATAGAACACCCTGCATATTTGTTTTATTTTTTCCTCGCCAAACACCTTTCATGACAAACTTTTTTTTTTTTTTGGGGGGGGGAATTAAGCATTTGCCTGGTTTTCTTTAACAAAAAACTAGATATTCAAACTGAAAGTGCAAACGGTATTTCGAAGTAACTCCCCGGTTGTGCGACGCGTGACTGTGAAAGCAAACATTTGTTGAAGCCTAGATAAATGTTGGCGATTTTCAAAACCTGTCACAGAATGTTTTCGAGCGGTATCTGCGCGATACCGCCTCACTCTACCGTTGAATTCGTGCCGACGGTGATCGTTGCCTGCAGCATTTTTGTCGCAACGTCCAGTTCGCCACTAAAAAAAAAAAAAAAAAACAATTTCATTTTGAAGAGCACGGAGCAACTCTATTGCATATTGACGTCACGCAAAATATCCCCTTGGGCTCTTTCAACGCCTGACGTGGAACGGTTCTTCTACTCCGAGGAATGCTCGCAAAGTAAACTGTGACATGCCGTTCTAAATTAACGGCCGAAGAGAAACGGGGGCCGCAACTTACCAAGGCTGGCGTTTAGTCCGGCGAGGAGAGATCCGAGGAATCCCAAAAGCCCACCGTCCGATTCACCGATAACCTCTATCCCTAACCGTCCGATAGACTGTATGAAGCCGACACCGGCCCCTGCGGTCGTAAACATGCAAAGAGACGTCAGAGATGGACGCCACAATTCCATGTCCAGCATTCCGGCGTCCGTCAATACGCTCGAATGAAAAGATGGACCAGTTGGTGCATTGCAGGAATAACACACTCTAGATAACAAGGTCTAGAAAGAAGACAAACGGTGCGCTCCTAACAACTAAACTTTAATGTGCAAAAAAAAAAATTAGAAACATTTCTTATCGCGATGATGACGCAATGTATTTGAAGTCCTTGCCAGATAAGTGCATTTATGTTTATGGTTTTTGCACTTCAAAGTTTGGTTGTAGTAGCGCGCTGCTTGTATTTATACTTGTTCTTTTTTTTTTCTGGCGCTTTTATTGTCGCTGTCAGCACGATATTTACCCCCAAATTTATTTTAGGCGTTCTTCAGAACGTGAGAATTCGTCGTCCCGCCAACCAGTGAAGCGTTACCATAAATTGAGGCACCAGCATTGTATATATAATATATATATATATATATATATCCCTTGCCCTGTCGAAATGCAAAAACCTCACAAAAGCGTGATCGCTCTTTTGCGAAAAACTTATTTATCGAAATGAACCTATGCGATTAGAACAAACAAAACAAAAAAATAGAAGAAAAATAAACAGTAAGACGAATTTGTTATATAATGCGGGAGTACTCGGACAACAGTGAAAAAGCGGCTGAGTTAAGTATCAGGATGGTGTGGAGGAGAGAACCTTTCACATTGATTCCTATGACAGAGGAAGATTGCTCTCTGAGCAACCCCTTTCACACTCGGTACCACCTTACGAAGGACCGCAGGGGACGCTACCAGCCACCGAAGCTAAGCCGAAGCCCAATCCAGAACCCTGTGAGTGTCACGGCGGTAACATCGGGAGGGGCGCTTTGTTGTGCTGGCACCATAGTCACGTGATAGGTTTGCGGAAACTTGGATTGGTCCACCAGACGATAAATTCGTCAGGCAGCTTCGCTCGGTAGCCGCGATCCTTTTCGCCTTCGTTCGCACTCCGCAAGTACGGATCTCTGACTTATTACATTTTCCCGGTCCATTGTTCTCAAACTACTGTGTTCACCTATATATATATATATATATATATTTGTTTAGAAAAACGCGAAGGATAACAGAACGACTTTTTGGGTGAGATTATCCAAGAATTATATCCAAGAACAAAGGCAAAAAGCAACCAGATCAAAATCAAACAAGAAAAAAAAAAAAGAAAAAAACGGACTTCACGACGCAAGTGTACAAATCGTGCAATGTGACTCTAACCACTGATTGAGCATTCTGACAAGTTGAAACTGATCTCACGACGTACTACAGATTCTAACCGGTACTCTCGCGAAAAAAAGTGGCGCTGGCTTTAGATATTTGTCGCCGCCGCACCTGACGAGACGAGAGGTGAAACTAAAACAGGCTACTGATTTTGTTCCAGCCCTGTACACAAACACGCACGCGTACAGTTACTAAAACATTACGTAGGCTCCTAAACGTGACAAGTGACGGAAAAGAACGGCTCGAACGTGACGAAACACATGCATGGAGAGTTTCTGCAGCTCAAGAAATGCAAGGTACGGCCAGCTTCGATCATACCATTATTACTGAGTGACCAAATTATTCTAGCATCAACCGTCAAAGAAGAGACTCGGGCCACTTGCGAATAAATGTAATAATAATAATTAAAAAAAGCTTTTAATGCTGCGCCTGCCTTCCTTAAGCTGCTCGTTTACTGTACTACCCGCGTAGGCGATAAAAACAATTCCCACTTGGTCCTATGTGACACATCGTAAACAGTGAGTAGAATCGTGAGACGAACTTCGTGGTCTCCCCCACGCACACTCACGACACGGGAAGACCCAGAGCGAACACCATTAATGTTTCAGGCGTGCCGGACGTTCGACGTTTAAAATGTGGATATGCTAGATTGGACTGGCATTTACGCGCGCGCCACGCAGTGGACGACGCGGGACGACTCCTCTGTCGCTTTGATCCCAACAGTTCGCACCCTCGCAGTCGGCGGGACATCAGCACAAATTGCAACATACCGAAAACAAGAAGAACTACCTGCGTCCGAAACCTAGCACCCAACCAGTCCGTGTGACATCACTAGGCTCGAACGCTCGCAGTCGTTGAGATATGCCCAAACAGGTCTGCCGACCGGAACGCCGCGCCGCGTTCGCAGGCACGCGCACGACACTCCCGGACGAAGGCCGAAGCCTCCGGTTATCACAGGCACGCGAGCAACACCACCGCCCTCCGAGGACTCCGCGTCGTGCACTGCTGCTTTAAAGAGGCGAAGATCCCGAGGGCCGCAGTGACTGCTGCAACGGTCTTTCAGCCCCTGGGCATGCGTCTGGAAGGCCTGCGCCTCGACACGGAGGCGGCGCGGCGCAGGGGTTGCCCTCGAGTGCTGCTGGAGCCTCCGAAGGGCAGCGTCCACCAATGGTTGCGCGACAAGAGCCGTTGCTTCTCACGCAACCGCTCTGTGTAGGGCAGCTCGGCGCGCGCCATGTCCAGGCACAGCCGGTTGTTGACGCCCGATCGGAGCACGATGCTGTACACGTCGTCGCTGTACTCCCTCGTCTCGTACGCGACCGTCCGGCCGGAGTCGAGCTTCTCGACGCAGTGCTCGTAGAGTAGGTTCTTCCACAGCTGGAGCCCGTCCACTTCCTGGCGCATTCGCTTGCGGCCGTACTCGTCGATCATGCGCTCCAGCTTCCGCTTGAAGTGCAGGTATAGCACCTTGTCGCCTGCGTTGTACTCCTCCATCTCGCGACGGAGCTCCTTGCTCGTTTCGGGTGCTTTCTGCATGCGTTGGTTGTGCTCGAAGTAGACCACGTCCTGCGTGTCCCAGCACAGCAGGTCCCTGAGCAGGATGAGTGACTCGTCGAAGAGCTCGGCGATCAGCACCAGGTGGAAGCTGTCTTCGATCTGCTGGATTGCCGAGTCCAGGTCCGACGTGTTGGTGAAGCCGGACGCGTCAAAGCCCAGGTCGAAGAGCATCTGGTTGCGGCCGAACCGGGACGCGTAACGGTGCTTGTCCAGCCAAAGCTGCTTGGCGTCGTTCTTCAGGAAGGCGTCCAGGGGGACGCCCGTGTGGTTCTCCAGGTGGTAGTAGAGGTACAAGGACTCAAAAAGGTTCACGGGGTCCCTAAGGATGGTGATGAAAACGGTGTCCGGAGGCATCAGGTGCTTGATGTCGTCGCTGCCGAAGCGCACGTGGTGGCAGAAGATGTTGAAGCCCCAGGGCGGAATCATGTCCGGGGGAATCATGGACCTGCGCAAGGAGCGGGAGGAAAGGTAGCGGTTGGACACCGAGCGGACGTAGCGAAATCAAACGCTTCTCCCACATTACAACTATGCTAACATACACTATGATCCACCATCCTCAGACCACGGTGACCATAGAGTGGGTACCGGGGTATCAGGGCATAAAGGGGAACGAGCTTGCCCATGAGCTCGCCCGCGGAAACCTCAATCTGGGCGTCCCCATCCCATGGCCCCATTCCTACGACCCCTACATTCATAGGGCATCTATGCATAAATAGAGAAAGAGGGCACTTAAAGAGCTTCGAGAAAACAAAAGATTACTAAACAGCCCCTCTTACCTACTAAATAGAGAAGACCCAATTATAGTGCGGAGAGCGCAGACAACAAGCCTCATGACCGAACACCTTAGACACTACGTCAGCGGCGCAAAAGGCACACCACAGTGCAGCATCTGCGGGAGGTACCCCAGCAATGCCCATCAGCTATGGGACTGCACCAACGTAATTGCCACAACTCAAACAGCACTGCAAACACTTCCAGACAGGCTTAAGCCCGGGAGCTGGGAGTAGTCCCTTCATGTTTCAAAAGTAGCGCAAGGTGCGTCGATGCACAAGGCACGTGTAACGTGCAGCCCTTGAGAAGATCATGGCGACACAGTGCAGCACAGCTAGAGTTCAGACGCCATGAATTTCCCAGAAGTGGAGCGTGGCACGTGTCTCGAGCATTTCCACAACAATGAATGACGCCACTTTTCCCAGCTGGGAGGAGTGGGCCAATCCCCTTGCCGGGACCAAACTAATCCTCTGGCCGCTTTGTCCTCCGCGTGAGTGGTACGACGTGGTTCACCCTCGCTGCTGCGCTAGATTTTTTTTTTTGTTTTTTTAGAATGAAAGGGTATTTTCGTTGTGCGATTGTCACGCTCCACACTTCTCCGCGACATTTACAGTGGCGAGTAATATGGAATGCTGCGGTGCGTCGGGAGCACTGTGTTCCCACGGAGGAATGAGGCATAGGATAGGACAATTGCAAGACTGGTGTGACGTCACGTCAGGGATGGGAGTGCAGCCGTTGATACTTGCGAAATTCGGCATGGAGTTTCGTTCAAATATCCGTCGTTGATTACACTAAATTGGGGTGTCGTTTAATGAAATAAAAATGGCCTATGTTATCATTAGGCTCCCACCAGGTAACCATCACGAAATCTTAAGAACTTCCGGTTTTCACCGGACAATCCCTTTAAGGCTGAACTCCATGGGACGAATTATGTGACGAATAACTGGCGAACGCCGCCCGACGGCACGCTCGCTTTGCGCGCGACGTAGCAGTCACTGTGTTGATTCCACGCGCAGTGCAAAAGCCGCCGGGCGGCGTTCGCCAGTTATTCGTCACATAATTCGTCCCATGGAGTTCAGCCTTTAGTTCAGCACGTTAAAAACGTGCTGGGCGATGAGTGGTGAGGAAAATGACCCAGAAGGAATTTTTCGGTGCGAATAAATGTTTACTCTCTCTCTCTTTCTCCAAACTAGATTGAAAAAAAAAAATATTACCATCTATTGGTCTTACTTGCCAGGCCTGCCCAGAAATTTCCTGTTGTTCTTAATCGGTGGCAAAATAGAAGAGAAGGGGGATCGGCGGCCGACTGGGCTAGAGTACACTCTAACTGGGCTATATACTTCGGGACAACTCTTCTTGACAATGAAGTCAAAGCCGAAACTGTGCGTTTGCGCACATTGAGTGCCGATCACAGCTGTGCTCGCGCGGTCTTCAGTTCTGAAATGCCAGAAAAAGTTGTCCCCGAGAGTTGTTTTGTTGGCGCCTCCTATGGTTCCCTCTCGCGACGTCATTCTCTTGCGAACAACAAGTTAGATGGTTTTTGTAATGAGCATGGTGGAAGCTTGAAATGATTGCGCTCGGAAACCAACACTGCCAACACCGCCAAAATCGAAGTTCTTACATTACTCTTATTTCTGTCGATCAGAAATCTTTTGCTGACGTCATAGTCAGGATTCGGTCAATCGAGGAAGGTAAAGCCCCTTCATGTTTTAAAAGTACCGCAAGGTTCGTCGATCCACGAGGCACGTGCCACGTGCAGCCCTTGGGAAGATCATGACGGCACTGCGCAGCACTGAGCTAGATTTCAGATGCCATGTTCTTCCCAGAATTGGCGCGCGGCACGTGTCTCGAGCATTTCCAGAACAATGAATGGCGCCACTTTTTCCAGAATAGAGGGGCTGTAGAAGAAGGCGGGCTACAGCGACGCTTTCGATCGCGCACGTTGCCAATAGCGCACACGGAGCCCGTGGAGTGAAAGCTGGCGCTGAAGAACCCATGCATCCTGGGTTCAGTCCCCACTCCTTTTTACACCCCTGTCCGTTTCGACCTGGATGAGCATCGTACGAGCGTTCGGTCATGTATCATTACTGCGTGGCGCACGTTAAAGACCCCAGGCTGACGGTTGTACTGCACTCACTAAAGCTCTCACCTACAGCTGACACCCCAGACGTCCATTGAGGCTGAATAACTTCCGGCTGTATCATAATAATAATAATAATAATAAACACATTATTATAATACAATAGAAGTGCTAGGGGATTGGTGGCCGAGTCGGCTGTTTGTTCTCTGGCCACATGTTTCGAACATGTGGGCAGAGAATATGACCAATGTGACGGGACAAGGAAGAAACAGGTCTCAGACAGTGTCTGCACACTGTCTTTTGTACGATGTATTAGCAGCGGGAGCGGGGCTCTACTGTAATTACGGGCTCACATGGAGAAGCTCTTTGGGTGTCCGAAGTAGTTGCCTCCCTGGGGCAGGGCAAACGAGAGGTTCCGGCGGTCGCCGAAGCGCATGAGCACGTTCTGCACTGTCGAGCTGGCGCACTTGTGAGTCTTCAGCAGGAACACGTTGAGCGCGGGCCGGCAGCAGCCCCGGCAGTCGCCGCCCGAAGAGCCCGTCCGGTTCGACAGGAATCTGCGCAGAGGGACGCCGGAAGGAAGAAACCACAGAGAAACCAATACGTGACGGTGGAATTCGCTCTCGGAGAAGGCGATGAGGGGAAGGAAGCTTGGAGCGCACCGACAGTGCGCGCAACCAACAAATGCTCAAATCGGCATTCTTGAGAGGGTGGGGGAAAGGGCAAAGAAGTCATCGAGTGAGCGTATAATATAGACGCTCTCTACGCGGGCGCCGCCATCTTGAATCGCGGAATTTCCGGTATGAGGGAAAACATCGTTTTGCTCTCGCCAAACCACTGGAAGAAGCCCACGTTTTAATCGCTACTGCCTGTCTATGCCATTTCTTTATACTTTTAGTTGTTCTAGGTCGTAATGCTTTGATTCTTTTTCATCCCGTACACCGAATTTGTGAACTTCGTGGCTGGAGACGAGGGTAAACGAAAAAGGTATCTAAAGTGAGGCGCTTACTGCCGTGCACGCGGTTAGTTGCACCGTTCGAGGAGTCTGTAAACTTTTATTTTGTTCCACTCGCTTCCATCGTAAACGCAAACAACGCCGACACTAAACGAAGCCATATATCACTTCCCTGAATGAGCGTGCAGAGCGAAGAGGAAAAACGCTGCACTATTTCTTGTTTCTCCGCTCCCACTTAGGGTGAAACGGAGTCAAGAGCTTGAAACTTTTCAGGATGCACGGTGTCTGGCAGTCGGTGACAGGTTAAAGGAGCGGTGCAACGATATTCAATTGGAATGTTTTTAACTTTACACGAGCTTACTGGAACTAGTGGGACTCGTGGATACTCGCACGCAACGCCACTGGCCAAGAAACTCCTTTGTTGCGGTGTAGTTTCAAGGACAAAAGCGATCATTTTCATTGAATCTCTCCTTTGCAAAATTTGATGACGTAACGTGGGGATCCCAGTACACCGCAATGACGATATTTGAATGCGGTTCATAGATTGGACCCGAGCATTGCGTGGCCACTCAATTTGGGCTCGTGATAATTACTAGCTCGAAAATCATTCGGGTAGTGGCCCGTGTCCAGTCGCTTCAACGACGACAATAGCCGAGCCATAACAATGTCTGGAACTCAGCGCGTGTCCTGTGCTTTGCCAACCCCAGCGCGTGGCTATGATCAACATTGGCGGCATATAATCGGCTTTAGATCAATAAATTAATAAACAATAAACTACTTCCACAAATCCGTCACCGCGCGCGTTGCATTCCGGGAACCTGTGAGCAAAGAGCGGACCCATGCTTCCCATGGATCCGCACAATGCATAACGTGGCATTACGCCACGACGAGGCTTCGAGTTATGGAATAAGTATATTGTTTACAAATATCCCATTGTACGAGTGCAAAATCGCACTCCGGTCAGGGTGCACTCGCCACTTCGGTGACCGAGATAGTACCCGTGCATGAACCTGACAATGGACGGACTCGATCCCGAACGCACACGCCATCGTCAATACCTCTGTCACACGACACCCTATAATAAAGGGAAAGTAGCTAAAGTATGTCACACAACAGGGCGATTTCACTGAGTGTTCCGCACATGCGTCACGCCGCCTGAACTGTAGTTTATACGAGGCGGGCGCCAGACCCTGAGCGGGATTGTTCCGCGTGCAAAAAGACTGCAGTTCCCACGACGCATGGCGGCAGCGGTGGCGTAATGAGTCTGGCTGTGAGATCGGCCCGTTGCTTCACGGAGAATGCTTAACTTACTCCGAATGACTGGCGGAGTGAAGAAGGAACACACTAAATACTTCCTCAGCTGAATCGTTACTAACTTATAAGTCATAACTAGGGCTTCGTGTTTTCGGATAAATCCAAAAAACTCCGAAAAACACCCGCCGGTAAAAATTTGGTCAATTCGGATTTATCTGATAAACTCGGATTATTTATTTGTCAATGCCACCCCCGCCCCCTCCCCCGGCAAAAGAAACAATTAAGATACTTTTCTTTTTCTACAGTTTTATTAGCACAGAGCCAATGGTCCTGGGAAAATTCCACCATAATTATCTTTCAAATCTCGGACCGTTGTCAAAAGGGGTCTTGCCGCTTGTCTCTTCAAGGTTGATTCAGGGCAACAGGTCGTTTGTTGTACATTCGGGTCACGACAAAAGCCACTCTTTTGGTTTCCGGTTTGGGCCATGCGATTTGTGATTTAGAGAAAGGAAAGGGTATGTTTTAGTAACAGTGAAAGCTATGGACCATAGAGATTGTATAAAATTGGGAAGAGGGGCAGTTGAAACTCTCTATTAGCTCCTTAACCACTCCACCTCGCACGGCCGCGGGCTAGATTGATGGAATAGGATGGGATGACTACGAGCTTCCTAGCGACTACCTCCGGGAGTTTATTGATTGTAAGGTATCGACGTTTATCCAAGCAACACTTGTGTGAGACTTTTGTCGTGGGACAAATTAGTATTGCCAAAGGCAATGGCACCAACGCCAAATTCAGCTGAAGATATTTTAATTGATACAAGCGCGTTTTATTTTTTATCTGGCATACGTTTACATTCGGTTATTATTTATTTATTTATTTTTAATAGGAAACACAGCGAAAGGAAACTTCAAATTTCGGAAAATCGGGAATCAAAAAACTATAAACTACGAATCTTCTTCAAAAAATAGACTCCGAAAAACACCCACCGAATTAGACGAAAAATAAACTCCGAAAACACGGAGCCCTAGTCATAACCGAATTTTACGTTTTATGTCGATTTATGTCCATAGAAAATATGCTTTGATAAGTTAATGAGTTCCCGTGGGATCTGTGGCATCGTCACCCAGGTGTGATGCTGCACAGCTGCTTTGCTCCTTCCATAATAGTTGTAACGGTAGTCATACTCATCTTAATTCTGAATCAGGCGAGCAGCCCGTCGCAGAAAGGCGAATGAACCATACGACGGAGGCCGCCGCCGGGTTTAGAAATAGCGATTATAGAATGACCGAATAATCAAGATGCTGCCAAGAGTCTGGATGGGCATGACTATTAGTTCCCAGGAAAATATGGTTCGAAGCGCTATAACTTCATCCGGGAGGACTTTCTGCACTGCAGTCTGGTAGACCCATTCAGCAGTGGTGCTCCGGAGACTAGAGATAGAATCGAGCGAGCGACTCACAATGGTTACCTGAATAAAGGAGAAGGTGGCTCAGTTTAAGTACTCGGTGCACACGTCTCCTCGTCGTCGTCGTCGGTCGTAGCACATTTATTAAGTTTCTGCTCTCTTTAGCGCTCAGTTCGTTTCTGCCGAACGCGTTCCTGCAGAAGTATTTGTTGCACCTCATGGGGGGGGGGGGGGGGGGAGGGGGCAGGGAGGGAGACAGCTTCGTTGAACCATGCTCAACAATTACCAGTGTGACGGTGCCTAATTTAGACCGGTCCTGTGACACAGTTAACAGCTATATACCACATTGAAAAGCAAACATTTCAGTCCAACAAATACCGTCACTTCTAGTACGATACTAGTCTCGTTCAATTCACCTGCGCCAGCTGCACTGTATGCACACAGCCGTATTCAATTGACGAGTGCAGCCTCTCTGAAAACACAACCGGAAGTACATTTCCCTGCACTTTTCTGCACCGCGCTACACTTGTGCCGGTGCAGGTAAATAAAATAAACCCAGTATGAACGCAAAAACACATACACACAAGACAAAAAAATATACTGTCGCCAATCTAAAACATGCAAATAAACCTTAGCCAAAAGAAAAGTGAGAGGTGCAACTACGAAACCCACATGAAAACAGATAGCACGATGTACGTATAGCACGTCACGTGGAAGCAACATGAAGACCCGAGACATTTGGACAAGTCCCGTTCGACTAAACGGTTCGCCTCCGTTGCTACTGAACCGAACCACAGTATACAGTACGGACGCAAACACGCTAGACACACATTGACTTCATGCTCACCAAGAAATGCATGCGGTTAAGAAAAACGCTTTCGCAAAAGTCTCAAAGAGCCGCTGAAACGACACATGTTTTAGCTACTAAGACGTACGTACCTTAAGCAAGCCTAATGCGATGAAAAACAGCAACGGGAATACGCCATGACCTAACGAATGATTACTTGAAACTTGTGACTTTTGGGGATTGAGTCCTGAGCTTGGAAGGAGCGCCACAAAGCGCTTGAGAACTACGTATTTTCGCTTCTTCCAGGTACTAAACCAGCTACGAAAAGTTACTATTTGTTTTAAGCTAATGTTTTATAAAAACAAATTAACTTTTTTTTTGGAAATTGCCGTGGTTCAGGAGTTTCGGGCACGGAACGCGCGTGCACATTATGAGCGGTGGCACGATCCCTTTCCCTTGGAAGCCTGTCATCGTCGCTCGTGAGTCCATGAAACGCCAACATATGTTTTCATGACAGAAACCCTGAAACCATGATTTCGAAAAAAGCTGAATGCTCGCTTTTTTTCGGAAACTAAAGCAAGACGTTATCGCATAATTCAGCGACTCTTTGAGTACTTTCAGAATGTCTCCCAAAGGCAGTCTCGCACATGCAGTCTTTGCCATGCTCCGTCCCGTCGCTCCAGATGTTTGGAGGCGCCCCCGAGGAGAGGCCCCGACCGTAGGCGGCCCTCGGGGAAGGATCGAAACACGGTGAGAGGAGAGAAATATGTCTGAACGTCGCCGCTTCGCCGCGAAGCAAGTGTGGCGAAGGGTCACTCGCAGTTTTGGCCGACGCCGTGAGGTGGAGCAACATGTACAGGGGTGTCTTATTAGCCATCGGGGGAGTGAGACTCCGAGGAGAGCCCCTATAAAGGAACCGTCCTTATTCGTGCACATGTTTACAAAGTCGCGGGACCGCACCTGCGCTATGGCCCCTAACCTGACAGCGCCCCTGCCGGTAGATGCGCGAAGCCCGAGGAAACTTTTGCCACTTTAACTGGTCCTGTTCACATACCTCTCTCATATGGTGGATTCCTCTGGTAGATCAGAAGCAGGCTTCTAAAATCTGCGAGAGAGGCAAAAATCCGCTCCGTGGGACCCGCTGAAAATCGATGAGCGGAAGATGAACTCGCATTTTTGGAGCGGCCCACCGGAGACAGTCAGCCATTCGAAATTCCCGCTGCTCGAACTTACAATACATTACAATGAAATAACTTTATTTCCCCATCAATTCAATAAATGGAAAGGCCGGGACAAAAGCTGCAAAACAGCTTGACGGGTCCCCGGCCCCCTAAAATGGCACAAAAACAGCAGCTCAAAAAGCTGCTGTTTGCGTGACAGCTTGAGAAGCCGACCAACGCCTCAGCCGACTAAGCTTTCCGATGACCAGTCAGTACTGTCACTGTTCAGCCGCGCAAACAACACGCGACACAGGCCGGGCGAATTTCCATACCACGGAGCCCATGCCACAAATAGCGAGGAAGACGTCAACGTCCGCCACCATAACTTTCGGCCGCCACGGAGCGGCGGGGCAAGCATAATGATCGCCATCCGTGAATCTCATATTGCTGCGAATACTTTAATAAACACCAATAGGTAGGAAACCATCACTTGCGCAGTCATTGCCTAGTTTGTTCTTGCTTTATCGCACGAGAAGACGCCGGCGAAATGCAGTGAAGAAAAGTAAACAATCAGTTGTGACAAAATCAACACGACTAAGCTTGCACCAGCTTCTTCGGATTTTCTGTTGTTTCTTTTCTCGTTCTCCCTCTCAGGATCAGGGATGTGAGCGCTTCAATCCGTCACGCTCCAGTCCCGCGTCTGCGCCCCTGATCCACCGAGGTAAGAGCGTTCGAGCCGAGACAATCCCGCGTAAACAACCGACGCGTCCGAACAGATCCGACTACTCGACGGTCCGGCCGGTCCAGCGACCTCGCTGCGCATGCGCACCATCGAGTGAAAGGAAATGACATAGCGCGCTTTTTTCGACTTCCGGTTAGCTCCGTCAAATTCCACGGATCAAGTTCGGCGGAGTTGGAAGATCTCTACGGAGCGGACGCTGCCACAAATCTACGAGCGGAAGATGACCAATTTGAGCCGGATCTGCCAGCGGAAGATGCGCGCTCCAAACCTGCGAGCGAGCGGAATTCATCGTCATTTCTTTCACCGTGGATCGAACCCTCCAACGTCCGCCGCCGGGGCCCCTTCCCCGGGCGGGCCCCCCGTTGCCAGGTCCATCCCGTCACCACCAAGAACGCACGGGGGACACTAAGAATTTCGGGTGCAGGGTGCGTGGGGGGACGTCCCCGACCGGCATGGCACGGACCTCTTGTACCAGACCGCCCTGGTGGCGAGGCTGTACTGCTGAACGCCGTACATGTGCAGGGAGATGAGCATGAGCAGGAGCACCGCGAACACGGCCCACTTGCGGAGGTCCCATTTCCGCAGGCTGTTCTGCAAGACACCAGAGACGACGGGCACGCGCTCAGCAGGATCCTTCGTACACTTCCGAACGTGCACCGATAACGGCTAAGATCGAGGTCAGACTGCAGATATATCGGACAAAAGACAGTCTGCAGACACTGTCTGGGTCATGTTTCTCTTTTATATGACGACACTTTTACACTCGTCATACTAACAAAATGTTTGCAAACATGGTCGAAGCATTTGAAGCAAACCCGCTTATATCGAACATGCCTGACGCGTGTCCGCAGATATTTCTGTTACCATGTCTGCGGCGAACAACGTGTCTTTTGTACACAGTATGAGCAGTCTGACAGCGGCTTTATAGACACTTATCTCAGAAAAAACACACAGTTTTTAAGCGCATAAACAAGACACGCACGTAAACAACAACAACAACAACGAAACTTTCCTAGAAAAAAAAGTTGCACAATACTTACGCCGTGAGACTCAGTTTGAGTTGAGAGCGATTATGAAACAAGCTTCCTTTTCGAGACGTCGACCCCTAAATAGATGCACATTTCAAAATCCATAAAAGAAAGTTGCTAGGCGGTTTTGGAAAGCGAGGTATTAGCTATCTCATGGTTGGAATTATACAGGCTGTTTCACAAAACATTGGCCAAACGTCTCAATAAAAAAGTAAGAAGAAAAAAAAGAAAACTATACATATTGCACGCAGATAAGGAAAAAAAGTACACATTGCATATAAATAAGAATGAAACAATCCGCACCGATCGCTGTTTAATGGTACGTTTACACCTGAGAAGAAATCCGCTCCCGCTGGAGCGGATCCGCTCCTGGAGGCGGCGGCGACGGGCGGGTTGCGTTTACATCTATTTCCTTCGAGCGGCGGCGGCTGCGCCGGCTGCGGCAGCTGTTCTCGTAACATCCCGTCAAATATGACGAGAAGGCGCGAGAGTTCCCACCTCGACTGTCTCTCCCGGGTGTTGCTGCTCCCGGAAGAACGTCTACTCATGACGTAGGCAGCGTCGCGCTGCGCAAGAATGTCACTTCCGGTCAGCGAAACGCCTCGTTCGGCGGCAGAAATAGGTCCCGGATCAATACGGCTCGCCGCCGCGTTTTCCGCCCAGCGTCTCGCCCCAGCGGCAGAAGGTGGGCGGATTCGCTGGCGGATCCGCAAGTGTAAACGTACCATTAGGGGCCTTTCTATTAGGGTGCGTAGTGTTTAGAATAATTAAAGTTTTAATCAGTTTTAGATAATTAAAATTTTAATTCGTAAAAAATATAAACATATTGTCTCTTTCAGGAAATTGCTGGGCAGCGACAAAAGACGGTAAAAACCTCGATAATAATAATAATAATAAAATTGTTTTGAAATATTTAAACGAGCGCTTAATTTTCTCGGATCCCGAAAATGTACCCAACCTCTGCGCGCACGCGCTGAGTATCCGTTTCGTATCACCCGCATCTTCGCTCCGCGAATCCCTGTAGCACAAAGGATTACTTATACACACCACCTCCCTCGCGATCCAAATCTTCCTAAAATTTACCGATTTAGTGGTTTCGGTGATGCCAAAGAAGTTTCCAATTACAGATATACCTTTATTTTTACGGAACAAAACGTTAATTAGGCGGAGCTAATTAAAAACACCATTATCCGAAACTCTATTATCATGTACCTAATTAAATTGGCTCATCGGCAGTGACTAATGCTGCGTCAATGTTTGGTTTGTTTTTTATTGTTTTTTGTTTCCTGCAATGCCTATATAGTCACCCACAAGATGAGACCGACAGGAAGGAGTTTCAGAAGTCCAGCCCTTAGCCCGTCCGTCCTACCTTCAATACATGACTTGCACGTGACGTCAGTCCGCCCTCCTTTCCGGTGGCCAAACAGAAGCGCCTCGTTAATGCAGCGGAAGCTACGCTCTCTCTCGCGCTGCTTCCTCCATTACGCCTGACCAAGTGACACCAGTGCAAGCTATCGTCTTGCGAACCTTAAGCACGAGCTCAGCAGGCGCGGACTCCAGTGATTGGCGACGATATGTTTCGGTTAGGATGCCTCAATGCGCTTTGCTTAGGGTGACGACATCTGGCCATTTTGTTCCAAACGCTTTCGTTTCTTTTTATTTGTTTGCTCCAGAGTGCGCAAAAGCGGGTCACCCGGCATAAGCTCTTGGCATTGACAGTGCTGCGGCGACATTTTGTTACGGGATATTTATATGTTTCTCGAGTGCGCGTGCTTTACAAAGAATGACATCACCCTAAACAGAAGGACATTAAAGGGATTGTCCGGTCGAAACCGGAAGTACTTAAGTTTTTGCGCTCGTTACGTCGAGGGAGCCTTCATGTAGACAAACGTCATTTTTATTTTGATATATGATCTCCCGTTATTAATTAAACCCTTCATGAGCGTATGTACGAAACTGCACGCCAAATTTCGCCAGTGTCAATGGCTGACATCCGTAGCTGCTGCGTGACGTCACAAAACGCAAAGTTTTGTCGGATGGTCGGGATAACGAGCGTTGGTCGATGGATGTCTTGTATTTTGTTTCGAATTATATAGTCTCCTAGGCTGTACCCTACTGAAATATGGTTCTTTTAATGCAGTTCCCAAGCGTGTGCAAAAAAAAACGTCACGCCTTTTAGAAGGAAATTACTCGAAAACAGCCATAAACTTCGAGAAAACGTATGCCGTTTCGCGCACACAACTGTGACGGCCACCGATCGAACTAGGAGCGCTTGCAAAGCAAAGGATGCAAATTTCGCCTCTGAAGCGGCAACATAGGTACACGAAGCGGCATCTGGGTACACATTTCGGCAGATCCACTGGATCGGTGATGAGGCTGCGGGTCGTTCCCACAGAGGCGATGTCCGCGGGTCGAAGGCAAACGGCGAATCGTTCAAATGCATGTTGTCACTTGACTTGGACGAGCTTGATGAATTGTAGCCACGCTCTATTTTCACATGCGGGTGAAACAGAATGGGGCTACACGCGTGCTAAATACAACTTCTAATATCGTTTACAGGTGGTCTAGCTGCTGGTTTCGGTTTCGCTGCATAATCAAATTGATTGATCCGATTTGGGCGAGGAGTGGATGGACGTAGTTTAATATTGTTGGCACAGCATCACACCTCAGCTTACGAGCCTTCTGTCCCCTTAAAGTTCAGCTCATAGCTCTCTTCTGTGAGATGATTGTTGTATAAGCGGGATCTCGATCTTGACGGGAACCCAGTCCCTACGCACGACGACGATCCATTTTGTTCGTCACCTCACGTCCCGCGGAAAAGTGAGGAACGTCATGTCTTGGCTCGCATGTGCTGCTCGGTAGTTGTGGCACCCAACCGCGCAACAAAAATCTCACCCAACCACGAAACAAGTCGAGCACAGCAACAAGAACGAAGCACGCTGAGGCGTTCACTCGCAGGTAAACGATGAAAAGTGCTCGCTTTGTGTTGTGTGACGTCAGAGCTCCAATATTGCCACCGAAAGCAGCGTTTACGCTAGAGTGCGATTGGATAAGTATAAATTCAATTACTCATGCAGAGGGGCATATAAAATTCAGATATTGCACGTACGATGCGTCTCGAGGCAATAACAATGATATTCAATTGTTTTCTCGAATACAAAATTTGACCGGACAATCCCTTTAAGGCACCCTAGTTTCGGTAACTCCCTCTTATGGTTCCTATTTATGACGTCGTCACCATGATTATCGATTGCCAGCGACAATTTCGACAATGTGTGTAAAAATAAACACGGTGGAAGCTTGAAGTCATTGCGCGTCCTTAAACCAACACGGCCAAAGTTGAAAGTCCGGCGTTACTTTTAGTTCTGTTAATAGGGACTTTTAGCAGTCCGTTACCGTGTTCCGCGTACCGCACTACCGTAGCCTTTCAAGCATGCTTTTAAGCGCGCGCCCGAGTGATACCGTAGCGGTTTGCTAAAACTCCTTAATGAAAGTAGAATTCATCACGCTTAAGACGTCATAGCGAACCTTTGGCCAATCGCGGAAGGCCGACCACAACGGTGCTTTCGGCCGCGCATATCACAACCAGTTTCCGCGGGAAACTTTAGACCCATGTTCGAGGCAGACGCATATTCACCGTATATGTACTGCGCATGTCTCGCTCGGTGATTGTGCAGATAGACGTGGGCTAGGCTGCCCGCTCTGAGCATTTTTCCGCCGGGGCAGACATTCCGAGTCAGGGCCCCGGGAAAATGCTATTTCCCTCTCGTCGGTGGTTCGTTGGGCTGCTGACTCGTGCGTGGCTTCGGAAGTGCGCGCTCTGCACATGTGGGCGATATCCGAGGGCACGGGGGAACCCGAAATGCGATCCGGTAACGGCGGATCGCGGAGTGCCGTCGAGACGAAGTAACGTGATGCATCTTCATCTTCGTCCCGAATGGGGAAAATGAACGCTGTCCTCGACAGATCCGTCCTTCGGTTCGCGAGAGATCTTCGGAAGTATTTATACACCTTATCTATCAGCGTTGAAACTCCTTCTTTATTATTGAGAAGGCCGGGAGGCGCAAAAGAAAAAAAATTGAAAGACGTTTACTAATCTCTGTAATGCGCAATTAAAGCGCAGGTCTTGAGATATTTTAATTTTGCAATATACCGTGCTGAAGAATTTTAGGAAGAAATATCTATATGAACAAATATAGAGCTCGTACTCCTGCGTAAATATTATAAATTATGTTCCTCCTTTATAGTGAGAAAGCCTGGCAGATGGATCATCAAAATTGGGGGAGAGATAGAACAAAAATAAAAGAAATGTAGTTCGTGCGGTGGCCGCTGGCAGCGCTAGATTCCGAGATGTTTTGGAATGGAATGAGAGTTTTTGCAATATTTGCCGACAAGAAAATAAGTGTTTTCGAGAATGGCCACAGCAGTGGCATGGCGCCAAACTCCGAGATCCCAGTCGCTTTTCATGTCCTCCGTGCATTCCTTCTCCCCTTTTTACGGCACCACACTATAAGAACTCTCCTAGTATGGAGGAGGCAATGGCATGCAGTAACCTGCAAGGATCAACGCTCGTTTTGGAGCCAAATCTTCAGCATGAAATGTGCATAAATGAAATCAACAAAACATGATTTCTATTCTCCCGTTTCAAGCCAAGAAAAGCCACACACGCTTCTTGCATAATGAGGGGACGAGCGTCTCGGCTTATTTGACCGGAATATGAGATGTTTATTGTATTTTGCCCGTCTATTCTTTCCGTTCGCGTTTTTTTCGATTACGTTGAGTGTTTGCGGTAGCTAAAAGCCGATATTACTAGAGGTATATACGCACATGCAATACATGATTGGCTTCAGAAATAAAATCAGCTATATAAATCATATAAAGAAATTTTACCAGATCGTATTTTCGATACAACGCTGCTAATATCGGGAACCCGCGCGCTGCCACTTCGGCCGCGTTCGAAAGTTTTCTCGAACTCACTCTAGGGTAAAGGTTCCATACCCAGGCGTTCGAAAACCCACCCGCGTCCAGCGTTGCTCTGTCTGTCTCGTCACGTGACATGATCCACTGGAGTAACTCGGATCATTTCGAGTAAGATTTGGAACACAGCCTTCGAGACACGCTTAAAAGAGAGGGGACGCCATATTTGAGGGCGCTGTTTAGAGCGCAGGCTAAAAACGAGCTCAATAATAATAGGCTGCTAAGAACGGCAATCGTGATTGTGTGGAATGCATGTTGAAAAAAAAAAAAAAGAGCTTAAGGAAGCTTGCCATCAGCACGCGCTCAGCAGTCGCGCACACACCCGCCAGTGAAGCTTAACGCGGCCACGCGCCTGCAAAAACGGCCGGCTAAAAGTCACCGTCAGAGTGTCCGAGTGTTGGTCGGGATTAAAGTCTATACTTCGTTTCACTTTATCTGCGAGCGAAGCCAAAGCTAGAAGCGCGAGACCAGCGCTTTTTGCATTTCTCCCCAGCTCGCCCGCTCGAGCAAAGCCTGAACGCACGGAGCTTCCGTGCTCGCGCTTCCAGTTTTGCCTTCGCTCGCACATAAGGTGAAACGAAGTATTAGCCCCGAGAGCGAACACAAGCGTCGCTGTGGTCGGCCTTCCACGATTGGCCGAACGCTGACTATGACGTAAGAAAGGGGATTATCATCGACGGAAATAAGAGGAATGAAAGAACTTTAATTTTGACGGTGTTGGCAGTGTTCCTTTAAGAGTGCAATGATTTCAAGCTTCCACCATGCTATTTACAAACACCATCGAACTTGTTGTTTGCAAGGTAATGACGTCATAAGGGGGAACCACAGGAGGGCGCCACAAAAACATCTCGCCGCTAATAGTCGGGATGAGTTATGCTTCGTCGCTCCGACACTCCGACAATAGACCGATCTCACGTAGCGTTCCACGCCTGCGTAACGCCTCCATAACTATAGCCCACTGGGGGCAGGCGGAAGGGCACGAGACAGTTTGTGCCCAACGAGCTTGAGTATACTTAGAGCGGTAAACCAGGGGCCAAAAATGGCACCCCCCCGGATGCCGCCATCTTGGCCGTCTGTCACATTAGTGATCACGTGACTTTAAGATGGCTGCGCCCATAGGTGCGCCCGATCAGATTGGCCAGATTACGGTAAGCAGGGCCGCGGTCCAAAATTTACTTGACCTCAATCTAGGGTAAATGTTCTGTACCTTGGCGTTCGATAACCTACCCGCGTCCAGTTTTTCTCACAGTCTTGTCACGTGACACGACCCACCGGAGTCACTCGGATCCATTCGAGTAAGATTCGCACGCAGCCCCAGAGAGCCCCTCTGCTCACCACGATCTGGCCAAGCTGCTCTGGCCCACCTATGGGCGCAGCCATCTTAAAATCACGTGATCACTAATGTGGCAAACGGCCAAGATGGCGGCATCCGGGAAGGGGGGGGGGGGTGCCCTTTCCGATGCAGGCCCTAAGTTGCGGTTTACCGCTCTAAGTGATACTCAAGCTCGTTGCTTGTGCCGTATTTTGCTTTGCTGGCGCAGACCTGCACAGCAGTTGTCGCGCGTGTAGACAGACACAGTTCCCACGATGCATGCATGGCGACAGCGGGAGCGTGACGAAACTGACTGGTGTGATCGGTCTCGTCTGAGACTGTCCTGTCCCTAAAATTGCCACAGTCACTAGGCCGATCGCGGGAAAGGCACATGCGTGCCGCCGCCATCACTTTAGTTCACAGGAGGCAGTTCATGCGACGGCTTGTGCCGTCTCGTGCTCTGCACGCGCAGACCCACGGCGAGGTTGTCATCACGCGTGTACAGATACTAAAGTCCTCTCGATATATCGAGGCAGTGGTGGCTTAGCCAGACTGGCTGTAGAGATCGGTCTACTCGTTTGAATCAACAGTCCGTTCATTTGATGCGGGTCTCTCACCGCGAGGGAACGAAAGAGTAATACGGCATCTGCCATACTATCCCTTCATTTACTTGGCATGTCTGTGTCGTTTTTGAAGTAGAACAAACCTAGAAAAAAGGGAGGAAGGGCCACAGAGGGATAGTAATTGCTCCAGTTACTAAATGTTTACTGCTTTTCTTTTCTTAGAGTGTGTCGCCGTACTGGGATGATTAGCGATAATTGTGAACCAGAACCTTACGCATATGTGACTACCCCTCACGCTGGTTTCTGATAATGCGGTTTGTTGCTTCGGAAGAAACGACTCTGCGGGCCCAGCATAAGCACCACGATCATCGTCTCGTTTTCCCAATGCCAATTATGAGGGTGGCGGTGTAAGGTCGCAAAAACGTCATTCAGAAAAAAAAAAAGAAGCGCATTATCTCAAATAGGTTTTGGAAACATTCCTCGGGTTTTCCAATGAAGCGAATAAAAAATATTATATCTTCCACAAAAGGAGAGACGGCGCGGCCGTCAGAACGCCAAACTCTGATTCGAATGAACGATTAGTGGAAAGACCAAGGTAGATATAAAGCTAGCTGCCTTTGTCCCCACTGCACGCGTCAAACCCGTTCGAATGCGAAAGCCAAACGCCGGACGCCGGCGTTTCCCGTTCTAACGCGTTCGACGAGTGCCATGGAGACGAAGGCTGCCAGCTTTAGGTCTACGCTCTACCCACTAATCATTCCAACAAACAACACGAAGAAGGAAATTGAGAAAAGAAACACGTAAATGAAAATAACTTCGTCTCAAAAACGTTCCCAGGCGTACGGTTCATTTTCCGCGACATTTCGGACGTATTGGGCGTTTTCTTTCCAGCTAAGCCAGAGAAGTACATACATATGTACGCGTATTTTAGAAAGAGGTAATAGCTCGACCCTGCCACACACGTTCCTCTCCATTCGAGGAAGAAAGCCTCCGCGTTAAAGTTCCGCTTCCCGGGAAACTGGGTCAGACACAACATTCACCGTTTCAAGCGGCTGACCAGCCTCTGCGCATGCGCGGAATTCCCGAAACGTGTCCAAGGGCTGCCCTCCCGGAGCTTCCCGAGCGGCCGGCGTTTCGTCACGCCGGCCGAGCATGAAGTCAGCGGCGCGTTGCCAATCAATGGGGCATCGCGTATGGGTGCGCGAGCAACGGCAGCAGCCCGCCGGCCGGCCGGGCGCCCAGCCCCCAACGGGGGACAGCAGGACGCGACGCCGGAATCGTTCGCTGCCTCCACCGGAGGTACGGGTCGCCCGCCTCGTCGTCATACGCGTGGGCAGCGGTCGAGGTTTCCGCGTGTTCGGCGGGCTTCACCCATGAACGCGCGTCCGCAGCGAGTGTACACAGCAGGCAAATGGGGAGCGGTTCTTACGGTACACGCAGTTCGAGCTCCACACCGAATCACTGCGCGTGCGCAGACACGCGATTCGCGTAAGGTCTGCGCATGCCCCGAGCCGACAGAACCATAGCGGAGGGACGTTAGTGCCACGTCGTGCGACCGGTAAGGTCAGAGAACGGGTTGTTATTCTCCGTTTCACTTCAAGACTGGCAGCAGCCGACGATACGATGGCCCCGATCCAGCAGCGGCTAAGCGCATCGCCACGGCGCTCATCGCCTTTGCCGCCGTTCACACGAACGTAAAGGCGGGAGCGGATATGCAACGCACGACTGAAGCTTCGCCTGGCGGCACGCTCGCTTTGCGCGCGACGCAGCAGCCACTGTGCTGATGCCACGCGCAGAGGAAAAGCCGCCGGGCGAAATTCGTCGATGGTTAGCCCCATCGAGTCCAGCCTTATGCTCGCCAAGGTGTTTATTCCAACGTAACATATGAGAGCCCAGCTACCCAGAACACAATTGGCGGCTCGAAATTCGTTTTCCTTCCGCCCGAAAACCGCCAATCGAGAACTGGCCGGTCTGAGTCGCGCTCACTCTCTTCCCCGTGGTCACGTGCCGTTTTCTAGGGTTTAGACACAACCACCAAAGAGCAGCAAAGTCGTCGGCCTTCGAAGGCGCTCTATCAATGCTAAGAACAGTACCCATTTTTTGTGGCTCTTTCTCTTTCTCTTTGTGGCTCTTTCTCTTTCTTTCTCCCCAGTCCAGTTTCGGTTTCGGTTTCGAGCACTTGCGTTTTTTGACTTTATTAAAAAAAATGGGAATTTATACTTCGTTTCACCTTATGTGCGAGCGTAGGCAAAGCTGGAAGCGCGAGCAGGAAAGCTCCGTGTGTTCAGGCTTTGCTCGAGCGCGCGAGCTGGGGAGAAACGCGAAAAGCGCTGGTCTCGCGCTTCTAGCTTTGGCTTCGCTCGCAGATAAGGTGAAACGAAGTATAGGTGCCGTCGGTGTATGGACGCTTTGCGGCAGCTGTGCATGAGTACCGCCATAACCGACCGTCAGTTTTTGTTTCCTCTTATTCCCTTTACTTCACTTCCTCATTACCACAGCAGGGCAGGTTACTGACATTTTAGATTCTACTGTGTGCTTCTCCTCGGCGTTGGACTTTGTGGAGGCTCGTCAACGCCCATTTCGGTGGCTCGGTATCTAGGTGACACGGTAGAAGGTCAGCAATGGTGGCTGTGATCCGGCGCGTGTGAAAAGCGTCTATACTTCGTCTCACCCTAGCATGGACTAACCGCGAAGGCTGTGCTAGCGCGAGCGGCCAGCCTTGACTGCCTTGACTAGAGCACTTGCTGCACGAGCGCTCGTCCAGCCGCCGCGGCTTCATTCAAAGTGACTAGCTCGCGCTTTAAGCACGTGCGGCTAACAATAGTCCATACTAAGGTGAGACGAAGTATAAGGAGTATTCACTGGGCGCCATATTTGTGGGTGATGCCCAGAGCGCATGCTCTGAACGAGCCCACATTAATAGGCAGCTAAGACCGGCAATTTTGAGGGTGCGAAATGCACGTTATAAAATAACTGTGGAAGCTCGCCATCAGCACGCGCTCAGCAGTCGTGCACACAGCTATGGCCGCCAGTGAATACTTCCTATATAGGCTGTTCCAGTAGTTCCAGCAATGGGGCACGCGAGCCACTACCGGAATGCTTGTCGAGGAATGGATCGTCACGAGCCAAAAATCGGATGCCTACGCAGACTTCGTGTCCACTGTGTGAGCAGCATTTAAATATCGTCACAACGGGGATCGCAAAGATCGATGACGAACTCCTGGGGAACGCACTGCTGACATTGTCCCCAGAGCTCCGTCATCAAGTTTTGCGAAGGAGAAAGTGAAATAACAGGTCCGCTTTTATCCTTGGAATTCCACCGCGACGTGGACGCTTCTTGGTCAGTGGCGTTGCGTTCGAGTATTCTTGGGTCCCACCAGTGCCACTAAGCTGGTGTAAAGTGAGAAACGCTCCTGCCCAATATCGTTGCACAGCCCGTTTAAAGCCACCGCAATATGTTGGACAATTCTTTTACACTTCGTTTCACCTTAAGTCTACGAGCAGATGTGACCAATCTGACAGCGTCAAAGGCGCACCATCACGGTGTTCGTCATGTGTTTGTACGTGTTCTATCATCGCTGAACCAATCATAAACAGGAAAGGCCCAGTGATTGGCGCTTCTGGCGCTGCTTGATTAGTCCCATTACGGCGTAGCGTCGGCTGCGCCTCGACTTAAGCTGAAACAAAGTATAGTATGTCTATGAGTTCCAGAATTTATAAATGAATACATAGAAATGTCACGGGACACATCTTCTATCGCTCTGCAAATAAGCATAGCGCGAACAATGCACGAGAACCAGTGAGGCACGTATTCAGTACCCCTCAACGCGAAACGGACGTCACACAGTACGCGTCCTCCCCCCCCCCCCCCCCCCCCCCTTCCCGGATTTGGTGCACCTTGATCAAAGAGAAAGTCGCAGTTTCCCTAAACTAAACTACAACTTCGTACCTTGATTTGGTTTCTATCAGTCTGAAGGGACGCTCAATGTCGATTCTCATTAACGCCTAATTACCGGACAAACAAGATCAATTATGTGTGAGGTTCCTTCGTAAATAAGCAATGCGCTCTTAGTCCCCGTCACTAATTGTTCCACTCCGAAGGACTGACCGTGTATACGACGGAGCTACTGGCGGCTGGGCCGGACGGCTTTCTCACGGAGCTCGGCCTAACGGACGTTTCGGGTTAGACGTCGCCCGAATGAAGTTATTGACACCCAGCTCATTCTCGCTCGTAAAAGTTTATAAAGTTCATAGTTTCTGCATCGTTGAAATGCCTCTGGATTCATGCGGGTACGAGGCGTGTCGCTTCAAGAGATGGACCATCCTCAACGCTTTGTGTTGTAAATAGGGTTCCGTGTTTTCGAGGTTTATTTTTCTTCAAAATCGGGAGTGTTTCCCCCTACAGATTTGGTGTCTTTCGGTGTTGATTTCCGGGGACAGAAAAACAATCGGCGTTTATGGGGACTTGTGTTTAAAAAAATAAGACACGGGAATGGCATCTCCCAATTCCTTCAGAGAACATCGGCTATGACCTGAATACTAGAACTTATTTCTGTCGTAAAGGAATGAAAATGGGATAGGGGATGTGGTTCCCAGGAATAAAACAGCCTTGCGGACAGTTCAGGGGGGGGGGGGGGGGGTTCTAATATAGGTCAACATAAAATTAAACTCTAAACACAAATTTAAATCCCGCATAGCTTTGGCTTTTCTTAGTTAAGGACAGCTCAAATTCGGAGTTCTTCGGTTCACACCGATTTCGGTAAAACCGTCTCGGGGGTTAATTTGCGGGGTTTATCAGTAATTATCAAAAACACAAAACCTTAGTTATAAAAGATGTTTAATTTGCTGTTTGTTCGATGTTTCGTATTTTGTTTGATTGGAAACGTATCTGAAAACAATTTCTCGATATTGCCGAACGCGAGGAACTATTCGTTTGCGACCGTTTTAAAGGGGTGCCGGGACATTATAGCAACACTTAGCTGTTCAATCAATCCTGACATAAAAGAAGTCCTGGATTCCTGCCGAAACGGAGCGACCGGAAAACGCTTCGGAGGCAAGAGGCGGCTCGTTTTTGTGAAGAGGAAAACACAAGCTCCAGACTCGCTGGCGGGAGATCGTGCAAGTCACTTCGAAGCGTGGCTGTGCACGCGCCCGCAGGACCCGCAACTAAAACTCACTCATGGCAATCGCGCAAGAATGACATTCAACGAAAAAACACGTTCAGTTTAAGCTAACTAACTGTGATTAGCGGACTCACTGCAGCTTGGACTGCCGTGTAACTACAGCATTCTATACTCGCATTCACCTCAAAAACCGCAGTTAAAAAAAAAAAGTAATCCAGCTTTTCGGGGAATGTTACAAGGTCGCCTTTCACGTGTCGAACTGAGATATATTCGGGTGCGTCTTATATTAGCTTTATGCTATTTTATCAAGACGTACACGTTTCAAATACCAAAAGCACTGTTTTTTCCTCTGCCAACCACATTTTGGTAAGAGCTACTTCGCGCAACTCATCAAAAACGAGCGAAACGCTTTTTTGTTTTTATGTGGCAATTAGTATAGTGTAGGGAGCCTTCATGTGCGCTCCTAGTATAGTGCATTCCAGTGTAGGCTGCGCCTAAGTGCAGTTAAGCGTAACTGCTGTTCGGCTGAAGTTGATTAAAGTCTCTTGATACTTCTTTTACAAGTAACGACAATCAATACAAATCACAAAACAGATTCCGCTGGAACAAAATGGCGGCATTCAGTTCAAACCTCTGCTTTGCACCGCCATTCGCTTCCTCAAACCTGCACCGTCACGCAGTCGGTGCTTCAAAGAATGTCGCTACTTGTAGGAAGCTCTTATCTAGAGACTTTAATCGCACGAGAGCGCCACAGCATTTCGTGCCCGGGCAGACCTCCGGTCGCGCTTTTGTTCGCGGTTCCACAACGCGCGGCGATTGGAAAAGACGATACTTCAAGGAATTAATCGTATTTTGCGGATTATTGTCCGCACCCGGTGCCTAATCCGAACGTAAATTTTATTTCACACAGGAGCATACCTTAACAAATGCTGGCCTTATTAGCTCACTAAGAAGCTTATGTCATTAATAAAATTATTAACATCTTCTGTCATTTACAATATCCGTCACGTCTCGTCATAACGAACGATATAAAAAAAAAGATAACAAATATTAGTGTAGTCCGCACCTGTAGATAGTGGGCACTGCGTAAAATTTTTACGTTTAAAAACACATATAGTTCGCGGAGTATGGTGCAGAAAAGACGGTAAGGATTCCAACATGGTTGTGAGGATCTGCGCACGTTTCAAGGATTAGAACGAGAAACAAAAATAAAAAAGACAACCGGAAGTACGCAGGTGTCCGCAGATAGCGGAAAGTAACGAGCTTGTTTACGGACACCATTCTATTCCCACGTGACAGGATACTTATAGCTCATTGAATTCGGTCACACGGGCATATGTAGGGGCCTTGGCGAACATGGCCGTTCGAATCAAAGGAAAGCACTGTCTCATCACCCGTAGCCTCCCATCAATCTTATGCCTCCGCTCGTGTGGGCCAACACGAGCAACGGCAAGCCTACCAAGGTTTCCTTCACGTGCGAGTTGCACCAGCTTCAGCGCACGGAGTCGAGATGGCATGCTTACAATGACAGGGCGATACTGGATCAGCATCACCGCGTGCGCGCCTCTAAAATACGCAAACTCATTGTTTCACGTCTGCCATCGGGAGCTGTCGGCACTACGCATGCGCCGTTTCTGGGACAGCGGTTGCACCTGCGGAAGCCCTAGCTGTTTCGCAGACAGCGCCACCGCCTTCACACGAAAACAAAAACACGAGCTGTTCTACGCAGAAAAAAGAACTACCCCGAAGAGCGAAGAAACAATGAAGTGATCTCGGGAAGACGCTCTCACCATTCATCTCATCCTCCGAAAGCAGCGCGGAACTCCAGTCACTGTACGAAAAGGAAGAGCAAATTCTCGCCGGCGTGAGGGGCGGATAGGGGGCATACGGCTATCGAGGTGCACGTGCTTTGCGGGAAAGACCATCCCGGCGGTTCCCCGCTGCGCCGTTGCCGGCGCCAATCCTCTAATATTTCTCGGCCCCCCTCGGGTGCGGAATTGATTTCGCGGTCTGGCGAGAAAGAGTCGTTCTCGACGAAACGCGACGGAAGTCCGCGCGGATATTAGATGGCGGGGAAGAAGGGACGTGATCCGACCGTCTGACGGGGTTCGAGAGGAACGCAGATCGAGCGGCTCGGTGTAAGGAAATCACCCCCAGACTCCTGTCGTGAGAAGAATCCTCTTTTCTTTACAACTCTCCCGTTCTCTTTCTCTCTTTGCTGTGAGATTCGCTGCTTCGTATTTCTTTCCGGTTCTTTTCAGCGCGTCTGGTACACTTCCGAGGCTTGGACACACACGAGCCAAAGTTGTTCTCGGATTCGTTCCTGTAAGAGAAAGGACGCGTGGAGCAAATGATTTCGTGACCTCAGGTTATCCTAATTATGAGATGATCTTTTGAACGGCTCGCGCTACAGGACATACCTTTGAATTAGAAAAAGGGCTACTACTCAAATTTTGGCATCTGGCTCGGATCGTTAGCACTACGTTTGGGCGGATAATGAGTGTTCGGCAATGCCTAATTTATTTTCGCAATAAAAAATATATTTTTTTTTACATTATTTATTATTATTATTATTATTATTATTATTATTATTATTATTATTATTATTATTATTATTCGATACATTCTTAGAAACGACTGTATAGTGCATACCACCGAGTTGTTATTACCCTTGTTATTATCGGAGCCTGTTTATCGATCCTTTCCCGCGTCTCCGATATAACACTTAAATACCAGTAAATCATGCTTCTAGAAAAATGAAAATGAAAAAAAAAAAAATACACGGGGCCTATTAACTTTCGGAAACATTCGGTCCACTGTTGACTTTAGGAGGATGACGCGGAGAGCCGAGGCATTTCAGGAGGACGCGTCGTTTGGAATTCCCATTGAGGCCGAACGCGACACGACGTTCAATTCGCCTCGAGCTCCCTCGAAACGTCAGCAATACGGTAGAAATGGAAATGGCGCACCTCCGGAATTCGGTCGAGAAGGGGTCCGGAAGGGGTGGGGGCGTGCACATCATTGAAAGCGCTTTGGCACCCTCTTTTCCGAGCGGGGTTGGGCGGCCGAAAAGAGCTGTTTACGCCAACCGATCTACGAAAGGGTTCCCCCCCCCCCCACGAGCCAAATTGGCGCTAATCAAATAACCGAGCGGCTCATAAAACTCGCGCTGCGCGTGGGGAGAAACCAGACAACGTCATCGATCTGCGTTTGGAGCAGCACGAACGGCCTAAGTCGCCTCCTCCGCTGTCACAGGTCTAATGCAATTAGAAGCCCTTCTGCTCGCAGTCCCCGCCGCTCGTTTCCTCGCGCCCGCGGTCCCTATCAACTTTTCGCGCACAAGCTTCGAGCGCCTAAAAAGCCACGAAAAAAGGAAAAATATATAACAATAAAAACAAAACAATACTACTACTACTACTAATAATAATAATAATTTATTGGCCACTCGCAATACTGGTGTTACCGGGTCCGTCAAAGCCTACAGTGGCTTGTGGGACGGGGACCCCGAAATTCGCGAAAACGATGTAAAAGCCTAGAAACTCCGGTAAACAAGCACACACTCCCACACTCGTACACTCCCACACACACCCTCCCACACGCACATATTCGAAACTATAAATTATGAAACACTCGCAATTATATATAATAAATAAAGAGAAAGACGGGATTAGACCAGCAAAGCTTGCAGCGGACCTCGCGGAACGAGTCTCCGAGCACGCAGTGAGCTCCCGTAGGAGGAAAGCGCGGTGCGCTAAATTTATTGGCCACGCACAAACGAACGCAACGACTCCCTGGACTTCGCAGATTAGACCTGGAAGACCTTGTTTAGTCTTTTCTTAGTTTATTAGATCTGTAAAATATTCGTTCTTGTCTGCGTGTTCGAGCGTCGCTCAACCCGATAACGCCCCCCTCCCCCCCCCCCCCCCCCCCCCAAAAAAAAAAAAAGAAAAAAAAGAAGGGAAAAACAAAATTCATCATACGAAGTGCAAAAGTATAAAATTAACGTGACATAGAGAAACGGCGGTTCTTCGCCGCGTTTTGCCAACGAACCTCGGCGATAGCCGAAGTGTTGCACACCACGCCGCGCACAGTTACATTAATGCGTTTAAATTGAGCTTACGTCCCGCTAAGTTTGGCGGACGGTGTTGACGGGACACTGCGACGTCCCCCAATATCATGACGTGCCGCCGAGACACGACCACTTGACCGCTACATTTAGCGGGACCCGAACTACGCAGAAGCACACCCCCCGGAACCCGCTGCGAAAGCTCGCCGTACTTCCGCGGTCATTGCTGATACATCGCGCAAAAGACCGTCTGCAGAAACAGTCTGCAGGCGTGTTGGAAGCGCGTAAGAAGCAAACGAACTTCGGAGGTGCTTATGGCGTGTCCGCAGATACCTCCGTCATCGTCTCTTCTGTGAACACCGTATCTTTTGTACGACGCACGAGCGGTGCGACTGGGGTCTGTCTCCGGAACCCACTTGCCCGCAGAGCGCTTGGCGCAAACGACGTTCGAGACCTAGAGCGTATCCGTCATGTAACGCAGTATGGTGGCCAGGCCGCGTCGTGTAGCACACGGTTGCAAGAATCGTTTCCCCCAGACAATCCCGGAAAAGACTGCACAGCTCGAAACAGCTCTGTCTGTCTGTCTGTCTGTGTGAATGTGTGTGTGAGAGAGAGAGAGAGAGAGAGAGAGAAAGAAAGAGGGAACCTCGTTGCACGGCTCGTTCAAGATGTCCGACTGGTTCAGCGCGGCTTGGGAATGCAGCGAGGCGGCAAATTGTCGCCAGTTGATTGGATCATCTGGGACGCTATTCCCGCCGCTAACGTGCGCGCCGAGAAACTGAGGGAGAGGAGGAGACGAGAGCCGTGCGGGGTCGTAAGAAAGCCGAGCTCTGGTTCCAATGATTAGTGGTGAGTAGGCCTAAATCACCTGCCTTTGTCTCCACTGCCAACACCGCCTAGAAGACGACGCCGTAGTGCTGACATTTTTGCGTCACCAGCGAAGGCCAACGCTGGACACAGAGACGAAACGACTGCTGGGTCAGCGCTCGGCTTTGAGTCAAGTTTGAGGCGAACGTTGACGCAACCGTCGTGTCCAATCTGTGATCTGCGTTCGCCTTCACTGATAGCGACATCTATGCCAGCACTATACGGCTGTTGTTATCTAGGAGGTGTTGCCACTGCACTCGTCGAACGCGCCAGAACACGGAACGCTGGTTTCCGTCGTTTGGCTCTCGCATTCGAACGCGTTCGGTGAGTGCAGTGGAGACAATGGCGGCTATACTTCGTTTCAATTTATCTGCGAGCGAAGCCAAAGCTAGAAGCGCGAGACCAGCGCTTTGTGCGTGTCTCCCCAGCTTGCGCGCTCGAGCAAAGCCTGAACGCACGGAGCTTCCGTGCTCGCGCTTCCAGCTTTGCCTTCGCTCGCACATAAAGTGAAACGAAGTATAGCACCCACTAATCATTCCATCTAGAACTCGACGTTCTGACGCCCCCCTCAGTTTCACAGAGCGTAGATTCTCGACACGGAAAGTTAGCGGACCAACCGGTTTTAGACGACTGTCGACGGTAAGACGAGGCCTGAAAGGAGAAGGACATTCTGTGTTAACAGTGGTATACAACCTTCAGCTCTCCATTTTTCCTACCCTCTTTCAGCACCCATATTGAAGTTATTCGGACAGTCAACCGTATGCGAAGCGATCAGCGCTGATCAATGTTCAATGCGGAGTGCAAGTCCGTCTGCTTCTTGCGCAGGGGTTGCAGTGACGTCAGAAGGCGTCGAGCTCTGATCGACTCTACTGGGAAAGATAGTGGGTAGACCTCAATGCTATAGCTGCCTCGAGGTCCACCCACTATTCTTTCGTTCGGAGCCAATCAGAGCTCGGCGTGGCGACGTCACCGCAACCCGTGCCAAGAAGCAGACAAACTTGGACTCCGCATACGGCTTGCAAGCTCGTCTGCTCCTTGCGCACCTCGCGCTTTTGTCGGGGGGAAACAAAAGGCACGCACGTGCTTTTGTTTCCCCCCGACCTCACCCAATGACGACGCGCGTTTGGCCGCTTCGTCACCTCGCATTCCATGTGTG
The DNA here is from genome assembly GCA_013358835.2 of Ixodes persulcatus. Classification (NCBI taxonomy): domain Eukaryota; kingdom Metazoa; phylum Arthropoda; class Arachnida; order Ixodida; family Ixodidae; genus Ixodes; species Ixodes persulcatus. The sequence continues at coordinate 119,200 of JABSTQ010010575.1, forward strand.
TTCTCTGTTTCCCTTTGAATGGCGCGCCTCTCCTTGCGTTCCGGTGCGACGAAGACAGATTTTGGAACACTTGCTCCCGGTGAACGACGGTGGTAATTGCAAAAGTATCGATAGTGCCACCGATTCCATTCACAGTGGACAGCGAATCAAACGATCGATAGTTGAAAAGCGATACAAATTATCGTTTAAACGGGGCTTATACGTTTTCCCCATTATTATTATTATTATTTTTTTACAATTTGACTATAAGCAGATTTTTAACAATTGTTAGTTGATTACCGACAGCAGTATCAATAATCAGAATTCGACGGTACTATACTTGGTTTTGTCTTAGGTCCGGATGCAGCCGACGCTACGAGCTGATGGGACCGATGAGACTGCATCAAAAGCGCACCATCATAGCGTTCGTCGTGTTTCTGTACGTGTTCTATCATCGCTGAAACAATTATAAGCGTAAATTGCACTTTTGACGCCATTTCATTGGTCCTTTTACCTCGTGGCGTCCGCTACGTCTGGACTTACGCTGTAACGAAGCATAGTGACGGGTCGTGCTTTTTTTTTTTTTTACGCTTTTGGTAACTTCTGAAAACTTATCCATGCTATTGAATGCGCATGTGACCGAGCTCTTTTCCGTTCCGAGCCGAGGCCAACGAAGGTATACGTTCCCGCTCTCAGGGAAGCTGCGCTACCAAGGATTCAACTCGACTGCCATGCCTTTCGTAAATCTTTTAGCCGCTCCTCTCGATCATTTGCCCTCCCGCATCACGACATGGGCACACTATGGACGACTATCCGAACTGGGAACCAACCACAGCATTTCCAGTACCAAGTGGATACAGTCCCAGCGCCAGAAAATGACGACAATAAAGGCTCTGTTATAGTTCGACGTCGAGCGTAGCAAACACGGCGTAGCCCAGCGCACACAGATACTGATTGGTTGCAGATATCGAGTTCCTTCCTGCTCGCAGGCCAATGACAGGAGCACGTTCTGCGCTAGCTGGGTCCGCTGCGCTCAACGACGGAGTATACGAGAGCCTTAAAGGGATTGTCCGGTCGAAACCGGAAGTACTTAAGTTCTTTCGCTCGATAAGTCGAGGGAGCCTTCATGTAGACAAACGTCATTTTTATTTTGATATATGATCTCCCGTTATTAATTAAACCTTTCCTGAGCCTATGTACGAAACTGCACCCCGAATTTCGCCAGTGTCAATGGCTGACATCCGTAGCTGCTGCGTGACGTCACAAACGCAAAAGTTTGTCGGATGGTCGGGATAACAAGCGTTGGTCAATGGATGTCTTGTATTTTGTTTCGAATTATATAGACTCCTAGGCTGTACCCTACTGAAATACAGTTCTTTGAATGCAGTTCCCAAGCATGTGCAAAAAAAGTCACGCCTTTTAGCAAGAAATTACTCGCAGAGAGAAATAAGCTTCGAGCAAACGTATGCCGTTTCGCACGAACACAACTGCGACGGCCACTGATCGTACAGGGGGCGCTTGCCAAGCAAAGGATGCAGATTTCGCCTCTGAAGCTGCACGGCCGCACCTAGGTACACGAAGCGGCATCTGGGTACCAGGCACGTAGCCAGAAGTTTGGGTCAGGGGGGCACGCCCATGACAAAATGCTGTATGAGGGGGAGGGGGGAGAGGAGGTTCCAGCAAAATGGAAGATTTCGAGAAAGGGGGGGGGGGGCCCGGCCCCCCCTTCCCCCCCCTCCCCCCCCCCCCCCCTTGGCTACGTGCCTGCTGGGTACACATGTCGGCGGATCCACTGGATCGGTGATGAGGCTGCGGGACGTTCCCTCAGAGGTCGAAGGGGTCGAAGGCAAACGGCGAATCGTTCAAATACATGTCGTCACTTCACTTGGACGAGCTTGGTGATTCGTAGTAACGCTCCATTTTCACACGCGGGTAAAACAAAATCGGGCCGCACGCGTGCTAAATACAACTTTTGGTATCGTTTCCAGATGGCCTAGCTGTTGGTTTCGGTTTCGCTGCATAATCAAATTGATTGATCCGATTTGGACGAGAAGTGGATGGACATAGTTTAATATCGTTGGCACAGCATCACACCTCAGCTTACGAGCCTTCTGTCCGCTTAGAGCTCAGCTCGTAGCTCTGTTCTGTGAGATGATTGCCGCATAAGCGGGATCTCGATCTTGACGGGAACCCAGTCCCTACGCACGGCGATGATCCACTTCGCTCGTCACTGCACGTCTCGCGGAAAAGTGTGGAACTTCATGTCTTGGCTCGCATGTGCTGCCCGGTGGTTGTGGCACCCAACCGCGCAACAAAAATCTCACCCAACCACGAAACAATTCGAGCACAACAACAAAAACGAAGCATGCTGAGGCGTTCACTCGCAGGCAAAGCAGGCAAACGACGAGACAAAAATGCTCGCTTTGTGTTTTGTGACGTCAGAGCTTCAATGTTGCCAACAAAAGCAGCGTTTACGCTACAATACGATTGGAGCAGTATAAATTCAATTACTCACGCAGAGGGGCACATACAATTTAGATATTGCACGTACGATGCGTTTCGAGGCAATAACAATATATTAAATTGTTTTCTCGAATACAAAATTTGACCGGACAATCCCTTTAAGAAAAGCAACAAACGCTGGAGTTTGCACGTTCAATATTTGTTGCGGTAGATGTAGTTTATCTATTTTACTCACACGATTCTTTTTTTTTTTCTTCACTTTATTTTGTCTCTTCTAACTAATGTACCCAGTTATAGAAACTTTGATATACTCTTTATTTTGTTACAAGCAACGAATAAAACGCTGCCCACGAAAAAGAAGAAAAAGAGCACCGATCGAAATCGTTCCCGATTTATAAATAAAAATTTCGTGACCGGAACAAATCTTTCGTAAACTTTTTTTTTTGTATTTAATTTTTTTTTATTTAGTTAGTGGACATTGTGATATGCGCATGCCGCGTTTGACAGTGGGGGTTCAATTGTTTGGAATTTCATAAAACGCGAAATCTGCCCAACCACGGCTTTCAACAGTTCACCCTCTATTAAAAAAAAAAAAAAAAAAAAAAAACACCGAAAAACTATATATATATTGTTTTTTGGGGTTTATATATATATATATTTCAGGGCCAACAAAAATAATGAAGTAAGTTTTCATTACAGTATTCTGGCACAAAAATAAATCCGGAGACTGACTTTTAAAAGCGCGGCACACGATAGAATATACGTGTACAGCGAAGAAAAATAACGCGCGGGTAAAGCGTGGCCATTGTAGCGCCGCCAATCTCAAGTTTTAATAAAGGCACCGCGGATTTTATGTAAAGTAAATATATTTAGATGAATGGGCTCCTAAAGAAGTCCAGAAAAAAGACGAAAAAAATCTAGAAGGGGGAAGTTCGGGGAAGTAAAGTCGCGGCAGCCTGCTCGAAATGAAAGGGAAATATGAGAAGACAAAACGTGCGTGTCTGGTGGACGTGCCCAGGAAAGAATCCCGTCCCTGGATTTAATATCGGCGGCAGGGTCGGCTTCCACGCACCACTCCCGAGATTTCTCGCGTGAAAGGAACCCGAGTGCCGGCACAAGGCCGACAGTGGGGTGGATGCAGCAGGGACTCCATCCAGTCTTGTCTTTTGGGAAGAACCGAGAAAGCGAGCGAAGACCGCGTCTCTCCGAAGCTGTAGCGCTTCCCTTCTCTCTCCCCCCCCCCCCCCCCCCCTCCTCTGACAGAATTTATACTCGATTCACATCTAATGTAGACTCGCTTAAGCTTCGGTGGCCACCGTTGCGTGGAGTCTATCATGCCGAAGCCACGGCTAAACGAACCCCGCTCTTTTGCTTCATCTACCTTGACCTAACCTTCTTACCTAGGCTAACCCCACTTCGCCTTTCCTCACCTAACCTAACCTAGCGCAGCCCAGCCTCGTCCCTAGCTCCACCCTACTTTACCTTATCAAATATCCCCTCACCTAAACCTAACCTAGCCTAGGTTAACCTAACCTAAAGCAACCTTGCTTTATCTCATAAAAAAAAAAAACCTGACCAAGCCTAAACCTAAACTAGATTAACCTATAGCCTAACCCAGCCTTGTTTTATTTCATATCACCTAACCTAACCTAACCTAGCCAAGCCTAGCCTAAATTAATCTAACCTTACGTTGACTTAGTTCACCTAATACCCGCTCAACTAAGAAGGCCTCAAAGATACATCGAAACGCGGCGAATAAACAAACGCGACGTCGTCTGCCAGTCGTAGCAATGGCTGCTTTGTCTTTCTGCGGCTGTCGAAGATCCAGCGGTTCCTTACAAACGAGGACTCGGCCTACGACAAAGGGGGAGGAAATGCCTCGAAAGATGCATTGTTGTTGTGGGCTAAGATCTACCAGAGTCACTGTAATAAACAAGGAACTTACGGCCGAAATGCTGTTTGTTTACACACCAAAGAGAATGCCGTTTCCTTGAGCGGGGCTTTAAGGCCCGTTTACACACTTGCAACCGATTACGAACGAGTGAGACAAGGCCGGTTTTTAAGCCTCTGGCGACGGCGTAGGACCAGATGCGCTGCTGCAGAGCAGGTGCTCAGCCGTCACAAGAGGCTTAAAAACCGGTCTCGTCTTCAAGCCTGGTTCAGAAAGTTGCGTTTGACTGCGTTTGACTGCGTTGCGGCTGCGAGAAACCAGGACATCCCTGCCGCTTCTATCGCGTGCCTAGATGATTCCTTGAATTGGATTCCACGCTTCATACGAAGCACAGATGTGCCGGTGACTCGCTTTCGGTTCTCGACGCAACGCAGTCAAACGCAGTCAAACGCAAGTGTCTGAACCGGCATTCAGCCGGTGCTACTCGGTTGCAAGTGTGTGAACGAGCCTTGATTCCCCACGTGACCAATCCCTCTAACCAGACTTTTCTGAGGCCATAACTTTCTTCGCGCCTCCTCTCTCACTCGCAGAAAGATAGGATCAGCCAGCGCCAAGGTCAAGCGCGGCGCTGGCCAATCTCGCTGGTAGGCAATGTCGCCGAATTTCTCGCCAAGCGTCCCGGTCTCTCGTTTGCGCGCCCCCTCTAAGCGCGGTTTGGGCTTTGATGAACCGCAGCGGACGCTATAGCGTCCGCTGTGGTCCATACGATTGGATGGCTTGTATACAAGCCATCCAATCCAACACTGTGAATGTATCACGTGACTACGCGTCATCCGCGCCACTGCACACCTCCCGAATTGGTCATGTGACAGGCATCCTGCGCTGAAGCTTTGAACAAACTGTGGCGCCCTCATTTTGGGTAGTACAAGCTCACCTGATTGGGCCTCGAACTACTTGCGGCGCCTTCGCTGAGCTTTTTTTCTTTCTGTGTAGTGTTTAAGAACGAAAAAAAAAAAAACCACCTTTGGACTTCCAAAATCGGCTAAATTCAACGTCGTAAGACCATGCGTAAGGCAATCGAAAGTGGCAGATTCATGCCACCACCGCAGGGGTACGCGTCTCTTATCTCTGTGTGCAGTGACGTCAGAATATCAGCCTCCCGACGCTCTCGTTTCGTTTTCCTTTGTACAGGGTGATTCAAGGAGAGGCCAGGCTCTTTAAATCGGCCGCAAAATTTGGTTTCTTAACCTATCGCGCTACGATTTTGTGCAGCGTTGCCCACATATGGTGCCTTTTCTTTTGTTGTAAAATTTGCAAAGAGCGAACTTGCCTGAGGAAAAAGTAAAGAAAGAGAAAGGCTTAGCTCCTATGGACACGCAGCGGCGCCACCGGTCTTCAAACAACACGGCGCCGTTTCGCACGGGAGACAAGAGATGGCGCAAGCGGTCGCGACGCTAACAGCCGCCAACGAACGAGCATGCAGCGCTGAGAGCCGGCGTCTTTAGCAGACAATCTTTTCGACTCAAAAGCGGCGCGAGCTTTTCTGATATCAGTTGCCAATGCATTATTTTCTCATTCTTACTAATAAAACATATCGAATGGACACATAATCGATTAAAAAATGGTTTGTCGGGATATTTTGACTTTTTTTCGGGGTACTTATGTCGTCTGCTTTACAGTTCCTTGTTGTTACCGCGCCTGTTTTTGGTTCTGCGACTGTCGCCGCTGCGGAACGCGCGCCGCTTTTGAGTCGAAAAGCTCGTCTGCTAATGACGCCGACTCTCGGCGCCGTATGCTCGTTCGTTGGCGGCCGTTGGCGTCGCGACCGCTTGCGCCATCTCTTGTCTCCCGTGCGAAACGGCGCCGTGTTGTTTGAAGACCGGTGGCGTTGCTGTGTTTCCATAGGAGCTAAGCCTTTCTCTTTCTTTGCTTTTTCCTCAGGTAAGTTCGCCCTTTGCAAATTTTACAAAAAAAAAAAAGAAAAATGCACCATCTGTGGGCAACGCTGCACAAAGTCGTAGCGCGATAGGTTAAGAAACCCAATTTTGCGGTCGATTTAAATAGCCTGGCCTCTCCTTGAATCACCCTGTACATTGGAACGCGTAAAACGGCTTCTCTTGGCTCGCGCTCTTAGCGTCTTAGCTTTGACCTGCGCTTGGACGGCGTTCCAACTCTAGTTGTTTGTTTGTATTTTCCTCGCGATCGCGGTCTGCACAAGAGCAGGCACGTTTCTACAGTGTGACAGTGTGACGCGCAAGTGTTTACCATAGAGTTATTATAGACGCTTTCAGCGCGCGCCAGATTGAGCCGCCACAGCCGACCTTCTCATGTCTTACCGAGATGCCCAGCCACCCAAGCGGGCGTTGACGAGTCTCCACAAGGGCCTATCCTGGGGAGAAGGACACAGTAGCACCTAGAGTGGCAACAACCTGTCCTGTTGTGTGAATGATGGAGTGAGGCGAACGTAATAAAAGGAAACACAAACTGAAGGTCGATTATGGAGGCGCCCATGCACAGCTGCCTGAAAGCGTCTATAATTTACTCTTCAGGTCCAACTGACGCTAATGTGCTGCGGAAAACTGAAGCAGATAGCGACCAGTCGAAAGCTTACTTCCATTTAGAGCACTGCACGGGCCCGGGCGTACCCGAAAGCCCGGGCCCGGCCCGGCCCGCGGGCCGGGCCCGGGCCGGGCAGCGTACACTTCAGCCGGGCCCGGGCCGGGCCCGGGCCGGGCCCGGGCCACACCCGGGACGCATCCGGGCTGTCCGGCCCGGGCCACACCTGGGACGCATTCGGGCCATCCGGCCCAGATCCGGCCCGGATCTCGGCCGTCTGCATAGGAAGCATAGAAGCGCCCCTTGAACATGTTTATCTTTTACTCTCTTTGTCCGCGTATTCTCTTTCTACGGGTGGGTTGGTGAACGCGAGGCCTTTGCTGGGGTCATATCGTTTGGGCGCCCTCGATGTGGGGTTTTCGTGCCTTGCGGTGTCTAAAAACAGGTCGCGTACGGGTCCGTCGACGGTTGACAGTGATTTGTAGGTACACGTGGCTCTGGACGAGTACTGTTCCCGAGCTGTGGGCACAATGGCCGTGAGGGTTGATGGGGACCTCGTGGTGTGGGGTGGGGCTGTGGGCTCCTCTCGGACGATCGTTTGACTTCCGAGAAGTCTGCGACCCGGCCAGCGATTTTGTTTTTCTTAAAGTTGCCAGGGGTTCTGGTGGACCGCCTTTGTGCTGTTGTGTATATCTTTCCCGACGCAAAAGAAAAGGAAAAGCAAAAACCATCTTTGCTGTATTTCTGGCTGTAATGTTGGTGCTTCAAAAATAACTAGACCAGTGAAAAACTCTCGCCGGGTTCACGCTATCGCGGCCCGGGACGAGGGGGACGCATTGTTCGGCGTTCTGAAACGAGAACGAGCTGACTTCCCCACCCTACGTCGAGTGACAGCCCTCTCTGCGTGGACGCGTGAACGAAGCCGCCTGATTGGTTAAAGAACTTTACATGACTGACCCTGCTTTCATCTCTTGTTTTTTTAACACGAATTGCTTCGAGGTGACTGCGACATGACTGCTGTCTAAGATAACCTTCAGCTACGTCGAGCTGACTTTGCCGCAAGTGGACAATTGAATTTTATAAGCGGTCTTCAGTTTCCCTTTAGTGAATTTTAGAACGAACGTCGCCAAGTCGAGGAAAGACTTTCATCGGGGCAGCTGAAGCTTGTCACAAAGGACTCCAAACAAAGTGATGTGTGGAAGAAATTTGTGAAAGTTGTTGACGCAACCACGTCAGCACCGCTGGGACATGTTCAATGCAGCCACTGCAAAGCATTTTTGACCTACGACGGCACCAAGACTGGGACCTCGCATTTGAGCCGGCACAAATGTAAGTTGTCCACTTCTGAGTGTGCGAGTGTTACTTCTTTTTTCGCTACGAAGAAGTCCAGCATTCCTGCGATTGTCAAAAAGAAGTTGACAACGGCTTGCGCTGGCTTATGCGCCAAAGATATGCGGCCATTTGATGTAGTTCACGGAGACGGCTTTGTTCAGCTCGCAGGCGAACTAATTTAATTAGCATTGGCGCCCGTTACGGAAACATCTCTGCGAATGACGTGCTTCCACATCCCACAACTGTGTCCCGAAAAGTAGCCGATGTAGGTAATGCTTTGAGAGATGCCATGAGGCCTATCATTGAAGCAGCAATGAAGGAAAGTCGCTGCGCTGTTACAACTGACACGTGGACAGACGACTACAAAAAAGATCGCGTATGCTACCGCAACGGTTCACTTCATTGATGAAAACTGGGTTCTGCAGAGCAAAGTTCTCTTCACTTGCGAGTTTCCGAAGGAAAGGAAGACAGGCGAAAACATACGAAAAGAAATTGTTCGAAGGTTTTCAAAGCTTGGTTTCAGTGAAGACCTCCTGGCGAACGTGGTGTTCGTGACCGACCAAGGTGCAAATATTATAAGTGCACTCCGTCCGTACACAAGGATGAGTTGTACCGCTCACATCTTGAACACCGTACTCCGGCATACATTTGACGAGTCGTTCGTTACAGAAGAGCTGCCCGCCATGCACGAAAACATCAAAGGAGTCAAGTCTGTTGTGACTTTTCTGAAGCAAAGTGGACTTGCTAGCGAGTCGCCACATGCTGCGTCCCAAGATGTGAGCACAAGGTGGAACTCCAAACTGGCAATGATCCGGTCGGTATTTGTCCAGTACGAAGATATCAAACATATTTTGGACACCAGAAACAACTGTTTGCTTGATGAGGTGAACAAGTCTAACCTCAAAGAAATGATTGATTTCTTGGAACCTTTTAAGGAGGCGAGCGAGAAGTTGGAGCAAGATAAACACCCCACTTTGCCGTTTGTACTGTTGTGCTTTGCCAAACTGAGCAAGCATCTTCAAGTGTACTGTAAAACTCAAAGAGAGGGAAAAGCATTTCCTGGAAGGCAAACTACAGCTCGAAAAAATGCACAATTGATAGCGACATTCTAGTGTCCACAGTACCGACAACTCCGCATGCTCCCTGGAAACGAAAGAAAATTAGTCTACGGCAACGTCAAAGAGAGGCTGTCGAGCGAGGCACTGCGGCTGGCATCAATGAGAGACGACGTGGATATTCGAGACAACACTTCAGCTCCCACGAAGCGTAGATGTGTGGATGAGTTCCAAGAATGGTGCGATGTGGAAGTAGTGCCAGAACAAAGTGATGAAGTTGACAAGTACTTATGTGCCGAGTATGGTGGCGAAGGTGGAATGAAGGACTTGATGCTATGGTGGCAGACTCACCAGATCATGTTACCGCAACTTGCAGCCCTTGCAAAGAAAGTACTCAGCATCCCAGCCACAAGTGCCAGCAGTGAGAGAAACTTCAGTGCAGCTGGGTACGTCATGAATGAGCGGCGAACCAGCCTAAAGCAAGCATCTCTAGATAATCTGTTATTTTTGCACAAAAATATGTAATCATTGAACATTCGTGTAATCTCTCCCAACTTTATATTAATCTCTTTTAACCTCAGTTTCTTTTTTCTTTCCCATTGTATATGCACCTTGTAAATAAACCGCTATGCTTTGATTTTCATGTTGTTCAACTTTTTTAACCGAGCTGTATAATACCTCTGTATGCTGGGTGTTGTCCCCAATGTCTAACTTGTTGGCTCCACATTATGTAATATGTTCTCATAGCCTTCTGAGCTGCTTCAATTCCTAGCACGAGCACTCGCGCAGCTTGCAAAAGCCGTGATTTTTTGAGCCCATTCTGCCTGTGTTTGGACAAGGAGGCGTGTCCGGGCCTGGGCCAGGTCTGAGTGCAGGCGCCAGCAGCCGGGCCGGGCCCGGGCCGGGCCTGAGGTCAGGCGCCAGCAGCCGGGCCGGGCCCGGGCCGGGCCCAATTAGAGGGCAGTCCCGTCGGGCCGGGCCCGGGTCGGGTAAGACTGCGTGCCAACGGGCCCGAGCCGGGCCTTAAAAAGTAGGCCCGTGCAGTGCTCTACATCCGGTAATGCATTTCTATGGGAAAAGTGAGTGCATTTTCTCCTCGCGCTCGATTATAAGAGCAAATATTCCAAATAATTCGTACGTACTAGGTAACTTCGAACATTTCTCAGTCCGGCAGGCGAAATAATTGCTCAGTTACGACGTTTTGCTTTCAAATTAATTGCATTAAAACGGTGCAAAAACGTCTCGTAAGTGTATTTACGTGCACTGTCGGACACTTAGCGCGAACACGGCGTCGGCGCTTTTCTGCATGGTGGATTTAGGTACCAAGCGAATGAAGGACATCTGGAAAACTAAGACAGGCGAAAAGAACTACGCACTAACAGTAGATCAGTAACTCCCTGTGCATGTACAATCAAAATAAATTGAAGGCCACGTAATATACAGTAGTCCGTTTTTCAATTAGTAAGTACTGCTTTATGCTTTCTGCTCTGTGCGAGTATGCTTGTTCTACGTTCAAAAAGTCGGAAGACACCTAAGCACTTCTTATGAATTGTGAGTGCAAAAGCATGAATGTCCAATAGAACGCCGCGGAGTGATCCGCGGAGTTTTGTGGCGCGAGTAATGTTTTCGGGTTGTGGCAGAAGCACCGGCCACGATGTGGATGCTAGAGGCGGCGCCATGGTCGTCGGCGGCGAGACAAGCAGAAGCACCGCCGACGATGTGGATGATGGAAGCGACGGCATGTTGGTCGGCAGCGAGACGAGCAGAAGCCTCCGAGCGCGCGCCAACGTGTCCGTTTTAACCGGCGCGGGGCCCGTAGTGGCATGGGGTTACGGCGGTTAGTTTTATCGGTGCGGTGGCGGCACGGACACGCAGCGCCATCTGGCGGCGGTCGTTGAAACTGAAGCGCGCAGCGGCCAATAGGAGCATCGTCGCCGCGCGCCAGCCAATGGGACCTTTGGAATCAGGGAAACAGGGTGCCGTTTTCGCGCTTCAAACTGATGACGTCGGCTCGCTCCACTAGACAGTTAAAGGGGCACTCAAGCAGTTTTTGGAGAAGCTACTTTTTGGTGCGATGGCGTTAAGGAAGTGTCAGCGAATGAGTATCTTCAGTTTTAGAAGCCAGAACCGCCTATTAATCACGCAGGAATAAAATACGTGCGGACTCTTTTCTGTACTTGCGAGGACCAATGAAATGATCGTATGTTTGAAAATTTTGGCGGCCTTTGTAAAGTTTCGCTAAAGAAACAATTTTCAGTTCATTTAAATATGTTGTGCATGATAATTTCAAAAGACGTAAAATATTTCTAGTTTAGAATACGCGATACTGCAATTATCGTTTCACAAACAAGGGACTACGTTTTCTCATTGCCTTCCTCCGCGGGGGGTGAATTTCCCGCTCCCCCGGGATGCGCGGAAGCACACGTATCTGCGCGCGTTGCAGGCCGGTCGTGTCGGTCGCGGGCCGGCCGGGTGGACGGCGTGGTGAAAGCTCATCGTTCCGCGTAAAAGCGCTATCCTTGACTGTGAATTTTCGTCGTGTGTCACTATGATAACCCAGCACGTACTAAAAGGGAAGATCCACCTACTCATGCGGCGATGTCGTGGCGGCACTCTCAAGACAGCAGAAACGCCCGTGCCGTCGTATTTGTTTACTTCGACTACAGTGGTGCTTTCTAAGCATTTGTGTCCTCGAACATCGCCCGGATTTCTCATTTGGCGCATTTCATGCGTGTGCTCAAGTTCAAGGTATTACTGGCGCGTACCGTATAAAGGATGCGAATTTTCACGCGTTTTCATCACCGGAGAGAAGTGATTAGTGTTAGCAATCCTGAACGCTCGCAACGTCTATCTGATCACGAAATCATATTTCTACGTTGCTATGTCGCTGCTAAGATTACATTGTATTTTATAATCGTAGAAAAGGCGTGCGGCGATATTTGTACTATTGAAATGTCGTGTATTAGAGTCGTGATCGTCCAAGACGGCGTACTGCATCTTTTTATTTTCTTTTTTTCATCCACTGTACCCTGCAAGCCTATCAAGAAAAAATAATAATAAAGCTTTAGGCTATAGACAACTGTCTGTCTATATTCGGTTACGGCATTGAGTAGCAGTGCGTCCCCTTTTTAGAGGGGCCGCTGAAACAGCTGACGGCCGCGTATAGAAGCGGTCGCCGAGCTGACGACCCGCTGCGCTTGTTGTAGTGGTTGCAGGTGTGTGTACGCGCGGCGCAGAGCGGTCGTTCCGGTCGCAACAAACGCAGCCGTAGGTACGCGCTCGTTGCACATGTCTGAACCAGCCTTTCCCCCGTCCCCCCGAGGCGAAAGGCAACGTGGCGACATCGTTTGACATCACGTACCAGAGGTAACGCTGCGATGTCAAACGTTGGTTTGGTTACGACTTGCCCCAACCGCAAATCGAAGAATGCCCGAAAAGGTCTGCGTTTCGCCGTCCTCGGAACCCAAACATGAATCCGAAGCGCTGCTATCCTCCACATCACACGTCGAAGTGGCGTCATAGGAAATCATCCCCAGGTCGGCTGTCCGCCGAAGAATTTCAACCTAACGGCGTCAGGTCCTCGAGCGTAGAGAACTCCGCCATGATGGAAGCTCGAATGACAAAGAGGTTCGGCCGATGCGGCTACCTCGGGATCACTGCGCGACGGAACGTCGTTCAACGCCATTGGCCCGAGATCCTTTTGATAAGCGTGCGAGGACTAATGAGAGTGGTTTCGTTTTCGGGTGGATGCAAGGTTTGGCGGCCTTCAATTACACTTTTATTAAAGAAATAATAACCGTATGACTACATTTTTTTGGTTTTTAGGGATACTTAGGGGGTCTAAATTCAGCAGTCATCATCAAAACACGAACTCAAAAACCACTTGAGTGCCCCTTTAATGCTTTCGCATTAAAAATCACCCGCACGCTCTAAATCTTTGATAAAAACTGCCCGATAAAGGCTGCCCGACAGAGAAAATAATAAAAAGAGACACCTTTCATAGCCCACGAACTTCATTATTTACGATTTGAATGTTTTAGAGCGCAGCTCTTAGGCGCCCGTTTCCGGCTTAAGCGACGTTGGCGTCGCCGTCGGCGTCGGCGTAACTGTAAGGTCAAGTGACCCCCCTTCCCCCGAGGTCACGTGACCCCCCCGAGGTCACGTGACCCCCAGGCCACGTGGCCCCCCAGGTCACGTGACCCCCAGGCCACGTGACCTCCCCCGAGGTCACGTGGCCCTCCAGGTCACGTGGAACCCCAGGTCACGTAACCCCTTGAGGTCACGTGACCCCCCCGTGCCTTCCCCTCAAGAGCTGCGCTTTAATACCCCTGTCAGACGGGCTAGTTTATACCCCTGTCAGACGGGCTAGTTTAGTGTCACTACAAGCGAGTGCACTTCAACCCGTCGAAACACACTCCAAGTGCGTTCGTGCTACACGGGAAAACTTAGTGTCACTCCAAAATGATGGCAATAACGATGGGTAAGTAATGGGCACGCAAAATATTACAGTGCATACGCATTTTTTTATAAATAACTTCCTCGTCTTATTAGAAACAGGTTACCACACATTGTTGCGCTAAGTCACGAGCTTTAATCCAAATTTAAATTCAATTTGATCATTACGATCAGCCATTACAAGTCAGTGATACACGTCCGCACGCCGGTACGACGCTCATCTATACTCTGTTTCACCTTATGATATACCGCAGGAAAGGCTACAAGCGCGAGCGCCTTGCTCTAGGGCACATCTCGGCGGCACAAGCTCTCGTGCGTTAAGAGTAGCTCCCAACGCTATGAGCTCGCGCTTCTAGCCTTGTCTGCTGTACAACAAAAGGTGAAACGGAGTATAGATCGAAACGAGCAGAAGTAGGGATTGAACCCAGGATTCCTGGGTTCTGCAGCGCGAGCTTTCGCTCCGCGTGCTCCGAGCTGGTGTGCGCGAGCCCACTCGGCCACTCGCCACAACGAAACATCATGGAGTGTGTGGAGGACGAGCTGGAGGGCGATATCCGCGATGTTGAACAGTGGAAGCGCGTGGTTGGGGCACTTTTCTCGGTGAGAGCCCAACGCCTTTCAGATGAGAGGCAGCTTGCCGACGCACAGGCAAGAATTTCAAGTGACATCGATCAGCAGCTGCAGGCCAATGCCTTCACCATAGCCGCTCTCATGACCGACAACCTACGCGTGATCAGTCGAGAACGGTGGACTTTCCAGAGGAACGAACGGTGGTTCGAAGACACCTTGCCCCATTTGGGCGAGTTCCATTTCAAGCAAGCCTTTCGCGTCTCTCCTACCACCTTCAGATTCCTGGTGGAGTCTTGCAGGTGCCTCCTGGCCGTCGCTGGCCGTCGCGCAGGGGCCAAGGCTGGAAACTAGATTAGCCGCTTGTTTTTCTACAATGCACTACTTTCCTGCCAACAAAAAACAAGTGCACATCTAATATTACTCCTATCAAAATAATACTAATTTTACGCAGCGTTAATTTCTTCTCTTATTTTTACTCCTTGAACGCTGCTATTGAGATTACACACTCGGTCTACCGGAGCGAGCGTAGTGTGGTCCCCGAACTCACTTCATTGGAAGTGTGTTCGAATTCAGGCAGGGCTGGGGATTGAGCTCAGGATCACTGGGTTCTCCAGCGCGAGCTTTCTCTCCACGTACTCCGATCTGGTGGGCGCTAGCCTACTCGGCCACCGATACCTTTAATAAAGATACGTTAAAAAAAGTAGACGTTTACGATTCTCTGTAATGCCGAATTGGAGTGCAGCTTTTGAGGAGGAGGGAGGAAGGGTACGAAGGAGAGGGTATTCCAGCTGCTCCCCCTCCGTACCCTCCCATCCTCCTCTCCTGTTCCCATCCCACTAAGCGTAGAAATTTTGCTAAATTTCCTGGTAAATTTAGCCGGGAAATTTTCCCGCTGAATTGACGTGTGACGTCACATGACACGTCATCTGAAATTTAAAGTGTGACGTCACGTAAAGTCACACGGGTAAACTTTTTTCTCTAAATTTAGTGGAAAACTTTTCCGCCAAACTTAGCCAAAACTTTTACCGCAAAATTTAGCGGGAAAATTTTCCCGCTGAATTGACGTCTGACGTCACATGCCACGTCATCTGAAATTTAAAGTGTGACGTCACGTGATGTCACACGGGTAAAATTTGTTTTCTAAATTTAGCGAAAAACTTTTCCGCCAAACTTAGCCAAAACTTTTACCGCAAAATTTAGCGGGAACAATTTTACCCTCGTGACGTCACGTGTGACGTAATTTTGGGAAACAGCCCTTAATTAATGCAACGCGCGGTTACGCCGACGCCGCTCAACTCAGAAACAGGTGCCTAGGAGCTGTGCTCTAAAACAACGTTATATTAATGAACGATTTTTACGCCAATTGGATGATTCTGATCGATCATCGCAAGCCAAGATAAAGAACGAAGCATATCCAACTTTGGCGTTCAGCTTCGTTCCACGGAAGTCTACGAGGAGGCCCTGACACTGCCTAATCAGATCATAGTTATCGTGTTGTCTCGAATAGTTACATGCTGAAACAAAAGTAGGCTCTATCATTCTCTGCTAACCAAGATAGCCAGGAATGACTGATTTTGTCGTCGTCTTTTATTAATTCACCGCTGCGCTAATCTTGATTCAGATCAGCCTATACTCCAAGTCCACCCCGCTATTTTTTTTTTGCAATGCCACTCTCCTACATGTCGTCTTTCACGAATTTGTTTTTCTTTATAAAATAAAACTTACGTCACGCTTTTGGTTTCTGTGTTGTTACGTTTTACTGTTGAAACACTCCTAGTGATGCCACGCACTCGATCGAGCGAAGTGAGTTCGTCAAACTCACTCCGAGCCAAGTGTGTTCCTCAGGAAGGAGCCGCGTGGCACACTACAAAAATGACACTAAGGGCGAAGTGCACTCGCTTGTAGTGACACTAAACTAGCCCGTCTGACAGGGGTATAATTCGGCATTACAGGGAGTTGTAAACGGCTTTCATTTTTTTAACAGCTCGTAAAGATGCAAGACGGGGTCATTTTCATATAGTCACAAGACTGGCATATTAGAAATACATAAGCGTCACCGGTATGCTGGTGAGCCTTGAACACGCTCTATATTCCTTTCGATTATTATTTTGCTTAGAATCGTCGCTGGTTTTTACACACCTGCTGCGGAACACACGTTTGGGACTGAAATGTAGCGAAGTTAAACATCGTTCACTGATGAAGAAAAATGCGCTAACTAAAGCAATTGCACTTTTACTGAACAATGCTAATAAAGGTACATACTATTCCGTACGACCCAAATAACAAAATCGTTACACGTTATTTTCCGGCAAAGAGACAAAATGCACGCGCGTTTTCCCCTAGGAATTCAAAGAAGCACCGCAAAAGTAGACTGGTTGCTGTCTGCTTCAATTTGCCGCCCGGAATTCGCATAGACACTAGCGCCACTTGAACATAGCGTACATTATAATAATTCTATGGTTTGTACTACACAAAACAAGTCCTAACAAGTTCCTTTTTCGCAGCACCCTTCGGGCATCGGAGGAGGCCTATCGCACGGCATTGAATCAGCCTAGACTACTTTTTGGTGTTCTGAGCGGTTTACCAGGTGAAAACGAAAATAGCGGTGCTATCACCGGCGGCCAAGGATAAGTAGGTTACTGCAGAGCGCGTTCTGACAGTGAGCTTCTGCAACCTGCATTCCACACCAAAAGGAATATCCCTCTTGGCGGACGAAAAAAGAGAAATGAGTGTTACGTCAGCTGAATAATATGTATATATATATATTGTAACGGTAAAGGAAGAAGAGGTGGACTAACGGATGTAGTAGAAGACGAAGAAACAAGACTGGAACGACGTTCCAAACAGCATGAATACCCGCTCCCACGCAGCAACAGCGGAGGAGACACCTTGGGCCGAGCTTACCGAACAGCTCTACAACCGGTTGGCGGAGAAGAGCGCGACAGATGCCGCAACTCTGCTTGAACAGTTCGACAGTCGCCTCGCCGCCCGCGTCACTCACGTTGAAGAGAACGTGAACCAACGACTCACCGAGGTTCACCACCACCTCACGTCTGTACAAGACCGCCTGCAGCACCTTGAAGAGGCTCTCCCAACCATGCAACCCGGAGACTCATGTGACCTTCCGCAAGTCCAAGAGACATCTACCGTACGTCGCCGCCCACCCGACGAAGCTGAGAGACCCCAGGCCGGACTTGCTCATATACATTCCGATGGTATGCATCTTAAACCTCCAACTTTTGATGGACTTGGATCTTGGCGCGCATTTATCATCCAATTTGAAACGGTAGCCCAACACAATGGGTGGCATTCCCAAGGCAAGGCTGCAGCCCTGGTCGCCCAGCTCCGTGGGAAAGCCGCCGACTTCCTTGAAAGTGTACCGGATTCGAGTCGAACCACGTATGAGCTCCTCCTGCAAGCACTAGAAGCTCGTTTTAATGATTCCCATCTACAGCAACTACATCTCACGTCACTCAAAACCTATCGCCAGGGCACAGAGTCACTCCAAGAACTGGCCGACACTGTCGATAGACTGGCAAGAAAAGCACTTCTAGGGTGTTCCGAAGCCACGCTTCACCTGATGACTACATCAGCTTTCATCGATGCCATCCGCAACTCCGAAATTCAGCGATTTGTGCGGCTCGCTCGTCCTACCACACTCAGCGCTGCACTGGGTCACGCGCTGGAAATGGACGCGGCGAACAGAGCCACCACCTCCACCGTCCGACCCATAATTCAGAATCCTCTACCCGACAACTCGCAATACAGGCGTTGAAGGCCTGACTGGCGCCACTGCTTCGACTGCGGACGTCCAGGTCACCTTGCTCGCTCGTGCCCGAATCCGACCTCTCAACACCAGGAAAACACCCACGCGGGCCCGACGGGGCAGGGTCCCGCGTAATCCACGAAGTCCCTCTGGCCGCAGCGTCGGTGAGCAGGTCGCTTACACCTCACCTTTCAATTAAAATACACGGAGTCACGCAACCAATCGATGCCATTATAGACACGGGGGCTGGTGTGAGCGTCATTGACGCTGCCTTGCTGCGATCGACGGACCACGCGGCAGCGGCCACTGACTGTAAGGACACTCGTCTGGTGTCAGCAAACAGTGCTCTCATACCTTACCTGGGGTGTTGTGAATTGACCGTCGAAGCTCTGGGCAGGACTGTAAATCTTTGTTTTTTTATTGTGGAAAACTTAAACCCACAAGTCATTCTCGGGTGTGACTGGTGTTCCAAGGTGGAGTTGCTAGTCTCCTTTGCACGTGGTCACGCTGTTTTGTCATCATCACAGCCATCTAAGTCCCAGATGACGTCAGAGGACACGTTTCCCTCGATCCACTGTGATGATCCCAAGCCGAACATTAAACAACCTAGTACATTTTTCTACTACTTCTACTGTCTACTGCTGCACTTGGCTAAGTGTTTCCGAATACTTTCGGGTAACATCCAACTGGTAGCCAGACCATAGGTTGAAGTTTGCTGTCGAACATGGGTGAAAGCTTTCTATCCTCTGTTACCTCTGAAGTTCACCCACGATCCCTCCACCTGCTTAGTCCTCTCCATGCTAGACGTAACGGTTCCGAAATCTTCAGCGCTCTGGGTTCAAGCATCGATTCAGGGTAATCGGCGATCAGGAGATTTTTTAGTCGAAGCAGTCCTTCACTCACAACCTGGAACCGAATTTGCAACGCCTCGCTGCCTCATCTCTTCGAGACGAGGTGCCCTTAACATTCTTGTAGTTAACTTGGCCACTGATGACATTCACCTTAAACGAGGTGAAAATTTAGGAATAGCTTTTGAAATATTGCCAGAGACCATGATCGCAACCGTTTCGTGTTCTCCGGTGGTACCCACCTCGGAGAGCAGACTCAGCAAAAATGATAACATTCCGTGGACAGAATTTAACTTTGGACCAGACCTAACAGCAACGCAGAGGGAGTCCATACAGTCGTTACTCAAAAAGTTCGGTCACTGTATAGCCATTACAAAACAAGAATTGGGATGTACGCCTTTAATTCGCCACACCATCAACACCGGTGACCACGCGCCAATACATCACCAACCCCGACGAGTGTCGATCTCCGAAAGACAGGAGATCAGCGCTCAAGTGGACGATATGCTCCGGAGAGGCGTAGTGGCACACTCCAACAGCCCATGGTCATCACCCGTCGTGCTCGTCAGGAAGAAGGACGGCTCGACAAGGTGTGGTTCTGTGTAGACTACAGAAAGTTAAACAGCATTACTAAGCCGGATGTGTATCCCCTGCCTCGACTCGATGATGCTCTCGATCGGCTCCAGGGTTGCAACTACTTCACGACATTAGACCTCATTTCAGGATACTGGCAAGTTGAACTCGAGTCAAACGACGCTGAAAAATCAGCCTTTGTGACACCCGACGGGCCGTTTGAGTTCCGGCGTTTACCATTTGGGTTGTGTAATGCGCCGGCGACCTTCCAGCGTCTCATGGACAGGGTTCTCGGCCGTCTAAAATGGACAATGGCATTGGTCTATCTCGACGACGTAATCGTCTATGCCGACAGTTTTGACGAACATCAGCAACGTCTAGGTCTTGTTTTAGACGCCCTCACGAACGCTCGACTGCGTCTAAGCCCATCCAAATGTTTTTTCGGGTACAGTGAAGTGACCTACCTTGGTCATGTGGTCAGCAAAGATGGAATTTGGCCAGACCCGGCAAAGCTATCAGCCTTTGCCAACATATCCACACCCACTAGCATAAAGCAACTGAAGAGTTTTCTGGGTTTCGCGTCTTATTTTCGTCGCTTCGTCAATAACTTCTCTGCTAAAGCTGCTCCCTTGAACCAACTTCTGAAAAAAGACACCAAGTGGAAATGGGGCGAAGACGAAGCTGCATCTTTTCAGGATTTGAAAATATCCCTCCTAGAACCGCCCACGCTTGCACATTTTGTGGAGGACGCCCCAACGTTCCATCACACAGACGCCAGCGGAGAAGGGTTAGGTGCCGTCCTTCTTCAGCGAGATAGGAATGGTCGGGAACGACCCGTCGCCTATGCAAGCAGGAAGCTGAGCGAACCGGAGAGTCGGTGCCACTCTTCCGAGCTGGAATGTCTCGCGGTGGTTTGGGCTGTAGAAAAATTTCGCCCTTATATCTATGGCAAGCGTTTCACGGTGGTCACGGATAACGCAGCATTGCGGTGGCTTCAATCCAAGAGCGACCTTACCCCGAAGTTAACAAGATGGGCCATGAAGCTGCAAGAGTACGACTTCTCTATTGTTCACCGGAGTGGGAGGGACCATCAAGATGCTGATTTCCTGTCACGTAATCCGATAGAGGAGCTACAAGTTCTTCCTGTGTCTTCAATCTTAGATCTGCGAAACATGCAATCGGAAGACGCAGAAGCATCGGAAATAATTCAGTTGCTTACGGGCGGAAGCAACGATTCAACTTCACTTTCTACACGACGACTGCGTTGCTTGCAAAAACACTACGAGCTACGAGATGGTCTACTTTGCCATCGTTCCCGTGCTTCAGGGCCGTGGCTTCCCGTTGTCCCCAAGAAAGCGAGGCAAAATATCTTGGAGATGTGCCATGACGCTCCGACCTCAGGGTATCTCGGACAGCATCGAACGCTTGACAAGATCCTACGACGATTTTGGTGGACGGGTTTCAGGGACGACGTTCGGCGGTACGTCGCTTCATGTACCGTTTGTCAAATGCGCAAAACTCCACCGAACATAGGCAAACCAGACCTCCAACAGATACCACCCCCAAGGAGTCCATTCGAAGTATTAGGAATAGATCACCTTGGTCCCTTCCCGAAATCAGATACTGGCAACAGGCACATTATTGTGGCGACCGACTACTTAACGAAGTGGGTTGAGGTCAAAGCAGTTCCCGATACGTCAGCGGTGCACCTTGTCAGCTTCGTAAATAACCATCTAGTGTTGCGGCACGGAGCTCCGCGGATGATAATCTCTGACAGAGGAACGTCGTTCATGTCGCGTTCTTTCAAGGAAACCCTTAGAAATTATGGGATTCAACATGCAGCGGCCTCACCCTACCACCCTCAAACAAATGGTCTTGTCGAGCGCACCAACCGCACATTGGTCAATGTAATGGCAGCATTCGTCAACGCGTCCCACAAGAACTGGGACCAATACGTCTGCACAGCCGCGTTTGCACTAAATACGTCTCAACAAGAAACGACGAGTCAGTCGCCATTTGAGCTAGTCTACGGGAGACTCCCCACGCTTCCGGAGGAGACGGCAATCGAGATGACATGGACCCGCCGGGCAGAAGACTATGATCGTAACTTTTCCGCCCGATTAATCGAAGCAAGGGAAAGAGCTCGACTGGCCATCCTTCACAAGCAGTCGCTGCATGCAGGGCGTCTAAGTAGAGTAACTGGGAGACCGTCGTTCAACCCGGGAGACTTAGTGCTTCTTCGAAGCCATTTCAGACGCCCACAGCGATCTGAAAAATTAATGCCAAGGTACTGCGGACCCTTTAAAATATGCAAACAGCTCGGCCCGGTAACATATCGCCTCGAGAAGCTTCGGACGCTGCCTCAACCAGGTAGACACCGGACTCTCACTGCTCACGTTGGCCAACTGAAACTTTACTTAACGCGCGATGAACATGTTGCTTCTGTCCGAGACGGACAGCCCAGTGGGGAGGGGCGAGCGTAACGGTAAAGGAAGAAGAGGTGGACTAACGGATGTAGTAGAAGACGAAGAAACAAGACTGGAACGGCGTTTTTTGGTTTACCCGTAACAATATATATAAGACCGACGCAGTTGCCTGAGCTTTCATTTTCCCCCTTTCCATTCCGGCGGGGGAGCAGTGCATATTGCCTATACGGAGCACCCACCAGGGATTATTCTCACATTTACAACAGCTAATAGTAAGAAAAAGAAAGAATCGAACGATGTGGCCGGGGGAGAACGTCCGGACGGGAAAGAGGAAGGAGGAAAGCGGCCATGGACGAATTCACATTATTGATATCTGAGGCATCGTTAACGATCGATGCTTGTAAGTATTCCCGCTGGGCTGAGCCAAGCAGCGAAGCAATGCATACGTCCCAATGACTCAATAATACATCGGCGGTGCTTGGGTATATTAACAGATAGTACGGATGTGGGTCTCTGCTTGTGCGCATACGTATTTTTACGAAGAAAAAAAAATCCCGGGTGGAGGCGACGATTAGATTCAGCGACTGACACGCGACCCTCGACACTATTCGTCGTTTTCCCCGTGGCGTATATTTCGTGTAAAGGGAAAAAGACCCGGGCCCGTGCATGGAGATGGTACTTCCCACAACAGGCGGTAACGGCTAAAAGTATACGGGGAATCGATGCTAAGCGTGCAAACCGTCTAAATTGCGCACGACGGCATTTCGGCGAAGTCGGAGTCGCCGAGGACAGCGACACGCCACTTCCCCATCGGCGTATAGGACTCGGATGTGCGAATCCAAGTGGCGCAGCTGCGAATTCCTGGCCGCCGGACGGTCCGACACCTGCACGCAGGCACGCGAATTCTATCGATGACCGCGGGACACAGCAAACCGCGCCGACAGGCACTTCCGAAGCGAACTTCCGCGATACCGTCCCGGAAAAAGTTGGGGTTGCGTTCGAAACGAAGTTACCACGATACTGTAGCAAAACAAACATACATTACAGTCCCGTGCGCGCGCGCGGTCGATTGTTTCGTGTGGCAAAAGTGCTTGAATGATTCAGCGTGCGACTGACCCGTGCACGTGAGGTGTCGCTCAGACGGACGGCTCGAAGTAACGCGCGCTTGACGCTCAGTTGACGCCGTGCGAGTCGTCCATCTACGCGTGTACCACGCGCACACTCAAACGAGCCAGAGAAAGTTCGAGCTTTGTCCGTGCGCCTTAATGACGTTTTAATGGGAAAGTTCGAAATATCTTCCAGAGATGTCACGCGCCGTGAAAACGTAATTCACGATAACAGTGGCATTGGTCATTCGTCTTCGTCGCGTCGTTCGTTCGGAAGGACGGCGTGAAATTAAAAGGGAGCCGCGTATTGAACGCGATCGAAATTATGCAGCAGCCATTGCATGGCCTCTCCCCGCCTCTTGAAGGGGTGCGGGACCGCTTGGACCGGCGATAAGCAGGCCAGGCAATGCCCCCGCTGGTGACAAACGCATCATGGTGCCCAGAAGAGCAACGCCATGAAGCATTAGAACAAAAAAGAAGCAGAGCTTGAAGACCCGTTGCCGCTGCGTTTACACCCAGATCTCTAAAGCCGGCGGCGCATGGTCATTATTCTTCGTATTCTTGCAGCAACTTCGGCCCTAAATACATTTGAAATCAGATGGAAGGATTACGGCTTCAGGTCGGTCACACACTCCAACTAGCGTTTCACGCCAAGTTCGGGCGTAGCCGACATTACGAGCTGATGATACTAATAATCAGGCTAAAAAACGCAACTTCATGGTGTTCGTCATGCTTCTGTATGCGCTTTTTTAAATCTCTCGACCAACCACGTATAGGGCAGGCCCAGTGATTGGCGCTTTTAACATGTGTGCTCATTGTTGTATGTAATGGTGCCTTCGACTGCGCTCGGACGTGTGATGAAACGAAGTATAGTGGCCTTGTGAGCTCCAGTTTGAAGGCGAAATCATTTTGCGAAAAGGGGGCGGCGTTGTGCCCAAAAGATGGTCATAAAAAATGAAAGACGTTTACAAATCTCTGTAACGCGAAATTAGAGCGCAGCTCTTGAAGGGGAGGAGGGGAGGGTACGGTATGCCCCTCCTCCTCCTCCGTACAATTCAGATTGGTGTTGAGGTCACGTGATGTCAGTTTTCCCGCTAAATCTAGCGGAGAAACTAAATTTGTTCATGGGTGACGTGACACGAAGTCATCTGACGTCGTTTTTCCCGCTAAATTTAGCAAGGAAACTGAATTGGTGTTGAAGTCACGTGCCGTCCATTTTTCCGCTAAATCTATAGTCAGTTACAGGCTAGGAAAAGTTTTCGAGGGAAAGGGAGGCAGCGGAGGAGGAAGCCGACGGAATGCTGGAGACGAGAAAAGGAAACCTCCTCCTCTATTCAGTGTTCTGTCCGCTTCCTCCTCCCCAGTCAGAAAACTTTTCTTAACTGTGACTGCGGAGAAACTGAATTTGTTCCTGGGTGACGTGACACAGTCATGTGACGTCATTTCCCCCGATAAATTTAGCGGAAAAATTGACGTCACGTGACCCCAACACCAATTCAGTTTCCCGCTAAATTTAGCGGGCCGGTTACGGCAACGACGACGCCGCGAAACCCGGAAACGGGCGCCTAAGAGGTGCGCTCTAAAACACGTCATCAATCGTATGCACAAGGACGACGCCGTCCTTGGCGTCATCCTTCAGGTTGTCCTAGACGTCGTCCTTGAGGTCGTTCTAGAAGTCGTCCTAGAGGTCGTCCTCGACGTCGTCCTAGAGGTCGTCGTAGACGCCGTACTTGGCGTCGATCTCAAGGACGTCGTCCTCGACGTTGTCCTATACGTAGTCATATAAAGTTTGATACGTGTAGAAAGCCTTCCTACACGTAAGCAGTCTTAAGTGTCCTGTAATGTTTGACGACATCCCGCTTACGAACGAGCGCAGGTGCAGATTGGGTAGGAGTCACGTGCTAGCGTCGGGCCGCGACTCGGGTTCAATCAGTGCTTTTTGGAGGAAGCTCGGTGCCCGATTAGTCCGCGACGTCGATATAGTTGGCTTCATGAGCAGGAGAGAAAGTGAACAGGCTTTGATTAGTCTGTGCAGTGCTGGTTCGAGACATATACTCCGACGCGCAGGCCTCAAATCATGTTCCGTCGTGGCTGCGACGTGACCAATCGTGATCCGCGGAAACGATCTCCTAAAACGCCCATAGTCTCCCCGAGCCCCGTACCCATCTGCCGTATACCGTATCGTTTGATTAAAAAAAAAAAAACAATATAAAAAACAATAGCGAAAAGCTGTTGCCATCCCCAGCAGGTGTGTGTCACGATGAACAAAATCACTCGCGGTCCTTTCGTCAAATTGGTTCGACGTTGCCCGGAAAACATTGCTCGCGCGATAAACGGAAGGCGGCCTGTATCCACTCGGCCAACGCGAGAGGCCTTGACCTATCCTGGAACAGTTGATAAGTTGAAGCGACCGCTCTCGTCGTCTTCCAGAATCCCGATTCGAATACTAAACGATATCGGGCAATGGACACGGGGCCAAATATACAGTGGTGCGAATGTCGCCGAAAGCCTAAATCGTACCCTCTCCGCGTTCGCCCGTCGGCTCCGAAAGAGGCAATGAACCGTTGCGGGACGCAGGATGGCACCAAAACGCCTGCGGTTGCACGAACGTGAGAGCGATACGGTCGTTCGTATCGCGACATTTCTGAATGGCTGCCACCCTCCTGGTTGCCTACGTTGGAATGGGACGGACGCGGCTGCACTCTCGGAGATTGAGCGCCCCGAATGAGGCACCACTATTGTTACAAATTGGAACCGAAGCAAAAAGACGCGGCCTCGCGAACAGATGGGCCTTCCCGGCGCCGCTTCACTGATACGTGACGCATAACAACCCGGTACACGTTCTTATGCCCTGAGTATTGCGATTATCCCCTTGTTGCAGTGCAGATAATACGATCGTAGTGCGAAAAAATGAAGAAACAAGAAACACATTGACCGTTAATTGAGCTCTCAAATAAAACAATGCAATCGTTTATTTGGGTGTTCCGAGTCCTGACGCTAATGGAAGCATCGACGCCAACAGCCAGGACACGCAAAGTCTCTCTTTCCTAACAGGGGCCCTAAACTCGACAAACACAAAGTTGGAGCCGAAAGTTCACGGAACGCGCCGAATGAACGTCGGCGAAAAAAAAAAAAAAACAACAAAAACCGCGAAGTCATCGTCGTAATAGGCCAATCGGTTCACTCCGTCAACTTCGGCCCCAACTTTGCAGTACCGTGAGCGACGAGGATAAACGTTCAGGCCGGTTCGGACAGCAAGCAATCGGCAAGTCCAGATTCAGGTCATAACATGACAACGCCCCGTGGCACAGGTTATGTGGCAGGGTAACGCAAGGTGAACATTGAATAACTAATGCGCAAACAAGCCATATACACATTGTTTGCAACCTGTTCGCCGTTTGAGTGTCGCTCAAGGACGACAAATTGCGCAATTGTCACGATCAAAACAAAATTTTGGCGACTCATAAATATGCCAAAAATGCAACATTTTTTTATTTCGGCAAGCTTTGTTGTCTGGTTACAAAAAATAAACAGCACATAAAAAAAGGAAACGAATAACGAAAGGACGGCGTTACGCAGGCGGACCGCGGCGTGAAAAGTGAACAGTGCGTTTGGCGCGCTTCACTTCTCGTAACCAGATTCAACCAACTCGCCCAACGTTCCACCGCACTGTGTTGGCTGTTTGTTCGCTCAGTGTGATCAGACCCCGCAGCAAATAAAAAGAGCAATACTGCGTTAAAAAATTGAATTGTAGAGCACTACAGGATAAATATATATATAAAGTCTTCGCGTACCACACTGTGCATATCGCAAGGGAGCCAGTCCATTCGAGCACACGTCTTTCTCTTCTACAAGCTCACACATCCCAAGACTCGCCATGGCTACTGCCATAATACGAAGAAAACAAAACACGAACAGGGGACAGAGAAATACATGTACAAGCCTTCTGTTCACAACAACATTTATTCGAAGTCGGCAGAACTCCGCCGACAGAAACACCGGCGGGGAAAGGAGGAGAAAAAGGGGGAAAAGGGGAAAAAAAGGGGGAAGTAAAAGCAGGCGCGTAACTGCTAGAACAAGGAGAAGACAGAGCAAGCTATCCGAAAACGCCGAGATGGTCCTCTCGCATGGCCCGAAAATCGCACCGGATTCTCGGATGTTGAGGGTTGGCCACACAGCCGCGTTCATCGGGATGAAGCGGCGGCCGCTGCAAGGGCCCGCGGGGGAACGGCAAGGGGTGGAGAGGATCGTGATCTGTTTTTTGTCAGTCACATGCTCTTGGCTTGCTGTCTCTGTCATTGCACGCACGGTCGGCCGCTCTGTCTTCTGCTTGTTCTCGCAGATATGGCCCTCCTTTCGATCTACTTCCCTTTTTTCCCACCTTTCCCAGCTGATGTTTCTGTCGGCGCAGTTCTTCTGACATGGAATAAATGTTGTTGTGAACTGAACGCTTGTACGTGTCTGTCCCTGTCCCTTGTTTGTGTCTCGCTTTCTTCGTGTTAAGTATTAACCCAACACGCTCGTCAAACGCGCAAGGTTCCTGTTTGGTCCGCGGAACAATTCGATGCCGTGGTGTTGCTTATTTTACGCATTCAGGACTTGGGGTCCGACTGCGATGGTGTGCAGCCTCGATAAGAAACAAGTCAACCAATAAAACTTAGAAGACAAAGCCTGCGCTCCCCCCCCCCCCCTTTCCCCCAAACGTCATCAATAGTGGATACGTACGCAGCGCCGCCTAGCTTGCATCAGCATTGCCGCCAGTGTCTGCCACTTGGGGCGGGTCGGGATCCACAAATGATGACGTCATGCGCAGGCCTTGTCTTCTCGGTGGTATTGTACCACGCTCGACGATCTAGGCACAAGACACACTTTCATTGAACGCGGTGCGGCCCGCGTAAATTGAAAGGGGGTCCGTGACACGGGGGCCTCCGCCCATGTTCCCACGTTCGCGGCGGGTTCCCACCTGTTGACCGCCGCGGGCAGGGCGTGGGCCGCTCCGCGCGAGCGGTCCCCCGGGGGTCTCGCCGACGGCGACCGCCGGATCGTTTAATAATGCCGCGACGACCTCTCCCGACGACGCCTGCTTGTGCAAACACGGCCCCTAATGACGCATTTTCGTCGTTCCGCTTTCTAACTGGACGACAGCAGCCAGCACCGAAACGGCAGCTCGGAAATGGCGCTCCGGGAGCGAGCGCTTCATTGTTTCGCGGTTCTTGACTCGGGCCGACGACGACGACACCGACGGCGAAGACCACGAGCGCCTCCCGATTTCTCTTTTTCTCCTATGCCGTCAGGAATTTAGTGTCGTACATTGTACAAAAAACGGCCTGCAGACGCTGTCTGAGACGTGTTAATTTTTTCCTCGAACGACGCTCTTGCATCTTTGGTCTTAATGAATGCGGCTCAAGCAGTTCACTGAGCACTATACGTACAGACAAACACGAAGAGAAGCCTGCGTGCGCAGGTCACACGCCACACACGCTCGGCATCTTACGCGTGTGTCCTGCTGGTGGAGCAGGAAATACAATTGCAGTCGACAAATAATCGAAGTTATCGTTAGTACAAAACATCGCTCGCACATGAACGGGATGACACTTGGCTCGGTTTGTATCCAACGAAGCTGGTGCCGCGCGTCTGTTATATGCTTACTTCAATTATGCCGGGGGTGATGCGCGAAACGAATGTGATATGATACAGGTACATTAGCTTCTGAACTGCAAGAACGGCAAAATAACAGAGGGTCTTATTATGGCTATATTATACATATTGCGTTTATATCCCCATAGTAAGAGAAAAATATCTGGATTTTAGTAATGCTAAAACAAAAGTCGCTGCACTTTAAAAAAAGCCCGTGCGTCTCCTTTCCCGCACAAAACTCGGAGAGCCAATCACCGCAACTTACGGAGGCAGCTCAGCGAATGACGATGCCGAAACATATGTAGAAAAAAAAAACGCAGTCTGGGTTCTGACATTAAGCAATGCAAAACGTCACGCTTGCATTGCCTCATGTCACAACGCAGACTGCGTTTTTTGGTCTAAACATATGTTTCGGCATCGTCATTCGCTGAGCTGCCTCCGTAAGTTACGGTGATTGGCTCTCCGAGCGTTGTGCGGCAAAGGAAACTCACGAGCTTTTCAGAGTGTGGTTCGTTGCGGGGAGTAGAGAGTTAGATCAGAAAAATTAAGTCAATTGGTTTTAAATGCGATAGAAGACTCGATAAACGTCGCCGAGAAATATTCATAGAATTAAAAAAAAAGCAGTTCCTAAGCAGTTTAATAAAGAAACGTTTACGCATTCGAAAACGGCGGAGGATGTGGTCACGTTTTAACGACAATCTGCGCGACAATTTCCGTTCCAATTATTTCTTTTTCTTCTTTTTTTTTCTTCTTGGTGTCAGGAACTTAGTTGTTATCGTTTTATACTTTTATGTCAAAAGGGGAGGAGGGATCGGGTTTCCAGTTTTCCGCGGTACGCTGGAAGCCGCCGTAATTGGCCCGATGTTTTCTCTTCGTAAGAAAGTCCAGGAGAACGCCCTGATACGAAAACTCGATTGGAACCCGAACCTTCTCGAAACTATACCACATACACGGAAAGCGCCGGTGGTTTACGTTGCGGGCTTAGTTGGAAAGGCAATTTGGGCTCGTCTTCCGCGGGCAGCGTTCGTCTTGGCTAGCGAACGTTTTTTTTTTTTTTTTTTTGTTTTCGTGAAATGAAGTCCGGCCGCGTCGCCTGGGAAAATGGCAACTTTAACCATCTCAGCGAACGGTGTTTATCCGGTGAAATCTGACGAGGCTCTGGTCAAACGACGTGAATCAAATAAACGATGACGAGGTCGCTGCTTTGAAGCGTTCTTCCGCGGAAGGAGTGCTCGCGCTAGAGATGCATGTATGAAAGCGTGGAGCGTGCGCTGGCTCGCGCTTGTAGCTTTGGCTCCAGTCTCAGCTTAAGGTTCAACGGAGTGTAGAGGGGAGTTGGGCATTAGAAGACCTAATTGCCAAAAAATAAATTAACAATATATATATATATATATATATATATTTTTTTTTTGGCGCGTGAAACGCGCAAGTTTTGATAAAAGAACAAACTCATATCAAATCAGCACACAAGTACCTTAATTCTAGTGCTGGGCGTGGGTTAAAAATTTGAACCCGATTAATCGTCACCCTTTAATCTTTAACTAATCGATTAATCGGTCTCGTTCATTTTCACGCATAAAATATTTAGAACGTTAGATATTTTTTGTTTGTTTGTTTTGCTTTAGCGGAATATGTGAAAAACGGCGCAGTATACAATTTCAATTATGAATGAACCTCGATGTGTGGTTCAGAGCAGTTCAAAAACACTCATACTCACAGACTCTTACCTCAGCTGTATGAGCAAAAGAGGTTCGTTGATATTCTCCGGCAAGAAGAACCTCCTTTAATTGTTCACAATAGTCCCTGCGGCGCTACACGGGTAATCACATGGCGTTGAAGAGGCCGGGACAGGTATAACCTTCTGCACTTGTCTGGAGTTACGAGTCTCACCCTCGCAGTTTACTTTAAGTTACGATTTCACGTAAAGTGTGCCCTTCCTACAGGTATACCCGTACACGTCTGCGTGGTAAAAGCGTTTAATTTTTACCTTTCTTTTGGTTTCTTCAAAATTTAAGCGACGAATCAGTTACAAACATTAATAGCGATTAAAGCCTCAATCGATTAATCGGTAAGTCAATCGATCAACTGCCCAGCACTACTTAATTTTCCATGGAAAGAGAGTAAACTAGTAACGCCCCGGGAGGAGCTGAACCATTTTCACTAAACTTCTTGAAGTAAAAACGTTGGAAACGCTGTAACTGTTAAAAAAAAAAAAACCGGAACGAAAAGTCATTGCTTTTGTTCCTCTATTACGTTTTTTTTTTTTTAATTCTTTCGTTCACGTCAGTTCCGGTTTTGAATTTAGTTGAAACCCCTCCAGCGATCTGATGTGACATCGGTCTCGGATCGAACCGCCTTCGGCTCAGCGGCTCGCTTCGCTGGAGCGCGTAATTAAGGACCTTCGATCGGAGTGCAAAGAGACAACGGCTCTTCATTCGTGCAACTTCGCCATTTAACACGTCGCTCGTCTTCGCCCCCGAAGGCCGCAGTACGGTGACGGAAGGACAGATATCGACTTGGAAATCGATGTCCGGAGTGCTTCAAACGCCCGGATTCAAACAAGGAGGACGAAACGAAATGTATAGCGGTTCGTGCTTCGCTCGTGCTTCCCAGTTCCGTTTCGGTTCCGATCGGAAAGAAGCGGCGAATACTTGACTAGGGGGAGGGAATACAGGACACACTCCGAGAATATATATATATATATATATATAAAAGAGGAGAACTAAGAACCGTGGAAACACGCGTGATGGTGGCAGCCGTACCGTCTTCGCAGCGACCCCGTCAACCGCACGGCATTGCGAGACGTTGCCTCGTCACGTGTTCTGGCGGCGAGAGGAGTGGATTCGGCGCAGCCATTGTTCTGTCAAATGCAAATGAGGAGAACATCCTGCATTCCCATAGTAAAGTATTTGGTAACGGTTCGAACCGGTCATCCTCCTCGCCGTTATTCTATTCACTTATTTTAGAGCGCAGTTCTTAGGCGCCCGTTTCCGGCTTGAGCGCGGCGTCGGCGTCGGCGTAACCGCAAGGTCACGTGACCCTCCCCAAGGTCACGTGACCCCACAAGGTCACGTGACCCCCCCCCCCCCGAGGTCAC
This sequence comes from Ixodes persulcatus, assembly GCA_013358835.2. Classification (NCBI taxonomy): domain Eukaryota; kingdom Metazoa; phylum Arthropoda; class Arachnida; order Ixodida; family Ixodidae; genus Ixodes; species Ixodes persulcatus. The sequence continues at coordinate 150,954 of JABSTQ010010575.1, forward strand.
GTGACCCCCCAGGTCACGTGGCCCCCAGGTCACGTGCCCCCCCCCCCCCGAGGCCACGTGACCCCCCAGGTCACGTGGCCCCCCAGGTCACGTGGCCCCCTGGTCACGTGACCCTTCCCCCCCCCCCCCCCCGAGGTCACGTGACCCCCCCCCCCTCCGCGCCTTCCCCCCCCTCCTCAAGAGCTGCGCTCTAATTCGGCGTTACAGGCAGTTGTAAACGGCTTTCATTTTTTTTCCCTGCATGCTTATGTATGTACTCATATACGGTAAACATAACTCCAGCATGTCCCGCAAATCTCTAAAAATATTATTTTTATTTATTCCGCGAAACAAAAATGATATTAACATTCCATTGACGAGAATAGGTCTTTGAAATGTCATCGACGACATATTTTATATATATATATATATATATATATATATATATATATATATATATATATTCTAGTATTTTCCGGTGGAGTACGTGGTAATTGCTCTGTGAGTTAAGAAACAGAACGGCACATGCAGCGCATGCACTAACACAATGAATAACCTTCAATACACACATACACCCACATACGCGTATAAAGGCAGGAACGTCTGCACGAATACGTCATGCACCATGCAAACACGCGCGTAAATACATATGCGCAAACACACGCACGTGCGCACACGCTCGCACGTTACACACGCCCAGAAACACACACACACACACATGCTAGAACACATTAACTAAATACGCACGCACGCACGTAGACACGCGCAACTACACATACGCACAAACACACGCGTTCGTACTCACGTACCAACGTGCGCGCACACACACACACACACACACACACACACACACACACACACACACACACACACACACACACACACACACACACACACACACACGCCAGCGGACGGGTGCATCATTTTTCTTTTTTTTTTCGTCTCGCTGTTTTGCTTTTTGTCCACCGCTGACGCGAGGAGAAGGGCACGACCCATATCCCGGGGAAATAGATGACGGTAAAACACCTTTCGCCAATCGGTTCGCCGGTGGCGGCAGTTAGCCAACTGCAACCGCGCTTTCGCATCCGCAGCGAAAGCCTACAATGCAATGGCTCGGAGTCACGCCAACGATGGGAGGGAGGAACCGCTGGCACGGTGGCCGGCGAAGCTCTGGGCTTCAGCGCGGCAAAACACACGAAAAAAAAAAAAAAAGCCCTGGGTGAGAAACTTGTAGCGATTCACGCTCCTCTTTCGTGCTGCCCCCGCGGTTCGGCCGGGCCATCGGTCCGGTCGATGCAACGGTACAGAAAAACACCGAGGGATGCGTGACTCGCCTCGGGGGCTGCTGCGTGGGGTCTCCTCCAGATTGCGCCCGCAGCAGCCCCGGGCTCCGTCCAAATTAGGCAGCCCTTTCGGGGGTTGCGGGGAAAATTGGGTAAGATGGGGGATGCCTGTGCCCATGGTTTAGCGTGCAAGGGCCCCACACGTTTCGCTGCTCTTTGTCTGCGAACGCTTTTCTCTTTCTCGTTATAATGGGTTATTTGGAAGTTGAGAAAGCAGAACTTCTTCTGTTCTGCGTTGATCATGGTCGCTTTTCTTCCTCCGTTGCTTGACCGAAGAAAGTTAACTTCTAGTTGAGCCTGGAATAGCTCCAGGAGTGTTTGTGTGCGTGTGTCGTAGCTTCTGCTTTTTTTAATGAACATTTTATACAAAAAAAAATCTGTTCGCGCATTCACGCTAAGCTATAGACCTGGCAGCTGAGCCAGCCTTCTTACTTTTCGTGTGAATAGATTCCCCCATGCATTTTGAAAAACATTGATTTTGGTGCGTATCATATCCTCCTCTTGCGAGGTCGCAGATGTTTAAAGACATCGTTTATTTTCTCGTTGATTCGCGGTTTTTTTTTTTTCTTCCGGTTTATCAAATAGAAACTCGCAACTAGTCCAACCGCTCGCGATGTATCATAACGGTCCGCCATGCCAGCGGCTGACGGCGGCCCAAACGGCACCCCCAGGGAAACGTTCTGTACCCGCTGATACAGGCATTGGGACATGCGAAGTAAAACAACTTGAGGAAAGCGATGCGGGAGGAGTGCAGCCGGGAAACGCGACATTTTGGCCAAACGCGTTCCCCCAAGCGGCAATAACCCAACACCACCTCGTCACCTAAACCAAAATAATTCCCGCTAAAATGCCTCATTTGCGTATCAGTGCCCATCTTGGCTGTCGGATCAAGCCGTTCTGCTCCCGCCTCCGATCAGGGATGTTCCAGAATACATTTCAGATTTTGCAGCATAAGAACGACGGAGAATGGTGGGCCCATTACACCTCATATCACTGGGTAGCCAATCCAACGAGATCGCAGCAGCGCCCATTAACTGCAATACAAAAGCAAGCACATCACGCTCCTGGTCATTCCATAAGTGTTGCCGGCAACCAAAGAAATAGCTCGAAAGAACATAGGGTCGGGATTTTACGAAGCAGCAGCAGCAACGACGGGAATGAACAGTCTTTCGTGCGAGTGTTGCACAACTTCGTAGATTTCTTTCCCGTTCTCTATACGGGTACAGACCAAGAGAGAGGAGGAGACCAGAGCGCGCGGGAACGTTAAAGCACCGAACTCTGGTTGGAATAATTAGTTGGTACACGCAAAGCTAGCCGCTTTTGTCTCAACACACTGTTCGAACGCCGAAAACCTGCGTCCGGAGTTTGCCCTCAATATATACGCTAATCATTTTAGCCAGAGCTCGGGGTTCCGACGTCCCGTGCACTCTCGTCTCCTTTTCTCCCTCAGTCTCTACCCGTTATAATTCATTCTGTCATAAAAAAAGCATTTGTTTATTTATTTAGCGATTCTGCGGCTCTCCACCGAAGGCCATGGCAGAAGTGGCATACGATGTAAAATACAAAGAAAAAGACGAACAACCAAAGTATGACGAATAATCATAATCGCGAGTGTGACAAATATTAATATTAGAAAAATAGAAACACCTTCGTGGTGTACGTGTGTCTATGTGTGAATGACTCTTCGTAGCGTATATCCAACCATTTTAGAAATTTATGTTTTGCAGGAAACGCTGCTCTCGCAAACGAAAGAATCAAGGCAAAACCAACAGAACAAGAGTGTGTGTGGGGGGGGGGGGAGAATAAAGAGCCTGACACGTTCTTTCTACAGCGCGAGCAATTTTCCAGAGAACCACCCCGCCGGAAACTTCTATAAACGCGCAAAAAAGAAAAAAAAAACGCGCACGCCGCGCTAGTGGACGCGACAGAAAAGGGAATTAATTGCTCTACACTAACACCGCCGCTTTTCGAGCGCTACGCCGCGAAGCACCCGTGTTCTTGGCAGCGCAATTACGGTCCCCCCGAATTCCCTAAACATGCAGCGAATATCCGAGGCGGCTCCAATTTCGCAGCATACTTTCTGGCGAACGCGCCCCCCCCCCCCCCCCCCCCTTCCCGCCAGTATGTGCGAGCACGCAGTCGTCCATGCGACTGCGTCTGTTCCCGTATGCGTGAGCCAAGGTCCGTGCGCGTGCTTAAGCTGCCGACGCGTTTTCGTTATTTCTGGACGTTTCGCAACGTCGGCCGTTTTCGTTTTATAGCTCCGGTTTCTTCTTCGCGGACTGTAGAATGCGTTGCGCGCTTATGGGCGTTGTGAGACGTCTTCACCGGCCACCACTGACCCAACCAACTCGCGAGCGCTTACTGGATATGTCGCCCTTGTTGAAAATCGACTCAAAATAGATTTTAAGTCGCGCTGTGGGCGCACGCGCAGCGCACACACACCATGTCTGTACTTTCCAGATAGCGCGCTGGTCTATAGGAAGGGAGAAATTTCCAACGCGTTCTCTTCTAAACTGACGAATAACGAAATTTGAAACGTAAATAAACAAAACAATCAGCGCAATGTTTTGATAGATTCTTTCGTGGTGTTGTTTATACCACGGGAGAAATGTAAATGAGAGTTTAAAGAAAATAAAAAAGATGAGGCAAAGAGAAAGGAAGAGCCGTTTGAGCTAAACGGAAGATGGAAATAACGGAGCCCCCGAAGCAGGCTTTCCTGCATTACGACTCTTTCAGTGGGGAAGCCAACGCCGCTGCGTTAAGAGGTTATATGTGCGGAAGCAATACCTACTGTGCGAGGGCAGGTTATATGTGGGAAGGGTTATATGTGGGGAAGCAATACCTTCTGTACGCGGGCAGGTGGAGAGGAGAGTTTAAACTATGAATCTTTACACTATTTGATAAATGAGCTATTTGGAGCAGTAACGTTCGGCAAGATTACTAACAGAAATGTTTTCCTAAATAAATTTGTAAGCAAACATTCAAGGTATACAAGTGGCTGATTACACCGTTGTAGTAACAGGTTTCCTCGCGGCAGGCTCGTTAAGCAAGCGCCTATCAATCTAAGAAATGCCCGCGCGTCTACTTACTCGCAAAACACTCAAAGAGCCAATTATTGCGATCTAGGAAATCAGCTCAGCGAATGATAAGGCGGAACATCCGTTTAGACCTAAAAATGAAGTCTGCGCTGTGGCAATACGCAACGCAACATGACGCTTTGTATTGCGTAATGCCACAGCGCAGACTTCATTTTAGGTCTAAACGGATGTTCCGCCATATCATTCGCTGAGCTGATTTCCTAGATCGCAATGATTTACTCTTTGAGTGTTTTGCGGGTAAGTAGACGATCGGGCATTTTTTAGACGGTAGTTATGTCAGCAGAGTGCTACATATCCTACACTCTAAAAAAAGCCCGCGTGTCTACTTTTCCGCACAACGCTCGGAGAGCCAATCACCGCAACTTACGGAGGCAGCTCAGCGAATGACGATTCCTAAACCTACGTTTAGACAAAAAAACGCAGTCTGAGTTCTGACATTAAGCAATGCAAAACGTCACGCTTGCATTGCTCAATGTCACAACTCAGACTGCGTTTTTTGGTCTAAACATATATTTCGGCATTGTCATTCACTACGCTGCCTCCGTAAGCTGTGCTGATTGGCTCTCCGAGTACTCTGCAGGAACGTAGACGCACGGGCTTTTTTTTAGAGTGTACCGGGTACGAATCAAACTAATCAGCCATGTAAAATGCTTTAGCTGAATGCCACACCCAATTTGTCCATACCGGGCACATCCTTTTAAAGCAATTGCTACGCTTATTGTTTCTTATATGCATTTAAGTTAATGGTCAACTCAGCTAAATTATTTGTCTTCGGGAATGGTTTAGTACATTTTTTTATTTTATAAATGCTATGTTAATGCAACAATAACACCTCATTTAAAATACCAATAAAATATTTAACAAAGCTAACCCATTCTGAGCATTACTCTTTCTTCCTGTCTTCGTTTTTGTTTTGTGCGCGGTTTTGTTTTTGTCCGTTCTTTGGGCAACACCTTGCCGAACCTCTGACCTAACCTGTAGCGACGAACTAGCCACTCCTTAAAATAAAGAATTTACTACTAATTAAATTAAATCGAAAACTAATACAATCGGCTAGAATAGTAGGCTTGGTCGAGCTGCATTTTCAGCGTAATGCGATCCGTAATTATTTTGTGTATGCCTAAATGATTGGACCAATGCTTACGGGGTCTAAAACACCAAGAAGCCTCGACGTGCGCTCATAATACTTGGAGAGAGTGACCCTCAGCGCTCTCGCTGGCGCTCCACTCCCTATGGCCGATTATTATATATATCACAGCGCGTGCTTCGCTGTAAGATATCCGCAATTTGCGCTTTCTCGCCATGCAGCTGGGTGAGTCAATCGCTGCAAGTAGCCTGCAGCGATTGACCCCCCAAGTGCTTTACGGAAAAGTATACATTCCGGATTGCTTTCAGCGATTGGCTTTCCCATATGTTCAGCCTCATCATTTGCCGAGCCCCCCGCGTAGATTGCAACGATTGATTCTCCGAAGTGCTTTCCGGGAGGTAGAGACTCCACATATTTTTAATGGCGTTTCGAATAACAACATTACGCTACCCTGAAACGAAACTCAAACATTAAATTGAGTCCTTTTTTTTGCGGCGCTTTTTTGTTTTTGTTTTGGTTGCTCTATAAGGCAGCCTATAAAGAAGGTACGTCACTTCCTGGAAACGTAAACCCGCAAGGGCTACAAACACTTTAAAATTTGCAGAACGTAGGGCGGCTAGAATATTAAAAAAACTTGGAGGACGCTTAAGATTTGCCTTTAAAAGTGGAACGCGATAGGGTTATCGGGCCCCGTTCGCATCGACTTCTCATTCGCCGTACAAACGTGCCTTGCGTGACCAAGTCAGTAGCGTGTCGATTCCCGCTTAAAATTCTCGAAATTTTTTCTTAATGAATTGCTTTATAAGGAGAAATCATCTGAGACACGCGGCGACCCTTAATTCGCATTACATGTTTGATTTTGTAATAACTTTCAATCCACGAGTGACGTCACGTTTCACGTGAGCTTTGTGGGTTGTTTAAAATTCCCGTGCGAAGTCGAGTGGCTGTGACGTGACGACCCATAGACCAATCGGGATTTCCTTGTCACGCCACCAACGCCGGCGTTTCTGCGACACGAGCACCATAACGGCGTTAAAAAAACTAATCACAGATGATCTCTCGTTAAGCCCATCCAAATATTTGTGTGCCCACGCGAGCGGAAGCACGTGCTTACATGAGCGCTACGGGAGAATTCCGTCCAGATATTGAACGTTGCTATTCACCTTTACCCTACAGCTGCTAATTACGACATGAAGTACTCGAAGCATTCGTGGACCCGCATAAATATAATCAGATTTGAATCTTCATTTTAGATTATGGCGCTTCCGCATATCCCTAGCGAAAAAAAAATAATGTGCCGAATAAACATATGAGAATATATAATCAGTCATCTTATCATATGTCAGAACTTATATACAATTTATTTACTTTGTATAAGTTTCTGGCACGTTTAATGGTTAATTTATTTAGCTAGGTTTGTTGGCAAAGGACCCCGCTACCGCCCCCTATCAACGGACCCCTGCGGGCTTCCGGTTTCCCTTTCTTTTCATTTGTGTCGCATCCTTTTGTTATTTGTACTAAGTTCTACAATGCGCGCTGGTAGTTCTCCGAATAAAAGTCTTGCTCGCACGTTGTGCGTTGCTGAAGATAAATAAACACACTACCGCAATCCTATTGGGGCACCAAATACCCTAGTGTGCGCCTTCGTAGTACCAACTCCCACCGAATGCGGTGAATATATTTATATAAATAAAAAAGATTTTGTCTTTTCAGTAATTTTTAACATAATGTGTTAAACCTTACTGTTTAACATAATGTTACGAAAAACAATATAAATATGCAACCTGAAAACAAATAATCATTAAGGCGAACTTGTGCCCGTGACGAGAAACAGAGAGGTGTCCAGCCATACATCCTAGAACGGCCCCCCCGAGGCCACGTGACCCCCCAGGTCACGTGGCCCCCAGGTCACGTGGCCCCCTGGTCACGTGACCCTTCCCCCCCCCCCCCCGAGGTCACGTGACCCCCCCCCCTCCGCGCCTTCCCCCCCTCCTCAAGAGCTGCGCTCTAATTCGGCGTTACAGGCAGTTGTAAACGGCTTTCATTTTTTTTCCCTGCATGCTTATGTATGTACTCATATACGGTAAACATAACTCCAGCATGTCCCGCAAATCTCTAAAAATATTATTTTTATTTATTCCGCGAAACAAAAATGATATTAACATTCCATTGACGAGAATAGGTCTTTGAAATGTCATCGACGACATATTTTATATATATATATATTATATATATATATATATCTATATATATATATATATATTCTAGTATTTTCCGGTGGAGTACGTGGTAATTGCTCAGTGAGTTAAGAAACAGAACGGCACATGCAGCGCATGCACTAACACAATGAATAACCTTCAATACACACATACACCCACATACGCGTATAAAGGCAGGAACGTCTGCACGAATACGTCATGCACCATGCAAACACGCGCGTAAATACATATGCGCAAACACACGCACGTGCGCACACGCTCGCACGTTACACACGCCCAGAAACACACACACACATGCTAGAACACATTAACTAAATACGCAAGCACGCACGTAGACACGCGCAACTACACATACGCACAAACACACGCGTTCGTACTCACGTACCAACGTGCGCGCACACACACACACACACAACACAACACACACACACACACACACACAACACACACACACACACACACACACCCACACACCACGCCAGCGGACGGGTGCATCATTTTTCTTTTTTTTTTCGTCTCGCTGTTTTGCTTTTTGTCCACCGCTGACCGCGAGGAGAAGGGCAGGACCCATATCCGGGGAATAGATGACGGTAAAACACCTTTCGCCAATCGGGCCGCCGGTGGCGGCAGTTAGCCAACTGCAACCGCGCTTTCGCATCCGCAGCGAAAGCCTACAATGCAATGGCTCGGAGTCACGCCAACGATGGGAGGGAGGAACCGCTGGCACGGTGGCCGGCGAAGCTCTGGGCTTCAGCGCGGCAAAACACCACGAAAAAAAAAAAAAAAGCCCTGGGGTGAGAAACTTGTAGCGATTCACGCTCCTCTTTCGTGCTGCTCCCGCGGTTCGGCCGGGCCATCGGTCCGGTCGATGCAACGGTACAGAAAAACACCGAGGGATGCGTGACTCGCCTCGGGGGCTGCTGCGTGGGGTCTCCTCCAGATTGCGCCCGCAGCAGCCCCGGGCTCCGTCCAAATTAGGCAGCCCTTTCGGGGGTTGCGGGGAAAATTGGGTAAGATGGGGGATGCCTGTGCCCATGGTTTAGCGTGCAAGGGCCCCACACGTTTCGCTGCTCTTTGTCTGCGAACGCTTTCTCTTTCTCGTTATAATGGGTTATTTGGAAGTTGAGAAAGCAGAACTTCTTCTGTTCTGCGTTGATCATGGTCGCTTTTCTTCCTCCGTTGCTTGACCGAAGAAAGTTAACTTCTAGTTGAGCCTGGAATAGCTCCAGGAGTGTTTGTGTGCGTGTGTCGTAGCTTCTGCTTTTTTTAATGAACATTTTATACAAAAAAAAATCTGTTCGCGCATTCACGCTAAGCTATAGACCTGGCAGCTGAGCCAGCCTTCTTACTTTTCGTGTGAATAGATTCCCCCATGCATTTTGAAAAACATTGATTTTGGTGCGTATCATATCCTCCTCTTGCGAGGTCGCAGATGTTTAAAGACATCGTTTATTTTCTCGTTGATTCGCGGTTTTTTTTTTTTCTTCCGGTTTATCAAATAGAAACTCGCAACTAGTCCAACCGCTCGCGATGTATCATAACGGTCCGCCATGCCAGCGGCTGACGGCGGCCCAAACGGCACCCCCAGGGAAACGTTCTGTACCCGCTGATACAGGCATTGGGACATGCGAAGTAAAACAACTTGAGGAAAGCGATGCGGGAGGAGTGCAGCCGGGAAACGCGACATTTTGGCCAAACGCGTTCCCCCAACGGCAATAACCCAACACCACCTCGTCACCTAAACCAAAATAATTCCCGCTAAAATGCCTCATTTGCGTATCAGTGCCCATCTTGGCTGTCGGATCAAGCCGTTCTGCTCCCGCCTCCGATCAGGGATGTTCCAGAATACATTTCAGATTTTGCAGCATAAGAACGACGGAGAATGGTGGGCCCATTACACCTCATATCACTGGGTAGCCAATCCAACGAGATCGCAGCAGCGCCCATTAACTGCAATAGAAAAGCACGTACTATCGGGGGAAAATGAAATGCGAACAGAGGAGCGCGTGGCTTGCCGTACAGGCTGCGCCACCTGGAAGTGAGCCTAGGGGCGAGGGTGCGTGGCCTACTCCGATGTGTTCACGCCCCTTCGCTCGGCGCTCCCCGAGCTTCGGCAGTGCCCCTCTCAGTGCGCTAAAAGCTATCACCGCTATCTTTGCTGGCTCAGCGCGTGCGGTGCGAAGAAGCTCCGCCCACGCGCCGAGCAGACAAAGATAGCGGTGACAGCTTTCAGCGCACTGAGAGGCGCACTGCCGAAGCTTGGGGAGCGCCGAGCGAAGGGCGTGAACACATCGAAGTAGGCCACGCACCCTCGCCCCTAGGCTCACTTCCAGGTGGCGCAGCCTGTACGGCAAGCCACGCGCTCCTCTGTTCGCATTTCATTTTTCCCCGATAGCACATCACGCTCCTGGTCATTTCATAAGTGTTGCCGGCAACCAAAGAAATAGCTCGAAAGAACATAGGGTCGGGATTTTACGAAGCAGCAGCAGCAACGACGGGAATGAACAGTCTTTCGTGCGAGTGTTGCACAACTTCGTAGAGTTCTTTCCCGTTCTCTATACGGGTACAGACCAAGGGAAAGGAGGAGACCAGAGCGCACGGGAACGTTAAAGCACCGAACTCTGGTTGGAATAATTAGTTGGTACACGCAAAGCTAGCCGCTTTTGTCTCAACACACTGTTCGAACGCCGAAAACCTGCGTCCGGAGTTTGCCCTCAATATATACGCTAATCATTTTAGCCAGAGCTCGGGGTTCCGACGTCCCGTGCACTCTCGTCTCCTTTTCTCCCTCAGTCTCTACCCGTTATAATTCATTCTGTCATAAAAAAAGCATTTGTTTATTTATTTAGCGATTCTGCGGCTCTCCACCGAAGGCCATGGCAGAAGTGGCATACGATGTAAAATACAAAGAAAAAGACGAACAACCAAAGTATGACGAATAATCATAATCGCGAGTGTGACAAATATTAATATTAGAAAAATAGAAACACCTTCGTGGTGTACGTGTGTCTATGTGTGAATGACTCTTCGTAGCGTATATCCAACCATTTTAGAAATTTATGTTTTGCAGGAAACGCTGCTCTCGCAAACGAAAGAATCAAGGCAAAACCAACAGAACAAGAGTGTGGTGGGGGGGGGGGGAGAATAAAGAGCCTGACACGTTCTTTCTACAGCGCGAGCAATTTTCCAGAGAACCATCCCGCCGGAAACTTCTATAAACGCGCAAAAAAGAAAAAAAAAAACGCGCACGCCGCGCTAGTGGACGCGACAGAAAAGGGAATTAATTGCTCTACACTACACCGCCGCTTTTCGAGCGCTACGCCGCGAAGCACCCGTGTTCTTGGCAGCGCAATTACGGTCCCCCCGAATTCCCTAAACATGCAGCGAATATCCGAGGCGGCTCCAATTTCGCAGCATACTTTCTGGCGAACGGCGTCCCCCCCCCCCCCCCCCCCCCCCCCTTCCCGCCAGTATGTGCGAGCACGCAGTCGTCCATGCGACTGTGTCTGTTCCCGTATGCGTGAGCCAAGGTCCGTGCGCGTGCTTAAGCTGCCGACGCGTTTTCGTTATTTCTGGACGTTTCGCAACGTCGGCCGTTTTCGTTTTATAGCTCGGTTTCTTCTTCGCGGACTGTAGAATGCGTTGCGCGCTTATGGGCGTTGTGAGACGTCTTCACCGGCCGCGACTGACCCAACCAACTACGCGAGCGCTTACTGGATACGTCGCCCTTGTTGAAAATCGACTCAAAATAGATTTTAAGTCGCGCTGTGGGCGCACGCGCAGCGCACACACACCATGTCTGTACTTTCTAGATAGCGCGCTGGTCTATAGGAAAGGAGAAATTTCCAACGCGTTCTCTTCTAAACTGACGAATAACGGGATTTGAAACGTAAATAAACAAAACAATCAGCACAATGTTTTGAAAGATTTTTTTGTGGTGTTGTTTATACCATGGGAGAAATGTAAATGAGAGTTTAAAGGAAATAAAAAAGATGCGGCAAAGAGAAAGGAAGAGCCGTTTGAGCTAAACGGAAGATGGAAATAACGGAGTCCCCGAAGCAGGCTTTGCTGCATTACGACTCTTTCAGTGGGGAAGCCAACGCCGCTGCGTTAAGAGGTTATATGTGCGGAAGCAATACCTACTGTGCGAGGGCAGGTTATATGTGGGAAGGGTTATATGTGGGGAAGCAATACCTTCTGTACGCGGGCAGGTGGAGAGGAGAGTTTAAACTATGAATCTTTACACTATTTGATAAATGAGCTATTTGGAGCAGTAACGTTCGGCAAGATTACTAACAGAAATGTTTTCCTAAATAAATTTGTAAGCAAACATTCAAGGTATACAAGTGGCTGATTACACCGTTGTAGTAACGAGTTTTCTCGCGGCAGGCTCGTTAAGCAAGCGCCTATCAATCTAAGAAATGCCCGCGCGTCTACTTACCTCGCAAAACACTCAAAGAGCCAATTATTGCGATCTAGGAAATCAGCTCAGCGAATGATAAGGCGGAACATCCGTTTAGACCTAAAAATGAAGTCTGCGCTGTGGCAATACGCAACGCAACATGACGCTTTGTATTGCGTAATGCCACAGCGCAGACTTCATTTTTAGGTCTAAACGGATGTTCCGCCATATCATTCGCTGAGCTGATTTCCTAGATCGCAATGATTTACTCTTTGAGTGTTTTGCGGGTAAGTAGACGATCGGGCATTTCGTAGACGGTAGTTATGTCAGCAGAGTGCTACATATCCTACACTCTGAAAAAAGCCCGCGCGTCTACTTTCCCGCAGAACGCTCGGAGAGCCAATCACCGCAACTTACGGAGGCAGCTCAGCGAATGACGATTCCTAAACATAAGTTTAGACAAAAAAAAACAAAAAAAAAACGCAGTCTGAGTTGTGACATTAAGCAATGCTAAACGTCAAGCTTGCATTGCTCAATGTCACAACTCAGACTGCGTTTTTTGGTCTAAACATATATTTCGGCATTGTCATTCACTACGCTGCCTCCGTAAGCTGTGCTGATTGGCTCTCCGAGTACTCTGCAGGAACGTAGACGCACGGGCTTTTTTTTAGAGTGTACCGGGTACGAATCAAACTAATCAGCCATGTAAAATGCTTTAGCTGAATGCCACACCCAATTTGTCCATACCGGGCACATCCTTTTAAAGCAATTGCTACGCTTAGTGTTTCTTATATGCATTTAAGTTAATGGTCAACTCAGTTAAGTTATTTGTCTTCGGGAATGGTTTAGTACCTTTTTTATTTTATAGATGCTATGTTAATGCAACAATAACACCTCATTTAAAATACCAATAAAATATTTAACAAAGCTAACCCATTCTGAGCATTACTCTTTCTTCCTGTCTTCGTTTTTGTTTTGTGCGCGGTTTTGTTTTTGTCCGTTCTTTGGGCAACACCTTGCCGAACCTCTGACCTAACCTGTAGCGACGAACTAGCCACTCCTTAAAATAAAGAATTTACTACTAATTAAATTAAATCGAAAACTAATACAATCGGCTAGAATAGTAGGCTTGGTCGAGCTGCATTTTCAGCGTAATGCGATCCGTAATTATTTTGTGTATGCCTAAATGATTGGACCAATGCTTACGGGGTCTAAAACACCAAGAAGCCTCGACGTGCGCTCATAATACTTGGAGAGAGTGACCCTCAGCGCTCTCGCTGGCGCTCCACTCCCTATGGCCGATTATGATATATATCACAGCGCGTGGTTCGCAGTAAGATATCCGCAATTTGCGTTTTCTCGCCATGCAGCTGGCTGAGCCAATCGCTGCAAGTAGCCTGCAGCGATTGACCCCGCAAGAGCTTTGCGGAAAAGTATACATTCCGGATTGCTTTCAGCGATTGGCTTTCCCATATTTTCAGCCTCATCATTTGCCGAGCCCCCCGCGTAGATTGCAACGATTGATTCTCCGAAGTGCTTTCCGGGAAAGTAGAAACTCCAAATATTTTTAATGGCGTTTCGAATAACCACATTACGCTCCCCTGAAACGAAACTCAAACATTAAATTGAGTCCTTTTTTTTTTGCGGCGCTTTTTTGTTTTTGTTTTGGTTGCTCTATAAGGCAGCCTATAAAGAAGGTACGTCACTTCCTGGAAACGTAAACCCGCAAGGGCTACAAACACTTTAAAATTTGCAGAACGTAGGGCGGCTAGAATATTAAAAAAACTTGGAGGACGCTTAAGATTTGCCTTTAAAAGTGGAACGCGATAGGGTTATCGGGCCCCGTTCGCATCGACTTCTCATTCGCCGTACAAACGTGCCTTGCGTGACCAAGTCAGTAGCGTGTCGATTCCCGCTTAAAATTCTCGAAATTTTTTCTTAATTAATTGCTTTATAAGGAGAAATCATCTGAGACACGCGGCGACCCTTAATTCGCATTACATGTTTGATTTTGTAATAACTTTCAATCCACGAGTGACGTCACGTTTCACGTGAGCTTTGTGGGTTGTTTAAAATTCCCGTGCGAAGTCGTGTGGCTGTGACGTGATGACCCATAGACCAATCGGGATTTCCTTGTCACGCCACCAACGCCGGCGTTTCAGCGACACGAGCACCATAACGGCGTTAAAAAAACTAATCACAGATGATCTCTCGTTAAGCCCATCCAAATATTTGTGTGCCCACGCGAGCGGAAGCACGTGCTTACATGAGCGCTACGGGAGAATTCCGTCCAGATATTGAACGTTGCTATTCACCTTTACCCTACAGCTGCTAATTACGACATGAAGTACTCGAAGCATTCGTGGACCCGCATAAATATAATCAGATTTGAATCTTCATTTTAGATTATGGCGCTTCCGCATATCCCTAGCGAAAAAAAAATAATGTGCCGAATAAACATATGAGAATATATAATCAGTCATCTTATCATATGTCAGAACTTATATACAATTTATTTACTTTGTATAAGTTCTGGCACGTTTAATGGTTAATTTATTTAGCTATGTTTGTTGGCAAAGGACCCCGCTACCGCCCCTATCAACGGACCCCTGCGGGCTTCCGGTTTTCCCTTTCTTTTTCATTTGTGTCGCATCCTTTTGTTATTTGTACTAAGTTCTACAATGCGCGCTGGTAGTTCTCCGAATAAAAGTCTTGCTCGCACGTTGTGCGTTGCTGAAGAATAAATAAACACACTACCGCAATCCTATTGGGGCACCAAATACCCTAGTGTGCGCCTTCGTAGTACCAACTCCCACCGAATGCGGTGAATATATTTATATAAATAAAAAAGATTTTGTCTTTTCAGTAATTTTTAACATAATGTGTTAAACCTTACTGTTTAACATAATGTTACGAAAAACAATATAAATATGCAACCTGAAAACAAATAATCATTAAGGCGAACTTGTGCCCGTGACGAGAAACAGAGAGGTGTCCAGCCATACATCCTAGAACGGCGAGGAAATGGCGACTCCCGTAACATGGCAGTGCCAGCCAGAAGACGAGGCCCGAGCTATATATATACGTCACCACCAGTGGGTCCATGCAGTGCCGCCTAGCTCGCTTCAGCATCGCCGCTGCAGCGCATCTCGCAGCGTGTCACAACGAGCGCGACGCTCTAGCGCGTCTCGCAGCGTGTCACAACGAGCGCGACGCTATGCGGAGCGCAAGTTCGTCTGCTTCTTGAGCAGGGGTTGAGGCCGGTGACGTCAGAACGCCAAACTCTGATTGGCTCTGATGGAGGAATAGCGGGTAAACCTCAGGGCAGCTAGCATTGAGGCCTTCCCACTATTCCTCCATCAGAGCCAATCAGAGCTCGGCGTACTGACGTCACCGGCCGCAACCCCTGATCAAGAAGCAGACGAACTTGCGCTCCGCATAGCAGGCGGCGACGCCAGGACAGACCTGTCTGCCGCTTCACGGTAACACTCGTTGAGCTTTAGCGTGTTTGCCGCTTCAGACGGATCGGGAATCCACCAACGACGACGTCATGCGCGCGGGCTTGTCTTCTAGGTCGAGGCTCCTTCTTGCCTCTCGGCGGTCCCACAAGGCGCACACCGCTGTTACACTTTATCGGTTACTATAGCACACTTGTGCCCGTTACTCGAAAAATGTAATTGATTACAATTACAAATTAGCGAGCCTCAAATGTAATGAATTACCGTTACAAATTACCTTCGCTGAAAAAAAAACGGATCCCTTTTACTCGTTCCGTTATACATTACTTTTACGTTAATGTTCCCGTAGAATTATGGAAAAAACAATAGAAAAAATTTTGATTTTTTCAAAACAATGCTTTACAACATTACCCTTTCCATTTCTCGTGCGCCCACTTTACGGTAGTCCTCGTAAAAACAAAATATTGTATTTAAAAGAAAGCAGTGATGTGATTCGCCTAAGCCATTTTGGAGCACCTTTCGGAGCAGCCAAAACAGTGTTTTGGAGCAGCAAATGTGGCCTTCGGAGCAACCAAAACAGTGTTTTGGAGCAGCAAAAGTGGCTTTTGGAGCAGCCAAGACAGTGTTTCGAAGCAGCAAAAGTGGCTTTTGAAGCAGATATTCTTAAAAAAATAAAAATATTCGTTTTAAGTGCTGTACAAACGAAGGGCACTTCGTGTTGTGTTGTGCTCTGATGTGACTTGTTGTAACGGAACTCGCTGCTTGTGGTTTTACTGCTGAGACATCCCACAAGTGTACAACGCATTGCTGTACGCATTGCCGAGCAATTCCGAAAAACCGCTTGCCACCGTTTTGCTGGTTCCCGACATTCCAGATTTTCGTCAAAAGAAAGCAAACGTAAAACAATGGATTGCAAGCGTCCCGGCTGGTGCCTCTGTCATTCAATCATGTTCGCATGCACGTGAGGGAAACTTCGGCAGGCTTGCAGATGAACGTGCTTCGTCGGGCGAGCGGGGACAACGGCTGTTCGATCGAAACCGAAACCATTGCACTCCGCTCCGTCGCCATCCGATTCCCGAAATTGTATGCAAAATGTCATTGTCGAGCATACGACAAAACACAATCCAGCCGCGCGGGCTTGCCAGGCCCGCGAACAAGGTACAAGCCCCCCCCCCCCCCCCCACACACACACACACACACACACACACACGCACGCACGCACGCACGCACACACACACACACACACACACACACACACACACACACACACACACACACACGCACACACACACACAAAAGAGAGAGAACCTGAGCGCATCGATGCAAGACATCGCGAGCCAAGGTCAAAAAGTTCTTGGAGCACTTTGTGGAACGACTTAACTCGAGACAAACAAGCGCGCTGTGCGCGTTCAGCGTGCAGACATTGACTTCTTTGTTTTAGCTCCCTTCTCTTCACCAACTTTCTTTCGCGGTAGATTTTTCACGTACCGGGGTCCCTCTCGAAAGAAGCCCACTGAGAGAAACCTAGGTAATCAATACTTCGACACATCAGTCTTTGAGTTAAAGAGGGATTTCTTAAGTAACGTATGATTTAAACAAGAACAGGAATGTTGATGAACATGCGGCGGTGCTTAGTTGCGTCTTAGAAAGCGCCATATCTGCAGCGACGTGGGGACGGCAACACCCGACGTCGCGCGACCACGGTGACTGGAAGCCAGGGACCAAATATAGTTTTCCCACGGACGTTGCTTTCAGGAGCGAGTGCTTCAGCTCACAAAGTAACTCCCGCCGCGCAAAAACGTGGTTTCGTTTCACAGCATGACTGCGTGGCTGGTACCCGGCACGCTAGCGTCGAGGCGTCTGCACACACCCGCGTCTATCGTTGAAAATATTAAAAAAAAAAAAACGCGAGACGAGACCCGCAAGACGACGAGAGCGCGAAACGTGAGACGACGGGAAAACCATGCAAGACGGGATGGACAATTGATGCAGGGTACTTTCCGTCGGGCGGCCGCTTGCGCCACATGACACACGCATGCTCTATTACGGTACTCAGTTTCGGTTTTGAAAGGCGACCGAAATCGGCCCTTTGGCGCAGGCTTGGCGCAAATTACCCATATTTTGGCAAAATGTAGCAGGATGTAGCAGGGTTAGTCTGTTGGCGCAGTTTGGCGCAATTGGCGCAGCCATCACATCACTGAGAAAGAATGTAGGTGCACTCCGTTCAACGGTAAGCTGACAAGGCAGCGAAAGCTGCAACCATACCGTCCATCCCGCTAGCTTACAGCGACCGGAAATGATCCCCGGAATTCTGCTGACAAAGCTAGCGGTGCGCTTGCTCAGCAGCAGCGTCTACCTCCGCCACCAGATTCGGGGGTAAGGAACCGATCTACGAAAGCTCCCTTTCGAAACGGGCCTTTCAAGCGTGAGCGCAGCGTTCCAAAGCTGCGGTCTCGTGTCTCTAGCTCTGACGCACTGCCAGCTTATGCATGAACGGGGTATAGCTGCGTGCAGTACTGAAAAATGCATGGGCACGCTAATCTAAAGTTCACTACTATACTACTCGCGAATAAGTTTCAGCGGCATATCAAGCTGAGACAGACACCACGACATTACAGCGAAACCTATTAGAAAATAAGTCCCAAAATACCGCTAAAAATTAAAGGAAAAACTAAAAAATTGACCGCATCTCCACGTGGTGAATAATGTTGATTGGGGCGAAGCTCTGGTGGTGCTTGTCTGCGTAGACGCTGAGCCGCAGCATGCCGAGCCTTTCTTTCGTTTTCATCCATGTCAGAAAGAGAATGTGTGGTATGGAACGTGGTTATATACGCATTTGAGCATTTGACCTCAGCGCCCTCTCGTCTATAAACGTTGAGCCAATGCATACAAAGTTTAACGCGATTATATACGCATTTGACCGTAGCGCCCTCTCCTGTATAGACGTTGAGCGGCTACATGTAACGTTTCATCCTTGACATCCCCAGCTCTTGAGTTACTACCACATCTCAGAGCCCCTACTCGTCCTGCAGTCGTGGCCGAGTGGTTAAGGCGATGGACTAGAAATCAATTGGGGTCCCCCGCACAGGTTCGAATCCTGTCGACTGCGCAAACATTTTTTACATCATTTTTCATAATTTGTTTTTTTTTCATTTTTTCATCTCTTTTTTTTTTTTTTTTCCTACACGAGCAGGTGAGCTCACGAGCAGGAGCACGAGCACCGGACGCCGGACGCCAGACGGACATACGGACATAGCTATACTCTGTTTCACCTTATGATGTACCGCAGGAAAGGCTACAAGCGCGAGCTCCTTGTTCAGGGCACACTTCGTCTGCACAAGCTCTCGCGCATTAAGGGCAGCTGCCAATGCTATGAGCTCGCGCTTCTAGCCTTCGCTGCGGTACAACATAAGGTGAAACGGAGTATTAGCGGCGAGATGTTTCGGTGGCGCCCTCGTTCGGTTACCTTTCGTGACGTCATTACCTTGTGAACAACAAGTTCGATGGTGTTTGTAATGAGCATTCTGGAAGCCTGAAATCATAGCGGTCTCAAAGCAACACTGCCAACACCGTCAAAATTGAAGTTCTTACATTCCTCTTATTTCCGTCGATGAGACACCCTTTGCTGACGTCATAGTCAGCATTCGGCCAATCGTGGTGGGACGACCACAGCGACGCTTTCGGTCGCTCACGTCGCCAATAGCCCCTAAGGAGCTTCGCCCCTAAAAAAAAAAAAAACATATACGCGGAAGTAAAATAGAGTGCATGACATTATCGAAGCGCAGCACCCCCGCCCTTTTAAGAAATTCACCGGAGCAGAAAGCAGGCAGACAAAAAGATTCTACCAAGGAAAATGACGAATTTCAATTTCCACGTCTCCGATCAGGCATGCTCGTCGTTTTTGGTCGTCGTCGCTCGTCATTTGTAAACACCGCGGTCTCACTTCATTTTCGCCGAGACAAGCGAACGGAAAAGAACAAAAAAAGACAGTCCACGCGAGACAGACGAGTAAAGAAGGAGAGAAAAGGCTTACTGAGCCAGTAACCCAAACACAAAAGTTGTAATAAAATTTTCCTTGTTATTCGCTCGCACCGAAAAAAGAAAAGAAAAAAGAAGCGAAGAAAAAGAAAAGTCTGAAGCGAGTGCACATTCAGAGCAGATATTCGCACGACGGCGGGGGCGCAGAGATGGTGCGAGGAGCGGAGGAGGGGCGGCCGAGAAAATGACGCCGGCAGTCTCGTGCTCGTCGATCGTCGGGGGGGGGGGGGGGGGGGGGGGCTGATCATTTAGAGACGCGGAACCACACCCAGGAGGCTGATTAAAGTTCCAGGAGAAGTCAGCCTCGGCAGCGGTAGCCATGGAGGCACGGTACACGCATCTTTGACTGGTGTGTGTGTAACCAATATACCACATAGAAAACAACGAGGGCTTGCGCAGCGCCTCTAGCTTGCGTCAGCACAGCCGTCAGCGCGTCTCGCAGCGTCTGCCAACGAGCGCGACGCATATAGCACGCGGCGACGCCAAGACGTACGCGTCTTCCGCTTTACGGTGACCCTCGACCATAGCTGCGCCGAGTCTGCCGCTTGGGGTGGGGGTCGGAGAACCACTAGCAATGACGTCATGCGGAGGCCTTTTCTTCTAGATGGTATTGGCTGAACGCGTCTACATTCTGTCTTCCTTCGGTAGCTCGCTGGTGACGTTCATGCCGCTGCTAGTCGTGATCCTGGCGTTGGCAAAGCAGCAGAGGCGGGTGCGGCCGACGCCTGTTCCGTTGTAGCTCGCACACTGCGCGTAGCCCGCTGGTGAACGGAAACTCGGGCAGTTGCATGCAAGAGCTGGGATGCTGCGATGATATATAGCGACGCTCGCGTCCACTCGTCTCCTTCGCTCGTACTTCTCCGATCAACCGACAGCAGGAGACGGCGGCTGGTGCGTTTTGTCGCCCCCCTGAGGACACTTCGATGCATGGGCGGGGCGCTAAGCACACGGGTCTTCGACTCGTTGTAGGCACTGCGTGTGGCGCTGGAGGCACTGAGCGAGATTGCGAAAAAGGAAAAGCTTACAACGACAAAATTGCTTAATTTACTGAGAGGATCAGAACGGCAGGGAGGTCCTTCAGTCGTCCCGCTTCCAGCGCGAGCTTCCTACACTTTGATGACGCTTCGAGCACGCACGCGCAGCTAAAGCATGGCAAAAAGCAACGAGTACGTGCTGGAGCCCGTCCTTCCAAAAGAGATGTCCTGCCATTCTGATCCTGTTAGTGACTGTAAATCCCTACTCCCGTGAGGTGCCGTGCCCGCCGTGCCCCCACCCCTCTCCGGGTGCCCTCAACCCTTTCCAGCCGTACCTTTCAAAAATTCAACGCGTCCTCGGTTCGAAAAGTCAACGCTTGGTGTTGGTTGATTCAAGCTTTCACTCTTATGGTATCATCGTCATCTCTACATTTCTGCGCCCATAACAACAATTCTACGTAATCTTTAATAACGTAATAGAATGTACAATGCGCACAGTACCCAGAGCGGGACAAAATGAAGTGGAGCATACATCGATCCGTGACAAGTAGTTTGCGCGATTTGCTCTCCCACATCGAAGAGCTGGTCTACCCAGCTCCGTAGCTTACATAAAGTAAAGTTCCCCCCTGAGACAGAATAATACGAAAGAGCTGTAGTACGGCGCCACGTGCGTTCTCGTTCTCGGAGGGCAACTGAAAGAAATATGGACGGAATTCTACTGGGACAGTCTTACTTCGGCATATGCCACCGGTGGGAGCCCTCGAGCGCACCATTTATCGTGTCCCGACAGAGCGCGAAACGCCGCTTGCGAGCCGACGACTCCATCGCTCCGCTGATACGATGCGTTGCGAGGCGCCAGAAGGATCCCCGTCGAATCCCTCGTCGCCCACCGAGAAAAATATGGTGATAAAAGGAAGACTCCAATCCACCCCCGAAAAAGCACTCAACTACAAATAATCTAAAAAAAAAGACATCGTCGGGAGCAAGGTTTTTTTTTTTTTTTTTTTTCGAAGCAAGATGAGCACGAATAATCGAGATTTGATTACAATGTTTTCGGCCCATGATGACCGTACGAACAAAAATTAAAAAGATTACATTTTAAGAAATGTTCGGTTGTTTAGTCGCGCTTTTTACGTTTCTGCTGCAGTGAGGTCACCTTAGCAACGCGTCCTCATTGGATCAGATTCTTCGATGGATTTCAATGATTGAATGCCTCTGTTCATTGTGAACAACTCGTTATGCCCCCCCGAGTCCCACATGAGGGACAAACAGAAACAACCGGCACCGGCAAGCCTCAAGCACGGGCAGCATGCAGGCGAAGGTATCTTTTGCAGGCTTGCAATCACTAGTGCCAAGACATGTACACGTTACCCCCAAAAAGTAACTAAATACCGTTACTCGTTACTAGTTAAACATTAACTAGATACATTACTCCTTTCCGATTCTCAAAAGGAACGCGTTACTTTACCTCAAAATGATCCAGTTACTTTTCTCGTTACTATGACGTCCAAATACACAACTGCTTCTGTTTCATGGTTTATTGTTTTCTTTCAGTAGTCGTTGCAGCAGTAGTTGCCTCTCGAAGTTTTCATCGCTTATGGTTCCCCGCTTCATTGAGAATACATCTCCGGCGATGCTGAAGAGTCGTTCTACGGAAGCGCTCAAATAAACGGCAGTGTTGTGCTTTAGGAAGAGCTAGTGAATCTGAGATTGCTCCTTTCTCTTTTTTTTTGTTTTTGTTTTCGCTTCTGAAGTTTGAAGTTGGCAATGGGTTCTGTGTTTTCCCGCGTTGGCAACCTCCAGGTTTACATTCGGTATGTACACGATTTTAGAAGGTTCAACCAACGAACCTTATTGTGTTCGCTGGGTGAAGGACATTCCCAGCTGTAGAGTTCGACTGACGTGTTCAGTGATAAACGTTGCAATAGTGTCATACTGTTTAGTTGTTTTTTTGGGTTGCCCATTTGCCTTTGTTGCAATAGACACATACTTAGGTAAGAATTAAAACGAGAACACTAAGTAAAATACTCGTTTCTTTTTTTTTTTTAAAGTACCTAATACGTTACTCGTTACCGAGAAAAGTAACTAGGTAGAAGCGACTCGTTGCTAGTAACGCGTTACGTACATGTCTGCTAGTGCCTAATTCAAGAGCGTCAATAAACTGAAACCCCGCCAAAGGTACCTTCGCGTGCAAACAACACGTGTTCGAGGATTGTCCGTGTCGGTTGTTTCTGTTTGCCAACAGGACTCGGGCATTAAGGCTGGTTCACGCACCTGTGTCGGTTGCCTCCAGAACAACCAAAAAAGATAGAAACGACCACACGACAGGGGGCAACAGCGACTCACGGTTAGCGAACAGAATGTTAGGGCGCAAACGAGCTGGTGATGATTAAACATGGTGAACTATAACCCTGGGACTGGGGAGAAAAACGACGATAAAGGCGAGGAAGAACAGGAGTTGTAGTTCTTTTGAGACTCCTGTTTTTCCTCTCCTTCGTCGTCGTCTTTGTCCCCAGTTTCAGGGTTATAGTTCATCATGTTAACTCATGTTTGTTTCACGAAGCTACTTTTTGCATTGCCTGGCACATTGTGTATACGAAAAATATCCCTCCCGGTGATTTTGTCGCTACGGTCGTTTCAGTCGCTCTGAACGCAAGCAACGCAGCTGTCTGAACCAGGCTTCAGAGTACAAGTTGTTTCGACCTCTCCCCTTAAGCTCACCGACAAACCGAAATTGCGTGGCAAACTCTTTCCTCCATGAATGGTACCTGACTTATGTTACCGGGTGATGACGCCAGCTCAAAGGCTTCCCAGTAATGATGACTTCACAGTCTTCACTGAAGGGTCGGTCGCATCCTGTAACGCAAAAGCATGTTTTTTTTTGTTCCTTTTTAAAAGAGGGAAGCGTTTGTGTATGTGCTGTGATCGAAGTTGATAGGACAAATTCACCACCTCCGTTTCATCACCTTGCCCCGCTCTCGGCACGTCGGTAAGGGTGAGAACGGGACCACGTGGAGAAAGATCGACGTATAACTGGTCCAACAAGCACGTAGCTTCCATTGCACTGACAGCTTTGGGGTGAACGGAATATAAGCGGCCTACGGTAACGCTATGCTAAGACAGTCTCATGCCATCACGAGGGACTTCTAGTAAACCGTTCCGTGTTCAGCGTATCGCACTACCGGAGCCTTTGAAGCATGCTTTTAAGCGCGCCCCGCGGTCACGGTATCGCCCGGGAGCGCGCTTAAAAGCTTACTTCAAAGGCTCCGGTAGTGCGGCACGCGGAACACGGCAACGGTTTGCTAAAAGTTCCTGTTGTAGATTGTTATAGTTCTTTTCCGCATGGCGTCCCTGAAAAGTGGAGAGGCGACACGGATGTAAGGGAGGATCGGAAGCAATGGCGGCGCAGAAGTAGAAAGAGAAGGAAAGCGACAGAGAAGGAAAGAGAGAGACCCAGGTGGAGGGAAACGGAGAGACGACCGAAAGGGACGTCCGATGAGGCGCGGGAGCGGCGACGCGAAGCCCCAATCGATCCGCAGCACTGGAAGAGCCGCGCTCGAGGTGTCCGTCTGTGCGGCGGCGGACTAACGTGTCTAGATTTCAGAGCGTTTCCAACCGCTGGACCGGGGTCACGTGGTATACCGGTCGCGTTAGCAATACGGGCTGCGAGGAGGTGACGAACGCGTTGGTCGTCTGCAAACGCCTCCGCCTTTACAACCGCTTTCCTCCTCTCCACGGGAAAACCGAACGCACGCGCAGTAGCGAACCAATCGGCCCAGTAGGCGTTCGCCATTAAATTGCAAATGTTCTTGATGGTTTCGGTTGGTCCCTCTCTTAAATCTAGGATCTCTAGGCGGACTCGGGCGCCGGGGCTTCATCTGCCGGCGTCCGAACGTGCCTCCGAATGTCCTCTGGGGCTAAGCTTGGCGGGCACCGGTCGTCCTGCTGGCAGGCGAGGACGGCAAGCGTGGCGCCCTGTCGCCCCCCCCCCCCCCCCCCCCTCTGTTTGTTTTTTTCGCCGCCACCATCCATCTTTTTTGCGTCTTGGAGCGCGGATTACGGATTATGGCTGCTTGTCTTTGTTCTCGGATGCGTCGGCACGAGGGCTTAGCTCACGTTCGAGTCGATGGCGCGGGGATTCTCAAAAGAGGGGGGCTTCATCGGCGCTGCGTCGATAAAAGGTGCCATACATATGTAACGACGCCCGTGCGTGTGTAGAAAATCGACGGATCTGAAGAAAGCTTGTTTACACCCGAAAATAATGCCGTCTCTCCTTAGCAGACTCTTAGTCCGGTTAAATATAGGTTCCAGCTAAATTAAAGTTCCACATATTCTTTCTGGAGCAAGTCAAATTTCATGCGGACCGAAAATTATTTGTGGAACGGCGGTTTCTTCGCCTCAATCTTGGTTTTTTGATATCTTATTTGGAAGGCGCAAGTGTTACGTGGATTGTGATTCCACTCACACTGTGCCATTTAAGAGCTAATCTACTCCAGTTAAACTTCCAGAAAGTGTTTTTGTACATATATCATCTACAATTATGAAATAATTGAAACACTGTTATGTATAAACTACGAGGTATTTACAATCATCTGAAACACTGTTCCGTATAAACTATATCTGGAACATGGTTCCTCCTGGTTAAGAGGAACTATTTTGCAAAAACGTTCCGGTCGTAATTAACGGGAACCTGAATGGAACGAGGTTAAGTGTGAACAATGTCTAGTACAGGGGTGGCCAGGCTGACCCGGCCTAAGAGCCGCAAACAAAAACCAGGAAACCTCCAAGAGCCGCATGGGGGGGGGGGGGGGGGGGAGGGGGGGACTTTTGTTTAGAGAAATAAACGAAACTCGAACTACTTCCAATGTATCCGAGTCAAAAGCAGTCCAACTGTACGTAAGGTAGCAGAAACACAATACTACCAAACCGCAACCTTTCTTTCGATTTAAAACGCGTTCCATTTCTCTTCTTTGGGAAGTGGTCGTGTGACAGGGAGAGAGGCGTAGGAGGAGTGGGAGAAAGGGGGTGGGGATCACGGCACGGGGTGGGAGCCGCGAGCCGCACTTCAACACGCGAAGAGCCGCATGCGGCTCGCGAGCCGCAGCTTGGCCACCCCTGGACTCTGGTACATCATGGGGCGAACCAATACCCAATATATCTGCAAGGGTTCCTGAAAAAAACTTAAAAAAACGCGACAGTTTTTTTTTCTTGTTTGTTTCACCAAAGATGCGACCTACGGTTTCACACGAGGCGTGATGTTTCGCACGCTCGGCTTCCCAATGCCAATAAAGAAGCTAAAAAGTTTCCCTCCTTCTTCGGCCTCAATTTGTACGGTAGGGGAAATAGGTGCGTGTCGTCGAAAGCATGCCTTGCCACTATTTTCCGCACCTAATTTATGGGCCGAAAACCTCGGGTCCGCGGTAGTGCGATTGGCTCACCTAGAGCCGCGAGGGGAAGTACAGTATTCCTGCCCCAAGAATTAGAGCACAGGTGACGTCTGGTTTTCCGCAGAGAGTGCGTATGTCAGCCAGTCATCACAGCCTACGGAACGGGCAAATTACGACGGCGCCGAAAGTATTCGTGCCCATAAAGTCGCAATCACACTGCCCCTACATCATACAAAAAAAAAAAAAAAAAGACACGGTGTTTGTTGCAGACACGATGACAAAATCGGCTGCGAACACGATTCAACATGTTCGAGGCATGTTTACTTCACACATATATATGTTCCGCACATGTCCGCAGACAGTGTTCGTATGACTAATGTGACGGGACAGTCATACAAGGAAGAAATCGGGCTGTGTCCGCAGACTGTACTATTTATTACTATCCTTTTTGAACGTTCTGGGGTAACCCGTCGGCCACAGGGTTATCAATGCCCTCGATGTGTCGTATATCGCTGGTGAACTCGGTAGTTTCTTACATGAGAGCCTTTTTGGTGTGCACCGAGCTTGGCTACGCGCTCTGAAAACAATTCCTGCGTGTCAACTTTCGTGCAAAGCATTCGGAGAGTCGATCACTGCCGTCTACGGACGAAGCTCCACAAACGGCGAGGCCTGGGAAAACGTTTTTGCTGAAAACTGAAACCGTCAAGCTGGCAGCGAGCACGACGCTGTCGAAAAGTCACGCTCACGTGTTACGTTGCAGACTTCGTTTGCTGGTCGAAATGTTTTTTTTTTCGACTTCGTCATTTGCTTCCTTCCTGAATGGTTCATTTACAGACCGAGAAAAATTAAATGAAAAGGGGGTATTAGCTGCCGCCTTAACGCGGTCAGCTACAGCTTTTTTGTTTTCTTTTTTTTTAATAACCACTTTTATATTATCTCAAATCTTAAAATTACAGTAGGTAAAATCGCTTTAGAGCAAATCAGGTCCACTCATATTGCCCCGTTTGTAATTGGCGTCCTGCGTAAGAACGAGTCCCGCGCGTCTGCGTTTTCGCAAAACACGGTTACACGGCTATAGCCAAGAACTTATTGTTCTTTCTACCAATTTTAAAGGGACCATGAAATGACCTTCTCTGCTTTTGCCAAATAACTTTTACGTTAAACCTTCAACGTTCACTGAATGCTGAACAGGCATCCGTTTTCGTCTCGGTTTATTAACGTCTACACAAAAAAAATTAATAAAATATCGACTTTTTCTTTCTCTACAACTGACCGCAAAACAAGTCGCGGCATAATTTCGACGGTCGTGACGTACACTGGCACAGGAACCGGAAGTTCTCTCGGCAGTAGGAGAATGGTAGCGTTAGCGGCGGCGAGTTGGGGGTGCGCCGGTAGGTTTTAATGCGCTGATGGCGCTGATGTCACCGACGTATTTTCTGAATCGGCGCCTCTCATCGCCGCGATAGCCATAGACACATCGCAGCTGAGTGAAATTCAATGAGATATTGTGCGCTACAGCGACAGCATGGGACTAGTCCCATACGCCGGTATGCCTGTTGGGAAGTGCGGCGAGTCTTCCGGTGAAGACTCCGAAGTCAACCCAATTGTCATTGTTGGTAAAAGGCGGCCCGTGTCAATCGTTTTCAAAGCGGCGTATATATAAACAAATTGCCGCGGCGTTTTTCGCGGCCTCGGAGATGCAGGAGAGAGCCGACGTTAAAAAAGATTCGTTTGAACTACGACAGTCTCAGGAAGAGCCACGTAAATACCTGTTCACACTCGGAGCGGACGCGCGCGTTTGATGGAAGTGCTGTATTCGCGCTGTTGGTAAGCGCTTCGGGACTGATCTTTTAAGATTGCAACTCGATACTGACGTGACACTCAGCAAAGGAAGGTTGGACCGGCATTAAACGTAGCTTCCACGAACTGTTATAGCTCGACAGTGACGCGCAGTCGTGTCAGAATGAAAATGGCATACTAATAACAAAGTGTACATACCGTGTTACAAAGGTAATCCATACGGTGCTTATTCGAGCTCTATATCACACAAAACAAGAAGATAGAATCGACGAGAGTCCCTTTTCGATGACAGTGTTCGTCAACACTGCCTCGGAAAACAAGATGACAAGGGGAAGAGATTGACCTCACCTCTTAATCTAAAATTGAGGTCAGCGATCAAACTATAGACCCACAGGCTGTTTACAAACAAGCTCGCGTTTGCCCAAACCAGGTGTGGGCACTGCGCGTGCGCAGAAACCAAATTCGCGTGAAGTGAATCGTCTGCGCATGCGCAGTGCCGTCGGCAGCGCCACCGCAGCTGCGTGACGTCAGGGCCGCGTGTTGGTCTATAATACGGGAAGTGTCCACAAGGGTCGCGAGGGCATATTCCATTCAGCACGCCAGCCGGTCGTGGGCAGACGGTCTTGGCCAAGTACCGTTGAAGCAACGCTGCGACGAGTCGGAGTGCCTCACTTGGTCGGGGTCAGTGGATTCGTGGCCGTTGTAGCTTTTCTCGGGTGTTTGCGAATCCAGCGTTCCTGTTCGTCGTGGTCTGCTTCAAGTACTTTATACTTTTCTTGCTGCTTGAAGTCTGGACGCGCGAGAGGAACACCTAGAAAAATAAACGTTCGTTGGTCGGCACGACAGTGTAACTGAGCGACGCCGTCGGCCCTACTGCGCAAGCGCAGTAGGGTTTTTTCATGCTTCGTTTGCCACACGATAGATGGCGCTTGCCTCTCAGCATTATCAAATTTGGCAATTTTCGTCACATCTCTAATTATGCTACAAAAGGTGGATCTGAATATTATTTAACAAAGCTTTTAGAAAACATTCGCCGGCTATTTATTGTTTATGATCGCGGTGCTGGTGAGGTAGGCTCCTACCCAATAGGCGACGTGGATTCGGCTGACGTGCTGCGGTTCCGCGGATGCATCGCATTGAAGAGGCAGAGAGCTTTCGAAGGAAAGAAGGCGCAAAAGAGTCCAGTTTTCTTTTAAAAGTTCTATAGCGAAGAATTTTTTTTGGCTCCCTTTTTTTGTGTTTTTGTGTTTCTTTTCACACCTTTTACGACGATCGGTGGATGAAATTCGATTTCAGAATCGTTTCATGGTCCCTTTAACTAACACCTTTTTCGTTCTTGTCATTACTTTTTCTCGAGGGACACACGCCACTCAGGCCTTTGTGGCCTTTTGCATCTGCCTGCCATCCCAATATGCACCCAAAACACGCACACGCACACACACACACACACGCGCGCGCGCGCACGCACGCACGCACGCACGCACACTCCCCCCCCCCCCCCCCCCACACACACACACACAAAGATGACGTGCACACGCGAATAGTTCATTCAAGCCTGAATTTCAGCGCAGTGTGCTCGTTGTTTATATCCTAAAGCCACGGTCTAACCGCTGACAGAGGTCAGGCTCTATCAAGATAGTGGACTCGGTGCTTTATCTTGATGGTAGCTTGATTTCTTCTAGCCAAAGTTGCTTGTAATATGGGTTCTGAAAATCTTTTCATGTGTGTTCTAAATGCATTTCCTTGGGTAACGTAGCTGATGCGTTATTTAGCTCCACGGAATCCATGCAGATAAAGAAATATCGGATAGTGATCTCTGCCCATTGTATCGGGGTGTCTGATCCAGTTTATGCACACGCCTGTGGAACGAGCAGTGATGCCGATGTTGTACGTATAAGGAGTGCGAAAGAATGACGGACTGCCGGTCATTTGCCCCATCAAGGTCGCACTTTTCTGAATATTTTGCTAAAGCCCGGGCACGAGTATCATCTCTGCTCGCTCCCCAAAGCATGTGATGGGCATTACAATCGCCGCAGACTAAAATTGGATCATCACAAAGTTGACAGATTTATTTTACAACTTCTGAAACCTTGATTCCGCTTTTTTCCAGTGCGGTCATATACAGATGCCACGCACAAAATCTGCCCGGCCAACATGACGCGCGCTGTTATAACCTCTATATATTGAGTGCGCAAGTCGCTCGTGTCAGTATGGTGTTGTGGAACAGCTTTTCGGATACAAAAGGCTGCACTTACATTTAGGAAGCTACTTTTTTCAAGGATTTTGGTAGCGGGAATACCCAGAAATGCTGCGGTCACGAGGAAGACCCGGTTAACTCAATGCAGATATCGGGATTGAGGAATGTCTTAAGTATACAAAGAAAGCTCCGCATGACGACGTTGAAGTACAGCACCGTTCCACTGCATGAGAATCGGAAAACGTCGTTGTTTTGCTTTCGGGTTTGGGTGACGCTTTGAGGTCAACCCCTGCGCGAGTCCGCCCACAAAATGACAACCGAGGAAAAGGTAGAAGAGGACACGGAGATTAGGCACGCGGAGAACGAATCCAGGGTTAACGCTGCATCTCCTTCATCTGTATGACAAATGAATGTATCGAATGCATATATCGGACCTTTAATATATACATAGCGTGCACGCGACGTTATCGCCCCGTGCTGGTAATCCACTTTGGGTCATTCCTACTTTTTCTTGCCGAGAAAAAAAATCCAGTTTCTGAAGATGCATTCTGCGGAAGGTACGCGCTCAGCAGCAAGGACGCCACAATGGCCGCTCATGTGACGTCAGTGGAAGTCATGTAGTCGCCTCGAGATTCGATCGGCATGGCTCATGTGGTGAAATGCTGAACTACGTACGCTTTGTTTCACACTAAAGGCCGGTTCAGACACTTGCGTTTGAGTGCGTCTGACTGCGTTGCGTCGAAAACCGAAAGCGAGTAACCGGCACATCTGTGCTTCGTACGAAGCGTGCAATCCAATTCAAGGAATCATCTTGAAACGTGATATAAGCAGCAGGAATGTCTTGGTTTCTCGCAGCCGCAACGCAGTCAAACGCAGTCAAACGCAACTGTCTGAACCAGGCTTTACTTGGAAAAAAACGAATGCTACGAACGCGAGGCAGAACCATAGGAGGCGTCAATGCAGCGCTCGCGCACTGGAGTGAACTGCTCAGAGCTCGCGCTCTGTATTCTTGCCCGTGCTCTGTGCCACTAGTATGAATCAGTGCCCTGTATAGACCTTTCCAAAAACGAGCTTTTGGCCGGTGCCATTTTGAGCGTTCGTGCGTATGGCGCGTGCTTTGCTCGCTTTCCGAAGCGACGAACACGCACGTGCTGGGCTGTGAAGATCGCACGCTGGACTGTGATTTTGTAAACATTGGAAAGGTCTATATTGGCGACGTGACCGATCGAAAGCGTCGCGGTGGTCAGCCCTCCACGATTGGCCGAATGCTGACTTTGACGTCAGCAAAGGATTCCTCATCGACGGAAATAAGAGTAATGTAAGAACTTCGATTTTGACGGTGTTGGCAGTATTGATATAAAAGCGCAATGATTTCCAGCTTCCACCCTGATAATTACAAACACCATCGAACTTCTTGTTCGCAAGGTAATGACGTCGCGAGAGGGAACCGTAAGAGGGCGCCGCCCAAACATCTCGCAGCTAATAGAGAGTTTCGTCAATGGGAGGTGCGGGCAGAGCCAGGGCGTGCACCAGACTCGGAAAGAGGGCTTGGCATGCTCTCTTGACCAACCAGAAGCCGAAACGAATCCCCTAGCGGTGGTAGCGAGAAACAGTTCTGATCAAATGTATATGTTCGTATATGGTTTTAATAATCGCGTAAGAGTGAGGTGTAGTAACTCTTTGTGGTTGAAAATAGGGTGCACGTGATGTTTCGATCATGATCATGCTGAAAGATGTAAGAAACGAATGCGCCGCTCAACTCTGTTTTGCTCGGACAGAGTGTGACCGCTCGGACGGCAGATCACCGGCCCTCGGCGCTTGGCGTAAGGATTATGTCGATCGTTCCGCGAGTCGCACTCTTCCACCATCATTTTGGATGAGCGTGATTGAAACATCACGTGTACCATATTTTCAGTCACCGAGAGTTACTCCGATGCACTTATCAGGTTTGCTTCTCACGACCACCGCCAGGGTATTATTTCCGGCTTCTGGTTGGCCACATTCGAATTCCTGAAGACGTCCTGGAACACGCCCAGCCCGCTTTCAGCCACCTGATTTGTCTCCTATACTTCCCAACGAATGGCCAAACTCTCTACATATACGGCTCTGGTATGGATCAGAGCCGTTTATTGACAGAGTTTGGCCATATATTGGTTTGAATAGGCGAGCAGCTCGGGGCCAACCACAGGCCGCGAAAGAGCCCCTAGCGGTGCTCGTGTGATCTAAATTTGTGCCACGACTATACACCAACCCACTGTTTACAAACAATCCCGCTTTGCCCACACCAAGTGTGGGCACTGCGCGTGCGCAGAAACCGAATTGGCGCGGCGCGAAGCGTTTGCGCAGGCGCAGTACCGACAGCAGCTCCACCGCAGTGGCGTGACGTCAGTGAGTTGAGTTGGTCTATACTTCGTTTCACCTTACGTGCCAGCGAAGGCAAAACTGGAAGCGTGAGCACGGAAGCTCCGTGCGTTCAGGCTTTGCTCGAGCGCGCGAGCTGGGGAGAAATGCAAAAAGCGCTGGTCTCGCGCTTCTAGCTTTGGCTTCGCTCGCAGATAAAGTGAAACGAAGTATAATTTGAGCCGTGCCGAGCGGAACTCCGCGTCTCAAGACGCTCGCGCACCCCACCCTTTGCACTGCTTTCTTTCAGCCAGTCTCAGGACGCTGTTCTAGCAGTGCAGACAAAGGCATGGGCACGAGCGCGTGGCTTTGAAAAGTGCCTCCTATGCACGAGGTCTCGTACAAACAAAAGCGTTTCGCTGAGCTAGGCTCACGCACCTGTGCCTTTGTCTTCACTGCAGACATTTGTGAGATGGAGTAGAGGTCTCCTGATTGGTCGACGCTGTGTCTCAAATTTAGTTTACGCTCTAAGCGTGGGGGGAATATTCGGCGCTGGCGGCGGCCTTTGCTCCGCCTATTGTCCAAACTCTCCTAATATACGGCTCTGCTATGGATGCTCCGTCTTCATCCGCGTTGTGGACAGATGGAATCCCCACGTGCATTATAGACAACCATGGATGAAGAAAAGCACGCTTCCCCTAAATTCATTCTGGGTCTCGAGGCGAATACTCTGTCGCAACATAAAGATCAGCAGCAGACTTCCCTGAGCGCTCGATGCCCTTCGGTATGTTTGACTTCCCGTGCGCCTAAGTGCTATGGAAGGTAGAAAGTTCGCGCTGGAGGGGTATCATCTACTGCTGATGGGGTATTCACTGCACACCATTTTTGTGGGTGCTGTTGAGAGCGCATGCTCAGAACGAGCTCACCTTACTAGGCTGCTAAGACCGGTAATCTTGGTGGTGAGGAATGCACGTTGCCAAAGAACTCCGGAAGTTCGCCGTCAGCACGCGCTCATGCAGCGGTCGCGCACACAGCTATGCGCGCCAGTGAATACCTCTTTAGGTCTCTACAAAAAAAAAAACAAAAAAAAAACAACGTAGAACGGGGACGGGAGAGTGTCGATTGCAATTGCATTCAATTCGGATGACAGATTTTATCCGCTTCCAATCATTTTAGAGCGCAGCTCTTAGGCGCCCGTTTCCGGCTTGAGCGGCGTCGGCGTCGGCGTAACCGCGCGGTGGATGATGGGTAAATTTCCCCGCTAAATTTAGCGGAAAAAATTCCCCGCTAAATTTAGTAGAAAAATTTCCCCACTAAATTTAGCGGAAAAATTCCCCGCTAGATTTAGCGGAAAACTTTCCCCGCCAAATATAGTGGAAAACTTTCCCCGCCACATTTAGCGGAAAAATTTCCCGCTAAATCTTGCGGAAAACTTTCCCCGCTAAATTTAGCGGGGAGTTTTTTCCGCTAAATTTAGCGGAAAAATTTCCCCTAGATGGGAGGCGAGCAGGAGAGGAGGAGGGGCATAGCCTCCTCTCCGTACCTTCCCCACCTCCTCCTCAAGAGCTGCGCTCTAATTCGGCGTTACAGGGGATTGTAAACGGCTTTCATTTTTTTATGATACCCATATCCAGATCATATTTTAAACGCTGTCCCTCCTAAAAATTGCACACACACACACACACACACACACACACACACACACACGCACGCGCACACACACACACACACACACACACACACACACACACACACATACACAGATATGCATATATATATACCTCGTTTAAACAAAAAGTTGAGGAAAAACAAAAAAAAAAAAAAAAAAACAGGGGTTGCGACAGCGATTTTCACGTGAGCAGTCGTTGTCTATATCTCACTCAAGAGATGTCTGCTCGTACACGCTTGCCCCCCACCCGTTCCGAAATTTACTGCATGACCCTTTTTTTTTTTTTTTACATACTTCGTTCGGCGGTAGAAGAAAAAAATCGACGCGGCAATAAAGTATAAATCGCCCTCCCTCCGTGCGGCAGCAGACAGACGGGGAAGCAAGATTAAAAAAAAAAAAAGAAGTGAAATTTGATATAGCCCTTACATTTCAAACGATAGCGTATATGTCACGCCGGTAGCCCATTATTGCGGTTCGTATATCGATTTCACGCGAAGAAATGTCTGCGCACACATAAAAAAGAAAACGGTTGTTCTTTTTACGCGTGTAATATATCGTATAGTATATAAACAACGAGGAGGGAAAGCTCGCCTGTCAGAAGGCGACATGGAAATGGCCACTGAACACAGACACTTAGACGACGAGAACGCGAGAAGAAAAAAAAAAAAAAGAAGGTAAGCGGGGGGAAGGGGGGGGGGGGCAGATTGAAAACACACAAACAGGAACAATCCCTTCAGGCGAGAACGAAAGTGAAAGGACGGACACACACACACACTCACGGAAAGACACAAAAAAAGCGAACGAAAGAATAAAAAAGAAAAAAAAAAACATTCCGACGACGGTTACGTTTGAAAGAGAGGATCGCTTCCTACCTAAAATTATACGTATTGGAATCTGCTAAAAAGCAAAAAAAAAAAAAAAAGAGGAAATATATAAAAACTCAAACGACGCGCCGACAGGAAGCCGGACATTTACGTCGTCTCTTTTTGTTTATAGCGGGGAGGAGCGAACAATGAGACAGAAAAAAATAAGTCAGGAAAGAGAAAGGGGGGTAAAACGGAGGAGGGAAGGAGAAGAGTGATGGATGAGCGCGTGGACGAGACTAAGCGCCGCGGCTCCAGAGCGCGCCACTAATGACCGCCACACATCGGAGACATCAGCGCGTCGCTGCCGGTGTCTCTCGTCGACAGGGAGGAAAGGGGGACGCTGTATTCCGGTCGCCCCGAAGCTGAGAGTGCGGCAGAAGCTGCGAGCGCGTCGGACCACTCGATCACGTTCTCGCTCATACCCTCGCTCAAACAGCTGGGTCAGCTGGTCAAAGGGATGCGGTTCATTGGTCCGGCGAGAGCCTAGCTCCCACCGCACTGTCAGCGAAAGGATGAACGGAGCAGCTGCTACTCTTCCGGCTGGCACAAGCCACGGATTCGCCAAAGCTCAGACGTTTATATATAGTATATTTTTTTCTCCCCAAGAGTCTGGTGTTGAAAAGTCGATGGCTCTTTGTGTACCTTCGGTCTCAAGCCTCTCCATGCCAAAAAAATAGGGGAGAGGGGGGGGGGGGGGGGCGGGACTGAAATTTTAAGTTACGAGAAAAATCAGTGAATGAACGAAAGGCGTGGCGCTACTCTGTGAGCGCGCGGTTTTGGCAGGTCATTTTGCATGCGCGACGGAGTCTGCCCTCGTGAGACGTTGTAGCGTTTCTGGAGGGCTGGCTTTGTTTGGGGTATACGGCTGTTTTGTTCTTACGACAAGCAAGTGAGGGTGGCCGGTGTGTTCGCGTTTGCCGCATAAAACAATGACGAATTGTTTTATGGAGAAGCATCGCCGGAAGCAAGTTTTTAGCGCTTCGGTGCCTAACAATGCAGGCAAAAGCCACCTGAAACTCAACCTAGAAAGCAACACGGTGGACCTGTAAAATGAAATTAAAACTCTAGCAAGAAAAAACAAAATAAATGTCGCTAGTATGTAGAAAAAAAAGGAACTTGGATTTTCTACTGGGTCAAACATTACTGCGCGAAAGATAAATATACCTGCCACAAGGAAAAAAAAATGTAGTGCCTCTATTCAGCCACGTGTAAGAAAAGGAACAATAATAATAAGAACAGCAATAACAAAAAGAAGAACATTCCCATGCCTTACTTATTTCACAAAATGTATCTTCCCCCGCCCTATTTACATTCCCTCTCGTTGGCATACCAAATTATATCCCGACTACATTCCCTTCATCTTGCCTTGCTCCTACATCGCCGGGCTCGAACAACATTCCTGGTTCGATAGCACCCGTCACAGACACCCGAGCTTTTTACAAATGCTAGAACCAAATATTTATTCCTTACTGAGCGTTTCTAACCAATTTTGTTTTCACCATAGCTCGTTTCAACTCTACTCAATTGGTTGTTAGTTTCTTTTTTCATTCCTATATGATTATATTAAACTCCATCTCACAAATGTCTACAGTGCAGACAAAGGCAGAAGTACGTGAGCCTAGATCAGCAAAATGCTTTGTTTTCACAAGCACCGGCGCATTGAAGGCACTTTCCAAAGCCAGGGGCTGACGCCCACCCCATTGTCAGCATTGCAGATGTTCGTGCGATGGTGTAGAGACAAAACATTCAGCTTGAAATCTGGCGGAGAAACGACGGAGGGAGCCGGTTGGAGAGAAAAAGGGTTGGGTGGGGGGGGGGGGGGGGGATTTGTACGAAACAGCTTGACTAGTCGCGAGTGTTCCAAAATTCTTCGAAGCAGAACGACGACGAGCATCGCATAGAAACGAGTCCGGAATCGCGCCACTTACCGGGAGACGAGCTCAGCGAAGCAGCGAGAAGAACACCGCCCACCATCGGTCTACCAACGCGAACTCCAAGAGACGCGGATATACGTCATCAGGTCCTTTGTAAGACACGAAATATTATCCCCCCCCCCCCCCTTTATCTCCCTCGAAACAAAATCTGAAGCTAGACAGGTATTAATGTCACACTGCATGCCACCCTTCGTGTCCAAAAAGAAAGAAAAGAAAATGATCCATCGGCGCCGACACCGAGCACTGATCCCCAGCAGTAACGCCAGGGGAGTAATTTCCCGCCGACCCAACAAATTGCACAGGGGCCGTTCGCAGCCCGCGTCTGGCAGATTTCGTCCAGAGAGTCGGGAGAGGACGCCGCTCCCTCGTCTCCGACCAAGAGAGAAATTTTCGGAGCGCGTCTGTTTCTGTATTTTGTTTGTTACGCTGCGTGGCGTACGTGTTGCCTCCCATCTCCAGTCGAGAACATCATCCCGAGCGTTTCAGTTTCTTGCCCTTCCTCGTCTCCCACCTACACAAAAAGGAAACGATGGACAAATGTTTTCTGGAAGTTGGAACCGATACCGGGGTAAATTTACAGCCAAGAGACTCAAATTTATATTACGAATCCTGAATATCTGAGAAATACAAATTGGGTGTCGCTTAATTCCTTCGCTCTCGGCGGCGCAGACTTCGGCGAGGCTCCGAGTGCTTTCAGTAATGTTTCGTTCCTGCACTCAGTGCATTTGTTTCTCCAATCTTACGGGCGGTACATGCCGAGCAATGAATAGACGCATTCTTCCTCTCAACCAAAAATCGAGAATCTAAACGCACGTGTTAATTTCATTTTGCATGTTATCATTTCTGATAATTAACGAAATCAACTGCCCACCCCCCTTTTTCGCTTTTCGTTCCTTTTTTGAAGAAGACAGGTAAAACCCCGAGCTCAGACTAACTCATACGGCTACTAAAACTCTCCACCTATCTTTCTTTTTCTCCCTCTCTCTTTAAAAAAAAAAAAAAGAAAACGAGAAATGTACGCGCAGCAAGCACTTTAAAAAAAAAAATAATAATAAAAGCGGCATTTGACCTTTTTTTACCAGGTTTTGTATTAGGCAAATTATTGGTTTGGAGCAGTCACTGACGCTCTTGAAGCAGATGCCAACAACTGTTTTTTTTTGCTCATTACTTGAAATGGAAAAAAAAAAATGATTGCATCGCTAAATGGAACGAAACAGCCTTCTTTTTTTAGAAATAAGCCTCAGGTTAGACTGAATTTCGTTTACAATAGGTTTATTTTTCGTATATATAAAATGAAGCATAGCGGGACACTTTAGTTCCGGTGAAGCGTCTACCTATCCATTTTTACACTCGCGTAAATTCCCGGCAAAAACCAGCATATCCGCTAAGACGTCTATCAATAAAAACACGACCTTCCAAGTTCTCTGAACATACAAAACTCAAAAATATCATAATAAATTGAAAAAAAAAAGAACGACCATTCATGTATAATATAAAACCTACCTACAGAAGTGATTCAAAAAATATTATTGCGTTTTAGCTGAGTCTGAACCAGGGTCGAGTCGAAGTTCGCTGCCCCTTCGCTTGACTGCTGCACGGAAACTGCTCTGACGACCGTATTTATTCAAATACAGCCCCGCGTTTCCTTTTATTCCCTTTCACGGCACATATTTTGAAAAGTAGAGGTCAGCCTACAGTCAATACCAAAGAAAGTCGAACTGTAATAGTACTGCGCATATTTTTCGAGTGAATCACGCCAACCCAGGCGGTCCCCATGCCAGTTGCTACTCCTAACACTCCGGTGCACAGCGGTGAAGCTTGACGCACGCGCGCAGGTGCGAGGCGATTAAGGTTGATGCCGCCCCGGCGTGGCGGCATGTGGCCGACAGGATAATAAAATTATATCATCGGGAGTAAAACGCCCTGGTTCTGCCTTATTACAGTAACCATCACCCCACTATTTTGCGCCTCTTTCACGCGATTGCTAGCTCCTGACATCGTCTGAAACTTCAGACGATGGCGGGGCAAGAGCGGTTGACGAGCAATTTCTATATTTCGTTTCACCTCTGCGATACCAGCCAGTGCAACCAATCCCACAGCGGCGAAAGGGCAACATCGTGGAATTCATCTTTTTGTGCGTGTTCGTTATTGACTTTTAGTGTAGTACGTGTGTGTTGGGTTTGTGTTTGTTTTAGACTTCGACTGTGCTCTTACCCGAGATAGAACGAACTATACGGTGAGTAGAGACGCTGGGGAATACATATGTGTACCATTTGCCTTTTGTTATACATCTCTAAATATTAAGACAGGCGTTTTTGTTTTTTTTGCTTCGTTTAAGTTTCTTTTGGCGCAGGTGTGGCGAAATGTTCAGCAAAAATGGCATTCTGGCGCAAGATGTAGCATACTTTTGTCCATGCCGCAGTCTGGCGCAAATGACGCAGCCTTTCCATCGCTGACAAAATGAGGTGAGAGACACTAGAAAATAACCAACTTCTTGGCTCCGTTCGCGCGAGCGTAGACTAAAAAGCGGCGAAACGAAAAAATAAGATCGTCGCGTCAAATAAAGTCGGCTCGCACTCACCGGCGCACTGCAGTTTTTGCAGCAGTCTTTATATATCCGGCAGCAAATTTATAAGTTCTGAGAAGACAAAAAAAAAAAACAACAACAAATCTAGCGAAGTGAAACTAGCCGAAGCATCGATTCACGCGAAATCTTGAACATAAACTCGGAACAGCCGCGCTGCCAAACGCCTCAGGAATCCGGTTAAACCGCCACTGAACCACGACCAGCCGAGGCTATCTCTAACGACGAGATTGTGTATACGTGGCAGGGTTGGTGTAACTCTTCGAATTACTCGCAAGATGTAGTCAAACCGCGGCCCTCACGCCCTAGTAATCATCACGCCCATATGGTATATGATGGAACATCCGAGATCACGTTCTCCGTACTCGTTTGCTCGCTAGAGACGAAGCGTTCACTACTGCGTAAACTTCAAGATGCACGGTTATTATACTCCTCTTCACACTACGTCTGACCGCAGTCGACGTTCCGATCACCGTGAATGCGGCGTGAATGCGGCGATTCACAAATCATGCGCCATAAACACGGCGTAATCGTGCGCTTTTTTTTTTTTTTTGCGGGCGTGATTGGTTTAGTTGGTGAGAACAAACGCGCAAAAGACGATGAGCGCCGTGACCCTGCACTTTTTGGAGCAGCTTGATTGGCTCGGCCGGATTGTCGGGCTTAGTGCGAAACAGGGTGAAGAGACTTTTTTTGCAAGGGTGCCGCCATCTTGAATTGTGGTTACTTCCAGTATGGGCGAAAACATAGTTTTGCTGTCGCCACGCCGATAGAAGGCATTTAGGACATAAACGTAACCGTCACACATTCTCGTTTTGCCTCCCCTCTATTTTTTACTACTTGCAGGTTGAAACGCTTTGATATTTTTTTCGTCGCCCATACCGGATATGCCTACTTGACGGTCGGGGGCGAGAGTAAGCGGAAAAGCTCTATAGACAAACGCAACTCACTGTTGCACGCCCCTGCTGTAAAGCTGCGCAGACGATTCCCTCCTCCCTAATTTGGTTTCTGCGCACGCGCAGTGCCCACACCTGGTGTGGGCAAAGCGGGCTTCTTTGGAAACGCTGTGTTGGTGTGTATTAGATCGATTGTCTTCTTGCCATTAGCGACGTGGGCGACCAAAAGCGCCGGTCAGCTTTCCTAAATTTTCACGAATGGCCAAACGACGAGCGTAAAGGTCCGTTCACACTCTTGCGACCGAGTACGACTGAGAGAGACGAGATCTCTTAAAACTTCTTAAATTTTTTTAGAACGAGGGAACATACTGGCATTGTGGCGCCATCTATGCGGTGACCCTGGAACTGCATTTCACAAGAGCGAAGGTTTTGCGGGATTTCCGAGGTCAAATGTGCGTAATACCCATAGAAAGGCTCGTTTATAACATTGACAAAAGGTTTTCGAGCCAAGAAAGAAAGGATAACGCGCGAGAGAAATAAAAAAATATGCCGGACCGCCGAGTTTACACTGCTTCCCAATAGATGGCGCCAGTGTGTCCTCTGGTTTAAGAAGTTTTAAGGAACCCAGGTTTAAGAGGTCGCAAGAGTGTGAACGGGCCTTAAGAGCACCGTCGGAGACTGTCAACTTGATCGGTGTTAGTTTCAGACTGCAATGGCTCGTGACTTATACTGTGCTTTTTTTTTTCTTTTAACGCATCTTCGAACTTGTCTTCGTAACTGATGATAAGTAGCCAGGATGAGAACTCGTGACGTCACGGCGAGAGAAATCCTGGCCGTGACGTCACGGATGGAGCCCCTAAAAGAGCGCCACGGAAACGTCTCACTCACAGAATGAGAGCGGCACCTCTTCCGGATGCCCGACCTCCTGCAGGCGCCCGATGCCTTCCTCCGTGTCTTGGCTGCGCGTGCACGCTCGGTGCTCGCGAGACGACGAAGCGTGGTGCGTCTGGCGTCCTAACCCGCCCGTACATCAAAAGTGGTCCCGAAGAGGCAACAAATCACGTCGCAGAAGCCGCAGTGTCCAGCTGTTGGACGTAGCGATCCTGGCGACTGGGCCTAGGAATGCCGGCGAAAGAAAGCACGAGCGAACGCGAGTGTCACTGTCGTCACGGCGTCCCAACTTCTGGCTGTCGAAGCTTCCGAGGACTGCCACACTGGAGAGCGACCTGCGGCGGAACAGGCGTCTGCCACATCCAGTGCCGCTGTTGGGACGCCGCCGGGATCGCGACCGGCGACAGCATGACGCTTGTATGACGTCATCAGGCGGAAATCGAGAGACCACCTTTTTGGACGCGGTAAACACACCAGTCGGAGACGCCTTCCAAGCAGTATAGCGTTATCGAAGGTAGGAACGACCTCCCTGCCGTTCTAGTCTCGTCAGTGGCTACAGATGTGACGCGTGGCCTCGCCTCGCCGCTTTCCTCCGAGTGAAAAAGTAGAGTTGACGCCCGCCGTTCGCCGCATAAAGTGGCTCGGTCAAACTGGTTGGTTCCATGAAATGAATGCTCACTTTATTGGTTCGCACACGGTTACGCCGGGCACACAACGGGCGTCCTTCCTTGCCGGCTGAAAAATAGAATGTGGCCACGACTCCTACTTGGTCTCCAACTCGGTTCAAGGACCCAGTCTCGGAAGATTGGTTCTCCGTGCGACGGGAAACGTGCCGCCTCGACGACGTGGCACGGCGAGACGAAAGACAGCCTAGATTTTAGAGAGGGAGCAGCTGAATCCGCGAGGAGCGGCTGCAATTTAATGGCGGACGGCTTTGGGGCAGTTTGGTTGAGAGTGAACGCGGTCAGTAAACCACGTGACCCCGCTGGGGGCAGCTGGAAACACTCTGACATCTAGGCACATTAGGAGACGGCGACGCACGGTCCCGCCGCCCTCGCTCGTCAAATGGCCTCAATCGCTGCGTCCGGCAACAGTTGGCGTGCCGAATTGCTCGAAAACTTGGCACGCGAGTCTCCAAATCACCACGAATATAAATTTACTCTGACAATTCTCGCGCGAAGCTAGGTCGCCTAAGTTCCGGGAGTTTGGGAGAAAAAAATAACCCTGTTTATCTTGCCGCATTGATGAACGCTGAGTCTCCGCCAAAAAAGCTGGGCTAGCTGCTGGGAACAGCTGCCAAAGTTTCGGAAGTTACCGTAAACAGATTTCAAAGTTTAAACGACTTTCGG
Source organism: Ixodes persulcatus (assembly GCA_013358835.2). Classification (NCBI taxonomy): domain Eukaryota; kingdom Metazoa; phylum Arthropoda; class Arachnida; order Ixodida; family Ixodidae; genus Ixodes; species Ixodes persulcatus. Next base: position 193,465 of record JABSTQ010010575.1, read on the forward strand.
TTTTTTTTTTTTTTCAGTTAAAGAATAGGGGCAACGAAACCCGCGAATACGTGGAGATGATTAATGGTGCCTGCTACGGAGAACAACCTTAAATTTCACCAAGACAATTTTTGAAAATCGCTTACAACTTTGAAATCAGGTAATGGAAAGTTCTGAAATGTTGGCATCTTGCCCCTAACTACCATAGCTAGTAGCTACTTTTGAAGGGAAACTGAGAGTTTGACGACACGTTGCTTATTTATTCGGTGAGAAAAAACGGTTCTCTTTTCTTCCAGATATCCCAGACATCCCAGAGACCCCTCCCGTGAAAAATGTCTCCCGCAAGGGAGGCGAAACGTTTCATTAGACTGTTCGTTTTGTTACGTCAAGCCAGTTCTCATTTACCTTTTTTCAAGAAGAAGCTGTCACAAGTGCTTTGTACAATAAATCAAATTTGTGTTCCACTCTCGACCGCTGTTTTCCAATTCCGACTCCCGGATGACTGTTCTTGCTTTATTCGGATGTCTGCCTGCGGAATAAGGATCAAGTCGTTTCACGCTTTTTTTTTTATGTTCGCAATTCTAACGTTGTGCATTTATTCCCCACTCCTTCGTTTCGCGCTTTCGCCGTTAGGCCGCGAAAGTTTTCGTTGTGTATTTCGACAGGCACGGGCTCGCCGTTTCTAAAGGTTGCGACTTTGCCGCTGGGTGGCGTTACCTCCTTTAGAGTCACGAATACTGAAATTGAACATAGGCTACGTACATTTCCATTATATCAAACAAACCCCTGCTGCACCCTCTTGTCACTTTAGGCCCGAGACCTCCTCATATTATTTTTCTCAGAAAATGACTCGTAAGGGTTACGCTTCCTTGAAGTTGTAATTGCTTTCGTAACCATACTACACACAGCCACTGCCTCTTACCAGTCTGTGTCAATCGAACGATAGTAGGGATTTTTATAATAGGGGTCCCCAACGCCGTGGGTCCCTCGAGCTGCTCGGAGCACCCAAAGTGTTGATACCCGCAATAAAATCCCTAATATTGCTGTACCTAACCTACACTCAAGCCGCCAAGGAGGATGCTCAAATGCAGATACATGTGCTAAATGCACTGTCGTAACCTGCATGAAGGCCGGTTCAGACACTTGCGTTTGAGTGCGTTTGACTGCGTTGCGTCAAGAACCGAAAGCGAGTCACCGGCACATCTGTGCTTCGTATGAAGCGTGGAATCCAATTGAAGGAATCATCTTGGCACGCGATATAAGCAGCAGGGATGTCCTGGTTTCTCGCCGCCGCAACGCAGTCAAACGCAGCCAAACGCAACTGTCTGAACCAGGCTTGAGAGATTCAATATTCCGTCTCACCTCAGCATGGACTTAAGCCTGGCTCAGACAGTTGCGTTTGACTGCGTTTGACTGCGTTGCGGCAGCGACAAACCAGGACATCTCTGCTGCTTATATCGCGTGCGAAGGTGATTCCTTGAATTGGATTCCACGCTTCATACGAAGCACAGATGTGCCGGTGACTCGCTTTCGGTTCTCGACGCAACGCAGTCAAACGCACTCCAACGCAAGTGTCCGAACCGGCCTTACTTCGAAGGCTGTGCAAGCGCGAGCGGCTAGCCTTGACTGCCTTGGCTGGAGCACTCGCTGCACGAACGCTCGTGCAGCGAGGTCCATGCTGAGGTGGGAGGAAATGTATTGACGAATGCGCGTGCAAAGTGCCACTTATTTTCTATGTTTGCTTTAGAAGGGTTAGTGTTGCAGATGCCAGCACGCCCAGCGCGGGTAACTACACTCGCAGTATGCTCCTTGGTGTTTGGGTAATCTTAGGGTGCCTCAATGCCCTTCTGTTTAGGGTGATGCCATCGTTTGTAGTACCCGATGCCGACAGCACGCGCTCACAGGGAAAATACAAAGAAATCGCAGGAAACAAAATGTCGATGTAGCACAGTCAGCGCCACGAGCGCGTGCAGGGACACGCCCTTTCACGCGCTTCAGAACAAAAAATAAAAATAAGCGTTCGAAACAAAATGGCCAGATGTCATCACCCCAAGCAAAGCGCACATGAAGGCACCCTAGGTAATCTAGGGTGCCTTCATGCGCGCTTTGCTTTGGCCCGAGTCCCACTAGAGCAACAAACGAAAACAACCGACGCCGACAAGACTCGAACACATGCAGCACGCTCGCGATGGTATAGACCTTTCCAAAAACGAGCTAGTGGCCGGTGCCATTTTGAGCGTTCGTGCGTATGGCGCGTGCTTTGCTCGCTTTCCGAAGCGACGAACACGCACGTGGTGGGCTGTGAAGATCGCACGCTGGACTGTGATTTTGTAAACATTGGAAAGGTCTATACATCTGGCTGGGTTTTAGACGTTCCGTACTCATGAAGTAAGCACGAGCGATGGCGAGCTTGCCAAAGATACCCTCTCGTGCATGATACTCGTGTTTGAGCATAGCCTCCTTTATTCTACAAATCCTGTGAAATCGCGAAAGACTCTGGTTTGAGGCTTGTCGCTGTAGGTTGTTTCTGTTTGTCGCTCTAGCGGGACTCGGGCATATGGGCGATGACATCTAACCATTTTGTTCCGAACGCATTTTTTTTTTGAAGCGCGGAAAAGAACGTGCCCTTGCACGCTCTCCTGGCGCTGACTCTGCTACGGCGACATTTTGTTGTCGCCGAATTATTTGTATTTTCCATGTGAGCGCGTGCTGTCCGCATCGGGTACTACAAAGGATGGCATCACCCTAAACAGAAGGACTTTGAGATGCCCTATAGGGTAATCTAGCAAAATGTCCGCAAGCAATCGTGGCAGTGACTTCTGCGGTGGTCCAATACCAATTCCTTTCAGTCTTGCGAACACGTGGTGGATCAAAAAGCGCGCGCGTTGTTCAGTGCAGACGGTGGCGTAGCGTCTCGTCGTCTATATGATCGGACGCTGCGACGGGGCCGGCTTCTCTATTGATTCGGCTTCGACTACGCGGAGACCACGGCCGCAGGACCGCTTATTTATAGGGTCCCGGTCGTGGGCTAATGACTGGCCTGCTGGCTGACATCGGTTTTCGATTAGCCGCACCGCTTAAGTGGACGCCCAAACAAAAGAGCCTTCCGGGCTGGCCAACGACGCAACGTCATGACTAGCGGAACCACGTAGCGCCGCCCAGCAGCTTGCGTCAGCATCGCCGTCAGCGCGTCTCGCAGCGTCTCACAACGAGATCCACTAACGATGACGTCATCCTCAGGCCTTGCGTCATAGCTGGTATCGGACGAGCGCGGCAGCGGCGACGGCGACGCGGGGCCTGGACTCCTGCCGCCGACCTGGATCGGCCAAGAGGAAAATCGCGTAGTCGACATTGCAGCCGAGGCCGCCGAGTCGACGGAAATCTCGCGGATTAGCCGTTCCCCGGTCTGTGCACGACGATAAGGACAATTCCCTCGGCGTCGCTCGCTTCTCCGGCTGACTGTCTGTCGCTTGCTTCTTGTCGTCCGCTTAATCAAGGTGGCGGTGTACCCAATCCCGGACAGGAGCAGCGGCTCCGGTCCTGTTCAGCTTAGGACGACCTCTCGGAGAGACCCGTTTCTTTTCGTTGTTCTTTTGTTTTGCACTCTTATTTGTGCCTCCATAGTCTGCCGAGGAGACAGAAGAATTGTGCAAATAGTTTGCTGCGATGCACTTTTGGTGTTGCTTGTTTGACCTTATCGGATCGTCGGCTGTGACGTCAGAAAAATGGTGCGTCCGTACTGTCCGGCTTAGTGACGCCCAATTTGCATCGGGGAATTGGAAGGGCGGAGCCTTTCGTGCAGTTATTATGCAGCAACAGACTGAGCACTGTATTCGTGGCTTCGTGACACTTACGGCCAGATCGAGGAGGCTGCGTTTCTGAATGATCAATTTTTGAGAAGCAAAAAACGTTCGCGGTTCTCGGGTATGCAAAGCCCGTTGAAATTTCTGGTTGCCTGCAACGTAACACCGTCGTCCGAGCTGAGAAAAACGAAGGAGTCACGAGCACGTCCAGATATCACTGGCCGAGCCTTTTGTTCAGTACGCTTTTTAAGTAACATTGCGTCGTGAAGGTTTCGAATCGTACCGGTCTCAAAAAAGAGCGAACCGCTTCACCTAATGGACCTTTTCCGAGAAGCGTTCTGCGCAAGCGCGAGCACTCGATGCCAAGCGGCGGAAGTCGGTACTAGAAATCGAAGGAAATTCGGAAGGAGGCTGTGGATCAGCGAGTAGAACACGTAATTGCAACATATATATAATTGTGTTACACAAAAAAAAAAGAAAGTGGACGGAAAGAAAAACATGACGTTTGGGTGGACTCCACAGATCCCCCTCTTTAGAGTCGCGTTGGGGACGCGCCGCAGCTCGGAGAGCGAAAAAACTGGTAGCGTAGCTCCCATTATCGTATGGTAGCGCAGGTAGGTCACTTCCCCGATTTTTAGTTCGTGCAGCCACCGCCTGGTGCCGTCGGTATGTGAAAAAGGTCCATTACTATTATAGTCACTTTCGGTTGTGAGACGAAACAAACTTATACATTTTTTAGGAGACAATCCTTGATTATTCGCCCCCTTCTTCCCGATAAATATTCGCCGACGTACTGCACTTCTGACTAAGTCTGTATTTAGGTTGCCATATAACTAAATAAATGCACCATCTTAATGAGAGGTAGCGAAGCACGAAAGCGCGTGGCTTCGGGTACTGTCATGTTACTCTAACGGCCCGAAGCGCGCTGCAACGCATCCGCATCACTGCAGTTCTCCTGTTCTTTCTTTCTTTTTTTTTTTTTACTCGATGCCACCTGTTCCCGTGTTCACGTTAACTCCAATTAAGATAGTAATCACACAAGCAAGCACACGCACAAGGACGCACATATATAAGAAAAAATAACTAAAAGTAGTGTAGGATGAGTAAGCGCAAGCTTATAGGTTCGGATTGCGTCCTCCATGCGTGTGTGCCCGTGAAAACAGAACATTGTGCGGAGTCCCGCTCGAACGCCCGCAAAGGCATTTTAGGAGATTGTTTTTGGACACCAGCATTCTAATAATACATAAATACAGATTGCGCCTTTCAAAGCCGAGAAAACGAATGATTGATTACACGAAAAAAAAGAGAAAGAAAGAGCGCATACAAAGTACATAACGTACATCATTCAATTAACTGCCAACTCATAATCCGCATGCTGTCGCTCTACGTAGCGAAAGCGCATATGGCAAACAACCAAGCACAAAACAACAAAACAGGTGGATGTTTAAAGGCTTGACTGGAGGTAACCGTAAGTAAAACCATTCGTGTAGATTATTCCGAGTGAAACGAATTGAGCGGCCTTTGCCAGAACGGCGAGGCTTAGCTCGGTCTTTTTCAATAGACCCTCCGCGAAACCGCCCAACCAACCACTGATTGTCGCTATGTTTTGGGCCTCGCTCCCGTCGTGATACGTTTGTTTTTAATGAACGAACACCACATAGGGGACAAGGCCTGTGCATGACGTCATCGTTAGCGGATCCCCGACCTTCCCCACGTCAAGGTGCAATAATGTGCTTCATTCCGCGTCACTTTCCTCTTCTCCTGACGTCGCCGTCACTCTATACGGGCCACCGCGCATACGCCGTGCAACTGGGAAAGGTCCGACGGATGTAATCAAATATTTAAAGCCGGAGTTGGAAACCCACGGAGGAAAAAAAAAAAAAGAAAAGAAACGACAAACGCGCTGTCTCTTCACGCTGCAACTTGTATCACAAAGTGCAACCATTTTTGGTGCGTTAGAAACTACAACGAACGCACGGCGGCTACAGGCCATCTCGTGACAGTCGGCGAACAAAACAACAGCAGTACCCGGCAACGTGACAAAAACCGGCCTTTTGGCGAACTGAAAATATTGTTATCGCATTATTTAGTGACTATTTAATGACTTAATAGGAATAAAAAAAGATACGAGTTCCCACCAAGGAATATTCCGCGCGTGTGCAAACAGCGTTTCTCGTTTATTTAGCTGGTGGGGCGAGGCGGTTGCTATACGCGTGTGTTCGCCTCACACAGTCCGCAACATTAAGATTCCGACAATAATTCACTAGTCCCCTGTTTTTACGATCCCAACTCTGCCAGCACCGCACGAGTAATCCCGCCAAGAGCGAACAAAAGACCGCGCCTTATGAATTGTAAAAGAGGTTCGCTTTAAGGTTGGCAAAACAACGTTTCCCCAGAGATATCGTATCGATGAAACTGAAACTTTGGGCGAATAAGAAAAGAAAGGCGCAGCGAGTCGAAATAGGAAAACGTGCCGATTCCACCAAAAACGTGGAGAAAGCGCGGGCGATTACGCGGAGTCTCTCTTTATATTTGTCTTTTTATTTTATTTTTCCAGCTTCGCACGCGGTTGGAATTTCGGTCGCGTCTTCAGTAGCCGAGAGTATTTCGACTCCAGATAGAATTCCCCAAGTCTCCCCGAGCGCAGTGAGACCTTCTGGTCCTAAATGTGCGACGCGATTTAGTTTTAAGCCGCTTAAAGCTCTCCGTTATATGAGTCCGAAGAGCGACAAAACAGTTCAACCACGGAGGGCGAACTGTTTTTTCGAGGAAACGGCATTCGTGACTTGACTGTACAAGCGATCGCCGTGAAGCAGCAGATTGTTGAGATCGCGAACAAAAGGCACTGTTCGCGACAACCAAAAATACAATCCTTAGGCTTGCACCCCTGCCTCCCTCCTCCTCCACCCACCCACACAGACACACACACACAATCACACACACGAAAGGGTAACGACGAAATACAACGTTCTCTATTTGACATTTGACCGTAAGTAACCGTGACTTTCGGCCCTCGCCTCCGAAGTACACTCTCTAGCATTACGAATGATTCATTCGAGGAGCCAGTTTTAGGCAGCTGTGCTGAATTTCTTTCTGTCACGCCCACATATCTTGGGGTGAGGGAACAATTTAACCCCTTCTATTCTCTTTATAAAAATAAAGTGTCTATAGTCAAAATGTGCTTAGCACCGTCGCAAAAACTGGATCGGCGAATGGGTCTTTGATATTGTATACGCCATTTGAAACGAATCTACATAAATATGAGACCGATGTCAACACGGCGAGGACGCCATGCGTTCGAAGACCAAAAACGCATCCAAGGTATCACGGGGTTGGTCGGTATGACCAAGCGGCATTGCCCTTACTCTACAGCGCTCCAGCTTTATTTTTTATTTACTTACTTATCCGTAATACAAGTGTCTCAAGGAACATCGGGAACTCGAAAAGAACGTCTGCTGCAGTGTCGCGCATGCAGTCGAGTACGGGGATGTTAAAGCACCGCCATTTTGAGCACACGGTAAATCGGAGTACAGTCTTGGACGCGTTAAAGAGAAAGATAGTTAATCGATTACTCTCGGTTACAACTATACCGTTACAAATTCGATTGCCTATTCGATTAAGTGACATCGCGAAAAATTGATATTACTTCACAAGAAAAAAACAAAACAATGTATTTCTGACGAATCATGCCAACTTTTCTTATTTAGTATGTATATTTTGTCGTGTAATTGTTACTTTGTGATGCATACCACAGTTAGCAGTCGTACTGTATGCACTTTTCAAACTGCCCATCTATTGGAAGAAACCAGGCCGGCTTGCTAGAAACAGAGTCTCAGCTGAGACTGGGTGAAAGCAAGCGCTGCCAAAGCCAGCGCATCAACTGAGCGGGACTCAAACCGCGCCTCAAGACGCTCGCGCGCCCCAGCCTTTGCGGTGCTTTCTTTCCTGATAAGCTGTCTATATACCCTTGTTACACGGGCACACTTAACTGCAGTTACGCTAAGTCACCGTTATTACACAATACTTGCGGAAAACATTCTGCGGCTATGCAGTCAAAGCTGTGGGCGCACATGTGCTTGAGCATATTGAGCACCCATCACAGCAGTGCACGCGCACTCCTCACTCCTTCTGAAGTAGCTGCCTGAGAGTATAGTGTGGTAACTGTGGCGCCGCGTAACAGCAGTTAAAGGTGACTTAACTGCGGTTAACGGCGCCCGTGTAACACTTGTATTACCGGCCCAGACGTAAACTTAAGGCGGGCATACTTGTTATAAATTCTTATGTGATAAAGTTGATTTAATGTGTACATGCCATGCCACTGGAACCTACTGTGAGCCACTAGTGCCACATCAGTATCTCAAAGCTGGCGTGTTTTTTTGTTTTTTTTTTGTTGCTTACGCAATACTTGTATTTATTATATTCCGCACGAAATGAAAGGATTCGGTTGTTAATTAAAGAGCTGGTTTAGCCCTTGTTAATATATAAAACGGGAAATATAGATATCTCGTTCGAAAGTAAAGAGTGATTGTCATTTGAAGAAAAACATATTCGAAGTACCTAGTGGATTCTTATAAAAAAATTAACAGGGCGACTGCAAAAAGAACCTCGCGTATACCTATAGGTTTGTGATTGTTCCTTTATAAATCAATAACAAAATATCTAAAAATAACGTAACGTTGTACCTGTTTACTCCTAGAGTAATTGTAATTAATTGCTACGGATGAAATATTGGGATTGTTCACTGGTACTGTAATTGTAATTGCTTATAAAACCAATCCTCAGATAGTTTGCTCAATGAGTAACCGAAGCGTGTAGATATGTTGCTATAAAATGCTGGACGTGTAGTTCGCTCACTCGACACGGCCTCGCGGGGGAATGTACGGATAACGCAGAACTGCAATGACTAAGAGCTGATGCATTGCCATCCTTTAAGGAAATTCACAAATGTATCGATTGCCTACAAAACGAGCACATTGGCTAACTTAAAGGGGCAATGCAACGATTTTTTTTACTTTGCACAAATACTGCTAAGAACGGATCCCTGACGTTAATGACCTGTGAAATACCCGTTCGTTTTTCGCCACACGCAATCGAAGTCGCAGAAAAAAATAAAGAAAAACGAGCAGAGTTCACCCCCTCAACTCGCAGCCAGAACAAGCGGCCACGTGATCTGGAGCCGATTATATGCCGCCAATGTTGATCATAGCCACGCGCTGGGGTTGGCAACGCACAGGACACGCGCTGAGTTCCAGACATTGTTATGGTTCGGCTGTTGTCGTCGTTGCAGCGATTGGACACCGGACACTACCCGAATGCTTCTCGAGCTATCGATTATCACGAGCCCAAATCGAGTGTCCACGCCATGCTCGGGTCCAATCTATGAGCGGCATTCAAATATCGTCACTGGGCGGTACTGCTACTGCCCAGCTACGTCATCAGGTTTTGCGAAGGTGAGATTGAATGGAAACACTCGGTTTTGTCCTCGAAATTACAGCGCAACAAAGGAGTTTCTTGGTTAGAGGCGTTGCGTGCGAGTATCCTTGAGTCCCACTAATGCCAGTAAGCCCGTGTGAAGTGAAAAACATTCCGATTGAATATCGTTGCACCGCCCCTTTAACCTCATGAGAGAAAAAAAATATTACACTAACATGAGAGAATAAGTCGCATTCTTATCCTTTCCTAATCAAGTGCATTTTTTAATTAACCAGTCGCCTACCAACTTATAATTCCCCAAGGTTTTAGGAGGAGGATCCAATAACCCAGACACAACACAAATGAAGTCGCTCAACTTCGTGCGGCGGATCGATCAACGATAAAGTTTACGGCTCAGTGTTTAAAATTAAATGGAAAACGTGCGAATGAAAAGAGCCGACCTAAACGACCGAAGCCCCCGCACATAAAGAGGAGACTGGTCTCTGCCAAGTCTACCCGAATATCGATTATGCTTATGAGGCGTACAAAACGAAACCTCAGAATGCAAACACCCCAGGGGAGGCTGACTACACGACGAAAGCTGAACAAACGCTTTTCTTTTTTTCCCCGAGAGAAAGAACCAAACAAAAACAGAACAGTTCAAACATAAACCCCAATAAATATATATAGGCTGATTTCATTTCAAATCGCGCAAGAAAAAATGTTCGGTCCTAAAAAAGTATAGAAAAAATATATGTTGATGGAAATTGTGTGACTAGAACAAAACAGCAAATCAGAACTGGGAAACGTTTTCTGTTATTGCGTTTTGGGCTTCAAAAGGAAGGTGGGTCTTGCGATTCTTGCCGTTTTCACTAGAGGGCGTTTTCACATAAGATCGAACAACCACGTCCGGTGGCCATTTTTAATTTTGATAAAAATTTTGCTGAAAATTTTGATGAAAATTTTGCTGGCTTTATGCCCAGAAGAATAAAACCAATCCTTATTTAAAAAAAAAAAATTGTCTTTCCGAAAAAAATTGGTAAGAACCCTGTCAGTCACGTGCGCGTTTTGCGTATCGCGCGATGTTGACATTTCGGGAGGCTTCCCCCCCCCCCCCCCCAAAACTGTTCTGGCTATGGGTCTAGAAATATTCACTGACAAATTAGGCATAGGAAGGATTGACGAAAAGTAATTATCACCGAGTACTATAGCTGTTTCCAGAAAAAAATCGCAAACACGGCAGATTGCGTAATAACGCTCTGGATTAAAGAATACTTTTTTCCGTATCTATGAAAGCTGAGGTCTTCGAACTTTGCCAGTGTGTTGCCCTGTATATAGTTCATCTTTGCATGAAATATTGTTGTCCTGGTTAGCGAGAAAAATTTACAAGAATTGCTCACACAGGGGCGTTTCACTAAAAATGCATTACATTGAAAATCATTTGAAAAAAAGCCATCTTTAATATTCTTTAAACTCTCTGAAATTAACGTTCAAAATATGTACTAACAGAGTCTGCAAAACATAATGCAATATTTGTGTGGCCTTTAAGTTATAAAGCGAGAAATATGGCCAAATTGACGCTAACGCGGTTGGCATAAATGGGGCGTGCCCGTTCTTAACAATTTTATTATTATTAAAACGCGTAAAAATGCTACTGGGTGGTCAGGAAAAGACAAATTGACAGCACAGAGGTGGACAGTAGCTTTGAAGGAAAGATTCCTGATACATCTTCGTACAACCGACTCAAAAATGCCCATGGGCTGGAGCGATTGAGGTGCGCCACCCTCTAACGTATGCTTCGCGGTACCTGTTTTAAAAGCCGGCGTATAGCGTCTCCGTCTACGCGACGTAAGGGAAGCAACCGGAGCGACTTTGCAAACAGATCAGCCTACAACCTTGGCGGTAACATGATATAGGAGGTAGGGCACGGCAGAACCTGAACCTGCGCCGCCTGTAATAGCCAATAGATCCGCCGCCGTGGAGGGCCGCACAATGCCTAGAAAATAAAAGATACTTAAAAAAAAGATCCGATTGCCTGAGATTGTTTGTATTGGGTGTTTTCAGATAGTTCAGATAGGATCTAACGACTGTGTCCGGTCGACATTTTTTTTTTATTTTTACCAAAAGATATATTTTACTAGTGCAACTGCAAAAACATATTCAAACTTTTTTTGCGGAAAATAAAATTTCTCCGGAGGAAAAAAAATCACATAGTCGCTGTCGGTATACGCGCTCGTTTTTGCGACTTTCGTGAAACCGTCATTTTATATATTTTTAAAAGAAAAGCTGTTGTCGTCTTGGGTTTAATATTGTTTGTGCAGAGACTCTACATAAAATAAAAGGAGGTAAACATGCACTATCGATTACGAGGCAATTCAGAGCTTTACGTATCCGGATCTCATAAGACTGGAAATCCAAAATTTTTAAAATGATTTAAACGTGTCTGTTTTATATTCGCATAAATTGTCATTGCAATTGAAAACGATAACCTTTCTAAAAAATACACTGAAATGTAGCCAGGTTACCGATTTCTCAATAATTATAAAATCAGTTTAAAATGGAGGTCATTGTATTTTTCCCCTACTTTTCACGGATCAAGGCTCATAATCTGTCCTATGAGGCCCTTGAAAAACATCCTGCAATATATTTTTTTTTATCTTTTTATTTTACAGGGTTCTAAATATACAGAATTGCCGTAGCGGGAGTAAAGAAAGATAGGACGTTGCCGATTTCGAACAAAGGCAAGCAAGGGGTCGAAAAATGTAGGAAGTCTGTGTAGAGAAAGCACTGTGACAGGAGTTCGTGAAAAATAAGAATTCATACAAAATATTACAGGTGAGTTTGAAGCACAAGTCAACAATTTAAATACAGATTTCTCGGATCAGTGAATTTCGGAGCCTACCCTTCGTGGGGAGGCTGGGCTGCTGACGACTAGCTTTAAATAGTGATAAGAAATAACACATGTTTAATGTGGTACAATTGAAACTAGTTTAATTAATCAAGATCCTGTGCGCACATTCGGAGCTTGTCGCGTGAATTCTTTCTGCCGGACGCTGACCTGAGTCGGTCACGGCGCTCTCCTGGCACTCCGAGGAGGAACATTTTTTTCCCGTTTTGCTTGTAGCGATCACTGTTCGTTTCTTCTCAGTGGCACCACAAGCTCGCGACCTCGATCTGCTTTTCGCAACCATAGGACACTACTTTTAAAGATATATATTTTCTGCGTCTACTGTTCTTGCTAAAACAGCTGTGGTTGCGAAGTGTCGAACCGCGTACACTGCCACAAGTGACAGGACTGAATTCCACGCACAACGGAAACAGAGTCCCAGTCCTTTGCTTTTATATCCCTGAACGCTTTGACGCCAGCTTTAGGGAGGTGGATTAGTTTCACGTTCGGCAGTTTATTGTTCAGCGGAGTAACCATCTCTGACGTCGACTTGATCACCGCCTTGGTGGGCCGTCGGAGGCTGTACAACGTTGCCTGGTGCTTGACACGACCCCCGATTCAATCACAGGCACTCTTGCCATATCATGTTGCGGAAAAAAATACACCTCGATGACATGTACTTGTGGCTCTGCAGCTCGTGTAGTTGGTACCTGCTCTTAAAGTGGCTCGCTGCACCGTCACTTACGTAGGTCACATGAGCATACCCAAATTGGATTTCACGATTCTCCAAACCGATGTCTTATAAATTAAGTTACAGACAATCTTATTCAATCGCAATTCTTTTTCCTTTTTTTTTAAGTATCTTTTATTTTCTACGCGTTGTGTGGCCCTCCACGGCGGCGGATCTATTGGCACTCACAGGCGGCGCAGGTTCAGGTTCTGCCGCGCCCTACCTCCTATATCATGTTACCGCCAAGGTTGTAGGCTGGTCTGTTTGCAAAGTCGCTCAGGTTGCTTCATTTACGTCGCGTAGACGGAGACACTATAAGCCGGCTGTTGAAACAGGCACCGCGAAGCATGTTACAGGGTGGTGCACCTCGATCACTCCGGCCAACGGGCATTTTTGGGTCGGTTGTACGAATATGTATTAGGAATTTTCCCTTGAAAACTACCGTCCAGCTCTGTACTGTCAATCTGTCTGTTCCTGACCACCCCGTAGCATTTTTTTCGCTTTTTAATAATAAGAAAATTGTGAAGAACGGGTATATTCACGCCCCATTTATGGCGACCGCGTTAGCGTCAATTCGGCCATATTTCTCGCTTTATAACTTTGAAGCAACAGAAATATTGCATTATGCTTTTGCAGACTCTGTTAGTACACATTATAAACGTTAATTTCAGAAAGTATAAAGAATATTAAAAATGGCCTTTTTTTGAAAATGATTTTCAAAATAATGCATTTTTAGTGAAATGCCCTTGTGTGAGCAATTCTTGTAAATTTCTCCCACTAACCAGGACAACAATATTCCACGCAAAGATGAACTATATACAGGGAAACACACTGGCAAAGTTTGAAGACCTTAGCTTTTATAGATACGGAGAAGATAATTCTTAAATCAAAGCGTTATTGCGCAATGTGTCGTGTTTGCGATTTGTTTTCTCAAAATAACTTCCCTAATACTCGGTGAATAATACTTTTTGTCAATCCTTCCTATGTCTAATTTGTCAGTGAATATTTCTAGACCCGCAGCCAGAACAGGTTTTCGGGGGAAGCCGCCCGAATTGTCAACATCGCGCGATACGCAAAACGCGCACGTGACTGAGAGGGTGCTTACAAATTTTTTTCGGAAAGACAATTTTTTTTTTTTTTAAACAAGGATCGGTTTTATTCTTCTGGGCAAAAAGCCAGCAAAATATATTTTTTCCATCAAAATTAAAAATGGTCACCGGACATGGTTGTTCGATCTTGTGTGAAAACGCCCTAGAGACACATTTTGGAGTCGCGCAACGTTTAGTGTATCAGTAAGCAAGTCTGAAGTGGCTATAGGACCCGACACGTATACCCCATTCACACGACCAGCATAAAGGTACCTTTAACATAGGTCCCTTTCCAGTCGCCGAATCAGCCGACGCTGATGGATCGCGAGCACATGCCACGCGCGGAGGATCGCGAACTGATTCGCCACTGGTCATAAAGGTCCCTTAGGTAAAGGGACTTTTATGTTCGTGTGAATTGGGTATTAGAGACATTACTACTGCCAGTTACAAGTGCTTTCAGACGACCCAGATATTGCTATTGCAGAACAGAACTATGTGCAAAAACATGCGAATAACGTCGGGGTGGTATGGCAGCACACCTGGAATCGACAGTAACAGATCACTTGGATGTGTATTGCTTACACCATATCGTGATGAAGCAGAGGACATCTTTTAGTGTACATATATGGCCTAACGACAAGACCGGAAGTGTGCAGGCGAGCGGGTGATAGCTAATCATTTTGTGTAACTGCCGAAACTATGGTTATGAAAAAAAAAGTGGAAAGTGACATGGAGGGGAACTTCTCAGTAGTAGAAGAAAAAGAAACAGAAGGGGTTATTGGTGACATACGCGAGCAAAAGGGCCGTTTTGGTCGGCATTAAAAGGTTGGCCGAACGTTCATTATGATGTTTTTATTTTTTGTAATTCTGCTTTCCTCCACTGTCAACTTTCATGGTGTAATTTTAAGAATGCGATGACTTCAAGTCTTCCATCGTGCTTTTTACACATACCATCGAACTTACTTCGCAACTGATAATGTGTCACCAAGATCACAACTCGGGACGTCACAGCCAGGCAATCCTGATCGTGACGTCACGAACGGAAGTCATAAGAGGGCGCCCCCAAAACATTTCGGCGCTAATAATCCGTCGAAGAAAGAAGAGCTTTCTTCTGATTATTGTATTTATAGACCTAATGCTAAATAGACCTTTTGCTAAATTACCCAAGCACCAAGGAGAATGCAGGGATTGGTGTTCCACGCGCCACACGCGCACGCCTTCCCCGTATAAAAAAATCGAAGTAAATAACCAAAATAAGGCGCAGACGAACGCACGTGCAAGATGCAATTTGTTTTAGGCATTTGCTTTATAAAAGTTACTACTGCTGATGCCAGCACGTGCGGCGCGTGGACCACCAATCCCTGCATTCTCCTTGATACTTGGGTAATTTAGCAATAGGAAGTATTCACTGGCGGCCATAGCTGTGTGCGCGACTGCTGAGCGCGTGCTGATGGCTAGCTTTCAGGGTTCTTTTGCAACGTGCATTCCACACCGTCAAAATGGCTTGTCTTAGCGGTCTATTAATGGGGGCTCGTTCTGAGCATGCGCTCTAAACAGTACCCACAAATATGGCGTCCAGTGAATACTTCCTATAGGTCTATTGAGCGTTTTGTTTATTGTTGAGCATGCAAAACTGATAATAAAAATGTCTTTTCATTGAGAAATCAAAGCTTGGCTGCGATGTTTGTGTATGAAATACCACAGTATGTTTGTTGAGTGTGAGTCCCTCTTAAACTTTTCTGTGCAGTGGAACATATGTACTGTGGAAGCTTTACCGGATCAAATAACCTGGCATTCTGCCTAAATATCTGGGCATCCTTGACGGACAAAGCAAACACATTGACGAAACTGGCGTTTTTCTCCCGTTCCAAAGGAAAGTGAAAGTATATGTATGATGCTCTAAAATGTTCTATTTTCTTTATAGGTCCATACATTTCTCTGTTGTATGAACCCTTTTTTAAAAAGCAAACACAAACAACTTTGTAGAGCAATTCAGCAGCACACGACTCTTTGCATGTTACTTCTATCGTTAGAAATCACCGACAAAAGTGTTCCGGTACAAGAGACACGATTGCTTTAACGCGTACAGTAAAGGCAGGCTCATACACTTGCGGTTGACTACGACCGGCTGCGACACGACTGGTTTTTAAACCTCTAGTGACTACTCACGACCGGCTGCGCAGCACTGCAGCCGGTCGTGAGCAGTCACAAGAGGCTTAAAATTGGTTTCTAAACAGTCGCAAATGTGCGAACAAGCCTTAAGAGTCTACAAGTTCCACTGCAAGTTAAAAAAAACAGCGTAGAACTGGTTAAAAACTACGTCTTAATCCTTCAAGCAGCGCGCCCCGCTGTAGCGCGCCCGCTTCCCCGCGGCGCGAAAGACAGCGGGCAGCGCCCCTCACCGGGCCTCCGGACACGCCTGACACGTGACCCAAGAGGGGAGAGAGGGTCGGCCGCGCGCACGCCACCCTCTCCCTTTTACCGGCGCACGGGCCGCAGCGCCATGGAGAGGGCTTTTCTGTGGGGTGGCGTTCCTTGGAACTATAACGCATCAGAGCCAATGGGAATTTCTTCCTTGTTTCGTTGCTACAGAGTCAGACATGGGAGAGGCGAATTTAGGTGCAGCTTTTCGCGGCCTCAAATGCTAGTAACGCCGGTTCGCTCCATGGGGCAGTTAATGCCTTCGCGTTAAAAAAAAAGACTAGGAAACAATGTAAAAATCGGCCCTTGAGGCTCACCTTGAGTAGAGTTCTGTAGTCATACACCCTGCATGTCATGGCGGCCTCTGACTAGTCTCGCCTCCAGGAGAGCGCTGAGTACATCCGAGCCCCTGGCACGACAGTGGACACCTGCGGACAGCACAAGGAAATGGGACACCGTGAGCGATCTCGCGCGGAAGCAATTAAACTTTCCTTGCGTTTGTTTTTATTTTGTTAATGGCTCGGCAGACTAAAACGTACGTCCGAACATTTTAGAGCGCAGCTCTTATGCGCCCGTTTCCGGCTTGAGCGGCGTCGCCGTCACTGTCGGCGTAACCACGCGATGACGATGACGTCACACGTGACGTCACTGGTGACCAGGGGGGGGGGGGTAAAGATGGGTGAGGAGGAGTGGCAAATCCCGTGCGCCGACATCCTGAGTCCCGAGTGAAAGATCGCGACAGAGAGCGACAGAACACGAGAGAAAGAAACCAATGTTGGCAGCTGAAGGACGACAGTCGCAATGGTAATAGCGAAGACTGAAAACTCTCAGCAATATAAACAGTGATAATTTAATTTAACGTTGTAAACTAAATTCTGAGCTATTTTAACGCTTATAAAAAGCAGTATACTCATTACGCTGCATTAACTTCCCTTCTGTCGAAATCTCGGAAATCTGGTGGTTGCGCGGTTTCGTATTCCTGGGGTGCGGCTACCCGCGAAGCCGGTTATCTGGTTTAGTTTAGTGTTGACGGGAAACCGTACAGCTGCGCGTTATGCAAAAAGAAAGCTTCGAAAGGAACGCGAATATCTTTCCACCGGTAAGTTCGCGGATTGTTGAAGTTCATGAAACTGCTCTGATGATATAATTATATTCGTGAAATCGAAGGCAGTTGGTAACCATGTGTGGGACCCCAAGGGTCTGCCTGCTGCTCCGCCGCTTGCGGCAGCCAGAATGCATGGGAAAATGTCGGACCTTTTCCTCTAGAGTTAGTATGTATGATCTCTATGCTGGTGACGTGACGATGACATCATCGCGATGACGTCATCGCCATCTTTATCGTTACTGATGACGTCATCAGTGACGATGACGCTAAACTTCCTGCTAAGTTTAGCGGAAAAAATTTCCCCGCTGAATCTAGCGGAAAACAGTTCTCCGCTTAATTTAGCGGAGAAACTTTCCCCGCTAAATCTAGCGAAAAACATTTCCCCGCTAAATTTAACGGAAACATTTGCCCGCTAAATTCCCGCCAAATTTACACGCAATGCTCTCACCAAAGATGTGCATTTTCTGCGAGTTGCGTTAAGCACACGTCGATCCACACCCATGTTAGTAGAAGGGAACTTTCCACCTTCTCGCCTCAGTACCCTTCCCTCCTCCTCCTCAAGAGCTGCGCTTTAATTCGGCGTTACAGGGGATCGTAAACGTCTTTCATTTGTTCTATTAAAATTTAATGTTTGTGTCACAATATCAAAGGTTCGCGTTTTTTACCGCTATCACCGCCGACATTGCTAATTGGGGATCATCTCCCCAGGCAGACAACGGAGAGGCTCCAATCTCTAGCTGCCACCCAGGTATGCGTATCGGCTTATTTACATAGGAGGTTGTATTTATACCTTAAAGTCACGCAATTAAATTAACGATGCTTGACCGTTCAATGTCGACTCACGAATCGGTGATGCATGTAAGAACTGGACAAGGGCAGTTAAAGTGCGGGACGCTGTACCGCTTATGGCCCTTGCATTCGAAGAACAAGAGCTAAGCGGGCCAACTTACAGCTTAAAAAGCCACCGAAAAGAAGAAAAAAAAAAGTTTTTTTTTTTTTTAAAGAGCCTGTTTGGGACACTCAAATCAAGAAATAAATTTTACGAGAAAAAAAAAATAGAGCAATATTGACGGCAAGAGATTCATTTGAAAGTCTGCGCGCGAAGTCCATGACGTCACGGGTCATTCCAGAATGACCATTTTGGTCGTGAAGGCGAAGCCGATCCACCTCTCCTCCACTTGCCTCCGTGCGCCCGTAATGCCGAGAGAAAACAAGTGGAAAGGAGGTGAGTGCCGGCTAAATCGCGTCTCGCGCCGTCAATATTGCTGTATTTTTTTTCGCGTAAAATTACTTTTTCTGGCACGCGTGTCCCAACCAGCTACTATTTAAAAAAAATTTTTTTTTTTTTAAGAGTCCTTTAAGAATGGTAGTGCACTGCCCAGTCACAAACATAGCATTATGACATGGTTATCCTATTTTCTGGAATAGAGTACGCGGATTATACATGTCCAAAAGTTGAAACTGTACGTCGTGCAAAATATGCGAGGCTTTATGTTTTCTAAATCGTTGATTATGACGACACGTGACAGATTTTGTGAGTGGCTGAGTGTGTTAATTATGATTTTGTATCATACAGGCTTTCTCCTGAGCTAATAAAGCAGGCATTTGTCAGGGTGTGCTGTGTAGGAGAATGTTGTTACGTGCGGACTATGCCCCAGGTGCAAACTATCTAAAGAAACGCTTCTTTTCCCCTTTCAACAGACATTTTTCATGCGGACTATACACTGGGTGCGGAACATACGGTATCATAAATAGTCAAGCTCTGTCGTTTTACCGATGGAAACGACTATACTACAAGAAATACAAGGACGACGACTTTCCAGTCACTTAGAACCGATCCCTGAGTTTTACTGAGTGATAGACGAGTGATCATGAAAACTGTTGTTTATGGCACATAAATGAAGACATAATGATGATGATGACGATCATCATCATCATCATGCTGAAAGCCTTTCACACAAAAAAGAATAATAAAAAAAATCGCCGAAAAGATAGTGCCGTGCTATATTTCGTCTAACATTAAGTGCCGACACCATAAGCCGATAGGACCAATCAAACAGCATCGAAAGTGCAACGTCATGGTGTTCGTCATGTTTCTGTATGTGCTTTATCATCGCTAAACCAATCGTGCACAGGGAAGGCCCAATGACTTGCGCTTTTCGTATCTGTGTTCGTGGATGTGTGTGTTCCCGTCTTCGACTGCGCTCGGACATGTGATGAAATGAAGTATGATGAACTGGGCTCGCGCTTCCACGAAGTGCAAATGAAACCCGAGACGTGCCGCACCACGACGTATCACGCGCCCAAAACCATAAAGTATGCGTGGGTCACACCAGAGACTTTACGTTTAGGTCAATATTCTCTTCCGTCACGTCATTTACCGAGGCTCCATCTGTAGATCGCAGTGGTTAGCTCACGCGCACTCCGGGCGCACACCGGCAAAGCACGTTCAGAGTACACACGCTCCCATCAATGGCTGCAGCGATTGTCCCTAATTTTCCCGGATGGCCCTCGTCGCACTCCAACGCTTGCATGCACTTTACGCTTCGGACCAAAACTACGACGCCAATCGTCCAACTTCACAGAAGCGCGGTCGTGTCAATTGTTGTAACTGTATTTACCGAATCGAACAGTGGGCTTCCAAAGCCTCTTAGGCGTAAACCTTTTTTTTTTTCGAAATCACCAAAGCTTGTTTTTTTAATTATACTTCTGTCAAGCCCGCGCCTACTTTCGCATCGTTAACTCATACAGGAGGAAAAAAAGACCAAACGATTCAGGGACATCAACGGGCAAACGCATTTTATAAAAAAAAGAAAAAAAAAAGAGCCCACTTTGGAGCGCCATTCTTTCGCTTTTCACGCGGAAAATAAAATAGGGCCGAAGCTTCATTTTCTGGCGCTTTACCCTGCCGGCTTGAAGCAGCTGAAGACGGCAGTTGGCTGCGCAGTCGATGGGGCCGCGATCGCCTCGAGATTAGGGGGCAGGCAAGAGATTGATCTCCGGAGAGGGAAAGCGTTATGACTTCAAACCTTTTCCCGCTTTTTTTTTTTTTTTTTTTTGCCTTATATCAGGGTTTTCTCGAAATAGGGCAGGCGGCTGCTTACACGGCGCCCGTTCTTGGGAGCACCAAGCCATATTGCCCGCATTGCTCAGCAGTCCGCACTTTTGAGCATTCGCGAGAGCATTCCCTAATAGCAGCGTCCCCAAAACGACTGCGTTCGTCGCTCTTCGTCTTTTCGTTATTAACATTCCAAGTATTTTTCGCGCACGTATAAAACAAATTGGCGTAAAATTTAACACTTTTAGCGACAATCATCGCTGTTCTAACTTTTGAGTTCCACAAATTTAATATAAATTGGTTTCTTCTACTTCTCCGCCCGGTGACTTTTAAGCCGGGGTCACACTGCTTGTATATCATGCATAAGACAGTCTGCATACAGATTTGAACGCGAGTCACCACGAGATCCGTGCTTTCAATGCCGCATGGCAATGAGTTCAAGGAGAAGACTTGGCACGCGGCATTCAAACCACGGGTATTGCTGTGGCTCGTGTTTTTAGACTGTTTTTTGTGTGACTCACGAGCAGTACTAGTGTGACCCCGACTTTAGAGCCGTATAGACACCCTGCTCATACACAGAGCACTGTGCGGATAACAGTTTTATCATCCGTATCCGATCCTCATCCATAAGACATTTTGTCCGCATCCGAACCGCATCAGCAAAATTCGAAACCGCATACGCGAAATTCGGAACCGTGTCCGACCCGCAATCCGCGCTTTCATTTTACATCATGAAATCAAGCATGAATATAAAAAAAAGGCATCCAGATGGTATCCTGTAAGCCGTCTGCCTATTTTTGTACAACAAAGAATATTTCTTGTCAGAATACGGTGAAAGTCAATTTATCGTATTTATATAAGCGATCATCCTTCTAGAGACACTTCACGTCACTGGGAAGATGATCGCAATTATGAGATCGTCTTGAGTGCCCGTGACACTGTGTCCAGAAAGAACGCTCAAAAGAAAATAAATTTTTAATTTTTTTCGTTTTTGCTTTTTGAAATCCACTTCAAGCAGACGTATATTTTCTAAACGTAAAAATAAAAGGACATTGCGTCATTTTTTTATGCCAGACCATAAAATAGTGAGAGAGGAAAGGCGGTCAGTCACAGCAGCAAAGTGCTCGTACATAAGGCGCGAGTGCACCACTGGGAAAATATTACAATATTCAATCATGTCGACACCTCCTATCGGTTTCAGTTTTAAACACGAACCTTCAACTGCATGCTCGGAACCCCACACTTAGAAACAACTTACCAACTGTCGAAAAGAAGAAAAAAAACAAAAAAAAAACATGCACTGAACGTTTCAGTTGAGGTTGCTGTGCAGAAGAAACAGAATATCGTCAGCATGGGCGGATTCAGACTGGTCCGCCTCTCTTAAATTAGGACCCGCTAATGAGAAGTCTCTTTCTGATGGTGCATTTCATGCCAGGATGGCATGCACGAACTGTGCTACAAGTCTGAGGTACGGAAACTCGTGCCGGTGCAAGTTTCCGCATCGCTCACCTATTCGCTCTACACTCTGCGGTCGCGCACGTTAATGGGCCGCCTCGACACGAAATGTAAATCCGGAGCCGCGGATATCCGCATTCGATCCGCAGCCGCAGCCCCTGGCATCCGGATCCGAACCGGAGTCCGCCAAATCTTATTCATTTTTATCCGCAACCGCCAGTTGACTGCGGATATCCGCGGATATGCAGGGCTCTACTCATGCATCACACACAAGACACGGAGTTTCTCTGCATGCATAATGACAGAAATATCTGCGGACACGCCTCAAGCTTGTTTGAAGCACGTAAGGCTTCGTACATATATGTATGCTTCGAACATATCAGTTTTAGTACGCCCAGTGTTACCGCCAGTTAAGGAAGAAACACGCGTCAGATTGTGTCTGCAGCCAGTATGGTTTTCCATTGTGTATAAGCAGGGCGACTGAGGCTTAACGTCAGCCCGAGTGACGACCGAAATGAACCACTACTTCATTACTGGCTCTCAGTTGTCGGCGTGTCGTTGCCACGCACGTCAGGGCCTCGTCCCTCTACAGGGACAAGAAGCAAACACGGCCCGAAAACATGGCAGATACACCTTGTCAATTAGGCTTCTTTTTTTTTTCCTTTTTTTTTTGCTTTAACCTGAACTGCTTTAACCTGAACAGTATACAAACAAATTAAAGGAAAAAAAAAACGACAGGCTTCTAGACTAGCTAAACAAAAAAACAAAAAAAATATTATTTTGTTTTCTCAGTACACAGGCATCGGTGCCGTCGCTATAAAGAAACGCGGATGCAGCCGTAACTGCCACTCCGCTTCCGTCACCATGGTCACGCGTGAAGTGGACGCATTTCACGTTGGCGTTCCTGTTACACACGACGGCTGCGCGAGTTGGTAATCGCCGTTCTGCTACGCACCTCAATGACAAAAAGAAAGGTCGTCGGCAGACTTGTACGTAACGAGTTGGTTCTATCCAGTTGTATTTTTAAGTAACGACTTAATTACTTTTCGACAGAAGGTACGAGCAACGTAATTTTGTGACTTCTCAATGGAGTGACCAGTAACGGTATTGAGTTACTCTTGGAGAGGAACGTGTACAACACAAGTTACTGCATTTGATTTTCACCCTAGCACGCGCCTGTGATCTTGAAGGCAAAAGCTACGAATGCGTTGAAAAGCTAGGCAATATGTACGACACAAAAAAATTCCCGAGGCGTCTACTGCTTCAGAAAAACGATACGTCCAGAGTAACGAGAAAATAACTCGGTTTCTTTGAGTTGAAGTAATGAGATCTTTTTGAACCTCAGCAACGAGTAGCATACTTAGTTACTTTCTGAGCGAGAAACGAGCTACGGTATTTAGTACCTTGTTTCAGTAACGTGAACAGGTCTGGTCGTCGGTAGCCCGTGGTCCTGTGATTTGGAGCGTTCGTTGAAATCATCCAAACATCGAAAGCCTCTCTCGAAGCGGCGCCGGCATACACGGGGTTTGTGAAAAACAGAAATGAGAGCAAACATCGGAGGGAAAGTAGCGACCAGGAAGTGAGAAAGGCTGCCAGGCGAAAGTGTTGAGTCTCGCTTAATTATATTCGTAATTAGACCACCGCGTTCGGCAGGGGTTACGTCACTTCGAACCCTCCTCGTGTGACCAATTATTTCTTTTTTTTTTCCCTCGTTTGCCGGGAGCAGGTTGTTTACAAGGCGTTAACAAGCTTGTTTCGACACTTTCGCTCCAACAGGAGTTTGCGCGTGATGTTACTGGTTTTCGGCACCCAAAACAGTGCTGGAGTTTTTATTGTGTGCGTCTGTGTCTGTGTGTGTGTTTATACATAAATATGGGCGTTTTTTGTTTTTGTTTTACATTTTCCGAATGACGTATTTAAAAACTTGGTAAAAGAAAAAAAAAAGCCACGAAACACCGATTGCATTTTACTTTTATATGTAAAATGAAAACTTTCCAGCTGAAGACGTCGCGATTTGAGAGACTTCAAATACTTTGAAAGAGTATACTACACTACAAAACGACTATAGCCGCTAAGGGTTTATTAAGCCAGGGTGACATTGTTTACACATGATACAAAAGACAGTCTGCATTCAGATTCGAACGCGAGTCACCGCGCGAGATCCGTGCTTCGAATGCCGCATGGCAATAGTTCAATGAGAAAACTTGGCACGCGGCATTCGAACCACGGATATTGCGGTGACTCGCGTTTGCAGACGGTCTTTTGTATGACGTATGAGCAGCGTGCAGACGTGGTGCAGACTGTCTCTTCATTATTCGTTCTTCGGCATACTTATCGGCTAATACCTCATGAGCTCCGAATCAATAATAGACCGATCTCACGAAGCGTTCGACGCATGCGTGGCGCCGGCATAACTTGAGTTCATAGGAGGCAGACGGCAGTGGACAAGAAAGAGCGCTCGTGCCGCCTCGTGCTCTACACTCGCAGAGCTCCAGCTAGGTTGTCGCACGCGCCGAAAGACTAAAGTTCCCTCGATGCATTGCGGCAGCGGTGGCGTTGTCAAACAGACTGGTGAGATCGGTCTATTGCTCGAGACTGAGTCACGTCCTGCGTTTCTTTGGCCGCCAGTGATTATGTGCCGATAAACTGAGGGAGAGGAGGGGAGGAGAGCACGCCGTGACGCCAGAACGCCGAGCCGCGGTTGGAGCGATGAGCGGGTGTGCGTCCTCCCAAACAGTTTTAGGGGCGAAGCTCCTTAGGGGCTAGCCATGTCCGTCCGCCGTCCGCCGTAGGCCCGGCGTCGGGTGCTCGTGCTTCTGCTCGTGAGATCACGTGCTCACGAGCACGTGAGCACATGCTCACGTGCTCGTGTAGGGCAAAACAAATTAGAAAAAAAAGATGAAAAAAATTATGAAAAAAGAAAAAGAAGAAAAAAAAAAAGAGTAGGGGGTTCTGAGATGCCATCCCATCTGTCTGCTTAAAAAAAAAAAAAAAAAAAAAAAAGACAACCACACATTCTCCTACTGACATGAATGAAAAGGCTCAGAGAAAAAGAAGAAAAAAAAGAGTAGGGGGTTCTGAGATACTATCCCATCTGTCTGCTTAAAAAAAGAAAAAGAAGAAAACCACACATTCTCCTACTGACATGAATGAAAAGGCTCGGCATGCTGCGGCTCGGCGTCTACGCAGACAAGCACCACCAGGGCCCGTTTGCTCGAAGCTGGTTAACTATACTTCGTTTCACCTTATGTGCGAGCGAAGGCAAAACTGGAAGCGCGAGCACGAAAGCTCCGTGCGTTCAGGCTTTGCTCGAGCGCGCGAGCTGGGGAGAAATGCAAAAAGCGCTGGTCTCGCGCTTCTAGCTTTGGCTTCGCTCGCAGATAAAGTGAAACGAAGTATAACCGCGGTTAACCGGATTTCCCTACAAGGGGGAATTTTAGGTCACGTGACCGGCAGAGTAAGGACGGCGGGGAAACATGGCGGTGCCCCGGTGAGTGAGCGCCGCTCGCTTTGGAACTAATACGTCGTTGTAGCTGCAATATCGGGCGCGTTTGTCAGCAATGAATGGTGCAAGAGGCTTTCGATTTGCCTTACCTCACTTAAAACGCAAAGCATGAGCAATGACCTCGCCGCATTTTTTAGATAGTCTTTCGATTCTGGCAATTCCTAAGCCTAAATGAACGCGATAGATGTCGGCATGGCAACGTCTTTGACAAGTGGATTGCCATGCCTCAATCGGCCGGGTACTGATGGGCCTCCTGCGTTGCCCAGGGGGTGCTGCGAAAAGGCCTTGTTTTGGGTAGTACAGACTTTAGCGTCTCAAACTGCCACGCATGCAGAAGCGTGCCAGCTCTGGTGCCGAGCGCGAGATCACGATGAAAATACAAAGAAACAACAAAAATTCGAACGCCGTCAAAGCTCTGTTTCATACTTAGCGTGCAACGCTGTCAAAGCTACTGGCGCGAGCGTGGGGCTTGACCTCGTTGATCATTTGCACGCGTTCTCGCGCAAACAAAACCATAGATGAAGCCACGCGCTCGCGCCAGTAGCTTTGACAGCGTTGCACGCTAAGTGTGAAACAGGGTATAAGACGCTAAGCGCGTGAGCCAAGAACAGCCGTTCCGCGCGTTCCAAAGTAGACATGACAAAGAAAAAGAAAAATTAAAGCGTCGCTTCACAGGTGTTTTGAGGTCACCACCCAGAGATAAGAGACGCGTACCCTAGCGGTGGTGTCATGAATTTGGCACTTTTGATTGTCTTGCTGCGTTGAGTCTGGCCAATTTCTTGCGTCCAAAGGTGTTTTTTCATTCTTCAGCACAAGACAAAATTAAAAATGCTCAACCAACGTGCCATAAGTAGTGCGAGGCTCAATCAGTTGAGCTTGTACTACCCAAAAGGAGGGCGCTACAGTTTGTTCGAAGCTTCAGCGCAGGAGGCCTATAGCACACAAAAGCAGGCAGCGTCCCCATAGACCTCTTGCTAAATTTCCCAAGCACCGAGGTGCATGCTACGAGTGTAGTTACACGCGCTGCGCGTGCTGGCGTCTGCAGTACCCTACTGAAAAAAATTATATGAATCTATATAAGAACTGATATGAAATATGCAAAAACTGATATGCGACATATGAAACTGATATGAACTACCCAAAAACTGATATGCGCCATATAAGAACTGATATGCAACATATGCCAACTGATATGAATGTGTCCAATAAACATATCAGAAATAAATTCATATAATTTTTTTTTTTCAGTATACGACGTGCCGCACGTGAAAGCAAACACGTGGCTTGGAACCGAAGTGGAGCACATGAGCGTTTACTTTTTATTAAGAGATTCATCCCGTGAGCCGTTCAAAATACTCGCAGATGTATGACATTACTGAGAAAAAATCCAACATGCTGATAATAATATTTATTGCTTAGGTGGTCACCGAAAAACTCCGTACTTACAAAACGACCTGTATAAAAGGCGGAAACGCAGAGCTCAGAAGTAGTTATTGGGTGTGTTGTTGTATTTATGTTTGTTGTGCCGTGTATGTGTATGCGCTCAATGCATATGTTCGGCTGATGCTAGTGGTATGCGTAATGTATCCACAGGGTGGCGTGAGTAAATAAAACTATTTTTGTAGCACATGAATTGGGCGGTACCTAGCGCCACCTAGCCTAGTGTAACTGGTATGCGGCATATGAAACTGATATGAAATAATAATTTCTGATATGAAAAAGGTGTCCAATAAACATATCAGAAATAAATTCATATACTTTTTTTCAGTAGGGTAGTCAGTATTCTAAAGCAAAAAGCCTACAACAAATTTTGCCGTGCACGCGCGTTCGTCAAAGATTTATTATGATTATTTACTTCGAATATTTTATAAGTGGAAGGCCAGCGCGCGCCGATCGTTGAATTACACTTCCAGTGTTCTCCTCGATGTTAGGGTAATTTACTAATAGGTCAATTTTTACTGGAGTCAAATTACAGGTTTTTCAATTTATGACGGTGTTATATACAGTTCTTACATGCTGGCCAACAATGCTGCCGGTGTAACGCCCGCCTTTCATTGCTCACTTCTTTCTCATCGTTTCTAGAACTGAACTTCGTCGTCCTCTTTTGAACTTGGAAGGAAATTTCAACGAGGCTTGTCTTCACTTCAGACAGCCAAATATTTAGAAATTTTCCAAACAAGGGTTAATTTAGTTTTACCTTACCGATTATCTGTACCACGAGCAATAAAAATTGTTTCTTGAGCTCAAATGTATGCCGCGCTGCGTCGCGAAAACACGGTAGCGCGCATTTTTGGGTTCCCCCATTTCGGGGACCTTTCCACGGAAGCCACTTATATTCGCTACAGCCAGGAGGTGACACCAGCTACCACCCCATAATAAAACACGGAGCAATCGCTCATCCAGCCCTCGTCAAACTTGGCTAGGTACTTTTAGGTACCTAGTAGGGAAGGGTGGTTAACTTTTAACCGCGGTTAAAGTTAACCGGCTTCGAGCAAACGGGCCCAGAGCTTCGCCCCAAGCAACATCATTCACCACGTGGAGATGCGGTCAATTTTTTCTTGGCGAAAGTGATCAGAGTTGCGACCTCGCGTTGTTTGCCTCTTGATAACGCCGAAGGCCGGGAGTTGTTCCTGACGCGGAGCTAGTGCTTTGTAGTAGATTCATTAGCACCGCCAGCATGTGCTCTTCCTCTTCAACGGTTCTACAATTAAAAGCCGAAGTCGCACCACTCGTACATCATACAAAGGACACGGTGTTCACTGTAGACACGTTGGCAGAAGTATTAGTATTTTTACTGTTCAGCCGCAGTGGGACCGCGGCCGAACAGATTCGTTGGCACTGTCGGCTGTGATCTTCAACGACTACACAAACACTTTAACCCCGCTGTTTTGCGCAAACCTAGACACCCGCAAGCTGCAGCTGCCGGCCCCGACACGGGAACCTTCGCAGGAGCGGAGAACGGGCTGATTTTACGGCCCCGCTCTAAAAAGGGGCCCACAGTGTAGCCGCCGCTCACGTCCGAACGATGTGAAACGCCGCGGCTCCAGTGCGACTTTTACGGCGTTTTCGCCGCCCGCAGCGCTTTCTTCCGCGCAGCTTCCTTCGGATCGGCCACGGCGATCGTAAAGAGAGCGAAGCGTTTGAGGGAACCTACAAATCGATAGTCAAGAATCGGGAGGTCCACGTCGCCTCCGGTACCGCCGACGTCTGGGAAATGCTCTTTCCGAAAGACTCAAGCGAGATCTTGTTCGCTCAATGGGTCCAACGAGCTCCAGAGATAATAGCATTAATAGTATTTAACTCGCGGCAATCTGAGTTTATGTACTTTCAAGCTTTAGATTTCTGGTTTGATGCAGACAAACAGTATCACGTGTAGGAAGCAGGAAAGTTTCGGGACCAAGTAAAATTTTTAAACGTCCCAACTGACACCTGAAAAGCAGATATACACACCTAAATAGCATTATTAAAGGGGCCATGAAACGAATTTTGGGCTGGGATAAATGATTTTAAATTGGGACTTTACTAATCGCATATCGTTTAGTTGGCCAAAAGAAAGAGTGTAGAATGTCAAAAGCCAGCTTTTCGGTACGAACATTTGAAAATATAGCGGACTATTTTGTACCTTCTTTCCTTCGAAAGCTCTCCGCCTTTTCACTATGATACATCCGCGGTTCCCAAAGCGCGTCAGCGGTGCCAACCTGACGTCAGCCGAGCCCAGCTCACGCTTTGGACACGAGAACTGCGTCACTCTGACGTATGCGCTCGTCAACAATAAATCCATCGATGAATATTCGGATTCGCGTTCGTGGCCAATGAGTGCCCAGACGGAACTTATCGTCACTGGGGAATGGCAAGTTCTATGGTGTGCATAAAAAGCACGGTGGAAGCTAAAGGGGTATTCACACGTGTGAATACCCTTAAGGGGTATTCACACGAGGGAGAAATCCCGGGGATTTCTCCCCGGCACGCGCATCCCACGACGAAAACGTCAGGCTTTGCGATGTGCAAAAGCCTCGCGTTTTCATCTCGTGAGGCGCGCGTGCCGGGGAGAAATCCTCGAGATTTCTCTCTCGTGTGAATACCCTTCTCCCCGGCACGCGCATCCCACGACGAAAACGTCAGGCTTTGCGATGTGCAAAAGCCTCGCGTTTTCATCTCGTGAGGCGCGCGTGCCGGGGAGAAATCCTCGAGATTTCTCTCTCGTGTGAATACCCCTTTAAGGGGTATTCACACGAGGGAGAAATCCCGGGGATTTCTCCCCGGCACGCGCGCCTCACGAGATGAAAACGCGAGGCTTTTGCACATCGCAAAGCCTGACGTTTTCGTCGTGGGATGCGCGTGCCGGGGAGAAATCCCCGGGATTTCTCCCTCGTGTGAATACCCCTTAAGGGTCATCGCACCGGTGCCGAAAGATGTCACGATGACGTGATTTCACAATTCGCATTTGAGTTGAGGATTAAAGCTAAGGAGGAAGAAGTAGGAAAATCGTTTCATGACCCCTTCAATTCAGAGCTAGGGGAATCGGTGGCCGAGTGGGTTAGCGCACATCAGCTCGGAGCACGTGGAGCGAAAGCTCGCGCTGCAGAACCCAGGATACTGGGTTCAATCCCCGCCCCTGCCCGTTTCGATCTGGATGAGCATCGTACCGGCGTGCGGTCGTGTATCACTGCGGGATGCACGTTAAAGACCCCAGGCTAGCGGTTGTACTGCGCTGGCTAAATTGCTCATCTACAGCTGGGAGACTCGTCGCCCTTGGAGGCAGACCAAGTTCTAGGCTGTATGAACATACACACAACCCAATTTTTTTAATTCAGAGCAGGTGCAACTATACTCTGTTTCATACTTAGCGTGCAACGCTGTCAAAGCTACTGGCGCGAGCGTGGGGCTTGATCTCGTTGATCATTTGCACGCGTTCTCGCGCAAACAAAACCATAGATGAAGCCACGCGCTCGCGCCAGTAGCTTTGACAGCGTTGCACGCTAAGTATGAAACAGAGTATAGGCTGCCTCGTTGTCTTAAGGCCTGTTCACACGATGCATTTTTCTCGCGCATCTAGTGTCGCGAAATGTAGTTTCGCGAAATGGCTGCGCCGTCTGAACGAGTCCGAAAAGGACGCGCGCATCCAAAAAACGTTGCGCGCACACCTCGCTTCAGGAGCGAGCTTTTGCTGAAACTTTGCCGAGTCCTGTCAATCACTCTGAGGGCGCCGCCAATGGCCACTCAGAAACGCTCTCACGTGGCCTTTGAGGGGGGAGCGAGCTGTTTGAGAAGACCACTTCACTGCCGGTGTTGTAGCCGAGCCAAATCCGAAAAAAACCGAAACCACGAACGGTGGATACTGCCGGCGCTTCCGCAAGCACGTCAAGCACCACTGAAGGAAAAGTAAGTAGCATATCGGAAAAAAAAAATCCAGCGATGGACGAAGACAATTAGCGGGAGTTGGCGAGATTAGAATAGTGCTCATTGTTGTCGTGACGATACCGCTGGATAATACCCCTGTTACACGGGCACCCTCAACCGTGGTTAACTCAGCTTTAACTGCTGTTACGTGGCACCACAGTTACCGCACTATACTCTCAGACAGCTATTTCAGAAGAAGTGAAGAGCGCGTGTGCACTGCTTTGATCGGTGCTCAAAATGCTCAAGCGCACGTTCGCCAATAGCTTTGACTGCATAGCCGCAGAATGTTGTCCGCAAGTATTGTGCGCTAACTGTGGCTTAGCGTAACTGCAGTTAAATGCGCCCGTGTAACAAGGGTATAAGAGACCATCGAGTAAACTGAAACCAAGTTTGCTTTGTTTACAAGCGAACGTAAAACCATTTGCGCTCTCTGAAACAGTGCACAGTAAAATCGGGGCAGACATGGGCGCCGAGAAGTAACCAGATTGGGCACGTAGCGTTTCTATGAATACCATGTGCATTGATAGGAGCTTCGGCAATGAATTGGCTGCGTACGGGCTCGGCGCCGGCACATGTCCTGCACGTAAAGGTGTCCGCCTCAATCGGCTTTGCGCACATGCGAGATCGCTCCAAGTAGTGCAGTATGGGAGAAAAAAAAATTAAAGTGAATTGACTGCATAAAATGCGCAAAGCAGGTCCCCAGATAAATAGCGATCTGATTCGGAGCGCCACATCATGGTCAACACCGAAACTATTTACGCGAGTCTAAACGTCATCGTTGTTGCACGTGAAGCGGTACGTGTGAACGAGCACATTTCGCGAAACTTGAGTGTCGCGAAACTGTTGCGCGCCTAAAAGATGCATCGTGTGAACAGACCTTTAGTTGCTACAAGAGGAAGCTCCAGGCTCTCAGCGAGCCTGCCAAGCACGCGCGCTCGTGCACTGCAAGCATCGTTCAGGCATGGTCACCGTGGGCATGGTTTTGGCAGCCACTCATGCTTGTATATCTTCGGCTTCGCTCGCGCATAAAGTGGAACTAACTATTGGCGACGTGCGCGACAAAGAGTGTCGCTGCAGTCGGCTATCCATGATTGGCCAAACGCTCACTATCACGCCTTAAGTAGAATCATAGCCTCCTCTATAGTTACAAAGCTTGGTAGTTCCACGACGGAGCCATACAGTGCCCGGTCGCAGGTTTGGAGCACGAGGATCTGGTAGCACAAAGCGTCAAAGAGCCATTTCACGGGGAACCTGGACGTCAGCGCGCAGCTTTTGCAGCGGCAAGAACCCGAAACGCACTTGTTCGCTCGGAAAAAGTGTTTCAGCGTCTCGCCGCAGCGCGGCGCCAGTCACGTGGCTCTCCTCTCATCCGCTGTTTGCCGTTTTTTTTTTTTTGCCAGGCTTTGGCAGTATTGGCGACGTGAGCGATCGAAAGTGTCGCTGTGGTCGGCCCGCCACAATTGGCCGAATGCTGACTATGACGTCAGCAAAGGATGTCTCATCGACGGAAATAAGAGGAATGTAAGAACTTCAATTTTGACGGTGTTGGCAGTGTTGCTTTGAGAGCGCTATGATTTCAGGCTTCCACCTGCTCATTACAAACGCCATTGAACTTGTTGTTCAAGGTAATGACGTCACGAAACGTAACCAAACGAGGGCGCCACCGAAACATCTTGCCGCTAATAGGAAGCATTCACTGGCGGCCATATCTGTGTGCGCGGCTGCTGAGTGCGTGCTGACGGCGAGCTTCCGCAGTCCTTTTGGAGCATGCATTTAGCACCATTAAGGTTGTCGTTCTTAGCAGGCTATTAATGTGAGCTCGTTCTGGGCATGCGCTCTAAACATCGCCCTCAAATATGGCGTCCAGTGAATACCTCCTATATAGGAGGCTATGGTAGAATGCACTCAACTTTCTTTCATAGGAGAACGCCAAACTGTCAACTTTGACGGCGTTGGTTTAAAACGCTGTGACTACGAGCTTTCACCGTGCGTTTTATACGCCATCGAAATTATTGCCGGTAATCGATAACTGTGACGTCACATATAAGAACCACAAGGGGAAGCCACCGAAACATCTCGTCGCCAATAGCAGTCCCTGAGCTGCACTCGCGTGAAAGTATACTTTCTCAAGACGCAGACACAGAGATCGTGACACTTCCCAAACTCCACTGTGTAGAAACGCCGGCGCAATCTGAAACAGTTAGACAGCTTTTTTTTTCTTTTTTTTAATAGTAACTGTAATTAACACACATGCATCCATGATGATTGCACTGTCAATTTCATAACGTTTCGGTCTATCCGCATACAGTAACTATATATACGTAACTTTCAGCGACGGCAGTACCGCGGTGTAAGAAACCGCGCTCCCTAGCTCTTGAATGATCGGCTTCAAAATGAAAGTGCTTGCTTACACCTTCCTGACGTGGAAGTATGACGTAAGGCTCTCGTATCGCCCGTATTTCACAAAATTAGAATTACGTACACGTCATGGACCGAACCTCGTTCAGTTGTTCTACGACGATCATCCAGATGACAGCCATTTTGATAATCTGTCGCAGCTTGAGGATTCGTAAGCAATGTTGTTCTTTCTGGGAGTCTTCAATAAAAAAAAAAACGAGGAGGGGAATGAGAGGGAAGCGGGGAGAATAACTAAAATCTTTTGCAGGCGGAGCGCGAAGAAACAAAAAAACAAGATAGAAAAGAGGAACAAAAACAAAAACACGAGGCTTACCGATGTTACCCAAACGTTCGCAAAGGGCGGAAATAGAGCGTGCAGAAGAGGCGAGCAAAACTGGAACTCCAGAATTTCGGCGCTTTCCCTTTTGTCGATAACGCGACCGCGAAGTACAAAAACTGCACAAAACAAAGAAACGTCGGCAATAAAATATACGCAACATAAAAGAAAATACACGTTCAAACATAGATTTAAAAAAAAAAAGGAAAGTGGGAAGGATTTCGTTGAAAACGTTCACTTTTGCTTTTGTCGTTTTTTTTTTTTTAGATTGATAGAGAGACATTAGGAACTAGGCGGTTTCCAATTCCTTCGGGGCTACAGCGATATCTTCCACATCTTGTTTTTGGGGCACCTTATCGGGCGCAGTGTGCGTAAGCCGAGACTCATGTTTTCGCTCCAAGTTTCTTTCGCTCTCTCTTTCCCTCTCTCGCTGTGAAGTTCAGGGAACAAAAATATGTCCAGAAATTTTCCTGTACACAGGCCTCTGCGAGAAGAGGACACGCGTGGAAGTCAGTGAAAAGGCGAAATGCCGAAAAAGCAAAATACACACCGCGTCGAGGACAAAATCCCCCGGAAGCGTCCAGCGGACGACCGCGGTAAGTTCTACTAAAATGTTAAAAGAAGAGGAATTAAAGAAAAAAACTTAATAAAAGACTACAGAACGAAAAAAAAAAAACATAGCAATCTTTAGAGCTTTTCACGGGAATAACAACGTTTCCGAACCCAAACTTGTGAACAGAATAAATTGGGGTCAGTCCAGGGATAAGTTACAGCACTCAAACGTCTGTGCAACTGCCGACTCGTCGATGGGATGTAATCAGTAAAGAACGGCAGTCCAGAGGTTCTGATCTGGACACTTGGTGAAAAAGCCGGCGAGTAATACGGCGGCCGTGATTGGCCGGCGCCAGGCTTGACCTAGTCGCCGGCCAATCAAGGCTATGATGATAACTCAATTCAATGCAAAGGCGCAAGCGAGCTGGACAAGAATGACGAAAAGAATCCCTGAAGAAGGGGAACAAAGGGGACAAAGGGCAGACACAAACCAGGTGGATTTTTTCGGCCGCGCACCAGTCACCTAGTTGTGTTTGGAAATTTGTGTTTGTGCTTTGTTTCCCCTTGTTCCCCTTCTCCAGGGATTATTTTCGTCAATCAAGGCCGCCGGATTTCTCGCCGACTTCTTCGCCAAGTGTCCAGGTTAGGGCAACGGGTCTTCTTCAGCAGCAGCCTGCCATACCTGTGTCGCGTCCGCGGAACTTCAAAAGAAAACTTGAGGAGGAGGGAGATGGAAGAAACGAAATTATTCCAGCCTTGAAGTATAACTCTGAATGGTGTGACGCACCAACAAGCAAAGCAGTTGACGATGAAATCATTGCGTGATTTCTTTGATGACTATAGCCGTGATGTGATTGGTCTGGGTCATTTTGTAGCAGCCAAAAGTCCATTTTGGGGCACAAAAATATACTTTTCGAACATAAGCAAACATTCCATTTCTATTTACGCCAGTGCGAGTATCATGTCAAGATTTATGTGTTTATGCCAAATTTGCCTTTCTTCTTCTGTGCAACATTTTGATGGCATCAGCAACATAAAAGTTTGATTTCCTAGCTAGCAGAATAATTACGCGTATATGCACAAGGCACGGTGACAAGATGCTGATTGATAGAGGGCAGTACCAACTAAAGCCATTTAGAGTTCCTGTATAGACCCTTTTCATGTTTACAAACATGAACTGCCTCCTGCGTCCCAAGCAACTTCCGGTCGCTCCGTCTTTGAAAGTATGTCGAGCTTGCCTATGTCGCCAGTGCTAGAAAGCATAAACGCTACACGCACATCAAAGTTGGAGATTTAACGAGGGCCCTCGGCTGGTCAATTTAACGTCTTGGAGGAGGCAAGTTGGTTTACAAGAGTATTCGAAAATATTTATCATATCTGGGGGTTCTGCGTTCTTTTGGCGTTCACCTGGAGAATTGGTGGTTAAACGTTTCATCAACATTTCAAACAGCGGTGTTAGGGTGGACTTTGTTCATACTTTTATGAACCGGAAGTTCTCTGGGACGTCAAAGACTAGAACAACTCCTGGTGGCGTTTGCCATGAAAAGGGTCTATACAGGAGGTCTAAAGCCAATCTACCCTGGGAAATGTGGCACCATTCATTGTTGTGGAAATACTCGAGACACGTGCCGCGGGCCACTTCTGAGAATAACATGGCGTCTGAAATCTGGCTCAGTGCTGCGCTGTGGCGCCACGTGCTTCGTGCATCGACGCACCTTGCGCTACTTTTGAAACATGAAGGGGCTTTAGTACCAACTGCTGTGCACGGTCATTTTAGGCAAGAAATCAAACGCAAAGTCAAGTATCCTTAAAGGAGCGGTGCAACGATATTCAATTGGAATGTTTTTCACTTTACACGAGTTTACTGGCACTAGTGGGACTCAAGGATACTCACACGCAACGCCACTGGCCAAGAAACTCCTTTGTTATGGTGTAATTTCAAGGACAAAGGCGACCATTTTCATTCAATCTCTCCTTTGCAAAATTTGATGTCGTAACGTGGGGATCGCAGTACACCCCAATGACGATATTTGAATGCGGTTCATAGATTGGACCCGAGCATTGCGTGAGCACTCGATTTGGGCTCGTGATAATTACTAGATTGAGAAGCATTCGGGTAGTGGCCCGTGTCCAATCGCTGCAACGACGACAATAGCCGAGCCATAACAATGTCTGGAACTCAGCGCGTGTCCTGTGCTTTGCCAACCCCAGCGCGTGGCTATGATTAACCTTGGCGGCATATAATCGGCTCCAGATCACGTGGCGGCTTGTTCTGGCTGTGAGTTGAGGGGGTGAACGCTGCTCGTTTTTCTTTAATTTTTTTCTGGGACTTCTATTGCGTGGGGTAAAAAACGAAGGCGAGTTTCATAGGTCATTAACGTCAGGGATCCATTTTAAGCGGTATTTGCGCAAAGTACAAAAATTGTTGCATCGCCCCTTTAACTCTGAATATAGCAGTCTATCATATATACGTATATAGCCTGTTTCAGGTTAGGAAAAGCGGGACAAGCACCTCTTGTAAAGCCCTCGACTCTTTCTACTTTAGCGAGAAGAAGCTGGAGAGGAGGCGGGTAGACTCGCCTTCAATCTCGCCTCCTGTCCAGCGTTCGCTCTGCTAAGGTGAAGAGCGTTGAGGGCTCTGCGGGAAGAGCCTGTCCTGCTTTTCTTAACCCGCAACAGGGTACAGCCGCTGTTTTATCAAGAAACCGTGTGCAACGTCCCACTCCGAAAGACAGCTTTCGCCTTAGCACGCGGGTGCGCTGTGACGAAGCAAGATGCGTCAAATTGCGACGCCCGCTACGCGGTCGTTGCTTCACTGCAGTACACCACTGCGCGACGACAAGACAAACGTGCTCAAGAATGCCGGCTATCCAGCCAGAACAGATGACGAGCGTGAGAAATAATATTGCGCAACTTCCCAGAACTGGCAATGTTTGATAGAGAGATCAAATCGAATACGATATGTCATTTGAGGCGATAACTGAACATTTTGAAAGTTCGCACGAGCCGACCACGATTCAGGCGTGTAGCGGGGCCTGATTTACTGTACGTTCGGGGTAAAATAGAAAGAAAATAAGTTTTGTCGCAATGTTGGCGCCAATTCCTCGTATTTCGGCAAAACGTTGTAGGACGTATAGGTGTAGGCGCTTTGGCGCAAATGGCGCAGCAATCACATCACTGCTGTAGTCGCCGACAACTTAAGAAAATTCTAAATAAAAAAAAAAGAGTTCTGTTTGGGCAAATGTCTGAAACGGCGATATAAATCACGTCGGAGTCCCCGGTTCGACCATTCCTGACAGCCCACTCCGACAAAGAGACAACGACAGGCACCAAGACGATAATCAAGTAGGTTTACACAGTCCAGAAATCCCGAAGGCAATGGCCCTCGGCGACGACGCCGTTACGATGACCGCGCAAGTCGCTCACTCACTGACACAAGAGACACCTACACCGCGTCGCCCGCATCTCTGCAAATATATAGCTTTGCATCTCCGCGCCTAGTCCGAGTCCATGTATCTCTATCGCGTCCTCGTCAGACGACACTAACGAGCTCGTGGCGCCTCCGCTGACACCGTCGGCAGCAACGCGGCAACGACGCCACGAGTCACGACCGAACGCGATGGTGAACGGAGACCACTCGCGCCAACGGCGTCGGTCCCAATCTCCGGGCGCGTGGCGGCGAGAGAGCGTGCCGTCGCTCGGCTGCAGTTAATTACGTTAAAAGACTGTGCCGGCGCCAATTACACCTCGGCCCATTCTGGCGGCTATTAGCTTCTCTGGTTCAGTTGCACCCGCCTCCCCCGGGTAGTCCGTCGGCTCTTTCTCTCAATATTTCTCTAGGCGACGTCGCTTTTTTGACTCTTGGCGATCTGCCGAACGAGAGCGCAATATGCGGCCCGACGTCAAAAATGAAACACAAAGCCGGCGTGGACTGGGTTGACGACTTCTGTCTATTTAATTAAATAAAAAAAAAAGAAACGCCGGAGCGAAGTTAGGAAGGAAAAGGAGCCCCCTTTTTTAAATCTGGCTGAAGTGGCACAGGATTAGTGGAGAGTGAAACTTGAGTCGATGTTAAGCAGGAAGGAAGCTCCCCTCTCCCTTTCCGCCGCTTTCGCTTAGGAAAGAAACAAGGCCCGAAAATGTGTCCTTTGGACGCGTAGTACGTCGTACACCCGAATAACGCGCAGCGTCTGGTGTATTTATGCTTTAGACCCAGACTAACAGTTGGTTACCATGTCGTATCTTTCTAGGCGTTCACTGAAATATACACACCTGGAACTATCAGGACTTCGGCTGGGAACGGCTTCGAATAGCTTCCAACACGTGGCAGAATGACGAAGCTATGATACATATAAAACCTAGTAACGTTTCCTCATGTTCTATATCTTGCATGCATTTGCCTTCGAACTCTACGGAGAATTAATCGTTTCTGATTGTATCGAAGGCATTAACTAGAGGGCTCATCTATCGGGTTATTATAATAGAACGACCTTTGTTGTCTAACACTGTTGCATCGTTCCTTTCCGTCCTACTCTTTTGCGCCATAATCTGCAGGCGCATCTTGGCCTTGCCCATTACCCTTGTTCTAGCAATTCATTGCGAGAGATTAGTCGCGTCATTCGAAAGATATAAAACAGAAAATGGGTTCGTCGATTCCCGGCCAAGCGGCACGAGGCAGTGATCTGTGTGCAAAACTGTGACTCTCATATTCACATTTAGGTACAAGCGCCTTTCTAAATGTCACCGTCCAAATTGTCTTCGCACACAATGACTAAAAATAGTTAACCAACGAAAGACGAATGAAAAACGGAACGAAGGCGGCCCGATCTAGTCAGGCTGATAAATCTTCCTGGAAAGAAATATAATAAATATCCCGACGAAGGTCGTAGACCGAGAGGACGGACAACACAGAAGCCCCAAGCACTGCCGCGAAATTGCTTCGTAGAGTCCTCGCAGTACCGTACTACGTAGACAACCCTCTCGCGCATCGGAACTTTATGTGCTGCGCAGCACGTAATTGTGGCGTCAGCAAAACCCGATTCCGTTTGATTACTAGGGTACTAATCAATCTAAATATTTAGTTCGATGCACGAATCGGGCACACCCGCCCCCCACAAAAAATCATTACGAAATTACGTGTCTCTTGAGACCCCAGATTCATGGTTCTGTCGTGTCGCGAAGAGAATAAAATTGATTCTTTCGTCATTTCTTCAAACTCACGTGAACGCAACTAACAAGACGAGAAAAACACAGAAACACCTTACATAAAAAAAACTTGAAAAAAAAAAAAAGGTAAGCGCACATTCCATTCAATAATAACGTCCTCCGGACGTCCGATGCATCTTCCAAAGGACGTCGTCGAAGCCACGCGACAGTGCCGTTCCCCGCTCGTACCTTCGAGAGGGCGCCACGGGACAAACTTTGGAAAACACGTAAACCTCCCTTTGAAACCACGATATCACAAAAAGAAAAAGGAAAACAGAGAATACATTTGATTCAAGTACTCCCCCGCAAGGCGCTTGTTTTGGCGTTTCCCGACGGCATTCAACCTAAGTTATATCCCTCCTCCCTACCTCAAGTTCTCTCGGGGCCGCACGGGAACGGAAACACAATTTCGTCTCGTGTCCCGAACGGATCGATATGTCGGAGACCGAGAACGCAGCTTTCTACTTGGAGAGACTTCTTTCATCAGCATGCACACTTCGAGCTCGGTTCTAGAACTGAAAGCAACGCAAGCAATAACAAAGGAAAAAAAAAAAATTAGGAGAGAAAAAAAAAATTTTCGAATCATTTATTTTAGACCGCGTTCCAGATGTTAAGATGAACGACCCGGTTTATAAGGGCGGTATTGGCGGACGCGAGCTGCCACAGATTGGAATTGCAAATCGTCGGGACTCCGGACTAAACTGAAAGGGAGAGCAAGATACGTGGAGGGGTGAGCTGCAGCAACGGGCTCGATCACTGTACGAGTCTAAGCGGACAAAATATATGCCCCAAACTTTCGAAGCAACACATACGATCCGCTTTTCGTCAGTTTGTCCACCCACTCTTTCGAAACTTAAATATGATGACCCCCAGTTTAAGATCAAACGAAACGTCAATGCTCCGGTATATACATATAAGCTTGGTTCCTTCATTACGCCGGTCAGAACCCCCATGACTCATCCGAGCCCGTTTAAATTGCCTGCTTCGAAACAGAAGCAGATCCCGATCTCCTAAGTATAATCGACAGGCTTATATACACACTACACCCGACGATCCGCAGGCAAGGAACTTAATTTATCAAAAACCAAAGTAACGCAACGAAAAAGAAAAAGATATTACCATATCGAGTTTGGGTTACGCCCCTGGCATGCTAAGCGTCTCCGTTCAAAATTAAGTTTTCTCGATTTCGGGCGCAGATTTTTAAGCAATCCCGCTTTTAAGACAGATGGTGAAGCTCCATCGATCGGGGCCGCGCTCCAGGGACAGGGCGACCCCAGGCTTCGCCGAGGATCGCCGAAAACCGGGCAACGCAATTATTGAGTGTGGCGAGGATAACGGTACCCGCTTCGGCAGTGCCAACCACATTAGCGGAAGGAGAAAGTATTCCTAACTAGCGAGCCCATATTGTAGCGGTTTAGGCCGCCTCGAAAGTGATAACGGTGGGTAGGCGATTGGGTCACTTACTCGCGTATGAAAAATCGCAGACGCGTTCTCCGGAGCGCGCTATATTAGAGACGCCATTATGGAGCCTTCTCGTGTCTACAGGGGGTATTCACTAAACGCCATATTTGAGGGCGCTGTTTAGAGCGCATGCTCAGAACGAGCTCACATTAATAGGCTGCCAAGATTGGCATTCTTGATGGTGAGGAATGCACCTTGCAGAAGAAGTCTGGAAGCTTGCCATGCACTCAACAGTCGCGCACACAGATATGGCCGCCAGCGAATACACCCCATAGGCGAGATCAGGAGCCACCGAAACTGGCGACGACGAACCGTCGTCACTGAAACCCAGCTGTTTCACCACAAGTCAGAGAGTAATCAAAGGCTAGAAGCAGCTTTTTACGCACAACGTAAAGCCGGGGTCACACTGCTTATACATCATACAAAAGACAATCTGCATACAGATTCGAAAGCGAGTCACTGCGATATCCGTGCTTCGAATGCCGCATGGCAATGAGTTCAAGGAGAAACTTGGCACGCGGCACGCGAACCACGGTTACTGCGGTCAGTCGTGTTTGCAGACTGTCTTTTGTATGATCATAGCCCCCTCTATACTGACAAAAGCTGGCAGATCGCCACGAAACGCGGTAGCCGAAATTACCAAGGTAGAGGGGCAGACAACAGATGAGAGGAGAGCCTAGAGTGCCTTCATACACACGCGCGCTTTTGTTTGAGTGATGACATCTCAGCCATTTTTCCGCCCCATCTTTTTTTTTTTTTTATGCATTTTGAAGTGCACGCAATTCGGTGTCACTCAGCTCGAGTGCGTAGGTTTGGCTAATACATAGACGCCATTTTACCACTCAAGTCACGCACCGAGTGCGCCAGAGCTTCACGCGCTGGCACATTCAGGGCAAGAATCGATGTCTTCACCCTGAGACAGACAGACATGTAGGCACCCTAGGAGAGCCACGTAACGGGCGCTCCGCTGCGGCGAGACGCCGAAACACGCTTCTCCCGAGCGATGGAATGTCCGCTCGTGCTCCACGCGTTCCTCGCGCTAGTGATTTTTTTCTCGTCGGGTTTCAAAACCATGTTTCCGGTCCCCGCCGCTGCAAAAACTGTGCGCTGACGCCTAGGTTCCCCGAGAAATGCTCTGAGCCATCAGATCCTCGCGCTCCAAATTTGCGACCGGGCACTCTATGGCTCCGCCGTCGAACTGCCAGGGTTTATGAGTATAGAGGAGGCTATGGTATGATGTACGAGCAGCGTAACTCCGGATTACCGCGTCGCAAGTAGCGCTTTACTTGTACTTACTTTTGTCGATAACGAGGCGCCAACCTAGTTACCTTTTAAGAGAGAAGAAACGAATAACGTATTTTGGTTACTTTTTGATGATGAAACGAGTAACCGTATTCAGTTGCTTCTGGAAGGGAACGTCCACAACACAAATACCTTACCAAGTTCTGATCCCAGCCCGCGTCTGTACTTTGCACGGCGAGAAAACGCTAGATATACGATAAAAAAGATTAACACAATAGGTATGTCAGCGTAGCCTCCGTTATCCCTGAATGAACGCGTTCAAAAAGCGAGGCATAATTAACGACAAGAAAAATTAGAGGCGACCATATATTAAAAATATAAAGGCGACCATAAAGAGAGAGGAAAAAAAAGGATCCAAAGGCGCCAAAGTAGATGAGAAACCACTTTTTTATTAGTACTTCACGCGATAAAAATATCGGGGAACGGAAAAAGTGATCGCGATCATAATCCTTCATCAACTTATCTCTCCACGCGTATATACTTGCAGCAGGCATTTTTTGGAGCGGGTATACATTGCTTAGAAAGCCGTTACTCGTAATAATCATTATGGCCAGTAATTTGAGCTTGAGACTTTCGGTGCTTCAGATTTTACGGGCAAAATACAGCGTAACAAGCCGATATTTTTTTCTTTTTTTTAAAGTAGTAATAAAGACAAAATTAACGCAAAAGGCCAACTTCATTCTTCGATCGCGTCCATAAAAACCGACATACAGAAAGTAAGGCGTGCACAATCACGGTCAAAACAAGTACAAACGAGGAAACACCCGAGGAAGCAGCCGCAGACTCGGGTGTTAAAACACCCGAGACTGCGGCTGCTTTAACGTGAAACCGCCAAAGCGGAAGAAACAAAAAAAAAAAAAAAAAGCGACAGAACCCGACGTTCTTTCCTCGTTTCTTCTACCTCGGTTGCTTCGAGCTTATCCACCAAATCTCAGGTCTGTAAAATAAAAGAAAAAAGTAAGAAACATCGCGAGGAGTTTCTAAGTCTTCACTCGCGCTTTTCTCGACGACAGTAGACAGATAGTCTGTAGACACTGTCTGAGACGTGTTTTCTTCCTTGTATGACGTCACGTTGGTCGTACCAAAACTGTCTACAGACATGTTCGAAGCACGCATGAAGCAAACGTGCTTCCATCATGCTTGAGGCACGTCCGTATAGATACTTCTGCAGCATGACGTCTGCAGCGGACACAGTGCCTTTTGCACGACGCATGAGCAGCGTTGGCTTTCTCAGGCTCCGTTCGACTTCGTAGCTTATTCTAGTCGTCGGTTGAGGTGCCCGCCGGAATCTCCGATAAACGGTTTGACCAGTGCCTGCAATCGTAAGCGTTACAAAGAAATTAAAAAAAAAAGTTCCTGGGAAAAAACAAAAACGAGTTAGAGGTGAATTTTAGAGTATTGTTATCCCGTGAATCTAAATAGCGAGTTTTAGAATAGGGGGCCCGAGAGCTTCGGGTCCCCCGAACAGCTTGGGGCGTCCCATTGCGCTTGCGCAGAACTTCTGCGCATGGGAACTGGGATGCCCCAAGCTGTTTGGGGCACCCAAAGCTCTGGGGCCCCCTATTCTAAAACTCGCTAATATCACGTTCGTTTCTTCCGAAGGTGTAACTAAACGAGAGAAAACACGTAAACCCTCCGATCAGGCGTTACTTAATACGCAGATCTTTCGGCCGCCAAGCGCGTGTCGCTCGTGTGGACAGCGCGTGCAACTGTAAGCTTGCCGGGTATATTCCCTCGCACTGACGCCAGTATAGTGACGTCTTTTCTGACCTTTTCAGAAAATAGCGAGAGTGCGCGTACATAGCTTTGATAGTGGCTAAAGATGCGCGAAAGCGGAGTTCCAAAAAACTCGGTATATAACGTCACGCTCCGGGAAGGAGGGGCTTCGACGGTACTTTAAAACATATTTTCTGCAGCCTCCGAACATTAAATTGAAAAAATAATCTCGATATTTGTGATCCTGGAGGCCTAATGAAAACGATTTAAGTGTTTTTTTTTTTTTCCTAAATACAGAACCTGTTAGGTTTCCCTTTAACACGAGCATATATGCAAACGTTTGAACTACAACAACGTGTCTAAGCGTATAAAACGTTATTGCTTTCCGCGTTCTTATTCGCGGATGCTGAAATCTCATTGCCCGCGATATCAAGATGCCCGGGACTAACCACGCCCTGCGCTTCTAAACATGTCGGTGGCTGTGCGGGTAGAAACTGAGGGAGAGGAGGAGGCGATAGCGCCGAGCTCTGGTTCGAATAATGAGTGTGGGTAGACCGTCAAAGCTA
Organism: Ixodes persulcatus; assembly: GCA_013358835.2. NCBI lineage: Eukaryota > Metazoa > Arthropoda > Arachnida > Ixodida > Ixodidae > Ixodes > Ixodes persulcatus. The sequence goes on from JABSTQ010010575.1 coordinate 237,844, forward strand.
ACTGCCTTTGTCTTAAGGTTCGTTCACACAGCTTCGTCATTCATCGAGATTGCAGCCATGGGCTCTACCAAGTGTTTTGCGGGAAAGCGGACGAACCAGATTTTCGAGAGCGCAAAACCCCCGCGACGCGAGAGTCACGCGTCTCATGACGGTCAACTACGAATACGCAAAGAGGATCAGGGTAACCATCCGCATAGGCGCCAACATTTCCAGACATCGGAGCACGCAGCGGTAATGTTCCACGCTGTTTCGGACGAAGACAAAAAAAAAAAAAAAAGTATAAAAATAATTGTGACTGATACGAGCACGCACGTAGGCACCGTTAGAACCCCACGTCAACGTACGTTCGACCTATCGCGCGAACGCAAAGACGAGACCACGGTTATTGGAGACAAACAAGGCGCGCACACGTCTGCTGAACCCGTTTGGAGATGACGCAGCCAGAGAACGATGTACATAAATTGCTCGGGGTGTGCGAATAGCGGTTCGATTCGAATAACGCTTCGTCATTCACAGCCTTCCGAGTGTTCGAAAGACCCACCACATACCGGTTCCCCTTGCAGTATCGAGGATAGGGACGCTGCGATATTCGATTCGAAGTAGTATTCGCCCAGCCCTAAATTCTAAGTATATGTATACGAATCACACCAGACGCCCAAAACGCAAGCCCAAACCGTGCTCGCTATACGCTGGAGTCACAATTGTACACTGCGGGACACCGTTGTTAGCGAGAATGAGCGATTACCGTTTTATTTTCTATTTTTCTCTCGAAATTAAATGGCTGCCATAAAAGAAAAAAACCGAGTGGGTTATTGATAGTAACTTTTGGTATCCGTCAAAATGTTTTTCTTTTTTGTTTATGTGTTTTTTGTGCGCGTCCTCGAATAACAGGATGTTCTGCCGTTTGGATTTCCGTATATAAGGATGGCGATAAAATATAATCTTTAGTTGAGTTACATGCGTTGTCTATCCCCGTTTCTTTTTCTATCACTGACAAATTTGTTTTTGTTTTATTTTTTCCTCGTGTTGCTTCAGCATTGGGTTAAATACATCACGGTCAATATTCTGTTCGGAGTAGAACGCGAAAAAGCGCTCTTGTCGTGTTCGCGCTAACAGTGTCCCGCGGGTACATTAAAGACTACAGTCCCTGACAGCTCAAAAAAAAAAAAAAATGCAGGGCGTGATTTATTATGTTAATTTACGCTTCTTGCTTCGTGATTGGTTCTTTGGAATTCTTTTTCGGTTAATGCTGCAATCTGGTTGGCTGTGGAGCGGCACTAGGATTCAGTTGTGATCCAGCGACCTTGATCAGCCTGCGCAGTCCGTCGAGCGATGAAAAGGTCCATTTCGCACGGAAGCGTCGTTGTGGAGGCTTCCGTCGATACCCCCAGTGCAAGTTACCATGGTAACCAAGCTCTTCGTCGCTTGGTAAGCCTCGCGACGTAGTCATAAGTAACGAAGCGTAGCTGCATGAGTGAGGCTAGAGGCGGGAGCGCATTTGAACTGTCCGCCTCGCATTGGTTCAGTTATGAGGCGAGACAGGGTGGGGTGTAAGCGGGATGCCTAAGACTAACAACGCACCAACAAAAACAACAACAACAGCAGAAAAAAAAAAGGAGAAGCCCAGAGATGAGAGCCCTCCGGTCGAGGGGCGCGCGGAAGCGAGCCGTCGAGAGCCCGGGGTTCCGATAATCGGTGGCCATCGGTCGCGGGCGATCCATCGTCTCTCAAGGAGCGGGGCAGGCGTCTTCGGCTGGTTCTGGCCGAACAACAGGCAGCAGTGAGGCCCCGGGTCGGTGTGAGAAGGAAGCGTCGTCTCAGCCGAGCCCCCTTATCTTTGACCCGGGTTTGGCTTTTCTTTTTTTTTCGCCGTCGCAGGCGTCGATTTTGCTTCTTCCGATCACCCACCACCGGCTGGGCCGTAAATTATAGGCCGAATATACAGCGAGGCAAACGTTAACTCGCAAAAAGAAAGACGGAGAAAAAAGAAAAAAAAAAGAAAGTGGAAACTAATACTTTTAGATACGTTAAAAAAAAAAAAAAAACTTGCTAGTACGAGCCGTAGGCTACACGATGCAGACTATGGGCGTTCTTCTTATATAAAAGAACGAAGGGATGAAGGGCACAAACAGAAGAAACAATAGCAGAGAGCGCCAAGCTTGTGAGGCTAGCTTTTACCTCCCCACTCCCCACTTCTTTTTTTCTGCCTCCTCTGTTTCCCCTGCGCTCAGCTTCCCGACGCAACTGCTGCCACTGCTCCGACGCAAAATCCGGCACAATTTATATGCCGCCCCCCCCCCCCCCCCCCTTTCCTGCCTGCCGCTCTCGAAACTGAAAGTCGTTCAGCTGCCGCCGCCTGCGCTACAGCAAGAGCAGCAGATGCGAGTCATCGTTTGCCCTCCCTTCAGCCTTCTTTATGATTGTATTTTCGTATTATGTATTTTCGGCATGTGTTCCATGTTTCGCCAACTATTACAAAAAAAAAAAAACTGGTTGTATTATACGTACGTGAACTATATCCAGGCGGGGTCGGAACCCACCAGCTCACAGGGTGGCCGGGTGGGTCGGTCGGAGGCATACCTATATTGAAATAGACGGAGTGTGCCTAGATTCCAGAAAACATATAAAATAGCGCAAAAAAGACAAGGACAAGAAGTATACAGAACAGGCGCTAACTTTCAACTAGTTTTATTCAGGAAAAGTAAACATATATATGCACACGACAGGCAAAGCAGCACCACGTAAAAGGTGATAAATTGTTTACCCGATCATTCAAAAAATGAAATTCATTGAAGTACAATAGAAGTGGCGCTGACACATGCCGTCCCACTTTTTTTGATAAAGAAAGCTTTCAATAGCTCTCGAGCGACCGTCTCTCGGCTTCTTCCTAGTATCCTTATCTGCTGAAGTCGCGGAACACAGCCACACGTGTTGCAATGTATTGGCAAATGCGAGCCATATTTATTTTTTACCGAAAATGCGTGCTCCCGTGCTCGTTGAAAACTAGTTGAAAGTTAGCGCCTGTCCTGTATACTTCTTGTCCTTGTCTTTTTTGCGCTATTTTATATGTTTTACTAAGATGAACCAACTAGCCCAACAACGTACCCTACTAGATTCCAGAGTGTTTCCAAACTGGGATCACGTGGCTTATGGGCTGTGATGAGGGTACGAAAGCGTCGATCCTCTGCCAGTGTCTCAGCCTTTCCGTCCACTTTGCTCTCCACCTCGCGACAACGCTACGCATGCGCACTCGCAACGAATCGGCGCAGGAGGTCCCCACGATTAAATGGCAAACGCTCTCCGTGGTTTGAATTGCACCCTCCCTTAAAGCTAAGCTCTCCATATAGACGTCACTGGTAGGCATCGAGCTTCCCTCTTTCCTATAGTTTCTTGCGTTTTCTTTTATATTTCTGCGTGTGATTAGCGGGTCATAATTTTACCGTCGCCAGTTGGGGAGTGCCAGTTTTCAAAAGACTAACCTAAAAATTTGCGAACGAAAAAAGAAAAGTGGCATCTGGGAGTTTTAGTTTGTTTTTTTGGAACATAACTGCAAAGTGTGCAGAAAACCCAAAAGGGATGATTTTATGCTAATTTTTTTTTTTCGGCGAGATCGGTAAGCGAATATTTCTTACGGCGTTTCTTCCTACGTATCGAGACCCCAACAATATGAAAAGGCCAATGAGAGCGAGGAAAATACGCACATAAAAAGAAGAATCGAAGTAAAGAGAAGCTGGCATATCGAATCAATTCCGACAAGCCTCAATTTTCCCAGCGGTTCCTAGGGCTAGCGCACAGAGTTCGTCAAAATCGAGTTAGCGGAGCTAAAAGTGGAGGCAACGTGCGGGACTTATCAAGGACCAAACGAAGAACCGCACAATGTCGTTTCGTCAGGCAAATCTCGTGAGTGGCTCGCAAATTCTGGGCTGGCATTTTTTTTTCTTCTGTTCTTGTCCCGACACATTGGGGGCACGTGAGAAAGAACTCTCGCCGGAAACTCGGATAATGGGTTCAAATCCCATTCCTGCCTGGACAGAGAGGAACAGGCACAAACAAACAGAAGAAAAACCGCTAACACATAACAAAACAATACACGTGCGCGACACACGCACGTACACACACACGCACGCACACACACACGCGCACACACACGAACACACACACACGCGCACACGCACACACAGGCACACACACACACAGAGGCGCGCACGCGCACACACACACAAACACACACACACGCACGCGCACACACACACACACACACACACACACACACACAAAGAAGCGCACCGCGGCAATCCAACGAAGACATGACAATACAATTTCGAGAGGGGAGGATTTCCAAGCGGGGATTTCGAAACTTCTACTCACAGTCGTACGATATTTAGTATAGGTGAAGCACGTATACAATTGATGTGCCGTCCGCCCGGGCGGCGCCGAAGCGTGAGCCGGGCACGTAGGCGCCTCTCACTGCAAACTTGACACTCCCAGACTCTAACGGCATAGAAAAGGCGAACACACAGAAAGAGTCTGCCCCGCACAACGCGTTACGCACGGTTTGACACGTCGCGCGCAGGTCTCAACTCTTTATGCTCGGAGTTCTGGGTTGCTCGGGGCTCCGTGGGTTTCCCGCCCCGTGTCGGACACGGCGCACGAACACTCGCGCGAGTGTACGCGGGTGCACACATACACATTCGCTAAGGAAGAATACGCGACTGCACAAGGCGCGAGTATTCCCGCCTCGCTCCAGCAAATAGACCTGTTGCTAAATTACCCATGCATCCAGAAGCATGCAGGGAACGTATAGTTACAAGCGCTGCGCTCGCTCGCCTTACCTGTATTTTAAAGAAATCGCAACAAAAAGGCGTTTGCGGACGCGCGTGCGAACTGCCACTTGTTTTAGATTTTGTTTAAAAAAAATGCTACGCTAACGCCAGCACGCGCAGTGCGTGTAACTACGTTCCCTGAATGATTCTTGATGCTTGGGTAATTTAGCAATAGGTATATTAAGAGGTGTTTCCTTACGTACTACGGGAGCTTCAGGGCATGAAACTTGAAGCTCCCTCTCTCTCTTCCCTCTCTCTCTTGCTTGTTTCCTCCCGTTTCACGTAAGAAAATATGTTGACAAAACTGGAACGACGAGGCTATCGGCGAAGTGCGGACCGTTATTGGGGTGCGCTAAAAGCTGTCGGATGCCATCTCCAGAGCGCGCATTCGCGCTCCAAGGAGCCTGGCGGGAAAATTGAGTTAAAAAAATAAAAATAGTAACTTTATTCCGCTAGATTTTTTTTCTTCCTTTTCGTACGTGTAGTTGTTTTGTTTTCGTTCTCTTTTTTGGAGGAACGATGCGAGTGACACACGCGGCGTGTCGATGTGTATAGATGTCTGCGTGCAACTGACGGGGCACGTGCGAGAGTGCGTTTGAAATGAGGGCGCATGGACGAGCTGCGCGATACACTTAGCGAAAACGCGGCATCCCTTCTTTTTCGCATTTTGCTCAGGCAAGTTATTGACGAACGAAATCTGTTGCCGGCGAAAAATTATAAGAACTCGAAAAAGCGAAAAAAAAAATGAACAAGAAAAAAAATTTTGCTTGGCTGCGTTCGCTCGGCGCGTGGCGTCAGAACGGCGACTGCTGCGCCACACGCAAAAAGAAACGATTTTTTTTTTATTTTTCTTAAAGGCATAGATAAGACACGGATTTAAAAAAAAATACAACGAAAAAGTTTTTTATTTTTTTATTAATAGACAAAATTTAAGTGGAGAAGGTGGAGACTGTAGCCCGTTAAGCCCCGCCATAATGTGCTTACATCTCTCATTGGCTCGAGAGATTATGGGGTATAAAATGTTGGTTGTACAATTGTATCTCCGTAACGTAATAGTATTTTACTCAGCAATCATTTTACGTTTGAGAAACCAATATTATATGTAGAGTCATTGTTATTTTCAAAAGTATACCAAGACTGCCTTTTCCGCATTTCTATGAAGCGATGATGAACATGACTGCCGGCAGAAGGCTCGTCTATGTTTGCGAGCGCGAGTCGTTTTGCTTTCACGAAAGTGTTCAGAGGAAGATCTCCTCAACCGACGTAGTTTGCGACAAACAACTCTCGCAAGTACGCGTCTTTGGAAGAGCTGTGCGGGTGCTTGTTTTCGTATCGGGTCTGGCCTAAGCCTAGCGTCCCACTTCGGCTATGCTGCTTCATCTGGCTTGATCTGTTCGCTTGCGCCCGTTGATCCTAAGTAAAGATGTTGGCTCCCCTAAGAGCGGCCCCGCTGCTTTGTGAATTGTGCAACCGTCATGATTGCAACCATGGTTTAAATATCTAGAAGATAGCTACACAGGTAAGAATTTTGTAACCATTTTGCAGGAGGCAATCGGGTGTTCGGCTCTCATCAAGTTAGTCCAGGTATGTTCCCGTCATTCCGCTTCAAAAGGCAAATGGCTCTCAAGTTTTGCAGTCCACCTGGCCTGCCAAAGTGAATATTTTTAGGCCACGTTATAATTGTGCGTCATGACGCTCACTCGCCTTGCTCGCAGATGCCATGCGAAAAACGAAAACGAGCATAAAAGCTGAAATGACTGCATATTTATTTTGTTGCTTTGTGGTCCTCTATGTCACTTTTTTACCGCACATCGACAGACGCTGACAGACGCTTGTATTGGACCGTCGCTCGTACATGATGGAACGCTAGAACGCCGCTTTCATGGTCCAGTCTTGCGAGCCTTGTAAAATGTTTTTTTTTAGACGGGGGCTGAATAGCAGACAGACGAAGGTGAAAACAGACGGACGCCGACGCGCACCTTTCATGTCCTCGTTTTACAGGCATTGCACACTACGATAAGCGGTGGTGAAATATCAGACGATGTCGGAGGCTGCTACCACTCGTCTGCTCGGCACTGCTCGCACGACTCTGCTTCGTTTCACGAAAATTCGGTGAACTGCGGAGGCTAGGGCCCCGCGACCCAATAAGAGCGTCGCACGCGACCCGACGTCAGGGGAGCATTTGTGTCACCACGCCAAATGCGAGGCGCGAGGCCCGGAGGAACCGGCTGTCGTCTGCTAGCCAAGAGCAGTCTGCTCCGAAACCAACCAACTTCGGACGAACGTCCACCGCAGCAACATATCCGTCCCCAAGAATATCGAGCACTTTTGGAACAGTTCATGATACAACCATACGCTCAATTTAGCCGCGAATCTGTGACGGGTGCTAATGCCAGGACACAGTGTGATGTTTTGAGCGGAAACTGCCGATCACACGGCTGCGATCGCCGGCAATCGCCAACGGCCACGGCGCTACAAGGCGAAACAAATCGAGCGGCATATGGATGTGACGTCACTTGTTTGGTTTAAATATAATTGAAACTAATAACTTTGTGATTATTTGTTCTTTATTCTTCATATCTTCTCGTTATAGTTGGAATCGCGCGAGTTCAATTGCCGTTAAAAGAAAAAGAAGCCTAGAACTACTTTTTGTCGCGGAGGGCTCTGTTACTGTGGCGGTAACGAGGCCCCGGTGGCCTCGACCATGGAGCGTTATCACGTGCCTTGCTCCGGCGGCCTTATCGGTTCGCGGAGGCCGCAGCCTCCACAGTTCGTCAAGTTACCGTGAAACGGAGTAGGCGGTACGCCAGACTAGACGCACCGGATGTCGCGAAAGGGAGACAGTAGCCTTCCGAGCGTGTTCGGCCGAGCAGCCAAGCCAATCCAGCAGTAATGGACGGGGCCACCGATCTGTGGGCGGGTCTTCAAGCGGGTCGTGATCCACCTAAATTGCGTCTGACGGAAAAAAAAAAAAAACACGTTTCTCAAAGTAGCATTAACATTTTTTTTTTTCATTGCTGTGCTTTTTTTAGGATGATGCCAAGGATGAGTATAATCGAGCAGACTACTCTACTCGGGGCGTCAATTTTGTTTTGCTCTACGTTGTCAAGGCTAGCGATGGCTGCAGAAATCGCGGGTTGGGTTTCCACTCTTGCCGGCGTCGCCACGTAGGGAGTCCTATACCGGCGTGCATTGGTGGTTGTAATCACTACAGCGTGATGTACACGTACTCCATTTCAACTCGGGTCCTGCCGTAGCCGGCGCAACCAGCTGATGGAGTCGACAAAAGAGTGCAAAAATGCATCGTCACCGACTTCTTTGCGGGTTAGCTATCATACACTATAGCGAAAAGCACAGCGCCATCTCGTGGGGCGCCGAGGAACATGCTCCGTCTCACCAGTTGGTTTCGGAGCGCTGGCAAACGCCAAGGGCGTGAAAGCGTATAGTTCTGAAGAACCCCGCGCTCCCACAAGCACTCGCGCAGACAAAGCGCTTTCGAAAACCAGGTGCCCGCGCCCGCGCCTTTGCCGGCACTCAAAGCCGAATTTCGGGCCGAAGTGTACGTCCGCCATGTTGGTCGCCGCGGCGAGAAACCAGCAACCGGCGGGGCGACGAGCACGCACCTGCGCGAGGAAGAGCGTAAAACAATACTAACCCTTAGCTCGCAGGTGTGGGTGAGGATCGATGACGGCGACTGTTACCGACAACGCTACGAAATCGACAAACTATAGCAGATGCATCTCGACGCAACAAAGATGGCAGCTCACAGAGTGTTGCCAGAAGTTCGAACAATTTCGCATACCGTTCATTTCGCAACCAAAACACCATGCGGGCAGAAACAGAGGGAGAGGAGGAGATCAGACCGCGCAGGGACATCAGAAGAATTATTAGTAGGTATACACGCAAAGCTAGCTTCCACCGTCTCTTTCTACTCACTGTCGCGTTCGGCGTTCCAACGCGTTCGAAGAGTGAGTATAGAGACAAAGGCAGCTATAGCTTTATGTCTATCACTAATCATTCTAGACAGAGCACGGCTGCTCTCTGGCGTCCCCGTGCGTTCTCGTCTCCTCCTCTATACCTCAGTTTCTACTTGTACAGGCGCCATCTCAAAACAAACTCACTTCTCGACGCACAAACACCAAGGTAAATCTGACTTGTCGATTGAGCTCATCGCGGTCGTAGAATTGTGGGTGGCAAATAGACCGGATTTCGTGAAGATTTTGGTGTAGGGAAACGACACAGTGCGCACCGCGAGGTTTGTGCCTTCACTCGCAGCCGGGCGTGACGAAATTCAACGTTTGTGCGCGCGCCGCAAAAGACGCATATAGGGTGTATTCACTGGCGGCACGTGCTGAGCACGTGCTGATGGCGAGCTTCCACAGTTATTTGGCAACGTGCACCCCGCACCATGAAGAGTGCCGGTCTTGGCAGCCTATTAATGCGAGCTCGTTCTGAGCATGCGCTCTAAACAGTGACCTCAAATATGGCGGCCAGTGAATACCCCCTATAGGGAGACTTCCTGGCATGGACCTCCCTATCGATCGCACCTGCGGGGACGAAGCCCGAGGCAGCCCGCGCAGCGAGACGCCAAAAAGCATCGCCGAAATGAGGATCACCCGTCTTCCTGCTCGGCGTCTGCGTTTGGCTGGCGCGCGTGGTTCCAGCACCCGCCCGAATAAAGGCCTGTTCACACATGTCGCGGAGCGCTACGAGCATAGCGCTGACCTCGCGCTAAGCGCGTGCTGACGGGAGCGTTCACCAGCATTGTATCGCACCGTCAAAACTGTTGCTCATGGCAGACGATAAGTAGCTGACAACACGTGAGAAGCGCTACATTAGCGCTTCGCTGCATGTGGGAACCGGCCTTAATGGAGACGCGTTGCAAGCGGAAGCGGCACAGTTTCGGGATACAACCACGAGTCCATCCGAGCAAATGGGATCGAGTGATGACAACTGTCACCTGAACTTCGCGAATAAAAAGGCCTTCTGGTTATCTAGTGTATCCAGCCCCCCCCCCCCCCCCCCTTTTCCAAAAAATAAAAAGTGAAATTGTTTCTTTTTTCTTATTATTAAAACAATTCCGAACGCAATGCCGACCGCTTTGCCTTCACGCAGATGTAGCGCTAGTGGTCCTGGACAGGGTCAAAATAGTCAGAATTAAAATGGGGCCCGTTCCCGGTCCGACGCCCATTCAACACCATGTGTTGCTGGGGTCTCGTCGGCGACGTTTTTTCCCTTAGAAATTCGTGAAAATCACCTATAACTTTCGAATAAGATAATAGCTATGAAACATAAGCATCCGGTTCAAACCGCTAGCGCTAAAACGGGGTGGAAACTGAATGGTCAGGCAACGCGTTTTTCTTTTCTTTTTGGACAAAAAAAAGCAAAAACCAAGAAAAATATTTGCACTTTTTGTTTTCGTAGTTATTCTGTAGTGCACTTCGAGCAGTAGGGGGGGGGGGGGGGGGGGAGGCTCAGAGAACGCAGTACAATCGGGAAGAACGTATACCGTACCATTTCATTCCACGATTAAAGAAAGTGCGCGAACAAGAAAAGTAAAATTACTTCACCGACGTGTACAAGGATAACCACTATGTGAGTATCCTTGTACACGATGGTGAACGGCACCGCGCAGCGGACGGAATTTCATACTATCCCGTCCTGCCCGGCGTGCGCCGTAATTGCGAGCCCTGCGTTCTATCTTCCGAAGACGTGCCCTGTCCCACTAATTGCGGCGCAACTATAGGATGCAAAGTGCCCAAAAGAGTATCTATCAGCCGCCCGCGCGACACGGGACTGAGGCAATTAATCCTCGCCGTATACTGGCTGGAAGAAGTATATTACGGAGGCACGTTAGTAGCCGGGTGGCGCCGCAATATTTCGCGCCTCGCACCACTCCACCTATAGCCAAGAAAGTTTGGTAACGAAATTAAAATGGCCCCCAAGACCCCCGATAATTACGAGTGCTCGCTTGTGTTCAACGACTGACAAACGAGTGGCACCAGTATGGCCACTCGTTTGTGTGTTGCACGAATAAGCCTGCACAAAACCTGCGGACCGAAGACGCGGAAGATACTCTTATCATTTGCGTGTTCCCATCGACGGGCTTGTGCCTGTTCCATGAGCGGAAACTTTGGCGCACCTTCCAAGTTCCCAGATGCTTCGGGTCGTCCTAAAAGTTGACTGATTTAGGGGTCTTTGATGAAATTCAGAAAGTTTGTAACTGGGACCAATTTTTTATTTTTTTTTTATTTTCGGTAGTTAAGAAGATAATTACTAAATCTTAGGTAAGTCTTTTTATAATTAGAAGTGGCTTTTTTTTTTTCTTTTGCGATTTATTGACGTTTGTTGTGGCAGGCAGTTTGTTGCCGAAAAGAGTTCCTTTTGTTCTGTGTGTGTGTGTGTGTGTTTTTTAATACCTCGTTGAAACGCCCGCCGTACTTGAATGATTTGTGACTGACTTCGGACCTGGCAGATACTGCTCAACGGCAGTCGGCGCGGCAACAATCATGCGCGGTTCTCCCAATAAAACGCGAAACGTCCGAAAAAAAAAAGAAAAAAAAAAGGAACCGCGGATTTACTGCGCGACACAGTTAACGCAAACACTGCTTCTTTTTTTCTCGCATTTTGTTTTGAGTTTTGGTAGCTTTTACCGCTTAAGCTAGTAACCCAGCTGAGTACTTTCCACCGCTATAGTAGCAGTCTCGATGACAGTCCGTCAATACTGAAAGAAAAACAGGGAAGCACGGCGATGGCTGCTTGCTCGCATTAAAGGAGCTGTGCAACGATATTCAATTGGAATGTTTTTCACTTTACACGAGCTTACTGGCACTAGTGGGACTCAAGGATACTCGCATGCAATGCCACTGGACAAGAAACTCCTTTGTTGCGGTGTAATTTCAAGGACAAAAGCGATCATTTTTATTCAATCTCTCCCTTGCGAAATTCGATGACGTAACGCGGGGATCGCAGTACACCCGTATGACGATATTTGAATGCGGTTCATAGATTGGACCCGAGCATTGCGTGGGCACTCGATTTAGGCTCGTGATAATTGATAGCTCGAGAAGCATTCGAGTAGTGGCCCGTGTCCAATCGCTGCAACGACGACAATAGCCGAGCCATAACAATGTCTGGAACTCAGCGCGTGTCCTGTGCTTTGCCAACCCCAGCGCGTGGCTATGATCAACATTGGCGGCATATAATCGGCTCCAGATCACGTGGCCGCTTGTTCTGGCTGCGAGTTGAGGGCGTGAACGCTGCTCGTTGTTTTTTAATTTTTTTCTGGGACTTCTAATGCGTCGGGTGAAAAACGAAGGCGTGTTTCATAGGTCATTAACGTCAGGGATCCGTTCTAAGCGGTATTTGCGCAAAGTAAAAAAATTGTTGCATAGCCCTTAAAGGGGCGGTGCAACGATATTCAATTGGAATGTTTTTCACTTCACACGAGCTTACTGGCACTAGTGAGACTCAAGGATACTCGTACGCAACGCCACTGACCAAGAAACTCCTTTGTTGCGCTGTAATTTCGAGGACAAAACCGAGTGTTTTCATTCAATCTCTCCTTCGCAAAACCTGATGACGTAGCTGGGCGGTAGCAGTACCGCCCAGTGACGATATTTGAATGCGGCTCATAGATTGGACCCGAGCATGGCGTGGGCACTCGATTTGGGCTCGTGATCATTACTAGCTCGAGAAGCATTCGGGTAGTGTCCGGTGTCCAATCGCTGCAATGACGACAACAACCGAACCATAACAATGTCTGGAACTGGGCGCGTGTCCTGTGCCTTGCCAACCCCAGCGCATGGCTATGATCAACATTGGCGGCATAAAATCGGCTCCAGATCAAGTTGCCGCTTGTTCTGGCGGCGAGTTGAGGGGGTGAACTCTGCTCGTTTTTCTTTATTTTTTTTCTGCGACTTCGATTGCGTGTGGTGAAAAACGAACGGGTGTTTCACAGGTCATTAACGTCAGGGATCCGTTCTAAGCGGTATTTGCGCAAAATACAAAACTCGTTGCATCGCCCCTTTAACAGTGTCGTGCTGAGTGAAAGTCATACACGAGAGCGAGGGGTAATAATTAACCCACTCCATTTACAGGGCGGACCGTCATACAGACGGTCAGCCTGTTTTAATTATGACTTCGGGCTGGGCCCATCTCGTTGTTACTCCTCGGACGGGCCCCGAGCTCGAGTCCGGCGACGAGGAAGAGAGAGACACGGCAAGGAGACGGAGATGACGACGGAAACGTGCGTCTCGCCTAACGACCGCCGGGAATTCTGGTCGCGCGGCCGCACGGTTCGCTCGCGCGCTTTAAAATAATAATAATAACAAAAAAAAACACAATGGAAAAATTAAAAAAAAAATATTTAAAACAAGAACACAAAGAGCACGATTGGAGGACTGCGTTTCGAGGCGCGGGCGAGGACCACGCTGAACTTTCCTTATTTATGTCCGCAAGTCGGCGACAGCTGAAGTGTGCGGCGGAGAACGTGAAAGGAACTCGTTTCTCGCTACAATGAAATACCGTTCGTTTCAAAAAGGGCGAGGAGTGTCTGTGTCTATGCTCCAGCTTAAAACACCGATGCTGTAATCTAATACATCTTTTTTTTTCTTTTACTGTGGGGCGGGTTGATTCTTTAGCAATTTGATACTGACTCCGAAATTTCCGTCGTTCGAATTTTTTTTTCTTTTTTTTTCGTATACGTGTTTCTTTGGTGTACTACCGCGGATAATATGAGACGAAATAGACCTCTAAGCTTCTTTGGCTGGGCGGTCAGTATTTCAAAGAAACTTTGGTCCAAAGATGCGTTGGAACGTAAAGCTCTAGTCTCCAGCTTTGAACTCCTTGACGATTTTCTGTCTTGGGAGAACCGTAGGGGTAGCACGAATTCAGATCCAGTGTTTCAGCTCATATTGTCCGGGAGTGTACTCATGGCAACTGCATCTCGGTCACCTTCTAGGTACACATGGAAAAAAAAAAGCGTACCCTTCCCAAGCACGGATGAGGGCAGCTTATACGAATAAAAACAGAATTAAAAAAAAGAAATTAGTAAAGATACGCAGGTGGTTAAAATACCAACTTTGGCGTAAACAAAAACATTTTGCAAAAAAAAAAAAAAAGAAAACATCGGCAGCACTATAAGCTATAGAAAAGGTAACGTAAAATGCACCAATCTAAAAAGAAAAAAAAAACCTTTTTTTTGGCGTGTTTGTCAGTTTTTGAGGGAGCTGTGGTCCGAACTAGGAATCCCCGAAGCAAGGTTTAAGTTCCACACTTCAGACCTATTGACCAATTGAAAGATAATAGAGCTTGTGGGGCCCACAGACGCAGAAAAGGCTGCATCGGCTGTTTCAGGTCATATTGATCGTGATAGTACGTAAACAAAAAAAAAAAAAACACTTAATCAAGAAAGGAAGCGGCCGAAAACTGTTCAATTGGAGACACTTCCCTCACGCTTATGTGAGGCGCACCCAAACTCCAACACTGCTCGAAGCAACGACAGGGCAGAGAACGCGAGATCGCCTAAAAACGATTGAACCCACATAGTTTGCAGGTCAACAAGGCTTCAAAGCACAGACTGTCGACTGGTATAACACGTCGTCGCGAAAAGGACAGGTCAGCATCATCGTCTCTTTGCCCCCCCCCCCCCTCCCCTCCCCTCCCCTCCCCTCCCCCCCCCCCCCCCCCTTCCTTTCGACAGTGAAACGGACGAGGGAATGGGATTGAAGATAACTACTCTGCCAAACAGAAAGCCTTTATTCCCACACTCCGCGCACATCCGGGCATCCTACTATTTCAATATTGGGGCCTCGGATTATCCTGCCTCCCCTGTCCCCGGGAACTCAACAGGAGAGCGGGTGAGTCGAGCCGCAGATTTCCCGTCGCTTATAACATATGCCAACGCGCAAGGATAGGAAATAGGGGCTTCACCCGCGCTTAGCTTATGCAGATCAGGGGACGCAAAGCACCTCATCTGCATCAACCTTTCCCCAAGTTCCCTTCGGTGGTGGGGGACCGTGGGTCAGGAACGGGGCTGTTCGCGATTTAGTCTTATCGCCGCAAGGAAGGACCCAAGCAGGGAACCGAACCGATTCTCATCGGCGGTGTACAGTCGCAAGTCGGAACTCGATAATAAGGACCTGGTTGATACGAATACCCCGCTGCCCGTGCAAGACCCTCTTACTGTAGACTGGCGATTTGGATAAATATTAATTCCGAAGCACCGGGAGATCTCATTTCATGTTTATGTTTGATTGTCGTAGGGAATCGACGCATTTTGTCTAAACACCAGCAGCCGCTAACAACATTTTCGGGGACGAACTGGGAAAATGCGTGCATTTTCGTATCGCTAGTGTAAATGCAACTTACATTATAGACGATTTTTTTTTTTTTTTTTTTTGGGGGGGGGGGGGGGGCGGAGGTTTTTATACTAAGGAGCCCCGACTGTATAGACTCAGCCCTGGCACCGCCCAGAGTGCTTATCGAAGACCCCAGGCGGGCAAGCTCCCGGGGCAGAGGACGCTGGTGACGCTTTTGGAGACAATTATCGACGACGGGCGGCGCAGCAATTATCGGCCAGCCACCAGGTTACAGCCCTTCCGCGAGGCAGTTTCCTGTCGCGTCGAATTAGGGACGCATCCACTACGGCATAAAGCGTTCACAGCGAGGCGTCGAGAGTGTTAAAGGAAAGGAAGTGTCTTCATAAAGCCCTATTGGCGACTTGCGCGACCGAAAGCGTCGCTGTGGTCGGCCTTCCACGATTGGCCGAACGCTGACTATGACGTCGGAAAGGGGATTTATCATCGACGGAAATAAGAGGAATGAAAGAACTTTAATTTTGACGGTGTTGGCTGTGTTCCTTTGAGAGCGCAATGATTTCAAGCTTCCACCATGCTATTTACAAACACCATCGAACTTGTTGTTTGCAGGTAATTACGTCACAAGGGGGAACCATAGGAGGGCGCCACCAAAACATCTCGCCGCTAATAGACCTTTCCAAAAACGAGCTTGTGGCCGGTGCCATTTTGAGCGTTCGTGCGTATGGCGCGTGCTTTGCTCGCTTCCCGAAGCGACGAACACGCACGTGCTGGGCTGTGAAGATCGCACGCTGGACTGTGATTTTGTAAACATTAGAAAGGTCTATAGCTCGCCTCAGAAAGTACATATCCGACAGTTCAGACATTCTCAACTTGCATGTATCATTTCATAATAAACAAACGCCGTCTCGAGTTATCCGTTTCGCTTTAACATTACGCCATAATTAATCGTGCTCACAACGGAAGCACCATCAAATGTGTACAGATAATGCAGAATAACTTATGCCACCGCGTTTTTTTTTTTTACAACAAATCTTTATATATATATATATATATATATATATATATATATATATATATATATATATATATATATATATATATATATAGGGCGCCACCAAAACATCTCGCCGCTAATAGACCTTTCCAAAAACGAGCTTGTGGCCGGTGCCATTTTGAGCTTGTGGCTCAAAACGCACAAGCCCTGTAGAAAAACGCTCTTACTTAATAATATATATATATATATATATATATATATATATATATATATATATATATTATTAAGTAAGAGCGTTTTTCTACAGGGCTTGTGCGTTTGAACCGAACTCGTGTTTCGAAGAACGAAGCTTCGGCGCATGCCCCGTTCCACAATCAGCGCCACTTCCTCATTGACGCGACGTCAGAAACATGAGTCGATACTTATGCAAGAGGCGTCGGTTTCCGCACGAGTAAACAACAACAATTTGTAACTAAAAAAAAAAACAAAAAAAACTTTGAAGACAATTAAAAATTTTAAAGCTCCCGACGTTCGTCGTCAATCCAGCGCACTTGCTCCTCCTCTTTCTACGCTGCGCGCACAGTGCAGAGACTCCGACAAGCTTCCTTGCTTGTTGGAGTCTCTACATATGTCTCTTCCCTCCACCTATATGCCTCGTCACTGACATATTGTCCCTGTCATTGTCCCTGGCAGCTTTAAAACCGCAGGGCGTGATGGGTACCGGGCACCTTATCGTATCTGTGTAGCCACAATGAGATTGCAGACTTCACCGATAAGGATGCCCACCAACCTATCACGAAGCAATGAAGCGTGAATTAACGTAACAGGCCCCGCCCCGCGGGTTCCTTAAGCTGGCAGTAGCCGCGGATAGATGGACGCGATCGTAGAGCATCAAATCGAGATATGATTACTGTGATTGGGTAAAAGAGGAAGAAGCCGAGGGACTGCAGGCGCGTGTGATTGGTTCTCTCTCAATTATATGCGCTACAGTCGCACCCATGTAAACGCAGCCATAGACTGTAATAGAAATAAATAGACAGCGTGTTTCCTGTAAGATATCCCTCTTCCACGTCGTGTTTGCCGAGAGGAGGCGGTGTTCCGAGAGTCGAGTGCATAGACCGCTTCCTAGGTAACGGCGCCAGCTGAGACCTTCGTATAGCCGGAATGCCGCCGTGCGGACGTCGAAGGAAAAAACGAGTCCGCTAATTAACGGAACGCGGATTCGTCGGAAAGACGGACAATCGAATTACCAAACGTGTTCCGACCGTGTACTGCTCGGGCTTACTCGATCTAAGACGTTAATCCACCGCCGACAATAATCGCCGCGCGGTTCATTATGACAACCTTTCATACATTGCGATTCGTTTCTGACTGTTATTGTTATTGTGTAACGCTGAAATTCGAATAGATGAGGAAATATCGCATTATCGGGGCCGCTCGCGCGTAGAAGCATAAATCAGACAGTTGTAATTTGCATATTAAATGCGAGGCACGTGAATTCCGCGGTACTTCGTAAACTTAACCTCGGGATTTTTTTTTTTTTTGTAAGTTACTTTTTTTGTTTTTTTGTTTAGTTTTTTCATATGAAGAAAGAAACCTGTTTTCAAAAACGACAAGCGTGGCACGGATAGACAAAATAAAGGACGACGGCAGGATATAAATGTCACTGCGTGTACACGCGTGGAAGGGCTAAAGCTGCTGCAGAAAGACCACCCAACGCCCTAGCAATGAGCAAGAGAAAGAATACTTTTCAACGAGCTGTGAAAGAAGAGTAGTGACGTCAGTCGGAACTCGGAGATCATTTCGTAACGCCCAAAAGGCAATCTACAGCCGAGGAGCTAAAACATGAGAACTTCACATTTACTGGATCAAACTACCTTTATTCTGCTATTTTGTAGACTCCTATAAAATACCAAGATGGAGTTCCGCCAGCTCCGCACTAAAGCAGACACCGCGCTGGCATTTCTTAGAGTGCCGACAGTTCCAGGCATATATATTTCCAGAAAAAGCCCTCGGTTTTCTGTTGGGCTAAGGATAA
The DNA here is from genome assembly GCA_013358835.2 of Ixodes persulcatus. Taxonomy (NCBI): domain Eukaryota; kingdom Metazoa; phylum Arthropoda; class Arachnida; order Ixodida; family Ixodidae; genus Ixodes; species Ixodes persulcatus. The sequence goes on from JABSTQ010010575.1 coordinate 256,021, forward strand.
AAAGAAGAAAAATAAAAAAGACACCCCCCCCCCCCCCCCTCGAATGTTAGTGCAATAACGCCCACAGAAGTGCTTACTACATTCTCCATTTCAGTGCGGTGTCATCTTTGAGGCAACGAGAACAAAGAACACTTCTAACACCGGGGAAGAGACTGAAAAAGAACATTTCTGTGATGTGTGTCTTTTTCCGTTCCGTACCGTCGCTTTTACTCAGATGACTTTTTCCTTCTTTATTATTTTTTTTTCTTCCAACGAGTACCGCACCGTTTCTAAATTGTTCCCATCACGGGCGTGGATGGAGAGCCGCCGTAACGATACAGAAGACGGCGTCGTTGTCCGCAGAAGGCGTTCTTCCCTGCCACACAAACTCTCGAGGCAGGGTCAGGCTCCTGATGGCTTCACGGGAGGCTGACGCAGATCACCTCGCGTTGCACAAGCAGCGCGGGCAAGCGGCCTATCGACCGTCCCTCGCCCAACGAGCGCCGAGCTGCTCTGGAAGCCAGAGGCTGCAGAGCGCCTTATTCCCCGCTTCGCACCGACGCCCGCGCTTGGGCTCCACGCTTGCACGCCCTCGTCAGACCCGCCACAGAGCTCAAGACCTCCCTACTCAGTTGCGTTTGAGCGCGTCTGACTGTGTCTGACTGCGAGACGTCGAGAAACGGTCGCGAGTCACCGGGTCATCCTGCGCATCGTGTGAAGTGTGGTATAGATAATTCAAAAACTGGCTTGGCACGCGGCACACAAAACACGCTCGCCCCCAAACGTTCTAAAAGGCAGCTGTGTGTATGGGCCGTTAATTTGCAGTCGCGACGCAGTCAAACGCTGTCAAACGCGATTGTGTGAATGGGCCATTACTATACATGCGTCGACGACCCACCGCCCTGCCGTTCTGAGCGGAAGGTCGCGCTGCCGTTCTGAACTTGCCAGTGACTACAGGCTATAGTCACAGACAGAATAAGAACGGCAGGGCGTGTCTTTTTTAACGCCCGACGTCAAGCACGCGCTTCATGCCTTCCGTCGTGCTTCGGCTGCGCTCGCGCGCTCGCGAGGTGCACGAAAAGCCGAAGCGTTGTCGAGTGGCATAGAAGCTCGTGCTGCAAGGGCGGGACGACTGAAGCTCCTCCCCGCCGTTCTCACCCTGTCAGTGACTACAGAAAACGAGAGCTCGCTTACGCAACAAGAGCTCGCTTACGCAACAGGAGCAGCTTTTTTTTTTTTTTTGGCGACAGCTGCAGCCTGCAGCGATGCTCCTCGTTTGCGAACTGTACCTTTTGTTGTGTACAGTGGCGATGCTGCACCAGGAGCAGGAACGGTTATTGTAAGCCAGGTGTTATTTAGGGATGGCAAGACGGTGCTTACTTTGTCAGCGATTTAGTATGTTAATTTTAATTTCCAGTTCTAGTACTCATGAGGGTGAATCGAGTAATTTCAAAAGTAATTCTTATTGGAATTGATTACCTCTATTATAACGGGTGCGAGACCGCGTAAAGGACAACACCCAGAGTTTCGCGTGTTAGATGATGGAGAGTAGACGCGCGGAGCTTCCATTGAAGAGAGGTCTATCTTGGAAGGTACATGGACGAAAAGAGCAGGCATGTACAGCAAATTAAGAAACTTAAGTGAAGAGGTAAAAGTGGAAAACATTTAATGCGGGATAGACGGAGCACAGCAAACAGATCGCGAAAAAGTTCGAAGATTGGTACGAAACAAATGGCGAAATTGAGGGCACAATGCAGTGCAAGAAGAGAGCGTAAAGGATAACGAAAGAAACATCAATACATCAAACTAAACTGTAAAAATATTAAAAAAAAAAAGAACCTTGGCGCATAAATTATCCCCACCTACTTCTTCGTGAATTTCGGTTGTCCGAAAGAAGAAAAAAGCGTTCAAATGGAGAGCGTTTATCACGTCCCATAATTTTTACATTTTCCCCAAAAAACACCAACTATATTTGTAACGAGCGCGGTGGTATAAGTACACTTCTAGCAGAAAGCATAAAACAACAAAAGGACGAGAAAAAATCTACCCATCTGTGCCTCGTCCTTCTTCCGATTTATTATTCACTGAAGTAACGCCGATTCTTTTTAGCGCATACGCAAGTACTTCGAATCGCCGTGTTCAGCGGAAATCAGTCATGATTCGCGTGTTTGAAAGGACTCGGTTGTCGCAACTTTCGATCGACATAAAAAGACAGCCACACTCGTGGAGCACGCGTTATCAAACACGTACGACACAAGGCAAGCAGACAATCAAATCGTCACCACGCGTTATGTCCCACTCCGTTCACTAGGGAGTTTAAGCAGATCGATCCGATGACCCCGATAAAGTAGCCCGATGCCCCGCCGACGCCTTTGCGCATGCAACGTAGTATCGTTATCGGGTACCGTTATCAGAGGTATCAGAACGATCTACTATACCTCTCCATTCGCTACGTTTGGTAGAGGATCCGATCCATCGAAACAAATATCCAACACTCTCTCTTCGCTTCCTCGTTCGTCTCGTGGAACCCCATTAGAGCGCTCCATCCAATTTCCGCTACAAACGTTAATTACCCGCCCGTAAACATCACGCGAGAGCGATCCTTAAAATGTGAAGTCGCAACGGATACGGGCGCGTTCAACAGGCGCTCCGCACTTCCTGAAAGTCGGAACTATAGCAAAAAGTCGGCAAAACAAGCACGCCACTTGGGAATCGTATACGCTGCTTTAATAATGGAGGGAACAACACGGGGTAAAAAGCTCAACTCAGAACAAGATGCAAACATGGCTGATTTTTAAGGCTTGTTCACAGATGCAGCGGAGCGCTACAATTCATAGCGCTGACCTCGCGCTAAGTGCGTGTTGACGGCCGGGAGCGGTCACCAGCTTTGTATTGCACCGTGAAAACTGTTGATCATGGCAGACAATAAATAGCTGACGACACACGTGAGCAGAGCTAGATCAGCGCTTCACTGCATGTGAGAACCGGCCCTCATGCGCTTATGTTGGCTAAACTAAAAACAAAACAAAAACATGATCATTCCGATATTTTTGATAACAATACGACGAATGCGCAAAGGCAGCGGTGGAGTATCGGGTGTCGTTTTCGTAGTCATCGGAAAACGATCTACAAATATATACCTCCAATATCAGGTATCGTTATCGGAGCGCCAAAAACGAATCGCTAAAGTAACGACGTGGAAAAACTATCTGACACGATACCGCGCCGTTCGCACAGGAACGATAGCGATATATATATATATATATATATATATATATATATATATATATATATATATATATATATATATATATATATATATATATATATATATATATATATATATATATTACAATAATGTTTTAGATAAACAAAGAAGCGGGTATGTATTGCTCGTTGAAAAATAAATAAACAAAAACCACCAACACAGATCCCTGCGCAACTGCCATATCGTGTCAGCTGTGAAACATATGCGCTTTGATTATAGTAATCTAATCGTAGAACGAGAGACGTATAGTTATTTATTTACTTTGTCTACAAACTTCCGACTTGAAAAGAACTCTGCTTACCCTTGCTCCGAGTTCGGCAGCAAATCGAACAGAAACGTTTGTTTGATCTTCCGTTCGTCTTTCATGATGCGGCCACAATTGATTCTTTTACTACCCCCCTTCCCCTAAAATATATATATATATATATATATATATATATATATATATATATATATATATAATCCTCTCAATATATATATATATATATATTGAGAGGATCATTAGATTATGAAAATAACAGTACAAACTAAGTTTCCCAGAGAGGAGAGAAAAAAAGGTAGAGTACCGAACGAAGGGAGACTCGACAACAACTGAAGCGTGCAGGAAAGGAAAGAACGGAACACACAAAGGTCGAGGACACAGACATCCGCGCATGATGCAATAACTAAAAAATGAGCAATGTTATAAAACGAGGAAATAGATTGACCGGATGAAAAGAGCGCCCCCCCCCCCTTTCCATTCCTTTTTTTGTCCCTCTTCCCGATAAAAAAAAAAAAGAAAAAAAAAGCGGGATGGTAAATTGGAGGCGCCAGGGACACGGAGGGCGCAAAGGGTGCACCAGACGGGAGCAACGGGGGAAGGAAGAGGACGCTTGGCGGGAGGGCACTTCTTTGTCCAGCGTTCACAAAGAACTTCGGGAGTCCCTGCGAGGGCCTCTGTCGAAACCGGGGACGAAACGGGGCCACTCCGGCGGCTCCCTGGCCTCGGATGTTGACGCCTCCGGCGACAATGCATTCTCTGACCTGTTTCTCTGGAGCAAGTCGTCGTTCGGAACGTCCTCATACTTGGCAGAACATTAACGGGAGACTGAGCGATTAACCTTGAAGCCGCGGCCACACTGATAACACATCAAACAAAACACAGTTCGCAGACGCTGTCTGAGATGTCATACAGCAACTTCCTGCAGACATGTTCGAGAAGCAAACGTGAATCGAGTCCGGGGATAATTTTGTCATCGTATCTGCTTCGAACACCACGTCTTGTGCACGGTGCATGTACCCTGCGGCTGTATATACGTTTACTATACTGGTTTTCGCGCTGGCGGCAGCCGCTTCAACAAACGACGCACGCATTCACCCTGAGAGAGACAGGCTCGCGTCGAGGAGGAACCCTGCGTAACGACGCACAGCGGCGCGCCTTCTGTGCCGCGAGAACAAACGCCGCGCCGAAACTCAAATTACGAACAGCAGCCCAAACGCCGCTCTGAGCCGACAGCTAATTAGCGAGCTCTTCCCGAAACAAAGGGTCATTTCCCCGCGCGTGGCTCGGCCCTCGCGCGATTTCTTCTCCCTGCCTTTCCGAACGACCGTTTCTCGACGCCGTTCGCGCGTCGATACGGTGAACTTGTGGACGTGGACGTTGCCAGCGATGTCGCGGCTCGAAACGGGCCAACAGCGCGCGGACGAGTCAAGGGGATCCCTAATTGCGAAGTTCCCGAAAAACCGCCGAACGGTATTCGAGGGCCCAGATGTAAGAGAGGGAGCAACTGAAACCATGAAGTGGGTAATGGCGGACGCTTCCTGCGCCGGTTGGTCGCAAGTGTGCGTGCGTTGCGTCGGCGTTGCGACGAGGAAAGCGGGCGGCGAGGCGGAGACGCTTACAGACGATCAACGCTTTCGTCACCTGCTCGCAACTCGTTTTGCAATCGCGGTTCCTAAACCACGTGACTCCGATCCAGCGGTTCAAAACACAAAGCGGCATATGGCCCAGTGCTGTCGCCAGGCGGAATACGGACGCGAGAGATGGTCCATGAGTCGAGTGCATGCGCGCTCTTTGGGGCAGAAAAGGGTGCGTCGCGTGCGTTCGAACCGCGTCTGATGCACGTCAACTCATTGTTTAGGAACAGGCAACTGGGTATGCGACGGAACCATGTTTTTTTAAGGCACGCTTTTTACAGGAACCCCAAACTCACGGAGATTCGTCCGTTCGTGTATTTCCTCGTTAGATTTAGAGGGGAAATTAAATGGGTGTATACCACCAATTAAGGTCGTGTTACGCGTCATTGGTCACGCGGAAAGCGTTTTTCTCGCTAGATATAGAGGCTGAACTGAATTTGTGTTTATGCACGAAGTAACGTCACGTGACACCACGAACAGACACCATGATGTCACATCACGTCATGGTATGACATGACACCACAACTTGACGTCCTGACTTCACGCTACGTGACGTCAGGTCAGGGGACGTCAACTAATAAGCGTGCTCCCCTTCACTCTCTGAAAGTACCGCTTAATACCTTCTAAACCAGTTTAAAAGTTCGCCTCTAATTGTTTTCGATCAATAAAGTATTTTTGGCATGCTCCGTTTGACAGCCGGACCCAATGTCTAAACAAATCGGACCTCAGCGTGCAATATAAATGGCCCCACACGTGAGAATTTCGGCAGTTTTGACAACATTGAGAAAGACAAAACGTGTAAAACCTCGGGATCACCGATCAAGCGACGACATCCGGCTTCAGGTCAAAGCCGTATACACGCCCAAGTGTCTCCAGAGATCTCATTAAAGGGACCATGAAATGACCTTTTTACTTTTGCCAGATAACTTTTACATTAAACCTTCAACGTTCACTGAATGCCGTTAAGGCATCCGTTTTCGTCTCAGTTTATTAACTTCTACACAAAAAATTAATGAAATATCGACTTTTTCTTTCTCTCCAACTGACCGCAAAACAAGCTGCGACATAATTTTGACGGTTGTGTCGTACCCTGTTTCCGGAACCGGAAGTTCTCTCGGCAGTAGGAGAATGGGAGCGTTAGCGGCGGCGAGTTGGCTGTGTGCCGGTAGGTTTTACTGCACTGATGTCACCGACGTATTTTCTGAATCGGCGCCCCTCATCGCCGCGATAGCCATGGACACATCGCAGCTGAGCGAAATTCAATGAGATATGTTGCGCTACAGCGACAGCATGGGACTAGTCCCATACGCCGGTATGCCTGTTGGGAAGTACGGCGAGTCTTCCGGTGAAAACTCCAGAAGTCAACCCAGCTGTCATTGTTGGTAAAAAGCGGCCCGTGTCAGTCATTTGCAAAGCGACGTAGATAGAAACAAATTGCCGCGGCGTTTTTCGCGGCCTCGGAGATGCAGGAGCGAGCCGACGTTAAAAAAGATACGTTTGAACTACGACAGTGTCCGCAAGAGCCACGTAAATACCTGTGCACACTCGGGGCGAACGCGTGCATTTGATGGAAGTGCTGTATTCGCGCTGTTGGTAAGGGCTTCGGGACCGATCTTTTACGATTGCAACTCGATACTGACGCGACACTCGGCAAAGGAAGGTGGGACCGGCATTGCACGTAGCTCCCACGAACTGTTATAGCTCGACAGTGACGTGCAGTCGTGTCAGAATAAAAATGGCATACTAATAGCAAAGTGTACATACCGTGTTACGAAGGTAATCCATACGGCGTTTATTTGAGCTCTATATCACACAAAACAAGAAGATAGAATCGACGAGAGTCCCTTTTCGACGACAGTGTTCGTCAACACTGCCTCGGAAAACAAGGGGAAGAGATTGACCTCACCTCTTAATCTAAAATTGAGGTCAGCGATCAAAATACGGAAAGGGTCCACAAGGGTCGCGCGGGCATATTCTATTCAGCACGCCAGCCGGTCGTGGGCAGACGGTCTTGGCCAAGTACCGTTGAAGCAACGCTGCACCGAGTCGGAGTGCCTGCTAGGCCTATCTGCCGAGCTCGCTTGGTCGCGGGTCGGTGAATTCGTTGCCGTTCTAGCTTTTCTCGGGTGTTTGTGGATCCAGCGTTCTTGTTCGTCGTGGTCTGTTTCAAGTACTTTTTTCTTGCTGCTTGAAGTCGGGACGCGCGAGAAGAACACGTAGAAAAATAAACGTTCCTTGATCGTCGCGGCCAAGTAAAGGCCGGTTCTCACATGGAGCGAAGCGCTGATGTAGCGCTCCTCACGTGCCGTCAGCTACTTATTGCCTGCCACGAGCAACAGTTTTGGCGGTGCGATTCAAAGCTGGTGAACGCTCTGGTCAGCACGCGCTTAGCGCGAGGTTAGCGCTATGCTTGTAGCGCTCCGCTGCATGTGTGAACAGGCCTTAACTGAGCGACGCTGTCGGACCTACCCCTTTCAAAATATCTGGCAACGGTGAAAATCCGCTAAACGAGTGCCGCAACATTGGGCGGCCGAAACCATCTTGCAGGGTTGTTCCGGACGCCCGGACGCGCGTGCGGCTGTAGGTGCTGCTCTCTCCAACGACACTTTCTTATTTACCTCGCTCCTGCATGGCTACAAGCGGGGTTTTCCCCATCACCGGTTGGGTAACCGACATCTCCCAACTTCCAGCTTTGAAAGACAACGAAGTGGAACGTTTCTACGAGAGTCGATCGGAATCGGTGCGTTGCTTCGAGAGAAGTTACAATTTCCTGGTGGAGGGGTTTGTCATCTCGTCGTCCGTGAAGGCAAACTACGCGAGAAAAAGGTAAGAGCACCTTCGATATTGCAAAATTCGACAGGCTTTGATTCGCATAGGTGTCACTCGCTGAGAAAAGCAACCGGCCAGCGATCGTCGAACAGATATCGCTGAGGTTCTCGCCAATCGTTGGCTGTGCGTATTTTGTACCACGAAAAAATATTTTGACGGGGGCAGGCAGGCCGAACACAGACGTTCACTTTCTTTGTTGCTGCCTCAAATAAGTACATTGCGCTACGCTAGTCGTACAGACTAACAGTGTAGTACTACTAGCGATTGCGAAATGTAATTGCTCTTTCGTGCTGCTTCGCGCTCTTTAACCCCATTTTGCACGCTGCGATTCTTCTCCAAAATAACGTGCTCCCTGTCGCTTTTTGACTCAAATCGCAGTCATTTTCACGCCGCGATGCGATGGGAGCATTCGCGACAGCAACTTGTGAACATCACCGGCGTCAAAATGCTATACATTATTACTATGTTTTTTTTAAAGAGACAGCATGATGGCTTCTTTGACACAGTTTATTTTTCAAAATTTGTCTGCAAATAAGTGCATCTAGCTGAAACAAGGGAATCCGACTACGAATGCTGCAAACTGCACTTAGGAACAGGGGATGCAAGGCACGATACTCAGTGCTGGCTTTTACTTTTGTTGGCCGCGCGATCGTGTCTAAACCCGTCAAAACATAACGTGAACATCGATAAGATACCCTTGTTCCGGACGAGTCCAAATACCCACTCTGTTTACAGAGGGGCACGCAGCAGTAGGTAGGCATCACACACGTGGTCGAAAATGCGCGCGCCGCACGCCAGTCACGCGATGTCAACTGGTATCGGCGCTGCCGCCGCCAACCCTGCAAGATGGCGGCTGACGCTGATTGCCGCTGCGTTCAACAGATGGCGCTGTTTTTTGTAAAGGGTCTATTGCGCACGCGCAGTAGTTGCTTCGTTTACTACACGATAGATGGCGCTTGGCTCTCAGCATTATCAAATTTGGCAATTTTCATCACATCTCTAATTATGCTACAAAATGTGGATCTGAATATTATTTAACAAAACTTTTAGGAAACGTTCGCCGGCTATTTATTGTTTACGATCGCGGTGCTGGTGAGGTAGGCTCTTACCCAATAGGCGACGTCGATTCGGCTGACGTGCAGCGACTCCGCGGATGCATCGCAGTGAAAAGGCAGAGAGCTTTCGAAGGAAAGAAGGCGCAAAAGAGTCCAGTTTTCTTTTAAAAGTTCTATAGCGAAGAATTTTTTTTGGCTCCCTATTTTTGTGTTTTTGTGTTTCTTTTCACACCTTTTACGACGATCGGTAGATGAAATTCGATTTTAGAATCGTTTCATGGTCCCTTTAAAGGGGCCCACCAACAATTTTTTGACTGGTTTGAAGTTCGCGCTGAAACGGAGCTCCATGAAAGCAGGAACACCGAGGAAAAAAAATATTACAGAAATTCGCAATATTTTGTGAGTTATTAGCAAATTAAATATTGCAGAAAACAACTTTAAATCAGCAAAACATTGCGCTTCATGACGTAAAATGAAACAGTTTAGGGATTGGAGCAAAGCGGTTGGCCAATTGGACGCGAGTTTGGTTGATAGCCCGTCGGCCCGGTCGGCCATTAGGCCTCGCTGCAACCATCGTAGCTTTGGAATCGGGTTGCCATCATCGATAAATTTACCGGGCTTATCGGATTTTGAGCGCCGAATTCTTAAAAAGGAGTGCGGAGCTGGGCGTCGCGCCGTACGAGGACACACCACGCAAGCGCCGCGACGCGTCTCTGCCTCAGTCCGCTTCGACAGCCGCGGAAGTCACGTCTCCCGCAACTCCGCCAACTCCGCCACCGGAGCCACCTCGGCGAGTAGGAGGTACTCCGCCGCTGGAAGGCGCGCATGAGCGACGAGGCGTTGTTTTCGCCCTTTTTGAACTTTAATTTGCAACTTTATTAGCTCTATAAAAACGAATTTTTAGAGAAATAATGACGGTTAACGTGTGATATACTTTATTCCGCTTCAGAATTTCTGGGACGACTCTCGCCAATCACGAAACCCAGTGAATGTGACGTATAGTGAAAGGGAGCGCCGTTATGCGCGCGCATTCGGCACCTCGCGGCGCCACCGTCGGAGGAGGTGTTTCCGAGTTATCAAATTAAAATATGATGCGCTAATATATTTAAACTCTTTCGTTGTCCACTGGGTTTCCGGGACCACTAGCGTGGAGAAACCGCAAAAAAAAGTAGACGCTCAAATACTGTTGGAGGGCCCCTTTAAGTAAAAAAAAATGAGAAAAAAAACAACGTTTTTACGTGTCTATTTTTTTTTTCTTTGCGACAATTTGTAGCATTTGCGACCGGCGCACATATTGGTTATTCGGCATTTCTTGGGTTACGTTGCGTAATACAACGACAGCGCTCTAGAAGAGCTGTGTTATCACCGAAGACGGTCGGTCGGAAACTTAGAGCGTTCCGAGTTGTCGTGGTACCTGAAAAGTTAAAGCGGCGGCTTAAAATGCACATATCTAGCTTTCGAGGTAACTCAACCAAAGTATAGACTTGCCGCGCGAGGCTGACGTCGCTATTTGCCAAACGGGTCGCGCGGCGTCTATGTACATACTTCCTCCCGCTCGGCTTTGTACAAGCAAGCCGTCGAGGTGTGCTGCAATCCTCAAACATCTCACCTTTATCATGCTGCTCTATCACCGTTACCGAGATACTGCACACAACATGCTATTTCCTTCAGTTGCACTATACTAAAAAGCGACAGTGACCGAAACACTCAAAGCACCATCGCTGCTCTTTTCCAGGAATAAGTACGCACAAGGACTTTGTGTCCACAGCGTATGCACGCAGGAAGCCGCTTAACAAGTCAAGATCACGGCAACACCACTACTACCCGCAAAAAAATTAATAATAAAGAAGTTGCAGAGATATAGAAAACTGTTGCACGATCGTCGCTTATCGATCGCAGCGCCGACCCGTCGTGTTTGCCTCGGTTTCGAAAACTAGGGAGGAAAGATACACGACTATTTGTGAAGTTGAGATTGTTGCGATTTTTCGAGAAGGCAGTGTTCTGCACAGGGACGAATGCATGAGGTCCCCTCGATGTCGACGACGATGGTGCCACCGTTCGATGTGTCGAATGCTTTCTTTTCCAAACGACTTTCACCGTTCCCAAGTTACAGGGAACAGCGGAGACTCCTTGCTACAGCTGGAGACGGGAACTAACGGGAACGTCGTTAAAGGGAGCGTACCGTCGGACCAGCTGGGCTCTTTTCATATTCAAGACGGTCGAGATTCAAAGTTCAGGCCTCGCAGTTCCAAAATTCTATTCGCTGACTTTTTGTTTTATATTTATCTTTGGGAAAAAGACGTCGCTGCGGTTGTCCTCGTTATGAGCATAAAAAGCGAGGCCTAGTAATCGATTCGGGTCGTTTTTTTTTTCTTTCATTATTGTAGTAACATAACGATTAATGACAGGGGATCGAAATACCCAAATAAAAAGAGAGTACTGCTCTAAAAAAGATAGTGTGTGCGTGCGTGTTTGCTTGCGTATGTTTGTGTGTGTGTGTGGGGGGGGGGGGGGGAAGAAGGGGAGTGGTTGAAATACTTTTTTTTTTAAACCTCTTTTCAAGACCTGTTATTGATAGAACATAATCGGTATAGGTAGCAGAGAACGTCGTTCCGAGTGCTCCGCGGGGAAATAGACGCGCTGGCTTGTTCAGACTGCCCCTTTTCTCTGACAACCCTATATTCGTCGAGGCTGTCCTGTCCATAGTTGGTGCCTGTTCAGACATAAAGCACATCGCTACCTCGGCGCCATTAGCGCTGGAACAAGCGGTGAGCTTTGCTGATGCAGCTCTGACTTTGCGCTATGTTAGTCATAGATCGCTGATACAGTGCTGCATCAGTACCACGCAGAGCCGTATATGTAGAGAGTTTGGCCATTCGTTGGGAAGTATAGGAGACAAATGAGGGGGCGCCATTGGCCGAAAGCGGGCTGGGCGTGTTCCAGGGCGTCTTCAGAAATTCGAATGTGACCAACCAGAAGCCGGGAATAACACCCTGGCGGTGGTCGCGAGAAACAAACCTGATAACTGCATTGGAGTAACTCTCGATTTACTGAAAATATGGTACACGTGATGTTTCAACCCCGCTCATCCAAAATGATGGTGGAAGAGTGCGACTAGCGGAACGATCGACATAATCCGAACGCCAAGCGCCGAGGGCCGGGAATCTGCCGTCCGAGGAGTCACACTCTGTCCGAGCAAAACAGAGTTGAGCGGCGCATTCGTTTCTTACATCTTTCTGCATGATCATGATGAAAACAACACGTGTACCCTATTTTCAACCACAAAGAGTTACTAGACATCACTCTTACGCGTTTATTAAGACCATTTACGAACATAGACCTTTGATCAGAACTGTTTGTCGCTACCACCGCTAGGGGATTCTTTTCGGCTTCTGGTTGGTCAAGGGAGCATGCCAAGCCCTCTTTCCGAGTCTGCCGCACGCCCTGGCTCTGCCCGCGCCTCCCATTGACCAAACTCTCTACATATACGGCTCTGGTACCACGGTGTAAGATATAGACTCTTTAGGTGAGGACACTGGCGCGAGGAACAATATGAGACGCGATCGACTAGATAAAGTCCTCTCACGTGCGAATGCACGCGCCCAACAGTCCGCGGAGAATTAGCGTCGCTCGCAGGCGAAACGACGCAACCGTGAAAAGAAACACAAATAAAATATCTAATTGTCATTGCATCTCCCGTGCAGCCGTCGCACACCCTTGAGCAAGGAGCTCGTGCTCGTCTGATACCACGGCAACGAGATATTTATCTATGTTTTTTCTTTTTTTTTCCAGTTGCGTCGTTTCGCCAGCGAACGACGCTAGTTCGCCGCGGGCGGCTGGGCGCGCGCGTGCACTCGTGAGAGGACTTTATCTGGTCGCTCCGCGTCGGGCAGAGCCCTCACCTGAAAGGTATATCTTACACTGTGATCAGTATTAATTGTTCGGTTCAAGTTTTTGCACGGCGCGCCTGCGACGCGAGGCCACTGCGCGCTGCTTTCGGCACGACACATACGCAGGAGCACCCCGCGAATCTTGCACACGCGCAGTGCCCGGACCAGGTGCGCTGATTTGTTTGTAAACAGCGTGTTCGTCTATAGGACAACTTTCTGTGGCATTCCAGAAGAACAGAGCGCTTGTGAGCAGCATTGGGCAGGAGACCGAACTATAAAGGACGCTTTATCGAGCTTGTTGTCCCCACAGCCCGGTGTTTATTATAGAGGATATTCACTGGACGTCATATTTGAGGACCATGTTTAGCGTGTATGTTCTAAACGAGCTCACATTAATAGCCTGCTAAGACCGAAAATCTTGATGGTGCGGAATGCACGCCGTCGGCACGCGCTCAGCAGCCACGCACACAGCCATGGCCGCCAGTGAATGCTCCCTATACTCCGTTCACCCTTAAAGGGGTCATGAAACAATATCGGGTTGGAATGTTCATGACTTTACAGAATCAGAAACATCTTGGTTGCGGTGAAATCGCGAGGATAATAGGGGACTAGTTCTTTCAGCCTTGCTTTGGGAAAGCTGGATGACGTAATTGTGAGAAAAAAATTGGGTTGTGTATATGTTTATACAGCCTAGAATTTGGTCTGCCTCAACGGGTGACAAGTCTGAGCTCCCAGCTGTAGATGAGAAATTTAGCCAGTGCAGTACAACCGCTAGACTGTGGCCTTTAACATGCGTCACGGAGTAGTGAAACACGACCGCACGCCGGTACGATGCTCATCCAGATCGAAACGGGCAGGGGTGGGTATTGAAACCAGGATCCCTGGGTTATACAGCGCAAGCTTTCGCTCCACGTGCTCCGAGCTGGTGTGCTCCACCCCGCTCGGCCGCCGATCATTTTTTTCTTTATTGCACTTGGCCACCGATCCCTCTTTATCTGTCTGGACCACGTGGTCTGGACCACGGTGTAAGATAATACTCTTCAGGTGAGGACAGCGCGCTCCTCGTGCAGTGCAGATAAAGCTCGCTTTTCACTCTCTCTCTTTCTCTCTGTCACTATGGTTTCAAGCGGCGCCGGCAGATGACTCGTCGACCCGTGGGTACGGCAAAGACAGCTCGTGCCGCCTCATGCTCGACACGCGCAGAGCTCCAGCGAGGTTGTCGCTCGTGCAGAAAGACCACGGTGTACCGGGGTGTCATGGCAACGAGATAATTTTTTTCACACTCACACAGTTTCGCCGTTTGGCCGCCGGCGACACTGTCAGCCGCGGGCACGGTGGCCGCGGAATAATGCAGCCTTTCGGATGCCCGTCGAACGAACACTATCTGATTCCTCGCGCCGCGCGTTCAGCCCCGCCGTGTACTCACCTGAAGAGTATTATCTTACACCGTGGTCTGGACTAAAGCCCTTCGATGTGTTTGCGTTTGTCTTGCAAGAGGCGTCAAATCAATACCACCTAGAACACAAGGCCTGCGCGTTTCCTCCTCTAAACGTCATCACTAGTAGATCCCCTCAGCGCCCCCTAGCTAGCCCGGATGAGCACCATCGTCTGCTACATCGTCTGCGACGTCGTCTGCTCCATCGCCTGCTTCAGTGGTTTGCGTAGCAGATAATGAAACAGATGCTCACGCCGAGTGTCTGTTGCTATAGTATACGATGAAGTTAGACGTTCACGTAGAGCGTCAAATGCATGAGTGAAATTGCTTTACCGCTTTGCGAAGGGCTGCAAAGCCCTTCGCTGGACGCTCGACGCTAGCACTGGACGCCATTTTCGAGGGTGCTGTTTATACTCCGGGTCGCTGCTTTGAAGCGTTCTTTTGCAGAACGAGCGCGCGCGCTAGAAATGCCCGTCTCAAAGCCAGAAGCGCGTGCTAGCTCGCGCTCCTGGCCGAGAGAGTGTTCGCGTGCACGTTGCAAATCAACTGGAAGCTCGCTATCAGCTCGCGCTCAGCAGTCACGCACACAGCTGTGGCCGCAAGTGAATGCGACGTAGTTGGGACGCGGCCCCTACTCTCGTCAAGCTTCAGCCTGTTTGCCGCTTGCGGCGGGTCGGGGATCTACTAACGAAACGTCATGCGCAGGCCTTGTATTCTAGGTGGTATTGGTCAAATGCGCCAGTGCACGAGGCCCGTTTCTCGAGCGGCCCTTGGAAGCAGTTGTCGGCGCAGTACTGAAATGAGTGGCCCTTGGAAGCGAATGGCAGCGGAGCACCCGCTCCTCGCACGCGTCTTGCGCGTTTCCACAACAATGGTTGGCGGTACTTGTAAGCGTGAATTTTATCAAATGAATTTAGTCTGTACTTGCCGGCAGCGCCTTCAACTTATGGAATTTACGAGGATAACTCGAGTGCAACATAGCTTTCTGTATTTCAGTGGTTCTTTTTCGCTGACAGGCAGACAGACGGAAAGTGTCCTTTCTTGCCATACCCTTTGCCAATCTTGTCAGCCGCTGTGCACTTGCGCGCGATTGTGGACGAGTAGAGCCGCGCCACTTGCTTGGACAGAGAACTCCTTGGTAGAGTTCACGGGTGGGAAACGGTTGCTTCTTGTTGCTTTTGACTCGACGCGCAGAAGTGTGAACCTCTTCGACGAGGTCCACACCTCTGTACGTGCAGAGGTGTGGACCTCGCCGCGCAGAAGTGTGGACCTCGCCACTAAATGAGCTATGCTTAGGGTCGGCACTCTGTTTCCCAATATTGCTGTGGGCGCCGCCATCTTGGTGCTTGTACAGAGCAGACGTAACTGCCAATCGTCAGGATTCAAAAGTGCGACTTCCTCGGCATTTGATTCGGTGTTAGGAAGCTCATATAATATTGCTTTGCTCTGTCGCCAAGCATTTAAACATTTGTGGAGGACGTAAAAGCTTTTTGTGTGATTTCAGATAAATTGTCAGATAACTGGCAGCCATGATTTTAAGCCACAATATGGACAAGAGTCGTTACCCTCAAGCGTAGCTTATTTAGTGGCACTAGGGAAGATCATGGCGGAACAGCGCAACACTGAGCTAGATTTCAGACGCCATGTTCTACATAAAGTGCCACTAAATAAGCTACGCTTCAGAGTAACGACACTTGTTCATATTGTGGCTTAAAATTATGGTTGCCAGTTATCTGAAGATTTATCTGAAATAACAAGAAACGCTTTTCCGTCCTCCACAAATGTTTAAACAGTTCGTAACAGAGCAAAGCAATATTATATGAGCTTCCTAACACCGATTCTAATGCTGAGGAAGTCGCACTTTTGAATCATGCCGATCGGCAGTTGCGTCTACTCTGCACAAGCACCAAAATGTCGGCGCCCACAACAATGTTGGGGAACAGAGTGCCGATACTCTAAGCGCAGCTCATTTAGTGGCTCTAGTTCTTCCCAGAAGTGGCGCGCGGCACGTGTCTCGAGCATTCCCACAAAAATGATTGGCGCCACTTTTTGATAGATGGGCTTTACTCCACACAGCCTGGGAGCGGGTTTGCAAATCAGTATTCAGACGAAGAGCAGGCCGATATAGGACATGGGAAGTGCAAAACTGCCACTTTATTTCTTTTTTTTTTTTTTTGTTTTCTAGCTTTAAATTAAGCTCTAAATATATATATATATATATATATACACATCACACAGTTTCGCCGTTTGGCCGCGGGCGACACTGTCAGCCGCGGGCACGGTGCCCGCGGAATAATGCAGCCTTTGGGATGTCCGTCGAACGAACACTATCTGATTCCTCGCGCCGCGCGTTCAGCCCCGCCGTGTCCTCACCTAAAGAGTGTATCTTACACCGTGCCACTGGGGAAGCGAGAGGGCGCAGCGCGTGTACCCACGTTCCCAGCATTATCTTTGGTGCTTGGGTAATTTAACAAAAGGTCCAGTCAGTGTCGACTGGGACAGCGCCGTCTAAACTCTCCGGGTTGAGAGCCCTCCGATACGCGCAGCCCGACTTCGTTAGTCAGATCGCGTATCCGTGAGCCAACGGGTAGCAGCAGCGACTTTGCACGGACTGCCGGGAACGTCGTGGCAAGACGGAGCGCGACACCAGCAACGTGAGACGTCTTCGTCGATAAGGAACCGCGCGATGCGGGCCAGGCGCCCGACACGACGTCCAGCAGGCGCAGGAGGAGAGACGAGTCGGCGTCGATCAATTTCCCCGGCTGAGAATAGAAGGAGCCCCACGAGGCGGCTCCCGATTGACCGGCGGTTTCCGATAGTCCCTTTCTAGTCTTAGCATCTCTTCCAGGGGAAAGTGGGCAGCAGTAACACCCCCTAGATAAGAAAGCCTGAAGCGCTGAATTTCCCTGCGTCACTAAAGAAGGCCACCGTAGGCCACCGATTGGACACGAGTACGCCGTCAGCATTCGGCTGGAACTCGGGTCCAATGGGTGAGAAGGCGACTCCTAGCCGAACGCTGACGCCGTAGTGGTGTCCAATATCTGACGTATACGGTGGATGTCTTTAGTGACGCAAGATATTTGACCACTTAGGCTTTCTTATCTAGGAGGTGTTGGCAGTAGTTCTCTTCTTTGGGCCGGCATCTTTGTTCACCGGGCTGTGGAATGCATTCAGAGCAGTAGCTCTCTTCTGCGGAGAACCAGACGGTGCGCGTGCATCCCCAGTCTAGTGGCCCAGCATTTTTCGCTTCGATGATAAGCGCTGGAATGGTGCATAGTATCGAGAGGATCAGGGTGAGAGATTAAACAGGGTCGCCCACTCGATGAAATTAAATGAAACAGGGCAAAAAAATACGCAGAAACCCAGCGCTGACACAAACAGAGTGCCGACACAAACACAGCACCGACACAAACACAGCGCCGACACAAACATAAACACAGTGACACAAACCCAGCACTGTGTTTGTATGTCTTCCACTTGTTATTGCGTATTTTTGGCGCTATTTCCTCTATTTCCTTTATTTCCGGTTGGAAGGATAGTGGGTAGACATCGATGCTAGCTGCCTCGAGGTCTACCCGCTATCCTTCCAATCAGAGCCAATCCCATAGCTCGGTGTTTTTACGTCACCGAAACTCCCTGCGCAAGAAGCAGAAGAATTGGCGCACCGTTCACACCGCTGCGGTAGCGCTGTTGTCGGCACGGTGCACGTGCAGACGCTCCACTTCACGCGAATCTCGTTTGTGTGCACGCGCATTGCCCACATCTGGAGGGGAAAAAAAACGTTCACCTGTTTTGTCAACAGCGTGTTCTCAAGTTTTGAGCGGCGACCCTGGCGAGCAGAATGGGATATTTTTAGGTCGCGTTTCGTTGTGCGTCACGTTGCATATGGGCCTCCTGCGTTCCCCAGGGGGTGCTGCGAAAAGGGACTTGTTAGGCCTTGTTTTGGGTAGTACAAACTTTAGCGTCTCCAACTGTCACGCATGCAGAAGCGTGCCAGCTCTGGTGCCGAGCGCGAGATCACGATGAAAATAAAAAGAAACAACAAATATTCGAACGCCGTCAAAGCTAAGACGCTAAGCGCGTGGGCCAAGAACTGTCGTTCCACGCGTTCCAAAGTAGACATGACAAAGAAAAAGAAAAATTAAAGCGTCGCTTCACAGGTGTTTTGCGTCACCACCCAGAGATAAGAGACGCGTACCCTAGAGGCGGTGTCATGAATTTGGCACTTTTGATTGTCTTGCGGCGTTGAGTCTGGCCGATTTCTGGGGTCCAAAAGTGTTTTTTCGTTCTTCAGCACCAGACAGAATAAAAAAAAGCTCAACCAACGTGCCATAAGTAGTGCGAAGCTCAATCAGGTGAGCTTGTACTACCCAAAATGAGGGCGCTACAGTTTTTTCAAAGCTTAAGCGCAGGAGGCCAATACGCCGACGTCGAGCGTAGCAAAGGCGGCGTATAGCGCAACGGACACCGATACTGATTGGTCGGAGATATCGACTTCCTGCTCCCGCCGGTCAATGAAAGGCCCACATTCTGCGCTGCACGCTACGTTCGCCGCGCTCAACGTCGGAGTATAACAGTGCCTTTAGTGCCCGTGGAGAGACGCAGAGGGACGCTGACAGACGTTAGTTTACTCCCGTGGATCGTGAATGGTAGTACGCTAGGATGCCGTTTTGCGTTGACAATAAATGGTCGCGTCTCGCGGAAGCTAGCGGAGGCGCCTCTTTCGTGGTCGCGTTTCGTGGACGCTGCAGCGCCCCCTGACCAAGAGAAACAGGTCTATGAAGAGCGCAAGTTCGTCTGCTGCTTTTGCAGGTGTTACGGTGGCGTCAGAACGCCGAGTTCTGATTGACTCTGATTGAAATATAGTGGGTAGACCTCGAAGCAAGCTGCCTTGAGGACTACCCCCTATCCTTCAATCATAGCCAGTGAGAGCTCGGTGTTCCAACGTCACCACAACCCTTGCAAAAGAAGCAGACGAACTTGCGTTCCGCATTGGCCTCCTGCGTTGCCCAGGAGACGCTGCGAAAAGGGGCCTGTTAGGATTTGTTTTGAATAGTAAAAACTTGAGCGTCTCAAACTGCCACAGATGCAGAAGCTTGCTCTGACCCGGAAAGCGAGATTACGAACAAAAATACAAAGAAACAAACACGACTCGAACGCTGTCGAAGCTAAGACGCTATAGACCACTCCAAAAACAGGCTTCTGGTCGGTGCCATTTTCAGAGCTCGTGCGTATGGCGCCTGTTTCGCTCGCTTTCCGAAGCGATGACCACGCGCGTGCTGTACTGCGATGTTCCCACGCTGGGCTATGTTTTTGTAAACATTGGAACGGTGTATACTTCGTTTCAGCTTGAGTGCAGAGCACCGTGGGGCAGACCACGGTGTAGTGCAGGCGCAGCTGATGCTACTAAGTGCGAGCTTCGGACTTCCAGCGTCCCTGCCAAGCAAGCAAGCGCGCTCGCGCAGTGCAAGCAACGTTCAGGGCCACATGCTCGGGCATGTAGGTAGCATCGGCTGCGTCTGGACTTCAGCAGAAACGAAGTATAATAGCGTGAGCCAAGAGACGCTGTTTCACGCGTTCAAAAATAGAAAGGGGAAAAAAAAGAGAGAGAAGGACGCTTAGGGACGCCACATGTTTTAACGTCACCACGCCGATATAAAAGACGCGTATACCCGAGCGGCGGAAGCATGAATCCGGCACTTTCGATTGTCTTGCGGCGCTGTATCTAGCCGAGTTCGGACTTCAAAAGGTGTTTTTCATTTCTTCAGTGTTACACCGAAGGATGAAAGCTGAGCAAAATGAGGGCGCCCCGGTTTGTTCAGATCTCCAGCGTAGGAGGCCACTTCTTCGCTTAACGGCAGGAGAATGCCGAGTCGACGGGCTGTGGGCTCATGCGCGGCGTCCGATAGTCTCCAGAGGACGGCTACTGCGCACGCCTGGAATCTGGAGCCGAATATGGCAGCTCGCAGAGTGCTGTTATCAGAAGGGGGCACAGTATCGCCTTGGGACTCCTGGCGGCAACCCCAGCGCCAATCGAGGTGGATGGCCGTGGTGAATTTCGGTGCAAGACACTGAATGCTCACCTGACAGCTTTTGCGGCGTTTTATGTTCTCTCTGTACTTGTGTGATTAAAACGGGCCGCCCCGAATGCGCGTGAAGATTGCTCTTGCAGTCTTCGTGTACCTGTTACATCATAGAGACCAACCACCTCAAGCTTTAAGGATAGTAAAAGAAATCAGAAAGCTACGTTCGTTTCTTTTTTTTTTTTAATTTTTAGATTATATTTGGTGTCACATTAAAAAAAATGAAGTTTTGCGCAATATTCATGGGCTCCACGAAGTAGTCCTTACAAGATTTGGTTGTCAGAGGAAGAAACTATGCTTTTAGCGTTTGAAACGCGTACGTTTTGATAAAATAGCCGTAAGCTAATCTAAATTTTACGATCTAAAATCTAAAAAATGTCCCGCAAAAAGTTGGACTTTTTGTTTTTCATTTTTTTTACTATGGTTTTTGAGATGGATACGAGTATAAATTTTCTTCTTTTTTTTTTAATCTTTTCAGAAAGGTGTGTTTTAGCACCACAATTTATGTAACCGTTCTCCGGCAGCTGAGAATGCGAGCTTCATCGTGTCTGTCACATAGGGTAGGTCGGAGATCCACTAACGATGACGTCATGCGCAGGCCTTGTCTTGGTGGTACCGCTAGCACAAACACTGGCCGTCTCAAATATAGGCAAAGTGGAGATTGTATCATTGACGCTGTTTCAGATAAACGGTTTCGTCGGCGCTCAGCCAGTTTCGCGTCTTTTAGCTTTCGTGCTCCGCCGTCCTTGGACGCCCGTTCTTTGTCTCAACCGAGATCAACCGATCCGGGACCTCTACGTCGTTCCCTTTTAATTAAAGCTCCGCTAATCTCGAGATGACCTCTGAAAAGAAGACCCCAAGGGCCTGAGCGAATCATAACGAACGCGCAACCGTTTTCCGGAAGAGAGAACACATATTGCGATGCCTTTCACGATCGCTGTCATCATGCACGATCGCGATGAGTTCACTCGTTAATAACAAAGAGCATGCATTGACCAAACACAGGTAATTGCGTGCTTTAAACGTCACCGGATAGAGGATCGTCTTACATCACGAGTATAACTAAAGCGGGGGGAAAATAATAGAGGAAGGGCAGAAGAGGAAGAAATAGGTGTTAACCTGGCAAATTGGTCATTTCAAAAGTTCGCACCATCTAGTATAGCTAGTGCGCGAATTATCTGGACACGAGGACTCCCTCAGCGTTCGACGTGAACTCGGCTCAGCTCGAATCAAGGACGCGTGCGACGTCAGCGTTGGGCGAGGACTCGGACCAGTCACACGCTTTCTGCCTAAAACATGGCGACAGCCAATGCTGCTCGATGGGATTTCACAATGATATGAAAAGACAGTGTCGAAAGTATAGTAGCACCACAGTCTATCCCCGCAGAAACAATTGAACTCAGCTTCCAATGGCATCGAAAACTCGTAACACGACACACACAAAAATCACACTTTTTTTTCATCTTTTTCTGTGTCATTTTCTTACTTGTTCTTCAGTCTCGGGATTTTCATGATGTTGAAAGTTAACAAACTCGCCTGTATCGTTTTTTTTTTTTTCGTAATTTTTATTCAAATGAGCGCTCGGATACTCTCGGATAATACATTCGGAGGAAGCGGCGTACAGAGATAACCGCTCGATCACTTGCCCAGCGGACAGACCCATTTTCATTTTCGTTCGCGCAACGCCCAACGAGGGCTATACCGGTCCCAGAATACACACGCGGGTATGTTACCGCCATGCATACATGCATGAGCTCGGTGTTGAACCGGCGCCCAAGAGGCGTGTTCGGTATGCGCCGCTTGCGTCACCTAATTCGAGTACCGGACGCCAGTCTGGCGTTTGCGCCCCCCAAACAGAGCGAGCGGGCGGCGGGGGTAAAAGCGGAACCCGCTCGAGGCGACGTTCATCACCGCATACCCGCGAAGACGGGTCGGACAGAGGAAACTTCCGCTCGCTTGCCCCGGGCAAACTTCGGGGCTGTCGGTCCCTCTACTGCCGCGAACACATCGACTCCCGAGTCCCTTCACGCCCGACACCGAGGCCGAACGGACCACGGGTGCTGTTCCGTCATCGAAACGATCGGAGTTCCGACCAGAGTGACGAACAAGAAACGCAGCCAGCACAGATGTCAAACACAAATTGTTGCAAGAAGCGAAGGTGTTTAGGCAAGCTAGTTATAAACCATCGAAATCCATAAAACAGGGAGAAAAAAAAAGACATATTTTTTGTTAGAAGTTTATTTTTTTTTCTTGTCACGGGGGTTAAATTACGACCACTGTTGGGAAAGTTGTTTCTTTCTTTTTTTCTCGCTCTTATGCGCGGAAACTGTCCAGAAAATGACATCTCAATGGCACCGAAACAAAAATAAACACACGTTGCAGTGGAGGATTACATGGGTTGCCAAAAGGCTGTTTTTGTCTTGTCGTCGGTCGGAAATCGGTTTTTGAAGAAACATTGGGACTACGACATAATTAGGCAGCGATAACAAAAATAAAAACCTCACATTAAGCTTTTGTTTGTTTAGTTATTCGTGTGTGCCTGTGTATGTGGTAGTACTAGTAATGTGCGTGTGTGACCGCGCGCGCGCGCGCGCGCATGCGTGCGTGCGTGCGTGCGTGCGTGCGTGCGTGTGCGTGTGTGTGTGTGTGTGTGTGTGTGTGTGTGTGTGTGTGTGTGTGTGTGTGTGTGTGTGTGTGTGTGTGTGTGTGTGTGTGTGTGTGTGTGTGTGTGTGTGTGTGTGTGTGTGTGTGTTTGCACGCGTTTCTCACAGCCGGGCAGACGCCCATGTCGCGGACAACGCGCGGCTTTACAGTTCTCGGAAATCAGCCACCTCTGCATATATGCAGAGGTGACTGATTTCCGAGCATATATGCAGATCCAGATAAACCAAACCGAGGGCTGGGGGATAATCTTATTGCCAAGAATTTTAGAGGCTTCGCCGGAAATGGAGTTAGAAGCAAAGGCCCGAGCCGCCGATCTAGAGTCTGTGTATATGTGCGATCTATAATCGGTCCAGGAGGGCGAGAGCTATGGCCGCCTGCTCAGACATCGACGGAGTAGAATCTTTGAAATATGCGGAATTGAGGATCAAACCTTTGTGATCGATGACAACGGCAGCGAACCTGGCCGAACGGCCTGTATGGCCGTTCGGCCAGGTTCGCTGCCGTTGTCATCGATCACAAGGGTTCGATCCTCAATTCCGCTATTCTCGAGATGACCTCTGAAAAGAAGACCCCAAGGGCCTGAGCGAATCATAACGAACGCGCAACCGTTTTCCGGAAGAGAGAACACATATTGCTATGCCTTTCCCGATCGCTGTCATCATCCGCGATCGCGATGAGTTCACTCGTTAATGACAAAAACTTGCATTGACCAGACACAGGTAATTGAGTGCTTTAAACGTCACCGGATAGAGGATCGTCTTACTTCACGAGTATAACTAAAGCGGGGATAAAATAATAGAGGAAGGGCAGAAGAGGAAGAAAGAGGTGTTAAGCTAGCAAATTGGTCCTTTCAAAAGTTCGCACCATCTAGTATAGCTAGTGCGCGAATTACCTGGACACGAGGACTCCCTCAGCGTTCGAAGTGAACTCGGTTCAGCTCGAATCAAGGACGAGTACGACGTCAGCGTTGGGCGAGAACTCGTTCCAGTCACACGCTTCGTAGATGCCGCACTGCAGGGCGGCGTCTACGAAGCAAGCCAAGCGAGGTTCGTCCCTGACGTGTCTGAGAAGCGCGACGGCCCTGGCCCTGCGCCGGCCGACATTGTGCTGTGGATGAACATTACGAGGAAAAGGAGAGGTCTGAATGCTGGCTCTTTGGACGTCAGAGAGCTGATGTCGCCGCTCCGCAACGAGCGTGGGGTTGAGGCCGAGTACGGCCAAAACCTTTCTTCCGGCCGGCGAAGACAACAGCCGAGCTACCTGGGCAGATCCCTGTGCCTCGATGATCTCTTCCAGGGTGTTGTGCACCCCTAGCTGCATGAGTCGCTCGGTGCTGGCCTGCATGGGAATGCCCAGCACCCTCTTTATGCTCTTTCGAATTAGCGTGTCCAACTTCTTCTCGTGGCCGTGCCAGGAGTGCATGGCCGCCACGTACGTGATGTGGCTCGTGACGAAGGTGTGAAAGAGCCTCAGGAGGTTGTCTACTCTGAGACCTTCCCGTCTGTTGGAGACTCTGTTGATTAATCTGATAATTTTCTCCGTCTTTGTGGTGAATTTGTTAATCATTCGACCGTTAGAGCCATTCGACTCTATCAGCATGTCGAGCACTCCAAGGACGTCCACCCTGGGAATGGGATTAGCGGTACTCGTGCGGATCGTTATGTCAACTTCGGACAGCGGAATCCAGCCCTTTGGTTTGGGCCCCCTCCTGACAGGCCTGTATAGGAGGAGCTCCGATTTGCTCGAAGAGCATTTAAGGCCCGTGTCTTAGTGAGAAAGAGTTCTGTTTAATTAAGTTCCTCCTGAAGCGCACTTTCGACATCGCCCTCGCTACCGCCGACACACCAGATGGTGATGTCGTCGGCGTAAAAAATGTGGTTGATGCCTTCAACTATGGAGAGTAGTTTAGAGAGCTTGCACATGACAATGTTGAATAGAAGCGGGGAGATTACCGCACTCTGCGGCGTACCTTTCGGGCCCAGCTCCACGGGGTCGGACTGGAGATCAACAATCTTGAGCGTGGCTTTCCTGGATCGTAGAAACGAACTGACAAACTTGTGAAAGGTCGCCCAGCCCGAGCTCCGAAATGGAGTCCAGGATGTGCGCGTGGGTGATGTTCTCGAAGACTTTTTCTAAATCGAGTCCTAAGATGGCCTTGACATCGCTCGAGTTCTTGTTAAAAATTTGGAGCTTGAGTACCTTCATCGTGTCCTGCGTCGACAGGGACGGGCCGAAACCAATCATGTTGTACGGGAAGAGATTCTTCCCCTCGATGTGCCTTGAGATGCGGTTCTCTGTAACTAGCTCTGCCACCTTGCCCACGCAGGACGTGAGGGAGATGGGTCTGAGGTTAGCCAGCCCCGGAGGCCGACCCGGCTTGGGGATCAGGACGACCGTCGCCGTCTTCCAGGACTCTGGGACGGATCCCTGCTCCCAAACGCGCTTGATTTCGTCAGTGAGAATTTTTAATGCGGCCGTCTTCCAGGTTTCGAAGCGCCCTGTTGGAGATGCCATCGGGTCCCGGGGCCGATCTACCTTTGAGGTTCTGGAGAACCTTCCTGACCTCGTTGACGGTGAAAGGCTCGTTGAGCTCCAGGCAGGGGGGCCCCTTATAGGACGTGTAATCCGCCGGGCTCGAGGTACCAATAAGTAAATATTTGTTTGTTAGGGCGTCCAGATGGCGTCTTCCGTCTCGGACTGCCTGGCCTCGTGGAGGACTCTGCGATGACCTGACTCTGATTGAAGTTAGAGTTGGACTTGTTCAGCAGGTGCTTGAGTAGAGTCCACTTACCGCCGACTCGCATTTGACCGTTGACCGAGTTGCACACCTCGTTCCATTGCTGTCTGATGGGGGATTGGCAGTGGTCTTCGATGGCTCGGTTGAGCTCCGCAATCTTCTTGCGGAGCCTGCGGTTAAGCCGCTGCCCCTTCCACCTGTCGAGAAGTGCTTTTTTTTTCCTCCAGAAGGTGCGCGAGGCGGCTGTCCATTATATCGATCTCCACGTCCGTCTGGACCGTCTTTGTCGACGATTTCAAGTCTCCTTTGAGCTGCGTCGTTCAGAGCTCCAGGTCGATAGACGAGTCCTGGATCAGCGCCCGCTCCTTTCTGCTCTTGCGAAACTGATCCCAGTCCGTGATGGTAAATTCCTTAAGCGGTTTGCTCTTCACGTTTATGCAAGTGGCGAGTATGTTGTGATCAATGCCTAAATCTTCGTTCAGGTTGCGCCAAGAAACAGCCCCGACGTTCTTGAGAAAGGTCGAATCCGGTGTGGTGTCCCTCGAACATGAGTTGCCGATCTCAGTCGGGAACGCCGGGTCCGTGACGAGCGCGAGGTCCTGATTAGCCGCCGCCTGCCACAGGTCGTCTCCCTTGCGCGTTGCTCACGAGTAACCCCCCGCCCGGTGCCGGGCGTTGAAGTCGCCGGCAACCATGAGCGGGAAACCACCGGCTTTACCAGCTTCCCTGCTAAAGAGCAGTGAAAACCTCTGCTTTAGATCCTTAGGTGAGCTGTAGATGTGTAGTATAAAGATGCTGCATTTAAGCTGATCACTCGGAATGATTTCAACAAAGGAGGGCTCAACCTCGCTGGAGTCTAAAAAAGATCATGCGTAACGGAAGTGCATATTTTGGAGACGAGCGTACCGATGCCCCTTTTTCCTTCACCGTAGACGACGTGCGATTTGTAACCCGGTAACGCGACTGCGTCGGACAGTGTTGCCTGAAGTAGAATGACGTGTGGCTTTTCCGGATAGGGTCTAATGAACTGCTGGAGGACAGCCCTCTTGCGCTGAAAACTCCAGCAATTCCATTGCCAGATTCCAACTGCCTTAAAGTGAGCTTCCATGATTGGATCTGTCAGTTAGCTTATCCTGTATAATGCTACAAGGTGTAGCCTCTTGGAGATGTTGGGCACCAAAAGATGCCGGGATTCCGGTCGGAGAGGGCTCATCGTTCGCAAGAGCACAACACTCCATCGGCCCTCTACTCGCCTCCAATGTGCCCACCCTGGCCTCCAGCGCGTTGAACTTGCCGTCAAGGACGTCAACTTTAGCGCTAAGCATCGCAACCGCTTCGCTGAGAGCATAAAATAACCCTCATTTCAGTCTGAAATTCCTCTAGTCTCTCATCGCGAACGGGCTTCGTTAGGGCCCTCTTTTTGGCCGTATACGCGCCTCGGAGGGCACCTCGACGGGAGCCTCCATGGGTGTTTCCTCTCTGGCGGGTCTCGGGGCCTGCGGAGGCTGCGAAGCCTCGCACTTACGAGTCGACTTCAATTCTGCTATCTCTGCCCTGAGCTGTTCAATTGCGCCCTTCAGCGCCGCGTTTTCTCTTTCCAACTGTACGATTCTCGAGTTGTGTTGCTCAGGCGGCGTACCCACCGTTACTTGCGCAGAGGGCGCACTTCGGTGAACAAACATGTTGGTCGCTTGGAGAATTTACTCCGCAGCCCCTGCAGACCTCGTTTTCGGCAGTCGGGCAGGTGTCGGCTCGGTGACCGAGCCTGCCACATGCGTAGCAGACTTCCGTTTGTCTTCGGTAGAGCGTGCATCTGAGCATACTGAGACCGCACATAACGTAGTTTGGCACTTTGAGACCGTCGAAGAGAATGACGACTGTGGTGGAATTCTTGATTCTTCTAGCTTCGAGAGGAGAGCCTTGGGGTTCCTCGGCTGTACGATGAGACTTCTAAGTTGCTCGTGATCAAATTCCAGGTCAATATTTCTTATGATCTCCCTGCACGTGCTGTTGGGTGCAGCGAGGTAGGAGCTGACCTCGTAGTTTGCTGAGCCAATGGAATTGGCTTCAACCCCCGCATAGGTCTCGGCGTTGCGTTCTGAGGAAGTCCTGACCTCCAAAATGTTCTGCATGGCGTTGGGGCAGATGATGTTTTCCGCGGCATACGTGAAAGAGAGACCCGCCGCCGTCACGAGAGCCTGGGCGATCTTGACTTGACTGATATTTTTAACGTTTAGGCCTCCCCGAGGCCGGACGACGACTCTAAAGTGCTCCTTCGTCAGGCGAGGCATTATCGAGGCAGCAACAAGACGTTTCTTCACGTTGGCGGGAGTGCGGGAGCCGCCCTTGCTATTGCCACTTGGCGTGTTGCGGGCTGCTCGCTCTCGGCGGGCAGGAACTTCTGGGAAGATTTACGCTTGGTAAACGCCGACTGCCAACCGGCGCACTGAACCTCTTCGGGGAAAATGTCTTCTTCTTCCACGGTAACTTGCATGGCCATCTTAAACAAAGCAAACGAGATCCCACGGGAGCTAACCCGCCGAGCCTCCGCCGGTGAGGCTTAATGCGTCCGGGGCGTGGTCGAGCAAAACGTCTCTTGAAAAACTGGCAAAAACTCCACCCACCGTGAAAAATGTGGTATCGGCGTGGTCTGGACGACTTTAGGCGTCGAAGGAGACAAAAATCACCAAGAATAGATCAGAATTTTCGACTGAAAACATTTCTAGGTTGAGCGCAGAAGCAGGGCGGCGCTACTCTCGGAACTCCAGCGCCCTCCCACCGTCCCGCACACAGAATACTCAAAATACGAGTCAAGCACTGCCAGCAGCCGGAAAAGTCTGAGAGCGAGCAATATATCGTTCGATGAACCAGCGTAGAAAAAGGCAAGCACCGATCGTTCGTATGTTCGAGGAAGTACCTCGGTTTAAGTTCGGCACTCTTACCTTGCTGCAACCTTTAAACCTTATATCGGCGGACAGGAAGGCAGACCAGAAGGCCCGACCGGAGGGGCACCCCGAGAGAATTATTAGCCGGACACGAATAAGTTGCAAGCCCCGCTGACAAACGTACGTTGTTTCGTTCAGTCGTCGGACCCTGCATGACTCGTTCGGGGAGTGTTGCTGATAGAGTTTCACGCGTCACCTCGGTCTACTGGCTCGTATACCACAAATCACTTGAGCCGCGGCGAGGGGGCGACGGGGTTTGGAAACCCGACCTAGGGACGGGGAGGTTTCGGAGAGTGTTTAGTCTACGTGGTCGGCGTAGTGTTTCATGACCAGAAGAAAGAGAAATGGGGGAATCTCTGGGAGTGTGGCTCAGGTCTCATTCTTTTGTGTTGGGTCCTCCTAAAGGAAAGACGATGTTAAAGCGTCATCTGCTCGAAATTATCTTAATAACAATCTAACTGTCAGTGTGTACCTTTAATAAATAGTGGTAAAGTTGAGATGGTCGAATCTGGTTCTACAACAGGAAGCACTGCGCCCCTGCTTTGCGAAATGTGGCTGCAAAGTTAAAAATAATGAAATCCGGTTTTCTTCTGGGGAAACAATCTTGAAGAGGGTCGGAAACAACAAACGAGACCGGTATTAGCGACGAGATGTTTTGGTGGCGCCCTCCTGTGGTTCCCCGTTGTGACGCCACTACCTTGCAAACAACAAGTTCGATGGTGTTTGTTATTAGCATGGAGGAAGTTTGAAATGATTGCGCTCCCAACACCGTCAAAATTAAAGTTCTTTCATTCCTCTTATTTCCGTCGATGATAAATCCCCTTTCCGACGTCATAGTCAGCGTTCGGCCAATCGTGGAAGGCCGACCACAGCGACGCTTTCGGTCGCGCACGGGCCTAATACCGTGCGACAAAAACGGCGCGTGCGAAACGAAGCGATGTGTAACGTACCTTTTAAGTAACTTAGCTACATCGGGGTATACACCTCGCGGTTGGTCGATGGTTTGTTTCTCGCTTGCCAAAGTCACCTATGCTGTATACGTGCCTCGGGTGTGCACTCCAGTCTGCATGCTTGGCGGTTAACAGGCCCACTTGATTTAGGCCAGCCTTTCTGAATGTCGTATAAAAGTCGGTGCGAAAGACGAGCTTCAAA
Organism: Ixodes persulcatus; assembly: GCA_013358835.2. Taxonomy (NCBI): domain Eukaryota; kingdom Metazoa; phylum Arthropoda; class Arachnida; order Ixodida; family Ixodidae; genus Ixodes; species Ixodes persulcatus. The sequence goes on from JABSTQ010010575.1 coordinate 285,954, forward strand.
TGCGATCCGGTCCGACCCGGAAGATTCTTATATGCGATCACGCGTAGTAAAAATCTAGAAAAGAGACGCGGAATAGCTGCGAAAAATCAATATGTTTCCCTGCTTATTTCATGTGAGTGAATTTGTATAAAAACACAGGCGCGCGAATGTATCATCGTTTTTTGTTTGCTTTTCTTTATTTTTTTCCTTTTGGAGCCCCAGAGGCAAATGCGGCACATGTTAAGAAAACATAGAGCCGAGAGCAGTACAAGCGGCTCTGGTCTCCGCAAGTGCCGAACAATGACATTCTAAAAGAGGACTTTACGGCCTTTTTTAGGAGCTCTCTAAAATATGTATTGTCACGAAAGGAAGAACAAAAGCCAGTCTGGGAAAAATAAACAATAAAGGAGAGACAAGAAACGTGTTTTCTTATTCGATTTGCGACTCCAGCGACCTCTGGGAGTCGCCACTCTCTACAAAATATGGCGGCCGAAAACTGGTCGGTCCGTGTATTTTGCCAGCTCAGATCGCAACGCTGGGGTGTAAGCAGGCAAGTATTGGCTCGAAAATTGCTTGCTCCAATATTTATCCACTACGTTTAAAACCTGCAGCAGTGTTTTGGCATAAGCGTGCTTCCAGAGGTTTAGCCTTCGTCGGGGAAGCGATGGAACGCCTGTTTACTGCCCTTCTACGGCGCTAATGAACGTGGATATATAACGCACAATGTGTGGCTCACGCGGTTGTGTATAGCTTGCGTTAAGAGCGCCCTGGGCAACACGTTGATACGACAATAACGGCAAAGTCACCCGGAAAACTGTTTCATCGCGCCAACCGCCGACAACATGAAATCACGGAAGCACTTTGCTCCGAACTTTCTCCTTACGATGGACCGCGGAGGACGCTACGAGCCATCGGAGCCAATCCAATGCCGCATGAGCGTCGCGTCACCTTTGAGATGGACGCAGCGAAGCGCGAGGCGCGTGGTCACGTGATACGTTCACATGCGCTGGATTGGCTGGTATGACTTGTAGCGTGCTTTGCGGTCCATTGTAAGCTGAAACGGAGTATAGAGACGAGCAAAAGTCGCGAAGGGACTTGTTTAGAGCATTTCAATGTTTTCCCGCTAAGTGCCCTCCGTTTTGCTGGAGTCCTCTTCAGAGCGATCGTACCCAACGTACTCGCGAGAGAAATACCACTATTAAAATATGTTTACCATTTAAATGCAACCTTTATGATTCGGTACTCTAATACTGAAAAAAAAAAGAAAAAAAGGAGAGGGGCGTATTCGCGACTCCAGCGACCTATAGGGGGCGCCACCACCAAACAAACATGGCGGCTGAGTCCAGGTCGCGTCGGCTCGGCCCGGCCGCCTGCAGGGGTGGCGCATTCAATTTAACAGATTTTCTTTTGTTAAATGCCCAATTTTATAGGTATTTGAACTGAGACGGTTAAGTGTAGCCGGTGCACATACACTTGCAGAGCATAGTTTTGTTTTCCCGGGTTTTTTTTTTTTATTTTCTTGTCAAACTTTTGTTTCGGAGATTTCGTTCAAAACCGAAACTATGGGCTCCGGAGAGACGGTAATAAACTCGAATCAGTTTTGATTATCTAAGGAAAGCGGCGATGACTACAGAATTGTTCCACCGAGAGTAAGTTTCAGCTAACTCGCATGCCTCGACCATGCGACTTATCTGACCGTGAAATCGAGCTTTTGTGCGCATCCGCGTTTAAGAATCAGCTCCAATCGTCTGCTCGGTCAACAATACAGGCTGCAGGAAAATTACGAAAATTAAGCAAGCGCTTCTTGAGCCAAGGAGCATGTTAACCCGCTGGCGCCCCACTAAGCAGCTGATACTCGTATTTCAATTCAGATTTTAGTAGCAATCGAGAAGTCATTTTGACGAGCGGGTTATGTATTATATTACGCACTATGTCCCACTAAAGCGATATTAGTATATTATTCTTGTTGAAATATGAGCTTAGTTGACTGGTGAGCTGCTGACTAAAAGTATATTTGACAGAGAGAGAGCTACTTGTTAAAGTTAGCCAAATGGTTCTAGCCGGTAGCACGGAGACGAATGCGGACAAACTGAAGAGAGTCATCATCGAAGATTCACGCAGAACCTCTCTGCATTGAACTTGACTTCGAATCCTGAACGGATACAATGAGTATTTTTTTGTGGCCGGTCAACCTGAGCAATGTAGACGTATATTGCTGCTGGTTTCGACGGGGGTATAATATAAATATTAAAACCACGATAGATCATAATAATGTCGTGACAGTTCCTAACTTTGCGAGACGCATCCCCCACCTTTTGAAAACAGATAATTTCCCTCATTAATCATATGCAGCGAGCAGGTTTTCCTGAACCAAGTGATTGCGAAATCAGCCCAACTCCTTCAGTGTGGTCCAGAGGCTTTTTTGGCGAAAAGCAGTCAAGATGAATAGCCAACGCAGCGACCGGCGTGGGTGGCTCAAACTTGAAGCTAATCCAACACAACCAAACTCAAGAAAAGCAGCTATCGAACCTTCCCATTCACTTGAACGCAACATTGGTGTTCCCTCCAGTGAAACACCTCGCCTGTCGTCCTTAGTTCACTGTTCTACATCCTTATAAAGAAACCACTTATCAGTTACCAAGTAGTCGTCACTTTGAATGTGATTCGAGACAGAACAGATATCAAAACGTTTTTCCGTGATTCCTCCCCCATCCAAGAAATCGAAAGCACGCGACCGTGTGTTGTGGAGTGAACGGGCTTTCAAACACATGATGGAAGGAAACAATCTCTGAGGCTTCACCACACTAATGAACACTCAAGCAAACTTAAGAAATTTTCGGACCTTCGTCAAATTACATTGTTCGTCACCGCGCCGACAACACGTGTCCGCCGCGAAAGCCACCAGAGACGCGGAGGGGCGCGGAGCGACCTGGACCGGCTGGTTCCCGGTTTTCCCGCTTGGTGGCGTCCGTTTTGCTGGAGTCGCGAATAGACCAACACGCGGCCCTGACGTCACGCAGCTGCGGTGGCGCTGTCGACGGCACTGCGCATGCGCAGACGCTTCGCTTCACGCGAATTTGGTCTCTGCGCACGCGCAGTGCCCACACCTGGTGTGGGCAAACGCGGGTTTGTTTGTAAACAGCGTGTCGGTATATATGTATTTGGGGATAAGTTACCATACACGAGCAACACGCTTCGCATGCCTCCTGTCCACTTGTTTCCTGTTCACTTGCTGCTTTAAAATAATTTTAAAAAATCGCACAAACAACGACGCACATACACGGATGAAGCCGGTGGTGAACCACCGGCTTCGAGAACACCACTTAGAAGTATCACGGGCTTCTCGGGAATCACACCACCCCATCGTCGTTCATGCCCGCACCTGTCATGGCTGCGCACCATCTTTCTATCAAACTAAACTTGGGGGGAGGGGGGGGGGGGGGGGCCACCAGAGAAGATACGGTGGAGAAATACTCGAATTATTCATCGTGAGAACAGTCCAAAAAGACGTGTCCCGCCTTTACTACTTCCTTTTAAAACTGAAATTGAATTCTTGACACAATAACTGGCTTAGTTGCATGTTCATTCTCAAGCCCCATCAGACAGCGTAGTTTTTACGGCAAATCATTTTTCCTTCCTTTCTTTCTTTCTTACTTTCTTATAGCTTTAAACGCGTTTCGTTTACTTTACTCTCTTTCTTCCCACGTTCATTTCTCTTTCTTTTTACCGACAGGTGGGAGTGCAAAGAATGTGTTTGGAATCATTTATGTTGTTGCGAGCTGAAAGATTGGTCGTCCGTCTCTGATGTGTGTTTTATTCTTTCAGCGTCAGTAATCGTTAAGCCAACACGCTTTTCAGTTCCCCATGAAGTTCCTTTTTCCTCACTTTCCCGCATCTTCACCCACCCACCATCCCACACAAACACACATGCAGAGCACAGAGGAAAACAAACGCATATAAACACATAAACGAAGCACAGATACACATACAGCACAAAGGGAAACACTCACACGCATACAAACAGACGCATACACACAGACACATTCCAGGCAAACATACCCTCGCGCGTGCACACGCCCACTCTCAGACACACACACACACACACACACGCAATGCAAACACACAAATGGTAAGGTGCACATGAAAACACTCACATGGAAACAAAGACAAACTTTTCACTCTGTCAGCCCCTCTCTTATCTGGTCCTCCTATCGAGACCTCTTCCCTATTTCATTATCAACCTCCCTCCTCCTCACGGTGCAATTTTCGCCATCACCTCGCTGCTATTCAAACAGAGAGCCGTAAAAAATAAAAAAAATAAAAACTTTTTTTTGTGTTCATCTGGACAGTACGCCACACAAAACAAAAACTATGTTGGAGTGCGGGGGGATACAAACAAACGCGAACAAGGCAAAGAACGTTCAATTACACAAGACGTAGGAGGAAAATTTCGTCGAGTGAGACAAAAGAAACACAAAAGGGAGCCAGAATTTTCAATTAGTCCCGTTCGCTCACCCTGTCAGCGTCGTTCCGAGCGTGCCAAATGGAAGCAACAGCAGCAGCCGTCGAAAAATTCTTGAAAGTTCTCCGGAGGTGGGAGCATTTCCTTTTTCATATTTTATTTAACGCCGCAGACGAAGACGGCCAACAACAAACGCGTAAAAACAAAAAAAAAAGCAAAAGACATTGAGGAGGCGGGATTTCTACGATGATGAGAACGCGAAGCAAGGAAGACGTCGTCATCGAGGCACGCTCAATTTAACTCGTTTTTATTTTTAGATCTATGTTATTTCATTTATTTGTTTTTCATAATCCACATCACTTCGCCGCCGTATTTCATTCGTGACTGCTCGTCTCGACGCTCGAGGGACTCGATTGCTTTTCATACACACAAGGGCGGCGAAATTCACTCGCGCCGGTCATTTGAGTTGCGGAATTTTTAATTCACCCCCCCCCCCCCCCCCCCATTGTCTTTGCTTTGCTGGCAAGGTATTCTCTACGCGTTCGAAATAAAGGAATGCCGAGTTCAAATATTTACCGTGACGCCGTTGGCACGCGAACCCCGACGATAATTGGTGTTCTTTCGCCGATAGCCGCGATGGAAACGTTTAAACAAATGCACAAAGACGAAAAAAAATTACATTTTGGCATTCCTTTTTATTTTCGATTCCCTGAGTGGAGATCCTAAGGAGGTTGTTGCGTGCACGTCCATCGACTAATGGAACCGTTTTCTCGTAGGTAAGAAACTAGGCTTTCGTTGTCGTGCTTTCGCCGCAGTAAGAATAAGCGCGGAGCTCCTTACGTTACAGATTGCCTCATAGACCTGTTGCAAAACGCACAGTACCACGACGGCAGGGAATTTCGGGAACCCTCGGTACAGATCACGAACTTTCTTGTCGCGGCAGCTAACGCCAGCAGCGTCGCAGCCATCCGCCATCCCGCCCATCCGCCGGCCCGGAACGTCGTTGGCGGCGTGCCGTATCTGTGGCAGCGTAAACGCATCGCGACAGGTAAAGCTATTCACTTCTTTGCATACGTCATTGGACGTAAAACGTCTTGCAGTGTCACCAAATCCAATTATTTTGCACCGCAACCGTGGCACGGTTCGACTAGGCTCGATCCGGGGCCCTACACTAGTCATACCTAAAGTTGGAGCCGAACGTTCGCGGAGCGCGCCGATTGGACGTCGGCGAAAAAAGCGCGCAGTCATTGTCGGGATGGGCCGATCGGTGCGCTCCGTCAACTTTGGCCCCAACTTTGTGTTCGACGAGTTTAGAGGCCCTGGGCTCAACAAAGCGTTGGTGCAGCAGACGACGGAGCCGATACAAAGTACAGGAATGCCTCGCAATGTACCCAACGCGATACCCTCTCTCCCATTTCCGTGCGCTTATCCCACGGTCCAACTCGGCCCTAGCGGGAAGAAAGAGGATGGGAGGGGCGTACCGAGGACTCCCATTATTGGTTGCGCGTCGCGCGCGGGCTTTTGGGATTTTTGCAAAGGGTGTATGTTACTGACAGCACGAGCGTCAAGAAACGGACTTCCAGGGTGCAGCAAGACAGAACGCTATATCTTCCACTCTATAGACGCTTTACACACGCGCCAGATTGAGCCGCCATAGCCGCCCTTCTCTTGTCTTACCGAGATGCCGAGCCACTGAAGCGGGTGTTGACGAGTCTCCACAACGGCCTATGCTGGGGGGAAGGACACAGTAACACTTAAAATGGCAATAACCTGTCCTGCTGTGGAAATGATGAAGTCAAGCGAACGGAATAAGAGGGAACAAAAACTGAAGGTCAGTTATGCGGCGCCCATGCACAGCTGCTGTAAAGCGTCTATAGACCTTTCCAAAAAAGGACACTTGGCAGGTTCCATTTTCAGTGTTCGTGCGTATGGCGCGTGATTTGCTCGCTTTCCGAAGCGACGAACGTGCGCGTTCTGGACTGTGATTTAACACGTGTGGACTGTGATTTTTGTAAACAGTGGAAACGTCTATACGTCCAAAAATAAAAAAAAAAAAACGCGCAATTGTTTTTGCCTTTTTAGCAGCGATTGCAGTACATCCGCTCGCACGAAGTATCGTTAATGTAAATAAACAAAGAAAAATGTAATCATATCTATACGTACAGCGGAACACAACGCAACCCCTCTAGCCGCACCGACACAGACGAGAGATCACCCTCATCTTCGTTCGCGCATGAACGTGCCAACCAACAAGGTCGCGTTGGGTTTCGTTATGCAGAATGGTGTCTCCACTTTGTTGCTGCGCACCTCGAATTTCCTTAGCCGGAAGATTCAGATCTAGGAGGAAGTAGGTATCACGTAAGAAAGTTTCAAGGTCGTCGCGTGGTAAACAGGACAGCACGACTTTCTTTCAGGACATCACATCCGTAAAAAAAGAAAAGAAGCTTCTGTTTTTCGCTTTTACTACGTCTTAGAAGTCACGTCAACTTGATACATGTGACAGTGTGTGGCAATTAAGCGCGTACCTGTTAGATACAAGGTATAAAAAAATCGTCTTTTGCGACTAGCAGGTGGTCGCAAGTAGACGCGTTTTAAGGAAGACTGATAATCTCATGTACGTATACACGTTTGCAAGCATGGCGTCTCCCGACTGGTGCCCCATGCGTTCAAGCACGTGCAGAATGCGCGTGAAGGTGGCTTTGGCAGGTTTGCGATTTCACGTGCTTCCTTACACAGAAGCAGGAACATGGCGGCGGTCATGCACTGAATTACACAGAATGGCCGAATTTATTTTGATTCCCGGTTCGAGAGTTTTCGCATTCGAAATTGGAAGCGTGCTTCGTGTTATCGGGTTTCATCTCAACATAAAATTAGGAACATCAAAAAAAAAAAAAAAGTAACAAGCCCACTGCACGAGTGTTCGTGCAGATGAAGCATGCACGATCAAAGGCAAGGAACTCTCGTTTTGTAGCCTTTGCTGTTAATAGCCCCGTGCGCGACCGAAAGCGTCGCTGTGGTCGGCCTTCCACGATTGGCCGAACGCTGACTATGACGTCGGAAAGGGGATTTATCATCGACGGAAATAAGAGGAATGAAAGAACTTTAATTTTGACGGTGTTGGCAGTGCTCCGTTGAGAGCGCAATGATTTCAAGCTTCCACCATGCTAATAACAAACACCATCGAACTTGTTGTTTGAAAGGTAATGACGTCACAAGGGGGAACCACAGGAGGGCGCCACCAAAACATCTCGCCGCTAATAGCCACTTAGAGAATGAGGACAGTAGAAAGGTCAGTCTAAGTTGTACCGTTTTTTTTTTATACTTTCAGTAACACTGTGGCACCTCGTGAGCTTCAAAAGTGCGCCAACAGCCAAAGCACGGTGGAAGGCAGCAAGCTTCTGCTGGAGGCAGGGGAAAGAAACGCCATGTCGATCTTACTCTGTCCGTGACTCAGACCATTTTCAATCGCGCCTGATCTTTGTCCCAGCAAAGAAGCGTTCTGAATCTGAGCCATTCTCCGAGAACGCTTTCTCGTTGGGTGTAGTTCTTTGGGCCCGGTTGCTAGAAATAGCGTCTTCTTAGACGAGACTACGTGAAAGAAAGCCTGCCAAGCTTGGGGTGCGCGAGCGCTTCAGGCTCCACGTGACACTTTGATCGGGCGCTATACTCCGTTTCACCTTATGTTGTACCGCAGCGAAGGCTAGAAGCGCGAGCTCACAGCGTTGGCAGCTGCCCTTAATGCGCGAGAGCTTGTGCCGCCGAGATGTGCCCCAGAGCAAGGAGCTCGCGCTTGTAGCCTTTCCTGTGGTACATCATAAGGTCAAAGTTCAAACAGAGTATAGCTTCGACAGGGCTCTCTATCGTGCAGTCTAGATGCTAGGTTTTGGTCTTATCTAAAAGGTGTCTGAAATACCGAGGCTGGATCTAAAATGGGCCGTAAAAATCGGTGCCTGCATATAGCGATCTAAACTTTTCGTCAAAGGCGTATCTCACAGGTGGGTTTTACGTTGTGAAATTACAAAGCGTAGCTCCATTTCTGTAAAAAATAGGGCCAAAAAACTTACCAGGCTAAACGGCAGACGGTGAGGCAGAGGACCGAGTCGAGTGGCCGGCGCGTTTGGCACAGGTATTGATATATGGCGTCGGAAGCAGCGCCGGAACTCTTCGTCGGAACATTCAGCCATACCCTCCAATATATTAACAAAGCTTGGCAGATCTCCACGAGAAGCGGCCGCCGAAATGGAGAAGGGGGAGCGGCAGACAACGGCTGAGAAGAGAGCCACGTGACTGGCGCTCGCTGCGGCGAGAAGCCGAAACCCACTTCTGCCGAGCGAACAAGTGTGTTTCGGGTCCTCGCCGCTGACAAAGCTGTGCGCTGATGTCCAGGTTCCCCGAAAAATATCTCTTTGATGCTCTGTGGTACCAGATCCTCGCGCTCCAAATCTGCGACCGGACACGTCGTGGAACTACCAGGCTTTGTGAGTATAGAGGAGGCTATGGAGCAGCCGACCAGCGAAAGCAGACGACGTGCAAACGAAATCCGTCGGCAGCAAGAGCGCCGTCGTTATGCAACCGCGTTTTTTTTTTTTTTTTTTGTTACTTCAAGTTTTTTTTTATTGCTGTGCGCATTTATTTTGAAACCAAAGGTACATTACAAAAATATTGTTCTTTTTAATAGACCACGGTCGTCGCGAGCAGTCTCAATAAGGAGGTAGTGCAAACTATCAGTACGTGCGCCAAACACGCCCTGGCACTCGACTCGGTCGTCTGCGTCGCCGTCTGCCGTAGACCCTGGCAAGTTTTTATGGCCCTATATATTACAGAAATGGAGCTAAGCTTTATAATTTTCCAAGGTAAAACCCACCTGTGAAATACACATTTGACGAAGATGTTACGTTGCTACGTGCAGGCCCCGATTTTTACGGCCCATTTTGGATCCAGCCTGAAAAAAGGGCGCTGTAAAGGCTATCTATAGATTAGGAGCAGTAAATCGGCGCAGCTTCGACAACAGGGGCGGATATAGGGGTCAGACTTGGAGGGAGGAGGGGGGGGGGGGGACGTTATAATGACTTGGGGGAAGTCAACAAACTGTACAAACTGCAAAGAGAAGTAACGTCACGAACAAATTTGATGTCACGAAAGTATGTGACGTCACGGAAGATAACTTCCATTTCACACACCCACAAAAAGGCTACTTTTTAAAAAGAAAACGGGTGTATGCCTTTTTTCACATACGAAAGTCGCCCTTGGGGCGCTGACGGTAGTCGTCGTCGTCCCCCCCCCCCCCCCCCCCCCCCCATTTCCCTTTAAAGTCCGCATCTGCGCAACAATGTTATTCCTTGACTTTTCTGCGTCGATCGCACCTTCAAACCAACCAAATCGAACCAAAGGCGATCTCTGACGCAAGTCACCGGACATACAACCACGCATGCGCCAAACGGGATGATGAGTGACGAAGAATCGCAGACCATCGCGAGACAAGGCCGTCTGTCAGGGCTCCCACGCCGGGGTCCGCATTAAGCTGGGTCGAACTGCCGAGCACCGAACGGACCGAAGGCAAACATCGTGTCGTCCGTGCCGGGGACTTTCGAAACGCGATAAGCCTCATCCGAATGCAAACAGATGCGTCCGAACCAAGTCCGCCGTCTCGCAGCTACGAAAGACCAGAGGCTTTCCCGTATCGGGGTCGCCGTTAATGGCACCACGGGCCTATCAATCTCGCATCATTTTACGTTGCTTTATTGACGTTCGCCCGGCGCACGGGGGCGTACTACTTCGATTTCGAGTTCGGCGTTTCAACTTGCGCGCACCGTACGCCGTAGATGAACGAAGCGCCTGAGCCGATAAGCCCCAGCGGGGGACGATCATGCAGGGTCCCCCTCATCGACGAATGCGCAGTATCGACAAACCAACGTCGGGTAAAGATGCTAATCGGCTTACTCTGAACAATCGAAGTCAAATAAAGAGAGGAAGAACAAACAAATATAAGATCTGATAGAAAATGCAAGCAAAAATCTACAAAATCAGGTTATAAAATGATTATTCAACGTTGCGCGAGCGTCGCGCACACCACCGAAAGCAGGGTGGTGGGCGCGAAGATGGAACCGCGTTTCAGAACATTTGGTTTAGAAAGGCAAGGCCCGACAAGCCCCACAACACAGCATTCGATCGGGAGAAGAAACATTAAAGCATTTATTCATCATTCATTCATTCATAAATTTGTATTCGCTACTCAACACGCGCTGATCAATAAGTGCGTCCAACTCGGAAATAGGCGGGCTACTTATGTACGTGCTCAGCAAAGTTATCTGGAACACATTCTAAGCCTACTGTTGGCTTGTTCTATTTTATTTTTTTCTATGTGTGCGTGCATAGCTGGCGCTGGCCCTAAGCTATTTCTCTTTGTGTCCCACTATGTCCGTAGCGTACCTTCAGTTCACATAAATATGCGTAGTTCTCTCATAATTTACCTTTTTTCTGCATTTAATATTCTAGAAGTGTTCCGTATAAGTTTGACGAGGACTGTACATGTTGTATGCTGCTGCTCCAGGCTTCAGGCATGGTTCGATGCTGCGCATGGGAGGGTTATTATAGTATATTAATATAGACATAAGGGGCAAGCAACCACGACAGGACGTGCAGTGATGTGCTGTGATACGAGTCTTTAGCCACCCCTCCTACCGGATTTGATCCGGTCAGGCGTCTTTCTACACCGGTTCGGCATTGGCGTCGTCACTGCTGCGTGAAAGGCGCCAGTTCTGCTGCATAGTTCTGAACAGGCCCAATTGTCAAGATAATGTAGCAACACGACTTGATGTATACTCTCAAGCACACTGAATAAACGTCCCCACAACTCATCCGATAACAAATTGACAGCACATCCTGGACGCAACCAGGGTGATCGATTAGGACTCCAGAAAACGACTAAGCGCCAGATATATGAGCAACATTCAGCGATGGTGGTACCGCGGTGTGAGAATCGCGTTCCCCAGCTCCGGGATGATCGGTTTAAGAATGAAGGCCGGTTCACACATGCAGCGAAGCGCTCATATAACCTTGCTCACGTGTCGTCAGCTACTTATCGTCAGCCATGAGCAACAGTTTTGACGATATAATATAAAGCTTGTGAACGCTCCCGTCAGCACGCGCTTAGCGGGAGGTCAGCGCTTTGCTTGTAGCGCTCCGCTGCATGTGTGAACAGACCTTGAAGATGCTTGCTTACACCTTGCCGATGTGAAACTATGAGATGAGGCTTTTATATCGCTCGTGTTTCACATAATTATAATTACTTACCCGTCGCAGACCCAACCTCGTACCGCTGTTCCACGACGATCCTTCAAATGACAGCCATTTTGATAGGAAACTAGTGCGCCCATATAGGCCGTGAAAGTTGCGAATATCCTCCAGGAGGATTCTTGACATGCTGCCAAGTAAAATCTGCAGAAGCCCAACTGAAAGCTCCGCATCCAGCGCGTGCTCGTTGTCTTTCAGTCCTGCTTTGGCCCCGCGACTGAGCTGAAGAGTTCTCGAAAGCACAAAAAAAAAAAAACTCGCGCTGGAGTGGAGCTTCTACGGAAAATCTTGCGTTGCCACAAAATAGAAGTCTTTTGGTACGTAAAAACATCGCACTTGGAGGGTGTGAATAGCTCTGTGGTGTCCACGCGAGTAACTATGTTGATGTCCGGAAAAACTTCACACGCAACCCCAGGCACCCTCGAAAGCTTCCAAGTGTAAAGCAAGGTGGAGAGAGACGCTCAAACTAGGAAAGTTATACGGCGAGCAAGTGCTCAAAAACGCGTCTTTGGCTGAACGGAACGCAAGGAGGAGCGCGCCAATCAAAGGACAACAAAGAACGCGCGGAGGACGCTCGGCGACAAGGTAGCTTAGCGCGCGTCGTCATTGGCTGAGGTCGGGGAGAGACAAAAGCATGTGGGTGCATCCGGCGTGTAAACAAAGACACGAGGCGCGCAATGGGTAGGCGAATTTGCCCGCCGTACAAGTTATGTAATCCACCGCGCTATTCGTCCAAGTCACAGCACAGAACACGCGTCCATCGCGGCTCCCCCAAACGCTTCGATAAACGACTGCTCACTTCCCCTACGATAGCGGGAGGCGCAGCACGACGATTGTATGGTCGTCGTCGAGCGGAGAGCCAAGTCGGTCACTCCGAAAGCGTGGCCGTCAATCGATTTCCGTCGATGCAGCACCGAACATCTCCGCTGGCGCCGTCTCGACACCGCCTTTGGCCCCCGTGCTTCGTGCAGCGGCGCCCGCTCTCAGCACAGGCACCGACGACGACAGCGCGGAGTCGGCATAATTCATCGGTGTCCACTACCCCAAAGCGCTTATTCCGATTGTTCCAGAAGCCTCCCTTATCCGTCACCCAGAAACGGGCCGCGCGGTAAGGAAGCGATCGTCCGACACATCGACAATGGGACACAGCGCGACGCCGTAAGAAAAACGCTCAGAGCAAAGCGTGTCAAAGTGGGACTGGAACGCAACACATGCCAAATCTAACAACCGACAATACAAAAAAAGCACAAAAAAAAAAAAAAAACACGGAGAGACAAAAGGATGGGCAGACAGGGGAAAGTGGCTCGTCGCGATCTCTTTCTTTTTATGATCGCCGCCGCAACTTGTATTCGCTTTCTTGTACCTTTTTATTTATTTTTTTACGCTCACTGGCTCGCGAAATAGGCGGACTCGAGCTGGTGTGTTCTGCCGAGCAAGGTAAACGCTGATGCGTCTCGAAGGCGGCGGCGGCGGCGGGGTTCCAATGTGCGGAAATAAAAGGCTCACGCGGGACACAGGTCCGCGGTCGTAAAGGCGACGAGGAAAGCGCGGACCGCCGCCGGTCGCCGTCCGGGGGGACCCCCTCATTTTTCCGTCGGACTTTCTTTACGCGGTAGTCACCCGACGAAAAAAACGACCCGCTGCCTTCAGCGGAAACCCCGGACGGCGAGTCGTTTACGGGCACCCCGAGACAGCGCGGTACGTTATTACTCTATATTTTCCACCGCCGAGCAATACTGCTTTTCTTTCCTCCTCTTCTTTCAAAAAAAGACGGTGCACTGACAGGTGCCTTCCTTGGAATAGAGTTGCTCCTGTTATCCCGCTGATCAAAGCTGTGCGAGACCCACGGCGCGAAGCACACAGACATTAATCCACGGCCACACTGCTCGTACACCATACAAAAGACAGTGTGCAGCTACTGCGAACCGACGGGTGCCATCTTGAACAAGGCATTAGTTCAACCACCAGGGCGGCGATGCACGTCCGTTTGCGAGCATAAATGTTTGCGCACGACATCGGCGTTTCTCCTTCACGTCTGTGTACTTCTCGGCGGCCGCGTGACGTGGCTCAGCTCCTCCGAGTTTCGCGCCGTCATTCTGCTCAACGTCACCGCGGCAGCGTCTTTCCCTCTATCTTCGAGCCTTTGTTACGAATGAAGGACTCCATGTTTCTTATTTGAATTCTTACTGGGAACAGAACCGTCATTTTTCTGGTTTGGCAAATCGAATGTGTCGTCTTTCCTTTTCTGTTTACACAAATATGAAAGCCGAGATGCGTGCAGAAATGCTACCAAAACCGAAAGTGCGAGCAAGTGTGTTTGTAGTCATGTGGAACCTTTTTTAGCATACCGAGGCGAACGTAGAATACAAAATTGTATGGAGAAAGTAATTTATATTTCGCTCTGAACAGTTAATACATCTCTATGCGCACCTTTATTTTTTAGGTAGAGATTTCAATCGTTTTTCTTCTCCCCGAATCCCATTGTAACCATAGCACTTTTTAGACGTTTTATTAAACCACATTTTTACGTTGTTGTTTTCCCCGGGTCTTGAGTTGCGAGCAAGAACTCAGGTCAGGAAGGTATCTTCTAAGCTATGCGATCGTGCTCGTGGCACGCACGCCGTTAGAACTCTGGAGTTCCTGATATGTTTAGCTGTAGTCTAATCATAGGAAGCCAGGAACTCCAGTGTTCTGATATCGTTATGATCTAGCAGGGGATTTTCTTTTAGCGCATCATAGTGTGATGTTCTACAAGGAACTCGGCCGGTATAGTCGCGAACAAAACTATCGAAGAGTAAAACCTTTTTGTGCCTTTCCAGGATGGGACACTGCGCGAGAGCTTGATAGCAGTCTACAGTTGCTTAGAAATTATTATTTTAAAGTTTACACTTTTTTCCATCGAGGGTATTTAGAAACTGCTACTTTGCAGCACCTTACCAGAAGGGAGCCACTGGAAAACGCCAATGATTAGATAATCATCGCGTTCCGCCACTGCTAGCTTTGCGCCTGCTGCACGCGAGTGGTAAATTTGGTGCGCCCCCGAGTTTCCCACGAGCTTCAAGTAGTTCTGAAAAGAGTTTATTTAGTGGTTTTCGATGACGCTCAGTAAGTTTCTAATTGGAACCATATGTCTATTTTCACTAATTTAAAAGTTAATTAACGAATTGTAATTAATTAGCCTACTTATCGCAAAAATTAGCCACCAACATAATGTCCCCCTGGCCGTATAACTCACCCGCACAAACCATTTTAGTGCATCTTTTATGAATGTTATGTAATAAATCGGTTCGAATTAAAATGGAACACCTTGATATCCCCACAATGTTTATTTCAGTTTCCAGGAATCAACTATTGGTCTCTGTGCTGGCACACTTCGGTGATGATAATGATGGTGATTATGATGATGATGATGATGATGATTATAATAATAATAATAATAAGAAGAAGAAGAAGAAGAAGAAGAAGAATATACGTTAAGACGTTCACTAGTGTGGCGCATTTTTACGTTCATCAAATTTGCCTATTTATTTTAAACGGATCGGTTAGTTCCTGCCAGCTTTCTGAACGACACAGGTTTTATGATATTACAATATAAAATATGGTTTTGCTCAGAGTTATTTTACAACGACTACTCATATCATACCACATTAGTATCAAGTATTATCTAACTTATTTTTTTTTCTTACCTTTTCACTGTCTATAAGTTTATGTTCACATGCGCATGTACGTGCGTTTAAGACTAAACTCCATCGAGAAAATATACTACAAGCCGGTGTCAAGTTTCGCCAAGCGGCGCTCACACTGCGCATGGCATCAAAGAGAGAAAAATTGGCTTATTGAACAGACCAAGAGACCAATCGAACTGAATGATGCAGGGGAGGTGTGGCGATCGTACGAGAGAGATATATTTCGCGATACAAGCCGACATAGCGCAGTATCATCTGTTTGATGGCAGCCGTGCCACGTTGCATTTCAGGGATAAAAGGCAAGAAGGTATTAACAAAAATTGACCCATTGAGCATTTTATCGCAATCTCTAAAGGTATTGTTCAAACTTCAATCGTAAGATGAAAAAGGAATTACTGGAGCGCTAGAAAGATGATGCAAACAATATGTGATATGTGAACTGCTGATGAAGTATTTACTTCCTTGAGGTCGTGTGCCACCTTTTCCATCATTATATGACAAACACAATAAGGTGCACGTAAGAAGTTAGTGTAGCATGACCTTGGTGAATAGGTATGTTGATGATGGCATAGTCAGTAAATAAGTACACCGAAAAAACATAAATGCAAAACTGCTTTTTATCTGCGAAATGAAAAATAGATATAATAAAACATACAGCCTTCGTCTCGAAGTACAGAGCAGACTGTGGATGTCACGTCAAAGCTATCACGCAAAACGTTGCTATTCCGCACAATAAACGATGCTCTCTGTATTTGTTTTTAGAATACCTTCTCCTCATTTTTATATAGTCAAGTTCGCCTTGTCACGAACACGCATGGCACGAATACTCCTCCAGCTTATTTGGAGCAAAACCCGGGATAACTGATAGTAACTCTAAAATAAAATAAAAAAGTATGGGAAGATTTATTTGCCGAGTCATGCCAGCACCTACGGAAGGTAGCGTAAAGGCCTGTTCACACATGCAGCGGAGCGCTACAAGCCATAGAGATCATATATACTAACCCTAGAGGAAAAGGTCCGCAATCTTCACATGTATTCTGGCTGCCGCAAGGAGCGGAGCATGGAGGCAAACCTTTGGGGTCCCACACATGGTTACCAACTGCCTTCGATTTTACGAATATAATTATATAATTTAGAGCAGTTTCATGAACTTCAACAAATCCACGTACTTACGTGAAAAGATATTCGCGTTCCTTTCGAAGCTTTCTTTTCGCGAAACGCGCAGATGTACGGCCTCGCGTCAACGCGAAACTAAACCAGATAAGCGGCTTCGAGCAACATTGATTTCTTTCTCTTGTGTTCTGTCGCGCTTTTTAGCGATCTTTCACTCGGGACCCCAGATGCCGCCGCACAGGTATTGCCACTCCTCCTCACCCACCTTTACCCCCCTGCTAAGAGGTATTTTGAAAAGTGTTTCGTTTGACAGGCCAGATGTCTCAAGCGCGTGTATATTTCAAGAGCTCCGTCTGCCATCTTTTGGCGTCTTTTTAGGGAAACTGTCGTGCTTCGCTATTTGTGGAGTTCTAGTTTTATTACAGCCTACATTGCGCAGCGACCCATGAGGACATCGCTTCGTTTCCAAATGCCGCGGATCACAACGAAGTATGGTGAGCGCACGAGAGTGTATTACGTTCCACAAATATTTAACAGCCTACCGGAATCCTTTCAATCCATAACTTCGAGGCAAAAGCTCAGGAAGGCATTACGGAATTTAGAGCTGTGAGGTAAAGCTTTGTTGTTGTTGTTGTTGTTGTTTCATGTGTATCAAAGATTTTTTTCTTTCTAGCCCTACAAATTGACCTTGTGATTCCGAGAACGTGTAAATTTTGAACGTTAAATAACTCTTTCCACTTTTTTTAGAACGTACCTTACTACAATGTGTCTTTCTTTTGTATCGCCACCTGCCGAGCCAGGTTCACAAGCCCTTGAGGCTTTCACCGGCTCGCTATTGTACATTAAAAATGTTTTTTCTTCAAATAAAACTATGTTCTATGTTCTTCAAATAAAACTATGTTCTATGTTCTATGCTACAAGCATAGCGCTGACCTCGCGCTAAGCGCGTGCTCACGGGAGAATTCACCAGCTTTGTATTGCACCGCCAAAACTGCTGCTCATGGCAGACGATAAGTAGCTGGCGACACGTGAGCAGCGCTACACCAGCGCTTCGCTGCATGTGAGAACTAGAGTCACTAAATAGTGAGAACCGGTCAACGTTACTAAACCACTCAATTGGGAAACTGCCATGGAGACTGCTCTGAAAAAGTGGCACCGACCCGTCCTCCTGAACCGAGCTAATGACGATCACAACACCGCCATTTCTCCCGCAGCGGCCACTCGAGGAACTGCACGCGACATCTATTTTGGCTTCAATAGGCCATCATGGTGCCGAAACAGATACGGTGGAAAAGGTTACAGGGGCGCCACCCCCGTCTCCCCGGCGGACGCGCCGCGAATTACTACCGAAGCTAAGATGCACCTAGGTCGGGAAGCCCTACCTGAAATCACCGCTGAGGCATGGTTGTATAAATACAATATTAATTGTGCCGCAAAACCTTGCAAACTAAAGATTTTAGAAAACATCACGCGCCCTCAGTTCGTACTAAACTCCAATACAAGTTACTACAAAAAGAGTTTTTTCCCGTTGGTGTTTACGCAAAAATATGCGTTGAAAGTTCAAGGTGACCACAGTAAAGACAAATGATAAAGAGTGGCGCTGTTGTCGTATTGAGCTCGGTCTCGGTGAACGCCAGCGGCCCCTGTTTCAACGGTGAGTTTCCCAACTGAGGGTTCTAGTAACGTTGGAACCGGCCTTTAGGCGGCTCTAACGACAACGCAGCAGCACGTCGGTATTGAAACGCCTGAAGTTGGCAACATTGTAACGAAGATTAGTGGCGCCATTCGTATCTTCTTCGGGAACGTCACTTCGAACTGCTTATCCATACAAGCAAGAGATGACGCAAGTGTGCGTCGTCTGCTAGAGCTGAAATATTATTCGACTACTTAGAACAATTACGTAGTTAGCTTTTGAAAAATTATAATCTTGGAAATTAATCTCAAATGGATTGAGAAAAATTCTCATAACAAACTTCCTTTCAAAATAACACTCGTTTTCTCTTAATTGCGTTTTTCGCGTACATAGTCAAGCTTCAAAATATTGCTTCATTGTGACATTATTTGAAACGACTTTGAAGACAAATACAAAGAAATTAGCCTCAAAGAGGACCAAGCCAGCTCCGCTAGAATACAATTTAAAAAAAATATCAGACCAGCTACTGAAATGCTATCCGAAAAAAAAAAAGAAATACTTAGAACTCCTAGGACGAAATTTTGAAATTCAAGCATTTTAAGGCAGAGTTGAGGACTGAACGGCTGGAGTTGCGCTTTTCATATTTTTATGCTGAACTGCTAGGTTCATCAGAAATAAGCCCTCAAAGTTCGTTGCTCAGTTACAAGGCTACACTGCGTTATGACACTTCCAATTTGTATAAAAAAGGCACTTTCACAAAGAGATATAGAAATATGTGTGCACAAATTAAAAAAAAAAAGACGTAAATAGGAGACTGCATGTGTCCTTTATCTTTTTGTTTATGAAATATAAATGCGACTTGATCGCATTAAAAATCTATAAACCTAGAACTCATAGAGGCAGTGTGTCCAAAAATATAAAAACCTGCGCTTTTTGTTATTGTTTTTTTATTACGGGTTACGTTTCCGCAGATAGATATGACATTCTGTCCTAAGGTATTGAAGATGATTGGGCCATTCATTTTCAATTAGAACGAATTGCGTTACTACCGCACAGATGCAACATTTGTACCGAGAACATGAGCCGAAGTACAGCCAGCACTGGCATTATTGTTGCAGCCGTGGGACCGCAGCCTTAATTAAGGCGTGCCCGTAGATCAGTCTGTCGTCATGCCTGCAGCGAACATGCACCGCGTATTTTATATGACGTATGGACACGACGAGACGCACACTGACATGCGGAGTTTCATTCACTTAGTACTGCCATGGGGTCGAATGCAGCTGACGGGGACAAGATGAGAAACACCATTCTGTAAAAAGAGGAAATCTCAGTACGATCTTTATTAACCGGAGGAGTGTCCACATCGTAACGACCGAATGGAAATGAGGATGTTCACCGTCAATCAATCTTAAGTTACAAGGAGACGTATGCTTTCCTCGGGCCCTTCGGTATTCTTCTGCAGCCTCTGCTGTCCCACTGACTCTCTCTCTCTCTCTCTCTCTCTCAGCGCGCCTGAACGGCGCGCTGAGAGAGAGACCCAAAGAGGCTAAAGTTCTTCTCTGCTCACGTGGGCAGGAATTAAAAAGGAAACGAAAAACGACCATAAACGAAAGTATTCACGCTTCTACATGGCCTCGACAGAATCAAGTTAGCGCCTCTCCACACCCGGAAACAAGCTCCTACCTTTGGCTGCGTTGTAGGCCAAAAGCCAAAGAGAGAATTGCGAGGGAAGTGAAGAATACAAACTCGTCCGTTCAAAACTAAGAAAACAAAATAAAAAAGAAGATCGTTGATTTTGTAAACGAGAACGGTTTCATCGTCACGCTTTCTCGTGATAACTTTAACGAGGCGAATAAAAGGCGACTGAAAGACTACATGGATGCCGCCCAGCCGTCCCGTCACGGCCAGGAGAAGTGGTGCGATCCGTTGGCCGACCTCGCTCCAGTCTCTCGGTGCGCCCGCAACGCAGAGGGCCCCACTTCTGCGTCTAGAGAGAGAGAGAGGGAGTCCAAGGGCTCCGAAGTCTGGAAACCGGAAGATTAGTCACGCTCTCGCATAACGCCAACCGGCTTGCATAACAGATAAGCGCTGCACGGCGCGAAAAGCGAGTCTTCAGCAACCAGATTCTGGCGAGACTGTCGCGACCTGGTTTACGGATTCAATGGATAATAGATCTTGCAGCTGTTTGCCTGCGGTGTATACGGTGTATCCTATGCGTTCGTTCAACACGAACGAAAAACACCAGCGAGGGCTTTTTGCGATGGGCTGCTCCGTGCATGAATTACTTGCTCAGAATGTGCGCTTAAATTTAAGCAACCGTTTTGTGCCCTTGTTACCCGCCCCCCCCCCTCCCTCTTACTCTCTCTTTGCCATTCTCTGAAATGCGGTGACTGCACGAAATGCAGCTGCCCGGCGGATTCTGCACGGCCGATTGTAAAGACGGATGTCATGCATTAGCTTCGCTTAATCGGCAAAAAGCAACATCCTACGGGTTTGACGATGTTCGCGCTAGGAGCTCAAGCTACATCCTTTGTTTGAGAACCTGGCTTCCGGAACAGTCGCAAGGCACCGTCACGAGCTCGACACAGGGCGTTGCATCTAACTACGGCGCCAGTGACAGTGCAACGACGCACGCGAGTATACTCACTGCTGCAAGTCCCTGCCCTATGTCATTGACAGTCTAAAGGGTGCGGCGAGTCCCGGGGATCTCACTCTCATTCCGCAGCCAATCGGATTGCGGGGTTAGCAGATAAGAAAGCCAAGCAACCAATCAAGAGGCTGGAATCGGGAGTCACGCCCCGCGTTTCTTATGTTATGCCAGTGAATGTAGAAAACCTAGATGATGCCACAACTTCCTCTTGGATATGGGCCCCTGGCGACCACGCGCATGCGCAGTGTAGAGCGCACGACGCTAACGCAAACGCACAGCGCTCGCATTTAGTCCTATACGCTGCACTAAAACACTCTAATGAATGTTAACGCTCGGAACATTGAAAAAATATCAAGTAGTATACCGTATTTAGTCGAGTAATAGCCGCACTATAGTTATGAACAAGGCCTTGCGTCTACTTCCCACAAAACACATATACAACCAATCATTGCGTTGCGCATAAATAACATAGCGAATAACCAGATCGGGAATACGATTCTCTATGACAAATTCAATCTTCAAAGAGAGTATCTTGGCACGAAGACGTTATCTCTGTCCTGTAAACAGCTGGAATAATGCTGTCGAACGCGGTGATTGGTAATCTGCGTGCTCCGCGGAAAAGCAAACCCTCAGGCTTCCTTCATAAACAGTGCGGCTATTACTCGAGTAAATACGGTATTCGGGCAAGTAGAGAAAACAGTTGGAGAGATCTGGAAAGACGAAGTCGAGGACGTTTTCAACCAGCATTTGTGATGCGTGCTTGACCAGTGAACGTCAGATAGTACGAGCATAGTCGACATTCAAACACATCTCGTACCGTCGCACAAACAAAACAAAAAACAGATCAGAATTACTCGCGTTTTTTATTTAGTTTTTATTAGTATTCCATAGGCACCTTTTTTTCGAAAGTGCTTAAGTCTGTTTATTTGATTTTTCTGAAGAGTCTGCGAGAGAAGTCGGTCACTGTGTCCTACGGAGAGAGTTCAACGTATGACGAGAGTCGACCAAACTAAATGTCAAGTTCAGGTAACATGTGGAACACATCGTCTCACATGCACACATTGTGCTCAGTGTAACTTCGCCGAGTTAATCTCTACAGTCCCTCAGCGTAAGAAACGCACGACGCAGCTTATTGCGTTCCCGCTTGTTGTTTTGTGATTGGTTTGTCGGCTTTCTTATCGGCTACTCCCGCAACCTGATTGGCAGCGGAAGGATATGCTCGTGACTCATTACGTCCCGAGTTCCCTAGGCTCACAGTGAGTATAGTGCGACTCGATTAATCTGTTCTTTCTTTCCTCGTCACTCGATCCGCGATCGCGAGATCAGTGGGTCTTCGACCGCTAAGGAAAACAGTGCCGCAATAACGCGAGGACCGAGGCAACCCACACTCTCAAGTTTATTTCAAAAGACAAACTTGTATATATTCGCGACTTGAACCGTGTATAGGTGGCGCCACTCGTTTTCCAATATGGAGATTATAGTGAGGGTCGGAGATGCCTGCTCGCATCCCAGTTGCTGGGCCCTGTCAAGTGTGCTAGCTTCACTGACCGGCACAAATTATTCCCGCTTTTACGAGGAAGCTAGGCTGTTATGCGCGCAGGTCACCTCTTTATTCTGAAAATCAAAACCGCCGCTTAGCGTAACATTTACGCCGGGAGGCACGTTTTAATTCAGGAACAAAACCGAAACCAACTTATATTTTGAATTTAATTTCTCGGTATAGGTGTTCATTTCATTTTCTCTCCTACCCCAAGAAGTGCCTCACAGAGTAATCGTTATACTAAAGAAATTATTGGCAGGAACTTTATTTCGTGACAGGCATGTCCGATCTAGGAACTTAAAAATACTTATTTTGGAGAGTTCAGTGTCCCTTTAAAGGCAGGGTCTTCCATACACCTTAGAGGTAGCAGAAGGTATTTGTTGAAAAATCAGCATTAATATTTATGTGTTCTTAACGCCTTTTTTTTACTAGTATAGAGGTCATGTGAAATAATGACCTGCTGGCCCTTTAATGGGTTTTGGGGCATTTAGATGATTAATTGCTTCGGCGTTATTCCCAGCACAAGAATAATAGAATCAATCCAAATCAATCACGGCGCTACCATGTGCCGTGATTAACGTTGAGTTGGAAACGACCTGGGAGGCACTGACTTGATCGAACGACGTTTCAGCGAACGAAGCCCCTCCCATGATGTTTCATCGAACGACACTTTAGCGAATGGCGGTGTTCATTTGAGCGAACGGTGGATTAGCGATGCCATTCTAGCGACACCAATTTATCGAATAACTCCGTTTAGGGAGAACAGCGACATGCTTCATGCATCTCAAACCGAAATCGATTTCACTGCGTGTTTGAAGCTTTTCTGACAGCTATTCAAGGAAGGAGATAATTTTAAAGATTTGCGCAGTTTCTGTTGCCTGTATCTTGTCCTGGTGGTGACTCTCTTTTTCCATAAATACAATATAAAATATAATTGAAAATAGATTACAATTATAATCGTAAATTAATGTAACATCGCCCGTATATAATACAGTTTCCACTCAATAAATCGTACTCAAAATTTGCAGTTATCAAAACTGAAAAATTTCCAAAGAAACAAAAACTTATTTTTCTTCCGACTAACAAAAAAAAAAAAAAAAAAGTAACGAGGAAGCTCGAAGCCTTTCGCTCGTCGTCGCGAAGGTTAGGTGCATATGCACTCGACCCATGCGTTTCTTCATGCGGCCGACGTCTGCTGGGCCCGTCGACGTCAGCACCGGCTCTGAGGGCAAGAACGTCAACAGGCGAGTTTCGGAAGGTTTCGGCGTGACATGGTAAACAGTGGAAGCTGTGGCCTCGGTGAACCAATTGGAGCGTGGGGATAAGGCACGTGAGGACTCAACTCCGATGTGGACATCGCATTGACTCCAATAAAGCACATCTACCGAACTCGTTTTGGTGTGTATCCTTAGTATGGAGAGCTTTACTTCCAATACATTCTGACAAATTTGGGGAAAATAAATAAAGTTTCTTTGATGTAACTGTACCTGTGCCTAGGTATTTTAAGCGAGTACTTAGATACCTTTTCGTACGAGTAACTGTAACTGTATCTTAGGTACCCATATTTTTAAGTAGCTTTCACAACCGTGGGCATTTGTTACGCTCTGACCGCAGGTGACGCAACAATACGTTGGAGCCAATCGAGCAACGCCAAAAGTGCATCATCACGCCACTCGCCGTCTTTCTTTCTTTCGCTATCACGCGCAGTTGAAGGCGCCGTGATTTTGCGCATCTTTCCCTACGTGACTGGTACAGCCCGGAATAGCAAAGCCAAGAAGAAAATGAGCGCCACGACGACGCACATTTGACACTGGTTGATTTGCTCTATCGCGGATCGTATAGCCTCGGCTGCGGTCGAACCTATGCTTCGTCTCACCCTACGATGAACTAAAGGCAGAAGCTACGAACCGCCACATCCAATCACGAGCAACTTAGACATTGCGTGGTATTTCGCTTCGATGCACATATCGGTGCCCGCGTCTCGGATCACTGATGGGAACGGGCGGACAGTGGTTCGGAGGGAGCAATGAGTGACTCAACAATTTACATCGCAAAGAAAGCCACGACGTACTGGCTCTTTGCAGTGTCGAAACTATAGAAATGACGCAGCGTTTTTGAATTCGGAGCATTATTCGTTCAATCCTAATCAACGTTAAGCATGTCATAGTTTAGCGTGGAACGTGATTGGACCTGGCGGCCCGTGGCTTTCGCCTTTAGTCCATCGTAGGATGAGACGAAGTTTTTTTTTTATAGAAGCTGAAACGGAGTATAGCGTCTATACTCCGTTTCACCTTACGTCCGAGCGCGGCCAATGTTATGAACTTAAGGGCCAATCAAAAAGCGCAACGTCATGGCGTGCTCTTTGCGCTTGATAGGACTAGCCGGAGGAGGAGCACGCACTGAGAGACGGCGAATACCGGCTGGTCCTATCAACTGCAGAGAGCACGCCATGACGTTGCGCTTTTTGCGCTGTTTGATTGGCTCTTCGGCTCATAACATCGGCCGCGCTCGGACCTAAGCTGAAACGAAGTATAGATGTAACGGGAATCGTTCGTATATCACGTTCAGTCGCAATATCTTCTGGCTAACACCTACCAAAATGTTTAAAAAGCAAAACAAAAAAACACTACCATCTTTCGACTTTTCATCGTGAAAGGTTCATCCGTCTTGGCTTACGATTCTAGCCCAATTTTTGACAACGGTGCATCCGAACGTTAGGCAAATTTCACGAAAATGCGGCGGCAACGCGTTTCTTCCTTATTAACGAAGCGCAAAACGGTGAAAGGATCGAGCACAGGGGCCGGCCGTGCCCCTTTTTCCGCGCGCGTCAACCGCGCCAGCCCCGGTCCGCGACGAAGGTTGCCGTCGGAACACGCTGCGTGTCCGAGAAACACCGCCTAGAAGACGAGGCTTGCCCGTTACGTCGTCGTTTGTGGCTTTTCGACCCGCCTCGAGCGCCATACATGCTGAAACTCGCCGAGGGACGCCGCAAAGCGGTCGACGCGTCCGTCCTGGCGTCGCCGCTTGGATGAGACGCCGCAAGACGCGCTGTCGATAGCGACGCGGGGACCCACCAGTGATGACGTTTTGGTTGGAAAGGCCTTCTCTTCTAATGGTTCGAGCGAGCCGACAGCAGGCGCTCGGTTAGACGTTCAACGGCCACCGCGGCACGAATCCGAAGGGGGTTCGGCGACCCGCCGCGCGTCCCCCAACCCCTTATGCCAGCCGGCCACGCCGTACCGCCGTCTATCCTCGAGAGAGCGTCGAACCAGTCCCACCGGTTAGCGCCGCTCTTCGGGGGCGCTGACGGACAAAAAAAAAAAAAAAAAAAGTGGGCGGACATAAAGGCAACGTGAGAGCGCTGCGCCCAAATGAGAATCGCCTGAACGTTGGCTGGCGGTAGATCACTTTCCCCTTCCCGAGGCACTGTCTCTTCGTCGCTGTCTGCAGGGCGCTGCGCGAAGAGTGACCTTGATCGGGAACTCGAGCGTGCCGCGCCCATCAGGACCAATCCTCGATCGGTTCAAAGGCAACTTTGTGCTAATGAAATTGGTGCGATTATTAATTCGCTCGAAAATCGCGCTGTGATGCAGGCATACTAACGCTGTCTGGTTCGTGGGAGAGTCAATTCCAAAACAAGGGCTGCGCATCCCGTCATGCTTAGTGAGTACCTGCCCCGAGCGCCAAGCATGCTAAAGCTCAACCAGGTCGCCGCAAACCGCCAGACGGGTGCGTCTTGGCTTCTCCGCGTGCTCATTCTGAGATTCTGCAAGCCGCGCCGGCGGCGACGCTGATGACAGCTGTAGGCGGGCTTGCATGGATCCACCGTATTAATGACGTTCGGAAAGGGGGAGAGCCGGTGGGGGGGGGGGGGGGGGGGGGGACTTTGTTTCCTAGGTGAGATTGGGAGAGTCGACAAAGGGCCTGGTAGGTACCACTAAACCAACAAAAAGCCAACACTGCTTGCCGACTCAAAGAAGGCCAAACCACGTGCGAACGGCATGTGTCGTTTCTGAGCGTCATCGGTTAAACCCTCCTGTGATTTTTATCGAAGGGATTTATCAAAGGTCAAATAACAGGCTCCTAAGCAATCAGTTGCCAAAGGGTTGGATTCTGTCGGCAGATAGAATTATCCGTGTCAAGGCAATTCCCACAGTGCTGCAGTCCCGCACTGCTGCCTAGCACGCGGCCTCATCTTGCTCATTAATCGCTCGCGCCTTCGTGCTGTGGAAGTGCACCGTATACGAAGCGACGCGCTATTAGCGGCGATATGTTTTAGTGGCGCCCTCCTATGGTTACCTTTCGTGACGTCATTACCTTGCGAACAACAATTTCGATGGTGTTTGTAAGGAGCATGGTGGAAGCTTGAAATCATTGCGCTCTTAAAGCAACACTACCAACACCGTCGAAATTGAAGTTCTTCCATTCCTCTTATTTCCGTCGATGAGAAATCCTTTGCTGACGTCATAGTCAGCATTCGGCCAATTGTGGTGGGCCGACCACAGCGACGCTTTCGATCGCTCACGTCGCCAATAGTGCAACTAGTTTAGGCAGCGTTGCACACTGTGCATGAAAGGAGTGTAGATGATGTTGCCTTTTCTCGGACCGCTGCGGAAACTACGCTAGCTTCGACTGCTTTAGCTTTGACAACGTAACACATAAATGTTGGCGCCGAACGTCGGTTCTAAAGAGTGAATCCGTGGGTAGATTCGGATCGCAATTGCGCAGAGCAAGAACACCTCTGCGTCGAGGGGCAGCATTCGCACCGCCTTCCGCCAAAGACCCGAAGAATTGACTACTGCCAAATAAATATCGAACACAATATACGTCCCAAAAGAAATCATATGAAAAGCAGGCAGTCAGAAAATAGATAAAACAACGACAAAGAAAAACAGCAGATTAAAGCGACGCAGTCCAAGGCGCACACGCACAGAGGCGAGAGGAGGGGGGGGGGGGGAGTTAAATCGAGAGAAAGGTGTCAGGAAAAATGGGTGAGGGGGCCAGAATGCTCCCCCGTCCGAGTTCGTGACTCCGGAGGCGACGTGGCGGCATCCCCGTTTGACCCCCACCGGCTGCCCGGGGGACGACGACGACGTCATCGGGCGGGGTCGTGGGGGTCTCTGAGGAGGCCATCGGCGTCGGCTAACAAAAAAAAAAAAACTGTCCGAAAAAAAAATGAAGAAATAAAACCAGGAAAGCGGAGGGTGTGAAGCGAGCCGTCTGACCCGCCCGGGCAGTCGGTTCCATTCAGCAGCGTGCCAGGATCAAACGAGTCCAGGCCGGTCGTTGCGCTCTTTGTTGTTGTACTCCCAGGAGCCCCGAGACCCAAGTTGGACGGGAAGGACGGCGCTCGTCCGGAAACATGGAAGCAACACGGCTGTTTCGAGACGTAACGGAAGAGGGTAATCTGTGTCTAGGAAGTCTTCATGCGTGGCCATGATTCACCCGAGTTCCAGAAGAAAAGGCCTGCCCCCCAAACGTCACTACTAGTGATCCACGCAGCGGAACCCAGCTTGAATCAGGATCGCCGCAAGCGCGTCTTGCAGCGTTTCACACCGGGCACAACGCTAACACGCGGCGTCGCCAAGACGAACGCGCCTGCCGCGTTTTCGTGGAGTTTCAGCCTATTGGCCACGAACAATGACTTCATGCGTAAGCCTTGTCTTCTATGTGGTACAGGTTAAGGTCGGTTCACACACACAGTCCCATTCGCTCACGTTGCGCTGTTTTACGAGAGCGTATACGCCGGCCTACGTCGTTAGTCTCCAGGACAATCATCGAAGCGAGGCAATCAGTTCGAGGAATATATTCTAAGCATATCTGATACACGGGTGTCCCGGTGACCCATAACCGTAACGTAAGAAAACGTAAGGAAACGCGAGCAAGCGCTAACTATAAAATATTTTTCCACAGCGACACGTATATTTTAAGAGAAAAAAAAAGCAAAAAAAAAAAAACGCAACTGCTCAAAATTGAAACCGAAACTCGAAACCGAAAGTCACGTGGCTGTACAAGAAATAGGTATCATATTATTTTTTCTATTTTTAATATTGAGTGTCTGCCTTCGATCACCCATGACTTTGATTATCTTTGGTGGTCGTGTCAAAACCCAAGAAAACGGAACGTGACCATGGAGAAGAGAGCGAACGCAACGCAAACCGGCCAGTTCTCGATCGACGGTTTTCGGGCGGAAAGAAAACGAATTTCGAGCCGCAAATTGTGTTCTGGGTAGTTGGGCTCTCATATGTCATGTACAAGCGAAAACCTTGGCGAGCGTAAATACCCTGTCAGTGTCCCTTTAAGGCTTCTACACACACAACAGCGTTACCTCGGCGCAATTAGTCAGCGCAGGAAATAGCGCTGATCTTGCTGACTCAACGCTGACAGCTGAACCGGCGTTTGAAATAACACACCGCCTGTTAAGAACAACGACTGCGATGGTGCGAGTTGAATGCCCGGACAGCGAATGCGCTGCGCATGGCGCGAGGGATATTCGCTCACGGTGCGCGCGTGAGATCCGGATTATTTCTCGGTGCCACGGTGCCAAAACGGAGGGACCAAATGCGCCCACTAAGCCGTGACCTTTCATATCCCATTATTTCGATGTTGTCTTGATTTTACATCACATACCCTGTCGCCGTCAAACGTGCGAAACAATAAAGTGGCATTCTTTTCAGAGCCGAAGCTTTAAAAAAGAATGACATCGCACGTCGCCCGATGTGTGACGAATCAAGTTGGAACGGTTTCTGTGACAAAAGCAGCTGGAGCATTTGGAGCGGTTCCTATTATTCGTGCCAACAAAAAATTTTAACAAACGCTTTAAAAAAAAAAAAAAGAAACGTTATAGTTTGAGGTATGCGCTCCAGGCTCTAGTGAACATCGCGTATGCCTCGTTAGGAAGCTACTAACGACAGCCACCTTTGCGCTGAAAATCATTGTTGTCAGCAATCTGAAGTTCGGTGATGTAACTGAACCGAGTAATTTTGTACCACTTTCTGAAGCAGCCCAAAGTCAATTATGGAGCAGCAAAAAGTACTTTTGGAGCACAAGCGCACACTTCATTTTTATTCATACCACTGCGAATATTATATGTTAATATTCGTGTGTTGGCCTATCCAACTAAATAAACATGCCAACTTTGCCTTCGCACAATTTCGCCACCTTTTGTTAACATCGACTGCACGGCAGGTGTGATTCCCTCAAAAAGAGAGCTGTTTATTTGCACATAGAAGCACTAGGCACAGCCACAAGACGCAGATTGGTAAAAATCAGTTATGGTCTGCTGTGAATGGTCACGTTAGGTACGAAATCAAATCTAAATCAAATAGTGTATTCCGCAGGAATAATGTTAGAATAATCTTGAGCACTGAAATTGATGTTTCATTAAGATTCTTAAGGTTGTAACATAATCGAAATTCCTAATTCACATAAGTTGAAATAAAAATAATCCTATAGATTAATTCATACAATTTTTCTAGCGAGCGCCCTCGCTAAATCTGGAATTTGAAAAAAAATATTTCGCCAGAACATCGCAGTTTATCATAAATAATGGCCGCAGTTTTATTCAGACACTTTTACTGCACCTAAGAGCTATTATACTAACCTTTACCAAGTTACTCTTATAGATACACCCGACACCTGCCTGTTAAATTACTCGCTCTGGGGGAGTACTTTCCCTTTAGCACGCGGGTGCGCTGCGGCGCAGCAAAATGAGCCAAATCGCGATGCTTACTTCGCGGTGGTCGCTTCACCGCAGTACGCGCAGTGGAAGAGCACTCTACAAAGCTAACTTACCCTCCGGAGCAGACTACGAACATAAGAGATATTGCGAAAATGCCGAGTACTGTCAGTGTTTGACACTGGCAGAGAGATCAAATAGAATCGGATATACGTAATTTTCGACTGTAACCACAATTTCTGAAAATTCGCACAAGCCTAACATAACGATCCAGACGTGTAGCGGGGCCTTACATTTTCAGTATTAATAAAGTGAAATCAAGTTTTGGCGCAATGTTGGCGCGCATTCCTTAGATTTGGGCTAAATGTAGCAGGATGGAACGGGGTAAGCCCGTTGGTGCAGTTAGGCACAAATGGCCTAACTGGAAGTTTTATCTGAAATCGCGGTAAAATGTTTTCTGATCTCCGTGAATGTCAAAACAGTGCGCAACAAAGCAAACGGTAACATTGTAGCGTCTTGACACCCTATGACACCCTACCGTCACTGCCGTTAATTCCGCCTGCTCTGCACTAAGCATCAATGTGGCGGCTTCCACAAGAAACTCGGGCAATAGAGTGGAGACATTCTAAGCGCACCTTAAATATACTGGCCCTGGTCGGGTCCTTATTGTTTCATCGAGACGCGTTTCATGGAAATACGTTTCGTGGAAAACATTTCCTGGAGACACGTTTTATGGACGCGGAAATTCATTTCGTGGACACATGCTTCTGCGACGTTTCCTCAACAATATTTCTTCTTATTCTCCTTTTATTTCTAAGTGAATTGGACCAGAATAGAGAATTAATTTCGTTTGCTGGAAGCATATTGAAACTAAAGTAGACTCACCCAGGCGGCTCCGGTAGGGCAAGGACCAATTCGGGAGCCCTATCCTAAACTCCGAAACAGTCACGCTACGCGCAGTCACCCTTCGCTTCACTCGGTGAAATTTTAATATAATGGCAGGCCCCAGCTTGCACCAGGCCTCCTCGGAGACGCCAAGGGCTTGGCAAGCTAGGCTACTATCTGGATGCCGGCGACCAAGGTGCATGATGTGCGTGGAAAGACGCTTCCGACGAAACGACACAAGATGTGTCGATGAAACTAAAGCGGGAACCTTTCGATGAAACGTTCTGTCGATGAACCGTCGTTCGACAAACTGATTGTCATCGCTTTAGGCCTCGTTATTCGCAGTGGTTCTTCGGTAAATCGCAGTGACTGGCTGTCCGGGTGCTCCATGAAGAAAGCGACGGGCGTGCGCTTTATTCCACATTGAACACGAAGCGCGTCAGCACCGTCAATGGCAGCTGCTAAAGACCATGCGTGGACGCTGTTTTGAGCAGCTCACAAGTTACGCGCAGCACTATCGACAGTGTAGCAGCACTCACTGAGGGAAAGGTTTTTCTGAAACGGCCTGCTCGGGTCGTGTCACTCAGGATAGGAACAATGCTCGTACGCATGGGCGAGAGCAGCATCCGACAAGTGTTCGTTTCGTCCGGGCAATGACGCGGAACATCGCACCGCACCTTGCCTCTGTCATTGAAGGGGAATTTCCCGGCGCCTGCGAGAACTTTACTGGCGGGTGTGGCTGGCCTCGGCGGTTCACTTCGATCAGATGGTTCTAGTCCGCTTAGCGGAGGAGATCTCTCGGGTATTTATTTGACCCAAAATAAAGTCATCCCTATGTTAGGAAGTTTTAACCGGTCGTCCTCGAAACCCCAACGATACTGCTACCGGTGATCGCCTCAAAAGCCTACTTGGAAGTACAGCAGCTCGAGCTCTCGGCACCGATATCGTTCTAGGAAACCATGTCTTGCTCAAATCCCCCTCCCCAAACTCTGCGGCGCACTGGCAAAGGATACCGACGTCCGCTTGAAAAAAAAAAGCAAACCAAAATAGCCATCTTGTTTTCTTTTTCTTTTTTTTTCCTTCCAGCCGTGCTTTAAGAAGAACAGTTCTTTAAATCTGCTTGGAGCCGACGACTGCATTCAATTAGAGCAACCTCAGGTTGAGCTGAAAGCACACTAAAACAGACGCATGTAAAAAAAATATCTAAACAAAACTGTTACAGCGTTGGCCTCTGTCTAGCCTTTGACGCCATTTACCTCAATATCGGACCCCTAAGTGCGTTGCGGCGAAGAACAGAATCCCCCTCCGCTTAGAGGGTGGTGTGAACAGCACACCTGACGGCCGACATATTTGCATTGAAAACATTTTTTTTTTTTTTGTACGAGTGGTAATGATGTTTGTTGTTTTGTCAGGTCTTTCCTAATGCTCTTTAGCATATGAGATTTTGGGAAAGTTTGCGTTCATGAGATTTTAGCCGCACGGCGGGTGTGTACTATATAGAAACGTTTTACTGAAGGAGGGTAAAAGAGAAAAGGGGAAAGGGCTGCCGGCACTTTCCTCTTTTCCTGAGTGGCAAGGAACGAGCGAAAAACCCCGATGAACGCCTTGGACGCCTGTGTTCCTTCAAGTTCGGTGGCATTCTTCGCAGTATATTGTATTTTATTTTACTTCAAGATGTACATAGAGCTAGCTGAATCAGTGACGACAATCCCCTGGTCATCGCGACATCGCTGTTCGGTAATAGGCTACACGAATAACAACTGAAAACGCAGAATATTATCGGATGACATGTGTATCTTGCACGGGATTCAACAAGACAACTGCGGCTGATGTAGGTATCTTCAAACTCCATCACTTCCCAAATGACCAAGACCTCTGGCGGCAGTGGGTTGCGTTCGTAAAAAGGAAAGGATTTTCCACGACGCCATCCTCTCAAGTGTGCTCGGAACATTTTGTGAATGGAGCGCGCACCAAACGCACTGTACCCTCAATGAACATAGGCTATGCTCACAAAGTGGGCGCAAGTTTTCTCGTGAGAATTGCTGCTTGAGCTTGTAACTTTTCGTAACTTAATTTATCTTAATGCTGTTATTTTGTAGTGGTGACATTGACGTGACTCGATTAGATCCTCTACAAGGCTTAGTTCAAGGCTCGTTTGCGCCGCCGGGTGTAGCTGAAAATTGCCGAAAAGTTAGTTCTATCGGTTTTTCTTAATCGCGACCTACTGCGCGATAGCAGAGAGGCGGGAACTTACGTTGACCGCCACAACGCGACTGGGTTTTTCTTGTTTTGCAGATTAGTACAAAACGTACCTAAAAATAAAACTTCAATTTATACAGCTGAATCATGCTCATGCATCGAATTCAAATCGTTCAATCAATGATCAACTCGCTCCAGCAATGGGCCCATCTCGACTTCACTGTTTTCAGTTCTAAACAAAAGACATGCTCATCGACATGGGATCCCCAATTAAAACATTTATAACCATCTGCAAGCCGGAAAGCACTGCCTTCGATCGTTCCCTGCGATGCTCTAATTTCGGGCGTCCTTATCACGTTAAATACAAGAAAGAATAAGACATGAAGGGCGGACAAAACAACACATTTGTCCGTCATTCACGTTTTATTATTTCTTGTATTTAACTTTATGACCAACACGATCAACTAAACTATATTGTTCACATCATATTCCATACTTGTGGAAGACACAAAACGCCAAAAATATACTTCCAAAAATATTCTCGATGTACTGCATCTAAAACTACTCAAATCCCGAAGGAAAATTCAATGGCTGTTAACTGAAACAATATTTTGGGTAAATTTTAGGGGTTTACGAGCCAAGCCAACGAAGGTCATTTGGCACGCCCAAGCAAAAAAATCCGTGGGTTGATTTCGACCAGCTGGAGATCTTTTGAATTGCAAGGCCCGCGTTCAGTGCCGCTCTCCGCGGCATCGCCGCACTGGCGGATGCCATAATGCGGGGCAAAACAAAGTTCCCAATGAGTTGAAAAACCCCATCCGCGGCACACACGAACACAAGACACGCCCCAAGTCGGATACCCAGCACTTTGGAGCACTCAACTAGCACACCCAACGGGGAAACGGCGCGCCGAAGAGCACTTTCGCCAACGTTTCTAACCACTCAGCATGGCCGCGGAACCTGACGCTCGCTAGATGGCGTCATAGTGTTCAAAATGGCGCTGCCCACGATAAAACGGTTTATATATCCTTGAAAGCGACCGGGTACGGCCGAGAAACGTCCCATCAGTCCGCCAAAGAAAACACAAAAAGCAAAAACGCGCACGCGAAGCGGATCTGTCACGGCAGTTGTTGTGGGCAGCCCTTGATTTGGGACACGACATAGGTTGTGGCCGTGAGGTCAAAGCCATGGTACGTGAGCTGGGCATGCTTGCTAACTCACGTGAGCAAGACGTTTTCAAGGCTAATGCTCCGAGAAACTGGAGAAAAGGAGGAGGCGAGAGCGTGGCGGGGACGTCAGAACGCTGAACTCTGGTTGGAATGATTAGTAGGTGTATAGACTTAAGGCTGCACTCGTCGAATGCGTTAGAGCGCGGAACTCCGGCGTCCGGCGTGTTGGGGCGCTCGCATTCGAGGGCGTTCGACGAGTGCAGTTTTAGACAAGGGCAGCTAGCTTTAAGTCTATTCACTAATCACTCGACCCAGCTAGAGCTCGGCGTTCTGACGTATCCTCCTCTCCCTCAGTTTCACGGCGCAGACGCTTCTCGCAAATCTGGTTTCTACGCGCGCGCAGCGCCCACACCTGGCAAACGCTGACTTGTTATTAAACAGGGCGTTGGTCTACAGACAGCGACGGATAAACAGAATGTCCATGACACTATGGAGTCTAGCACTCCAGCCCAGTAGATAATAAAAACACGGTGAAGGGCACCAAAAATATCCTGGCCCCCGGCAATCTTTACCCAAGGATCGAAAGAGAGGAAATAAAGGATTAAATTTTTCCCGCTCAAAGTTGGGGGGGGGGGGGGGGGGGGAAGGGGGGGACTTTGTGTAAGAGTTTAAATAAAATAAAATTGGAAAGAATGTAAACATCCGAAATAGGGGGGGGGGGGGGATCCCACTAGATCATGTGGCCCCCACACAGCCGAAAGTCAATAAAGAACTTAAAAAAGATACTCCGATTTAGTTGACGGTACATTGAGCCGAATTCTGTTCGACGGGAATATGTCAAAGTGGTAATACAAATAATTATATATAAAAAAAGTAAGACCACACCCGAAAGGGAGCCAGGGCACTTCCCAGCGCACATACCTGGGAGCCACAGCAGCGATTCCGTTGTTGCATTCCAGTCCCGAACAACAATGCAGCGTCAGACTCGGCCACTTGCAGGTTCCGCCAGAGCTCAATATCCTTTCTGCTTTTTTTGTTCGTACACAACGCTACGAACCAGAAGCGTGGGAGTCGCGCTGGCGGGCGTTCCTCCGCGATTGTGCTGTTCGGAATGGGCGACAGAAAATGCTTTCCGCCCGAGCCGTGCGTCAAAAGTGAATCCAAAAAGAGACAAGGAGCGCGTGCGTGTTTGTGTGAGAGAAGGAGAAAGGAAGGGCTATAGCGGTATTGCGGAATAAAATAAAAGTAAGAATAGAGAGGAGAACGACTCAATGGGCGCCGCGCGCGCGCCAACTCGGAGTCAACTGCGCGGCATGCATAGAGACGTCAGGAAATGTCACGCTCGCGGATGGGCCCCGTCGAAAGTTGGCGGCGCTGCGGCAGCCAGTTGCATAGCGCGTAATGGAGTATAGAGCACGCAGGTATACACACTCGCACGCCCTGGGGGATTGGCTGAACGCGATGACAGCGCGCACACCTACAAAGCCCATAGCGATGTTGTGCCTCGCGAATGAGATCAGTCGCAACTAAATCAAACCACGCGCTGTCCCGGCTGTCTCTTTGACTTCGTTCCCAACTAGTTGTCAGCTGCTGATGCACGGTTTCAACATTCTCCCGCTTATTGTTTTAATTCCGATTGCATTTAAAACAGTAATGGGGAGGCGCTCTACGCGCAAGCAGCGTGATAGAGTTATGTGGCGTAACCACGCGCATATGAGGGTTGCGGGGCGAGGCGCCCACTGGATGCACCGCAGTCTTCACAATGCCTCCTAAGAGGAAGGAGAGAACTGAAGAGGAGCACACTAGCTGAGCAGAAGCCGCGGCGTGCTCAGTGGGACCATTTTTTTATTGAATGACTACGTACGGACGACCTTTGTTTCGATATACCCACCATAGGGTTCATCGCCATTTAATCAGTGGAGTATAATTCTTCATAGAAGAAAGGCAATGGTGTCACATCTCCACGTAGTCTGGAGCTTTTGTTTTACCCCGTTATAAAAAAACACGTGTATTCCCCTCCCCCCTTTTCCCCCAGACACCCAAATCCCCATCGAAATTAACTGATCCGAAATCAATTAACTACGTTGTCCTCTACACTGGCGGCCTGTTTTGTCTTTTCATATTGTGGGACGGGCTGCTGTCTATCGGCGATTTCTGCGAACTCGACGCCACCTAGCTTCAAGAACACAAAGTTATCACCGCAGATTCGCTGGCCAGCTTCCTCGTGCGAATCAGGTTTTCAGAACACATTGTAATCGTTGTTCTTTTTCTTTTGTAGGTTCACTCCCCTCATCTTTCTTTAAAACAATTGGAGGGTAAATAAATAGTCAAATAAATAAATACGAATCGGTTTCTTTCGCGGTTTTTGAACAGAGTACAGCGCGACATGCTAACCGCAACGGGGGGGGGGGAGCTTTTTTGGAATAAAATAATTTCGTGTAATCAATCGCACATACAAGCAGGAAATCATTGGTATATAACAAAAATAAGATGGTAAACATACTATCGAATCCATGTATACAACATAGCAAAAAGCCGCGTGTATATAGCTTTACTTTTACAGGATAAGGTTTCCCAGTTACACGTCGCGCGAAGAATCCAATAAAAAGCACGTTTGAAATCCACAGCGGTCGATAAAATTAACGCACTTCATGTTTCCGCGATGTTGACAGACGTCAGGCAAAGGCGGCGAAGTTGTCACCCGGCCGCGCCGCCAAGATTCGCGACGGCTAGAGTAGGCGTACATTTTCGCTTCCTTTCCGTACAGCGGAATGCGACGCCGATAAGGGGCCACGTTTCCGCGTCCCGGAAGTATGACGCACTTCGCGAGCCATGGGTTGAATTTTTTTTTCCTCGATAATCAAGGCATGAGAGTGAATACAGCTTGAAAACGAACGTCGAACCTATTGAGGGCTCATGACGCGATGGCTGCTCCGGACCCTGTTGTCACACTGACACGTACGTTCACAAACAATATCAGAGCAGGCGCAGCGTTGGTGCACGTGAAGTCGCGCAATTCGAGGAAAGCTTCGATGGAAATGGCACGGGAGACTGTTGTCGACGCGCGCACGACAAAAAGCGTCGCTGTACTCGGTCTTGCACAATTAATCAAAGGCTCACTATGACGTCCTGAGTATGATGAACAATACTTTCATTAATGAAAATGAGAAAAATGTCAGACTGTAAATTTTGACGGTGTTCGTTTAAACGGATGCTGAACCGAAAATCAAATTCAGGAAACAACGCAGAATCGATAGGCGGGACGCTACACATCCCAAAACGTCACTCATGAAGCGGTATCTGCAATTGATCGTCGTATTTTTGTAGAAGAAGACCGCCCTCGCACAAGGCTGAAAAGACGCGTGATCTTGGGATTCTCATTTCACTTCCTCCTCTTTCCACTTTTACTCCGCGAGAGCGCCGAGAGGAAAGAGAGCGAGGCCATTTCTCCTCTTTCTCAACTCTTCTGCGATAAGATGACATCAACATTCTCCCTCATTCGCTCCTTTATTTTCCAGAAATGCGGCCATCCGCTCGAGATATGGCTATATGAGTGATGATTCGTGGTTTAAGGCGGCCAGTTGAACACTTCTGCAAGCTTATTTTGTGAAATCCGAATGTCGGTTCAGCGTCCCTTTAAGACGCGATGACTATACACTATTTCACCTTATGATGTACCGCAGGAAAGGCTACAAGAGCGAGCTCCTTGCTCTGGGGCAGATCTCGGCGGCACAAGCTCTCGTGCATTAGGGGCAGCTGCCATCGCTAGGAGCTCGTGCTTATAGCCTTCGCTGCGGTACAACATAAGGTGAAACAGAGTATAGAAGCTTCCACCGTGGTCTTTATGCACATAATCAAAATTGTCACTGGAAATCGATAATCCTGGTCTTGGCGTCACCGATAGAAGCCACCAAAACATCTCGTTGCTAATGGCATAAAGTAAAAAAAAGTACTTCAGGCATTTTTGTTTCTATAAGTACTAAACTGAGGAGCTTAAAAGCACTCTGAAGCACGCGACGGACTCATCACACGTGCCATCGCTAGTAAACCGTATTTGATCATTTCCTTTTCCTACCTTCCCCCGACCTTGGCTTCAATCGTAGAGGAGTTATTTTAATGTACGCTAAAGCTTCAACTGATC
The DNA here is from genome assembly GCA_013358835.2 of Ixodes persulcatus. Lineage (NCBI taxonomy): Eukaryota > Metazoa > Arthropoda > Arachnida > Ixodida > Ixodidae > Ixodes > Ixodes persulcatus. Next base: position 324,382 of record JABSTQ010010575.1, read on the forward strand.
ATAGGAATGACCCACCCTGAGCTCGGTGCACTTACTGCGTCTTCTAGGTGTACTACCATCGCTCCTGTGAATTTCTCGGATAATGCCACTAATAACCTTTCTCTTCGGTTTCACATTTTATTTATTTATTTATTTTTGAAGAAAAAAAAGGGGGGGGGGGGTGGCAGTGGAACGCCGGTTCTTGGTTGCGTTTGCTTACATCAGCTTTTTCTTGTGGGGAGATGACGTTAGCACAGCGCTTCTCTCCAACCTGCTTGTTCTCTTTTTTTGTTTTGAAATGTTCTTGAAACGTTCAAGAAATGTTCTTGAAAGTTGAAACGTCAGAAAAAAAATTGATTGCATCTCCACGTGTTGAATGATGTTGATTGGGGCGAAGCTCTGGTGGTGCTTGTCTGCGTAGACGCTGAGCCGCAGCATGCCGAGCCTTTCGTTCGTTTTCATCCATGTCAGAAAGAGAATGTGTGGTATGGAACGTGGTTATATACGCATTTGAGCATTTGACCGCTGCGCCCTCTCGTCTATAAACGTTGAGCCAGAGCATGCAAAGTTTAACGCGATTATATACGCATTTGACCGCAGCGCCCTCTCCTGTATAGACGTTGAGCGGCTACATGCAACGTTTAATCCATGACATCCCCAGCTCTTGAGTTACTACCACAGCTCAGAGCCCCCTACTCGTCCCGCAGTCGTGGCCTAGTGGTTAAGGCGATGGCCTAGAAATCCATTGAGGTCTCCCCGCACAGGTTCGAATTCTGACGACTGCGCAAACAAAATTTCATCATGTTTTTCATCTTTTTTCATAATTTCTTTCATCTTTTTTTCCCCTACACGAGCACGTGAGCTCACGAGTAGGAGCATGAGCACCGGACGCCGGACGCTGGACGGACATACGGACATGGCTAGCCCCTAAGGAGCTTCGCCCCTAAAACGAGCCTTCTGTAGCCCAGCCGTTTTGTTTTTTGCAGGTTTGTTATTTTTTTTTTTTTCATTCACCGAGCCGTTTGGCTTGCCTTTGAAGAGCGTCTTTGGTACGCCAAAGCTGTGGCAGCAGCACGAAGGGAGTGACGCTGTTGCTTGACAATTTCAAGAGGTTTGTTCATGTCACTTTCGCACTCACTATGAAGCTCGTGTTATCATGTCCCTTTCACGCTCACTATGAAGCTCGTGTTGTGTTTCGTTTATACCTTCGGATTATCCTAGACACCGGGAGAAAACTTATATGGCTCAGAAGCCCTCAGAAGATTCGTGCGTTATTGACATGCGCGTATCCCGTTACGTAAATAACTATTTTGTTTACAACAACCCAACCACAGATTGCTCAAATTTGGTTCACATGGAGCTAATAAACCACACCAAAAAAATTAAAGATAACCTTCGCAAAATAGTCGGTGTCAACCGAGATGCACGTCTCGAAGCGGAACCTGGGGCTGAATTTCGCACCTTTTTGGCGGGGAGTAAACACGTCAACCTCAGCTCCGCATTTATTTTCTCCGGAACATTCTTGCCAATAGCTCTCAAGTTTTCGACATGCAAAGTGCATAGCTGGCGGCACCTCCATGTGAAGTTTGAACGCACTCTGGTTTCTTGTCTAGAAGATGGATGGCGCTAAACACAAAATGCCCCCCGTGTCATTTTACCCCACCTTACCCTAAACAATATGTGATCTTTCATTCTTTACCTTCCTTCGACCTGGGCTCCAATACGTTCATTGAAAGGTTCAGCGCTTTTTGCCACCAACGTTCGCAACAACAGGTGCGGAGATGATAGTCGCAGTGATAGAAGCGGCATTTGACTTCTTGTCGCAGGTTTCGTAGCAGGCAAATGTTCGGTTGCAGCAACCCTTGACCCATTTGCAGCAGATCCCATCTCATTTGCAGCAGATCCCAAAAGTTAACGATGATTACATCACTAAATGAGTCAATCTAATAATAGTTGAAGATTCGTCTTTGATATTGAGGCATATTACTTATTACCTTTTGTAACTCTAATACATATAAATAATCCCAGAAAGTACAACTTGACACAAAACTGTCTTTTTAGAAATAAGGTTCAGGTCAAAGTGTGTTATGTGTACAGTAAGGATTAAGAAACAAATGTTTGAAAAAAAATTCATGAGCCATTCCACTCTGTGAAGGTGAATGACCAGCGAAGCTGCTTAGCACACGACACAGACGTAACACAGAATTTTGAACAAAGGTACGAACACAATTATTGTCTTGATCGGGAGAGGGAAAGGAAAGGAAACTAGGCACGCAAGTGCTTGGAACGACGAAAAAGAAAGGGCGGTACGAGCGTGGACATGGCCGACGCAGGTCGTACAGCGGCAAATCTTTGAGGAACCTTTATTATCTACCTGAAAGCCTACTGACCTTAAACATGGTGCCTATCGATAACTAATCTACTAAAAATGCATATCCAAGCGATTGAGGCGTATAAGCTTTTGCATAGGATGAAGCGATTTTGCATCAAATTCGGGACCCAAATTTTGTTGACGCACACGAAAAATCCACGGAAGCCTAGCCATAAACAGCTTCGCTGTAAAATGAGTCATAGCAAGAGCAGCATACTTCGATTGAGACAAAGTATGTGTTCCACTCCCTCTTTTATGCTTATGGTCAATGTAGCCTGTCCAATATCATTTATGCAAAATTCCGGGAAAAAGGCAGCATGTCCGCCGAAACGTCCACCAATAAAAACAGGTTCTATTAAGATTTATGAACCTAGAATACTCAACTATCTGATGTTATAAACTGCAACCCCCCCCCCCCCCCCTAACCCCTTCCCCCCAAAAAAATAATTATATATACTATAAATTACAATAGTGGAGCTTTCAAAGTGAAACTTCTAATTCCGCAAGAGTTAGCGGCATTAGAGTCAGAGCCGAGTCGGATTTCGGTGCCCTTTCGATCGACGGCTGCGCTTGAACTACCTTGACTACTTATACAAATATATGTCTGCGTTTTTCTTTTTTTCGTTTTGTTGTCTCGGCACTGCTCTTCGAAACTGGAAGTCGACCTACAATCAAGGCCAAAAAAGTGCGACATGTAATAGTCCTGAGCATTTTTTCTGAGCTTATCGCGCAAACCCATGGATGTTCCCCCGCGTAAGCCGCTTCTCCTAGCGCACCGATGCAAAGCGGTGAAGCTCGACGCACGCGCGCCTTTGCGAGGTGACGAAGATTGACGCGAGCGGCGATTGTGCTACGGCGTGGAGGCTTGGGGCTGAGATGAACATCAAGTGATCTTATGCCCGTGTCCCACTAGAGCGACAGACAGAGACAAAAGACAGCGACAAGCCTCAAACCCATGCAGCATGCTCGCGATGGTGCCTTTGGCAGGCGTTTAGTCGTTCGCTGCTCGTGAAGTACGCACGAGCGATTGCAAGCCTGCCAAAGATACCCTCGCGTGCATGATGCTCGCGTTTGAGCATAGCCTCCTTTATTCTACAAAAGCTCTCAAATCGCGAAAGACTCTGGTTTGAGGCTTGTCGTTGTCTTTTGTTTCTGTTTGTCGCTCTAGTGGGACACGGGCAATCCTAGTTCTGTCCTCTCGCAGCAGTAGCCATACCACCATTTTATGCATTTTTATCGCGACCTTCTGGTTCGTGACATCGCCGACCCCATCGTCTGGAAACTAGTAGTAGTAGTAGTAGTAGTAGTAGTAGAGAAGAAGAAGAGAAGAAGAGAGAGAAGAAGAAGGAGAAGGAGAAGAAGAGGAAGTAGTAGTAGTAGTAGTAGTAGTAGTAGTACTAGTAGTAATAGCAACAATAATAATAGCTTTATTTACCATATAAATATGGTGGGAGCTGAGGAAAAAAGCTGTCTAAGCTGCTTGACTGGTCCTCAGCCCCCTCACAGGTACACACCGGTTGCAAAAGCACACACACAAAAAAATATATAAAAGAAAAAAAACAATAAAGGCAAAGATCAAACAGAAAACACCTACGAGGCAATCATAGTTACTTTCATAAAAAAATATCTCCTAATATAAAAGCAAAGAGCAAACAAAAAAGGAAAACACCTACGAGGGAGTCAGTGTAATCACATAATTACTTTGATGGAAAATGTCTCCTAATATCACACATGCTACAGGATTCTATATCGAAATTAGACCGGATCATTTTGTTCAGAAACGTTGGCAGTGTTTTTTTAATCATCTGTAAACGAGATGCATCTACTACCCAGAAATCGGAATGGCAAGTGCAATATGTTATAGGTTTGTTTCTGAGGAATGCTAAGCGTATCAAAAAGCTGTTTATATCTCGATATTCATGTTTATATTTTACACAATGTCTAAAATCATAGTTTTGAAATACATTCAGAACACCCAGCCCAACAAAAATTTCGTTAGTATGAAAATTATATGGCTCGTTGCATATGATTTTAGCACTCTTTTCTGCAGTAAAAATAGTTCAGACAATGAAGTGGCGTGCGCGGTCGACGAACGAATTTTACCTACGGCGAGCAAAGACATCGTGAAATACATGTTTGTACCATATTTCTTCTTTTCTACTTCTCGTGATATTAGTGTCGACCAATATTAAATTCCTACTTCATTTGTTTCAGCTCATCCTGGCGCAGGCATGGCGCAATTTTGAGCAAAAATGGCGTTTTGGGGCGAAGTGTAGCAGACTTGCGTTCATGGCGCAATATGGCGCAAGTTGAGTAGCACTTCCATCACGGTGATTCGCGGTCGCAGACTCCCCAATCGCATGAAACGTCGTGCAGGGGGTGTGGAGTTAATCTAATGCCGACTTGCTGCGCCACATAAATGCGTTTACCAATCACAAGCATTGTAATCTTTCACTGACATAATTTTGGATGGCCGGAGTTGTATCCCTAAATCATCTCAGTCGAAAGTTAACTATTGAATTATGTTTCTTTCTGAGAGAATGGAACCGCCATGGCGTGTATTTGTTAAGTGAATCTGTACTTGCGGGAATTTGTCAAATAATTAATACGGTAGTCCACAACGTAATTCTCAGCGTTTCCAACTTGGTCACGATAAATCGAAGCATGTGTGTAAAGGCAAATAAGGCTTTATTGATCGAAGGAAGAGAGTCACCGTTTAGTGCTGAACTCTTGACAACTGTAAATGTATCGACCAAAGTTATAGGGGAAGTGTTTACTACCTCATCTCATTACCATTAAAAGTGCAACGCCTTCGCTTAAAACACACACAAAAATAGCCCTCGGTTCCAGAAACCTCAATATATAAGAATGACCAGTTCTTCACGTCCCGCGTTCTTCGAGGACGTAGTCACCATGCACCAGAAAACATAACTACACTCCGTGTCACTAGTTGCGTGCAGTACAGGCGAAGGCAACGCCAGACGAGGGGAGAAAGGGCAAGCACTAGGATGTCTGGGGACGAGGACAGAAACCTCCTCTCCTCTGTAACGCTCCTACTGCTTTCTCTTTCTCCCCTCGCCCTTCACTAACCCCCTCTCCCATTCTGCGTCCTAGTGCTCCACCTTTCTCTCTTCGCCTGGCGTTGCCTACGCCTGTACTGAACACTAGTGACATGGAGTACAGTCCTCTACCTCCATTACCTGCACTTATTCTCTCTTTCTCTCTCTCTCTCTCTCTCTCGTATAATTAGTTCAGCCATGGCATAGAGCCAATATAATAATCTAGAGAGAAAGATTCCATGTATTCAGGTCGCTTCGGAAAAGGGGGGGGGGGGGGGGGGGGGGCATAGACGTGGACATCGGTGGCGCCAGTTGGTGGTCCCGATCGGCTAAGATCGCTGACGACGCATTAATATGCAGAAAGAATCAACAAACCAACACCTGTTTTCTCTAGCTCTTTTCTAGCTTGCTTTGCAGGAAAACACCGGAATCGCGCAAAGAAAAAAATAAATAAAGTTGGCAAGCGCTCGAGCAAAACGAACACGCCTAAACTTTCGTCTGCTTTGTTTCTCCGCTCTTCTTTCGCTTTCTTTCTCGTTCTTTCTCTCGGGACCGCCGATATCGGCCCTAAGGATTTGCCGCGTTCTGCGCCTCTATCCAACCCACCCCCTGCTCCCTTTTTGAGTTATGGTTAAGCACGACTGCTCGCGAGTTAGTCTTGCGTTCCTTCCAATCTGCAAGTATATATCTTTAAACGATCGGTTTTGCCCCCCCCCCCCCCCCTAGCCGGGCATTGACATACCTCGGAGTGGAGGCCCACACCCCTTCCGGCTATCCCCTTGTCTCTAAACAGGTAAACAAACGGACACCACCACTCCAGGTTCGCCCTTCCAGCCATGATTCCAACCGGAATATCCTCAAATTCAGCACAGGTGTTTCAGCGCCCGACAACAACACAAGTTCCAGGCGTAACAATGACTTTTAGCTCAAGTGACTGGAGAATTAACTGGAGATGGCTTCCAAAAACGTCGCACTTTTACCACCGATGTATCAAGTCAGTCGGGCACATCATCATAGCCAAGCAGCTACAGTCATGGGTTAAAACTATAAATCCCATTAAACATTTTTTTTTTTTTTTTTTTTTTTTTACAGCGGAGCTGTTAAGGGCTAGGTTCCCGAGGACCATGTCCGGTACAAAGCACTTGTCGACAAAAACGCCTCTGGAAAGCTACCACCATCTATAAGCGACGGCGGCAAGCAGACAACCAGTATGGTTGCCGCCGTCGCTGGTAGATGGCGCCAACCTTTCCAGCTATCATTTGAGGCAAGGACAGGTGTTTTGCGAACCAGAACATACAGAGCGAAGTACCAGGAAATGGATACAGTGTGCGCTGCTTGTGGAGAGGAGGACGAGACGGCTGAGCACTTGATACTCTACTGTAAAGGGCTTCACCCTATGCCTACCGAAGACAACATAGATTTAATAAAGTGATTGGGTTTTAGAGACAGCGAAGGAAAAGTGGACTTCAAGACAGTAGAGATTACCAAGCAAAGATTAAGTGAATGGTGGCAGAAAGCGAGAGAAAACTAGGTATTATCTTATTAACTGATGGCAAGGGGGTTTTATAGCCTCACTTTCTTCTCAGTGCGGAGTGAATATAGTTTTCACATTTAAATATTCTAAGCTTAAATATAAAGACAAAATGGCTAGGTGGCGTAAGCTACCGCCCGATCCAAAGGGCTGAGCCGTATTCATCCATCCATCCATCCATCATAGAAGAATGGATAGTTGGGCGGCGCGTTGGTAGGAATTCATCGTAGGAAACAGCGCGAAAAGCAGACGACGACAAAGAAGCACACGTAGCGAGCGCAGCGCTCGTCACGTGTGTTTCTTTGTCCTCGTCTGTTTTGCGCGCTGTTTCCTACGCTCTTGTCAGTTTCGGTTCGGACTCGGGATGGGTCAGCCGCGTGCCCTTTCGGGGAAAGAAGACTGGCTGCGGAAGGAGCAGCGACGTACGCAGCAGCGCGAATGGGTCCGTAACCGCCGCAAAGCCGCTGTCGCCTCGGCTTCCACTGCGTCGAGCGCTTCAGATTCCCTTGCCAAAGAAGAGCACATCGCTCGCCTGGAAAGCCGCCGCCGAGAACAGAGCCAGCCGGCGCCGACGCCACGGACGACGATCCTGGCACGGAGGCGAAGCGCAAGCGCGAGGCCCGGCGACGACTGCACCGACTGCACTCCACGCCGGCTGAACAGTTCCCGGGCGCGACGGCGATGTTCCGGAGGGAGTTCCTGGATTACCCGTTTGGCGTCACGTGCGCCGTATGCGACCGACTCACCGACTCTGGGCTGGATCGCCGGAGACGTATCCACGATCGGCGGCATGTCGGACGAGAGGAAGCGGGAAACGGGCGCATGCGCGTTGCGGCAGTGTATCGAATACAGCTCCGCTGGTCTTCCTTTTTCACGACAGTGGAAAGGCTGAACGTTTTGTTTTCAAGGCGTCTTTTTAGTAAAAGATTTTTTTTGTCGGCGATAAATAATTTGCATAAAATTCTCCGTACAAAAGGCGCGCGCGAAACAACTGGAGCACGAGAACCCGTGACCCAGCTACATTCCGTTTCGTCTTAGGTTAACGCGCAGTGGACGCTACGAGCCAACGCAGCGCTTGAAACGCATCCCCCCGTCATTACGGTCCCCGTGCGTGCGTCGATGCGCCCCCTCCGTAGATCACGTGGCACTCACACGGCACTCGGCGGGCTTCATTGGCCCGTAGTGTACTCTGCGCACCAAAGACAAAATGCAGTATATAGTGTCAAGTTTCGCCTCAAAGTGCCAGCGATAACGTTCCGGATTGGTCCTTTGGAACATTGCACCGAGGACAATATCCTTTCTCTTTTTCCTATACATACTGCTCACTTTGAAACGTGCTCGATCAGATGAAAACAAGGCTTGCCTAACATTGAATAGCGACGTAGCCACGTTTCACACGGGTGCAACCGACGGGGTGGTACGAAATTACATTTGTTTCTTCTAACTTTTCTGCGCTCTTCGTTGTGTGCACACAAAGGTAAGCTGCAGTGTCGACAACCCGCAGAACTCCTCGTAAAAAAAAAAAAAATGTTTTTTTTTTTGCATTTGTTTAGTTTGTTTTATTTAGCGCAGGTCTCGGCTTGCCGTCCTCGCGACGCCGTCCATCTTAACCTTGGGCTTAGAATACGACGTCCCGAGGAACTGTGCTTCACAAAATAATGGTATTGCGATTAAAGCGCATACAGTCACGGGTGCTACCTGAATGCCTGTGTCGAAGTCTTCGTGCCTCGAATAATAACATTTAAAAACGCTGCAATACCACACGTGTAAATGGTCAACCCGCTCCTCTTTCTTTTTTGCATCCACGCAAGTGTACGGGCGTGTATGGAAATCTCTGCGCGACAAAATTTGTCTGAAAGCGTAATTCAAATTTGCAGCACGGATCCGTTTTTGCTTACAGCTTCTATTGCCTGCATTTGAATTCGACAAAGCATGCAAGACACAAATCAGGCAAAACAAGCAGTCTATAGATTATCATTGTCTGATTCCGTATTTAACAATTTTCGTCTTTGTTGGTCCATTGTCGCGCGGCTAACGGCACCCCCCACGGCGAACAAACAATCCAACGTTGGCCGCCCAATAACAAACAATTCAGCCTCGTAGTGAGCCAAACAGCCATCAGCAGAACCGTTCAGAAACAAGTTTCTTTGTAACCGATGAGCGATGCTCAGACAAAAGAGAACTTGTCAATAGAGTGTATTTGACACGTACACGAGCCATGTCTGTCCAGTGTTCGTCTAGTCTAACTAGGTCACGATGGTTTGGAGACAGAACATATTCCGCCGAATCGAAACTCTTCTTTTCCATTCGCAGGAACTAATTTGCACGTAATTGCAATCGGAGCTCAACGATTTACAAAAAAAAAAAAAGGAAAGGCTCTAGGCGCCTGATACTCCGCTATCCTCCGTCCTGATCAATGGCGTTTTCGTAAGTGGTATCATTATAATACGAGGCCTGAGCGTATTACGGCTTGAGCCCTCTTCATAACTTAAACACACTTGGCACCGATTTCGACCATCAAAGTGTGTATCAAATACGCTGTAATCTCTACAGCACAGAAAAAACTCCACCCCAATCCTTTTCCCCTCATAAAATAGATCTGATCATGCATAATTCTTTCACTGCATACACTACGTATATATATATATATAAACGAGGCCTACGGTAATTACCGCATGTTTCTATGGCCAAGCGAGTGCCAAATATTACAACTGACTCCAGAAAGTTGAAAATACCCGAGACTATCAGGGACACGTCTAAAAGGTCTGCTGTCTGTAAAAAATAAACGAATACGTAAATATATAAATAAATAAATTCATGAATACGTAGATGAATAAATAAATAAATTTATCAATACGTAAATGGATAAACAAATAAATAAGTTGATACGTAAATTAATGCTTAAATAAATAAACAAACAAATAAATATGTAAACAAGAAAAGAAACGTAAATACGTAGATAAATAAATAAACAACGCGTTCAGAAGCCAGCAAGACCCCCTTTTGGCGATCCGTGAAGGAGTGCTACGAGGCATCATTCAGTCGACACACTCGACGGAACAGCTAGTCCGTGCATCGTTTGCTCGCTAAAACCGCGGAGTACGGGCCCGCTTGGGAGGCCAGCACAGGTCACCTTGAAGACCGTCATCGGCTGAGCGCGCAGCAGCCCGCGCATGTCGCGACCGCGGCAAGGACGTCTCAAAACAAAGGGAAGCAAGCCCGGAAGCTCGAGCCTTGCTCGTCCTTCATAAGAACCGACGCTAACAGGGCACGACTATAGGGCCGCTGCGCTCGTTAGCGGTCACGAACGACGCAGCCCGCCACGACCGAGCAGCGGCGTCGAAACTTGCGCACAATTGCTCGCACTGTGTAGTTCGAATAAGTTTATGTGCGAGAGAAACCGAAGCTACAAGCACAACCTTGTTGCCCTGAACGATGCTTGCACTGCACGAACTATATAGCAGGGACGCTGAAATCCCAGAGCTCGCTCTCATAGCTTCCCCTTCAAGGAGTCATGAAACCATCTTTCTACTTTCGCTAAATACTATTCGGAATCACTCCCTCACCTTATTAACTAGAAATAAAAAAACTTGCCCTAGTTTTTTTTTTTTTTTTTTTTTTTTCTATGCAATGGGAGTAGGCAAAACAATTCGAGAAATATGAGCACCGTACATCCCCTCAACTCGGAGTCAGAACAAACGGCCACGTGGTCTGGTGCCTATTCTATGCCGCCAACGTTAATCATAGCCACGCGCTGGGGTTCTAGTAAAAAAAAAAGGCGTGCTGTGCTCTAGGCATTGTTAGAGTTCGGCTATTCTCATCAACGCAGCGGTTGGACCCAGCCGCTACCCGAGTGTCCGCTGAGGCAATGATTGTTACGAGCCGAAGTCGAGTGCTTGCGCAGTTCTCGTGTCCAATCCATGAGCCACGCTCGACTGTCGTCAGGCGGGCAGTTTCGATCCCACAATTACGTCATCGACCGTTATGAAGGTAAGACTGAAAGAAATAGTCTCATTTTATTCTCGCAATTTCACCGCAACAAAGAAGCTTCTGAATCAGTGGCGGTCTGTGCGAGTATACTTGGGCCATATAGGACCAGTACGCCTCTGCAAAGTCATGAACATTCCAACCCGATATCGTTTCACGACTTCTTTAAGCTTGGATCGCACCCAATGCTACAAGCGCAAGAGCACGAGGTCGCTGCTTTGAAACGTTTTTCCGCAGAACGAGCTCTCGCGCTAGAAATACACGTCTCAAAGCCAGGAGCACGGGCTAGCTCGCACTTGTAGCTTTGGGTAAACACTCTCAGCTTAACGGAGTATGCAGGGTGTTCTTTTTTTTTCTTTTACCTGCACCAAATTTGAAAAAGGGGAACGTGAGGTGGAGTAAAGCCTTGGGGAAGCGTTAATGGCCATGGCGGCCTCTAGAAAAAAGGTGAAATTAGATCATTAGTTAGCTAATTAACTAAAATGTTTTAACTAACTTTTTAATTTTTCGCTTGAGGGTACATAATGTATTTAGAGGATTGAAGACCGACCACAATATGGTCTAGCCGTGTCGTCAAATTTGGATAAAAAATTCCTAGTAGGCGTTATGGGGTCGAGAAATGTCACTTCGGTAAATGACGTCAAACCTAAACTAACAGGAAAGAGCGCCGGTAAAGTTATCGCTCCGCCCTTTCGGGCATGCGATTCGTCATTATCGCGGCCGGCTCCACTTCCTTAGGCGAAGATGGCTGCGATAATGACTTACATCAAATACAGGGTTGAACTTGACATTGGCAAAGGTCAAAAAGTGTGCGTGTTTAAAGTCTAAACCGTCCCATTCCCACGCTTGGAAACAAAATACATCTTTTCATCTCTCTCGCGTCTCGAACGGCCAATAATCAAGTTTAAGGCAACACTCAGTCATTCGATCCCAAACAGACAAACAACGAAAAAAGACATCAACAACATAAACAAGAGAAAAATGGGACAATGATAAAGTCAGCTATTGTCCACCCTTTCCTTTTCTTGCGTATCGACCAGGAAAACAGCGCGCAACGCTCAAGAAACCGAAGCGCACAAAACGGCTCCCACAAGATAAATGAATAACTAATAACATATATTAAAAAGGAAGACAAAGGACGGGTTTCGTCACGTCCCATTCCGAAGCCCACCGCGCGTACACCACCAACTCCCGCTCCGCCAATCCCGGTCATTTGTATGCAAATCAGTGCAGAAGGGCGGCGTTTCCACCTGCCGCCCAGTGACCCGAGAGTGGAGACCAAATCCGCGTCAAACAGATCTCCGACTCGAGGCCCCACAAACACGCGAGCCGAGGAGGTCAATCAAATAAGGAAGCCTAAAAAGACTACTAACGTTTCCTCTTTTTACTTGTTTTAGTTTTTCTTTCTTTTTTTTTTTTTTTTTTCTAGTAAACCACGATTAGACCTCTGCGGATCGAAAAGAACGGAACAAGCGAGCTTTTATTTCCCTCTCACTGAGAATGGAAACAGTGCTACTGCAAACGCGACTTGGAACAAGAAGCAAGGGGAGGAAAAGAAGTAAAACACAGAACACGTACTCCACCTGATTTCATAGAAGCGAGCAGCAACGGGAAACCGTACGATCCTCTCTCTCTCTCTCTCTCTCTCTCTCTCTCTCCCTCTACCTCGCTTCCTCTCGACGCAGAAAATATAGGTTACCTCGATAAATATAGATGCGCGTATAGGCGGTCAGGTCCACGGGGACGAACAAAAAGACGGTACTCATCTTTTCAAGAAAGCAGTTTGTTTTTACTGTATACCTTTGTGTTCTGCTGAATTTTTATGATGTAAATACCCCTCATATAATGCCCTTTGATGGGTCTCTGCGGTATATTAAATAAATAAATAAATAAACGATTAAAAGTTCTGACATTTGCCTGAAAGACGCCTTTTACACTGGTCATTGAACTTGGGAGTCGTAAACTAACTTCTGTCATAAATTGAGAAATTACGAACGAACATTTTCATCAGTAGGGTCGATTACGAACGCGTCGCGAGGATGGCTGCCTTCTCAAACGTTGCTGGCCGGCTGTCGATCTCGCGTCCAATTTGTGGTTTTACAAATTAAAGTTGCGGGAAAAAAACAAAAAAACAAAAAACTAGAAAGTTTAATTGAATTCATTTTATTTTCAGGCAGCCGGCTGTTTCAAGTCTAAGAAATACCTGCGCACATGCTTTTCCGCAGAAAATGTGCGGTGAACCAATCACAGCGATGTACGGAAATCGACCGGTTAATAATAATTCTCAAAAAATAGTTCACGTTTGAGTCAAAGTACAGAGTTCGTTTTTGGGGTTAAATTGTCTTTAGTGCCTCACCATTCGCTGGACGGGGTTCACAGATCGCCACGAGATGCTCACCGCCGTGCTCTGCAAGAAACAAAATACAAAAAGATACGTGTTATACTCGTTCCCACCTCAAAACTATACGGGGTGTCCCAAAAGGATCTCTACGACTTTGATGACTAATATCTTGGAAACAAAAAAAGGTACAAAGGTGCGGTTTGCAGTAGTATGGTAAGGGAACCATAAAACGGTTTTTCTAATTTCGCTAAATGCTACCACGGCCGGACTGGAAGCGCGCGCTCTCTTTCTCTTCTTACGGCCTTTGCAATCGCCCGGGAGTCAATAGCATTTTTTCTCCGTATGTAGTTCGCTTGCTTGCCGCCAGGGGCGCAACCACCTCACCCCACTTCACCCCACTCGGAGAGTCCCTTCGAGCTGCTTTCCGCTAGTGTTCGAGCTTCGTAGGTTGTTGTTTTGGCAACGGTTTATTGAACTCATTAGTGATTTTGGGTGCGACGCCTGTGTTATGCTGTTGACTACGAGTAACAGAGGTGATCCTCTGTTCGTCTTATTGCAAGGCCAGGATAAAAGCGGACTTCATATTATCTAAATCCTAGGTTCCTCGCACTTCTGGACAACATTGTTGCTTTTTTTTTTTTTTTAAGGCTGCTAAGCACTTCCCGCGTACAAATGTGCACGAAGTTCTGCAACTACTCATTGCACCCTATCTTGAAGACGCGCCAATTCTAAGTTGCCCAGAGGGCATTGACAACAGTCACTCAAAGCGCTTGGCTGGTTTAGTTTGCAACAAGCTCCTCAGAATACTTCTGATTAACCATGCAAAGACGGTCACGGAGAGAAACGAAAAATCAGCTGCATATGTGCACAAGCCCTCGAGGAAGCACTTTAGGCTGTAATATGCACAGTGCGAAAATTGTACAGACTACTACACCCTCGTCTAGAGCAGCTGACCGACTTCCATGTGCGGCCTATGAAATGATGATGCAGACCACGGCAATAGATAGATTGGGCCTGCTTACATTTCACGAGAGTGTACGAATTATTTATCATTTAAAGTTCCTCCACGTAGAAGGGGTCCGTCTCCTCCTGTTCTTGAGTTACAGCATACGTCCTGGAGGTAAAGACGAGTGTAGTTATCCGCAATTGCATTCGCTGTCTCTACTTACTACTTTTTACTCCCGAATCTCTCGGAGATGTGCGTCAAATATTCACCGTTTTGGGCTCATCAGAAGAGCACTAGATAGTGGCTGAGGGTCTAAACGTAAGGATCAGGTGTCAAAGGCTATAAAAATCTCGGCCGCAAGTTGCGACAGCGCTGAGATACACTGTCAGACGCACTCTGTTCAAACGGAAAAGGGTAGCCCAGGGGTGAGGTGACAGCGCCCCCCGCGAATTGCGGCGGGAGGTGGCGATTGCCCCATTTGCAAAGGCCGTAAGAAGAGAAAGAGAGCGCGCGCTTCTAGTCCGGCCGTGATGCTACTAAGAACCACTGTCTAACGTTAGTAACCGAATAAACTTGCCTTGGCTTTTCTTTCCACTCAGTGGCAATCTCCAAAGAAAGTTCCACAAATATGAGCATAGTTTATCTCCTCAACTCGGAGCAAGAACAAGCGACCACGTGGACTGGTGCCTATAGACGCTTTAAACACGTGCCAGATTGAGCCGCCGTTGCCGACCTTCTTTTGTCTTACTGAGATGTCGAGCCACTGAAACGGGCGTTGACGAGCCTCCACAAAGGCCTATGCTGGATAAAAGGACACAGTAGCACCTAAAGTGGCAATAGCCTGTACTACTGTGACAACTGATGAGGCGAAGCGAACAGAATAAGAGGAAAGAAAAACTGAAGGTCGGTTATAGCTGCGCCCATGCATAGGTGCTGCAAAGCGTGTATAGGTCCGTAGCTCTCACGCTCTGCTCTCAAGTTTCGAGCAGCGCTCCAGGCGAGCAAACTAGAATATTTGGCTGGCGTTTCGAACATGCGTCAATACGCTTCCCCACTACAGTTTTTTATACTCCGTTTCATTCTAAGTGCCAGCGTAGCAGAGGCTACAAGAGCGAGCTCCGAGCTTTCAGCGTCCCTGCCAAGCACGCGCGCTCGTGCAGTGCGAGCATCGTTCAGGAGGACGTGCTTTTGCGAGTAGCTTCGGCTTCGCTATCACGTAAAGTGAAACATACGTGCTCGCGGAAGCTATGAAAGAAAGCAAAGATGAAAGGAATGTTTAATGGGACGCTGCGGCCGCGAGCTGAATTTTTTTAGACGTTTTGTTACCGCGCATTCACAGATGCTGAAGATCCTTGTATTCGAACGTGGCACGTGCGAAATCGGACGTTACAGCGCCACACGGGTGGTGCAGCCAGCATAACATGGCCTCGTTTTGCGCAAGTCTTCCGGACGCGCTCGCGCCCCCTGCCCCTTTAAAGGAGCAACAACACCGGGACAACAGCTGTTCATGATCATCTCACGACTCATGCATTGCTTCTTCTGTGCGGCAGTTTTCCCGGTGAATATGTCACTGGTGTTGTTGAGGTCATTCTGAACGCAAGCCACGCAACTCTTTGCTAATATGATGCACATTCGAATTACTAACGCCACTACCCCACCCAAAAAAGCAACACCATAAGACCTAGCGCACAGAACGCTAAGCAGGCAGAGCCGAGACGGCGGGGTAGCCTCAAAGATGGCGCGGAAGTGCACAGGACCGCCGAGAGATGGCGCTAATAGTGAATAAGGTCTATTGTCTTTAGTGCCTCACCATTCGCTGGACGGGGTTCACAGATCGCCACGAGATGCTCACCGCCGTGCTCTGCAAGAAACAAAATACAAAAAGATACGTGTTATACTCGTTCCCACCTCAAAACTATACGGGGTGTCCCAAAAGGATCTCTACGACTTTGATGACTAATATCTTGGAAACAAAAAAAGGTACAAAGGTGCGGTTTGCAGTAGTATGGTAAGGGAACCATAAAACGGTTTTTCTAATTTCGCTAAATGCTACCACGGCCGGACTGGAAGCGCGCGCTCTCTTTCTCTTCTTACGGCCTTTGCAATCGCCCGGGAGTCAATGGCATTTTTTCTCCGTATGTAGTTCACTTGCTTGCCGCCAGGGGCGCAACCACCTCACTCCACTTCACCCCACTCGGAGAGTTCCTTCGAGCTGCTTTCCGCTGGTGTTCGAGCTTCGTAGGTTGTTGTTTTGGCAACGGTTTATTGAATTCATTAGTGATTTTGGGTGCGACGCCTGTGTTATGCTGTTGACTACGAGTAACAGAGGTGATCCTCTGTTCGTCTTATTGCAAGGCCAGGATAAAAGCGGACTTCATATTATCTAAATCCTAGGTTCCTCGCATTTCTGGACAACATTGTTGCTTTTTTTTTTTTTTTAAGGCTGCTAAGCACCTCCCGCGTACAAATGTGCACGAAGTTCTGCAACTACTCATTGCACCCTATCTTGAAGACGCGCCAATTCTAAGTTGCCCAGAGGGCATTGACAACAGTCACTCAAAGCGCTTGGCTGGTTTAGTTTGCAACAAGCTCCTCAGAATACGTCTGATTAACCATGCAAAGACGGTCACGGAGAGAAACGAAAAATCAACTGCATATGTGCACAAGCCCTCGAGGAAGCACTTTAGGCTGTAATATGCACAGTGCGAAAATTGTACAGACTACTACACCCTCGTCTAGAGCAGCTAACCGACTTCCATGTGCGGCCTATGAAATGATGATGCAGACCCCGGCAATAGATAGATTGGGCCTGCTTACATTTCACGAGAGTGTACGAATTATTTATCATTTAAAGTTCCTCCACGTAGAAGGGGTCCGTCTCCTCCTGTTCTTGAGTTGCAGCATACGTCCTGGAGGTAAAGACGAGTGTAGTTATCCGCAATTGCATTCGCTGTCTCTACTTACTACTTTTTACTCCCGAATCTCTCGGAGATGTGCGTCAAATATTCACCGTTTTGGGCTCATCAGAAGAGCACTAGATAGTGGCTGAGGGTCTAAACGTAAGGATCAGGTGTCAAAGGCTATAAAAAATCTCGGCCGCAAGTTGCGACAGCGCTGAGATACACTGTCAGACGCACTCTGTTCAAACGGAAAAGGGTAGCCCAGGGGTGAGGTGACAGCGCCCCCCGCGAATTGCGGCGGGAGGTGGCGATTGCCCCATTTGCAAAGGCCGTAAGAAGAGAAAGAGAGCGCGCGCTTCTAGTCCGGCCGTGATGCTACTAAGAACCACTGTCTAACGTTAGTAACCGAATAAACTTGCCTTGGCTTTTCTTTCCACTCAGTGGCAATCTCCAAAGAAAGTTCCACAAATATGAGCATAGTTTATCTCCTCAACTCGGAGCAAGAACAAGCGACCACGTGGACTGGTGCCTATAGACGCTTTAAACACGTGCCAGATTGAATTCATTTTATTTTCAGGCAGCCGGCTGTTTCAAGTCTAAGAAATACCTGCGCACATGCTTTTCCGCAGAAAATGTGCGGTGAACCAATCACAGCGATGTACGGAAATCGACCGGTTAATAATAATTCTCAAAAATAGTTCACGTTTGAGTCAAAGTACAGAGTTCGTTTTTGGGGTTAAATTGTCTTTAGTGCCTCACCATTCGCTGGACGGGGTTCACAGATCGCCACGAGATGCTCACCGCCGTGCTCTGCAAGAAACAAAATACAAAAAGATACGTGTTATACTCGTTCCCACCTCAAAACTATACGGGGTGTCCCAAAAGGATCTCTACGACTTTGATGACTAATATCTTGGAAACAAAAAAGGTACAAAGGTGCGGTTTGCAGTAGTATGGTAAGGGAACCATAAAACGGTTTTTCTAATTTCGCTAAATGCTACCACGGCCGGACTGGAAGCGCGCGCTCTCTTTCTCTTCTTACGGCCTTTGCAATCGCCCGGGAGTCAATAGCATTTTTCTCCGTATGTAGTTCGCTTGCTTGCCGCCAGGGGCGCAACCACCTCACCCCCTTCACCCCACTCGGAGAGTCCCTTCGAGCTGCTTTCCGCTAGTGTTCGAGCTTCGTAGGTTGTTGTTTTGGCAACGGTTTATTGAACTCATTAGTGATTTTGGGTGCGACGCCTGTGTTATGCTGTTGACTACGAGTAACAGAGGTGATCCTCTGTTCGTCTTATTGCAAGGCCAGGATAAAAGCGGACTTCATATTATCTAAATCCTAGGTTCCTCGCACTCTGGACAACATTGTTGCTTTTTTTTTTTTTTAAGGCTGCTAAAGCACTTCCCGCGTACAAATGTGCACGAAGTTCTGCAACTACTCATTGCACCCTATCTTGAAGACGCGCCAATTCTAAGTTGCCCAGAGGGCATTGACAACAGTCACTCAAAGCGCTTGGCTGGTTTAGTTTGCAACAAGCTCCTCAGAATACTTCTGATTAACCATGCAAAGACGGTCACGGAGAGAAACGAAAAAATCAGCTGCATATGTGCACAAGCCCTCGAGGAAGCACTTTAGGCTGTAATATGCACAGTGCGAAAATTGTACAGACTACTACACCCTCGTCTAGAGCAGCTGACCGACTTCCATGTGCGGCCTATGAAATGATGATGCAGACCACGGCAATAGATAGATTGGGCCTGCTTACATTTCACGAGAGTGTACGAATTATTTATCATTTAAAGTTCCTCCACGTAGAAGGGGTCCGTCTCCTCCTGTTCTTGAGTTACAGCATACGTCCTGGAGGTAAAGACGAGTGTAGTTATCCGCAATTGCATTCGCTGTCTCTACTTACTACTTTTTACTCCCGAATCTCTCGGAGATGTGCGTCAAATATTCACCGTTTTGGGCTCATCAGAAGAGCACTAGATAGTGGCTGAGGGTCTAAACGTAAGGATCAGGTGTCAAAGGCTATAAAAATCTCGGCCGCAAGTTGCGACAGCGCTGAGATACACTGTCAGACGCACTCTGTTCAAACGGCAAAGGGTAGCCCAGGGGTGAGGTGACAGCGCCCCCCGTGAATTGCGGCGGGAGGTGGCGATTGCCCCATTTGCAAAGGCCGTAAGAAGAGAAAGAGAGCGCGCGGTTCCAGTCCGGCCGTGATGCTACTTAGAACCACTGTCTAACGTTAGTAACCGAATAAACTTGCCTTGGCTTTTCTTTCCACTCAGTGGCAATCTCCAAAGAAAGTTCCACAAATATGAGCATAGTTTATCTCCTCAACTCGGAGCAAGAACAAGCGACCACGTGGACTGGTGTCTATAGACGCTTTAAACACGTGCCAGATTGAGCCGCCGTTGCCGACCTTCTATTGTCTTACTGAGATGTCGAGCCACTGAAACGGGCGTTGACGAGCCTCCACAAAGGCCTATGCTGGATAAAAGGACACAGTAGCACCTAAAGTGGCAATAGCCTGTACTACTGTGACAATGATGAGGCGAAGCGAACAGAATAAGAGGAAAGAAAAACTGAAGGTCGGTTATAGCTGCGCCCATGCATAGGTGCTGCAAAGCGTGTATAGGTCCGTAGCTCTCAAGCAGAGCTCTGCTCTCAAGTTTCGAGCAGCGCTCCAGGCGAGCAAACTAGAATATTTGGCTGGCGTTTCGAACATGCGTCAATACGCTTCCCCACTACAGTTTTTTATACTCCGTTTCATTCTAAGTGCCAGCGTAGCAGAGGCTACAAGAGCGAGCTCCGAGCTTTCAGCGTCCCTACCAAGCACGCGCGCTCGTGCAGTGCGAGCATCGTTCAGGAGGACGTGCTTTTGCGAGTAGCTTCGGCTTCGCTATCACGTAAAGTGAAACATACGTGCTCGCGGAAGCTATGAAAGAAAGCAAAGATGAAAGGAATGTTTAATGGGACGCTGCGGCCGCGAGCTGCATAATTTTTTTTAGACGTTTTGTTACCGCGCATTCACAGATGCTGAAAGATCCTTGTATTCGAACGTGGCACGTGCGAAATCGGACGTTACAGCGCCACACGGGTGGTGCAGCCAGCATAACATGGCCTCGTTTTGCGCAAGTCTTCCGGACGCGCTCGCGCCCCCTGCCCCGGAGCAACGGTTCTATCTCATGCCCCCAACGTTAATCATAGCCACGCGTTGAGGTTGGCAAAATAGAAAACGCGCGTTAAGCTCCAGGCATTCTTATACCCCTGTTACACGGGCACACTTAACCGCGGTTAACTCAGCTTAACTGCTGTTTCGCGGCACCACAGATGCCGCAGTATACTCTCGGACAGCTATTCCATAACACGTGAAGAGCGCGCGTGCACTGCTTCGATAGATGCTCAAGATGCTCAAGGGCACGTTCGCCCACAGCTTTGACTGCATAGCCGCAGAATGTTGTCGGTAAGTATTGTGCGCTGACTGTGGCTTAGCGTAACTTCAGTTAAGTTTGCCCGTGTAACAGGGGTATTATACCCCTTTTACACGGGCACCCTTAACCGCGGTTAACTCAGCTTTAATTGCTGTTACGCGGCACCACGGTTACCGTACTATACTCTCGAACAGCTATTTCAGTAGTGAAGAGCGCGCGTGCACTGCTTTGATGGCTGCTCAAGATGCTCAAGCGCACGTTCGCCCATAGCTTTGACTGCATGGCCGCAGAATGTTGTCAACAAGTACTGTGCGCTAACTGTGGCTTAGCGTAACTGCATCTAAACGTGCCCGTGTAACAAGGGTATTAGAGTTCAGCTATTCTCATAACCGCAATGCTTGGACACAAGCCACTACCGGAGTGTCTGTCGAGGCATTGATTGTTACGAGCCGAAGTCGAGTGCTCACGGTGTTCTTGTGTCCAATCCATGAGCCCCGCTCGAATGTCATCAGACGGGTGGTTTCGATCCCACAATTACGTCGTCAAGCTTTGCGAAGGCAAGACTGAAAGAAATAGACCCCTTTTATTCTCGCAATTTCACCGCAACAAAGAAGCTTCTGAATCAGTGGCGGTCTGTGCGAGTCTACTTGAGCCAGTATAGCACCAGTACGCCTCTGCAAAGTCATGAACATTTGAACTCGGTATCGTTTCATGACGCCTGCCTAAAGCCGGGGTGACGCTGTTCCTACGTAGTAACAAAAGACAGTCTGCAAACACGAGTCACCGTAATATCCGTGGTTCGAAGGCCGCGTGTTAAGTTCTCCCCTTGAACACGTTGCCATGCTGCAATCGAAGCACGGATCTAGCGGTGACTCGAGTTCGAATCTGTATGCACACAATCTCCAAACACCTAGCAGTGTTTGGATATTTGTGTTTGTCCTTTGTTTCCCTTGTTCCCTCTCTCCAGGGATTATTTTCGTCAGTCGTGATGATGACTGCCGTCGCGGCACTCATTGGCCATGAACGCGAATTCAGAGTTTTGTCGTCTGATTGATTGTCGACGAGCGCATACGTCCGAGTGACGCAGTGCTCGTGTCCAATACGCGAGCTGGGGTAGAAGGACGTGCTTTGGGTACCGCGGATGTATCGGAGTAAAAAGGCGGAGAGCTTTCGAAGGAAGGAGGTACGAAATGGTCCGCTATATTATCCCATTTTCGTACTGAAAAGCAGCCTTTTGACTTTCTACCCTCTTTCTTTTGGCCCACTAAACGATATGCGATTAGTAAAATACCAATCTAAAATCATTTATCGCAGCCCAAAATTTATTTCGTGGCCCATTTTTATAAGGAGTATTCAGTGGGCTGCCATATTTGTGGGTGATTGTCTAGAGCGCATGATTGATTGATTGAAACGTTTATTTAATTTCCGTGCCTCTGGTCTATGGAACCTCATGCGGCATGGGGGAAGGGGAAGTGGGAGAGGGGTAGTGATGATGGTGATGGATTAGACGTACCGTCCGATCCCGGAGGACCGGAGGTAGGAGATGATTGATGTGAAGATGAGATCTCGTTCTGCGGGTGCTGAGGTTCTCGGATGTGTCCATTCCCGAAGGGTCATTGGTCTAAGGTGCGGTGGTAAGGTGTTAATATCCGCCATCCGTTCTAGTGACGTCCCTGCACAGGACCATACAAGATGGTAGCAAGTCGCAGGGACGCCGCAGTGTGGACATCCAGGATCAGGACCTGTGTCATTCTCATCTGTTGGCTTGTAGAACTTTGAGTCACCATAGTCCAAGTCTGGAGCCTGTGTAGTGCCACTTGCTCCCATCGTGGAAGCCCGCGAGGGATCGGGTGGGGGTTAGAAGGTAGGAGCGCTGCAAGGCGCGCTTTTCGTGCTCTTTGTTCTTCTTTCTTCTTTTGGGTTAGATCAAAGCCCTCGTCAGGTGGAACGTCCCGTTGAACGGGCGAGGGGACCGGGCCATGTGAGGACTGAGTATTTGCCTGTAGCAGTGCGCTCGCGGCCCCGTCCGCCCGCTCGTTCCCTGGAACGCCTGCGTGGCCCGGAATCCCCGCGATGGTGATTGTTTGTCGAGCCCCGGCTTGACGAACCAGTTCGCGGATGCGCGCAACTGTAACGTTGCATGTGCTCGACTGCTGTAGAGCACGCACCGCCTCTTGGGAGTCGGTGTATATTCGAGTTTCTGTAGTTTCTGCTCGTGGCATGTCGTGGCTGTTTCAGCGGCGAACAAAACTGCCAGAAGTTCCGCCATGCAACTGCTCCGTGTACATTCGGTAAGCTTGTGGTTCGTCTCTTTGCGTGTCGGGGAATGCCAGGCGATCGCAGTGCGGCCGTTGTTGTCTCTCGCCGCGTCCGTGTAGAAGACGTCCACGTGCACGGCAAGCTTGCCGACTTCAGCGCGGTGGATGACTCCTTGTGTAGCACGTCGTCCAGGGTGGTTGGGTCCTTGATGACTGGGGAGGGGCTTGATGGGAGTGACTGCCTCTGCATCCCAAGGTGGCGTCGGTGTAGGCATGAGGGGGCCGTGAATTAGGTCGGAACGGCCAATTGAGGCAAGAATAATTTGTCCGTGAGGAGTGCGAGATAGCCGCTGAGCTTGACTAATCCGCATCTCCTCGGCAATCTCACGGATGGTGTTCATTTGAGCGGTCCTTTCTAGCTGTTTAACCGGTGTGAAGCGGGGGAGCCCTGTAACGACCCGCATGGCCGCTCTCAGCATGGTTATTAGTGTGGTTTCTTGAGTCTTCGTAAGGCGGAGGTAGTTCAGTCCGTACACTACCTTCGAGTTTAGGAGGGTATGGACGAGTCGCCGGAGGAGATCATCCTGTGCACCCCAGGCCTTGCTCGAGATAGCCTTGAGCAAGTCTAGGCCCCCCTTCCAATGTGATTTTACTTTCCGAAGCCAGTTGACTGCACCGCCTTTGTGGTCAAACCGGACCCCGAGGATTTTGACGGAGTTGTTCTGGGCGATGGGGATTCCATCCACCCTCAGTTGGATGTCGGTACGGGCGCTCCTGCGTCGGCTGGGTATAACCATCTACGTGGTCTTCTCCTTAGAAAGCTCCAACCCTGATCGGAGGGCGAAGGTCATGACAACGTCAAGCGCGCTCTGCATGTAGCGTTGTTGGTTATCCGCCCCACCTGCCGTCGTCCACAGGGTGACGTCATCCGCATAAATGGTGAAGCGAATTTGTGGGACGGCTTCAAGGGCGAGAGCCAGGTCAACCATGGCGATGTTGAATAGTAGCGGCGACAGAACCGCCCCCTGTGGAACACCAATATTGTTTGTTCTCCATTGGCCTTTGGTTTGTCCGATAGAAACCTGGAACGTGCGATCCTGTAGGAATGTTTTGATGAAATTCAGGAATCGGCCCTGTATGCCTCTTTTCTTTGCGGCGGCTACGACTGTGCTGTGTGGTATCGAATCGAATGCCTTCCGTAGGTCAATGGCCACGAGCGTACGCGGTTGGCTTTTAAAAAGCCGGCGCTCGTAGAAATCATGATGTATCACGAGCAGGCTGTCTTGTGACTAAAGGTGAGGTCTGAAGCCCGTTTGCATGGGATGGAAGGCACCCGTCGATTCAAGAATCCATGTCAGGCGTGTGGTAACCATGCGTTCTAAAACTTTGCAAAGGTTGGACGTCGAGGAGACCGGGCGGAGGTTAGCCACCGCGTGTGGTGTCTTGCCGGGCTTTGGGATAGGGATCACTGTAGACCTCTTGCAGTCGGATTGGAGTTCACCCTTCACCCAAATGGTGTTGAATGTGTCAAGGAGCTCCTTCATGGCATCTTGTGGAAGGTTCCGGAGCGCGGTGATTGTTACACGGTCTGGTCCAGGTGCCGACTTTGCTCGTGCCGCAGCAAGAGCGTCCAGGAGTTCAGCGAGCGTGAAAAGGGCTTCCGCCGGCTGTTCGTGCACGATGGTTTCCCGGGCGTAGACATCGGCCGCGGGTGGCTCGGGTTGTTGGGGGAAGAAACAATCTCCTGCTTCTTCCGCAAGCTGCTCTTCCGTGATGCCAAGGCGGAGCGCTAGATTGCTTCCGGTGTTGCACATTTTGTTTTCCCAGCAAGCCCTTTGTAGGCTTGCCACAGCTTGCGGTAGCCTGTCCGTTCGTTAAAAGAGTCGCACAAGCTACGCCAGATAGTGCGGCGGAGCTCGATTGTGTATTTTTTGGCCTTGGCTGTCGAGCGATTTAGGCGGATTTTATTCCGGAGGGATCTCCTGGCTCGGTAGCGCTGGAGAGCCTCCAGTCTCCTGTCCCACAGCTTGATCAGGTGCAAGTCGGGAGGTGGTGTGTCTTCCTTGACGTTGTATTCTGTACGGGACTCCCGAAGGGCTTGTTGAATCCGATCTGCGAATGGGACGTTGGCAAGACGGCTCATTGCAGTGCGGAAGTTGTCCCACTTTGTGAAAGTGACTCGACGCCTGGGCGAGGTGCTGATGGGGAGCTTAATGTGTATGGGGAGGTGGTCACTGCCCCATGGATCAGTCTGGACTTGCCATTGTACCTGTAGACGTGGAGAAGCCCAAGTGAGGTCGGGGGACGTGTCGCTTTGGTTGGCGGCTTGGGCCAGCCATGTTGGAGTGGCAGGGTCATTGCATAGATGAAGCCCAGCTGCGAGGCATGCTTTCTTGATACGTTTTCCCCGGGCGTTTTTGTTCGGGTATCCCCAGGCGGTATGTCGGGCATTGAAGTCTCCAGCTAGGATGGTATGCTTGTTCTTTTCTACCAAGCCCTTTATCCAGTTGACCTCGTTCGAGTCCCCGCACGGTCTTATGTATGTGTTATGTATGTTGATGTGTGTCTCCAAACTTGACCCGCGTGGAGACGACTTCGCGGTCATCAGAACACGAGGCATCGGAGTTCAATTTTGCCTGCTTGTGCTTTTTCTTTATAAGTGTAACTACAATACCAAAATTTGATGTCTGTCTTTGTATACTGGGGCTTATGTAAGTGTTGTATCCCCTAATTTTAAGATTCCTGACGTTACCCTCCTGAAGAAGAATAACGTCAGGTGCCTTGTTGTTAAGTATTGACAGACGCGTTTTGAATTCATGAATTTTCTGTTGTAAGCCACCGCAGTTCCATTGTAGGATCCATGGTTGCGGGTTCACTCGACGCTTGTTGCGTTTGTGAATGTGTGTTGCCCCTCGGGTGTTTGTATGTGTATGTTGAGAATTACTATCCGTCACTACGAGTGCCTATGAGTTTGTGGATGGCCGCCGTGAGCTGAGACAGTTGTTTTTCAACTCGCGCAAATCCCGCGTATTGAAGTTGTAGCATTTGCATCGGCATGTCCATCTGTTGGGGTGGATTTGTCAATAATGAAGTGGGTTGGAATGCTCCCATTGTCACTGCTGCATACGACACGCCGGCATCTTGGCTCACCGGTAGAGCTGCAGGTGCTAGGGGCTTGGGCTTTTTGCTTCTCTCCTCCGTTCTCGTAGTTTTCTTCGCGGTGCGCCGCGGTGGGATTGCGCGTTTTGGACATTCATTGCTCGTGGCCACGTGGGCGCCATCACAGTTTGCGCACTTTGGGTCTTTCGTGCACTCCTCCATACCATCGTGCTCGGAGCCGCACGTTTCACAGCGCTGACCTTTCCGTGGGCACACGTCCATTTTATGCCCAATTGCATGGCATTGAAAGCAGACTAGCGGTCTCGGGCGGTACTCACGAACGGCGGGGACCTCGTGCATGTACGACACCCGTTTAGGACAAGCCTTGCCCTGAAATGTCACGAGTATCACGTTGCCCTTCTTCCCCAAGGGGCGTGCTGCTACCACCTTCTGGGTTCTGCACATGATATCCTCCAAGAGTTGTGCAGGAGACACCTCATTACCCTCACCACGTAGGTACACAACACCGCGGCACTCGTTTCCGGCGAGGGCCTTGTATGGTTGGAATGTGTTGTCTTCGTCCCCCTTGCGGATTTTCTTTATTGTCATGAGCTTTTCAGTGATGTAATTAGGGTCCCTGGTGGTGATGGATAAGGCATTTGCTTTCTCATTCCGGTGGACGCTGTAGTCTGCTTGAGCGTGGATGCCGGCATGCTGGATAGCATTGCGGATTTCTTTTCCAGTGAATGCACCAACTTCTTTCTTTCCCACGGAGCGAAGCACCACAGTTTGTACCGGAAATGACCCCGGTATAGATCTGTCGTCTTTCTCCGTTGCTTGTGGGCTTCGTTTTCTTATCTGCGAGGAAGCACCTGGGAGCGGCCATTCTTGGTCGTCGTCTGTCTGGGAGACTGACGTCGCAGTTAGCGGTGCCGATGGTACGAATTGACTCGGCGTGGGTCCTTGGGACGTGCTGTACGTCGACGCGCCAGATTGAGAAGCCCAGCCGTCATCTTGTGGCTTCGGGTTTGCCGATGGGAAGCGGCCATCATCTTTCATTTGTTGTACTTCTTGATAGGACTCTGCCTCGCGGTCCCCAGTGGTTGGTCTCCTGGGCGACCGGGACCTATCGTTATTTTCTCTAGACCGTGGATATTGACTTGGGTCTCTATGTTTATGCTGGGGCGGGTCATTCAGGACTTCTTGTGGTAGCGGCACAAATCGCGCAACAAATTGTTGCAGAGCTTCCAGGATCGCCGGTTGGCGTTCAATCACACCTGCCAGAACTTGAAAAAGTTGGCTCACCTCCGGCGGTGGTAATCTTTGGTGGGTCTGAAGGCCGGCGGGCTGGGTCCCCTGCAGCTGACTTATCTCTTCTTCCCTGCCATCAACGTCTATTTGGCCCATTTTGCCAAGGGTTTCTTGGGTCAGCATGCTCTGAATGCCTTCCGTTATTGGGCCCGATGTGGCCGTGGTTGTCCCTGTATTGGCAGCTTGAGTGTTTGTGCCTCGTATTTCAGGTGATAGTCTTAGTGCGGTGTCCATGACACCAGGTTCGAAAGTCCATTTTTCTTTTCTTTCCTTTTTTTCCTTTTTCATACGTTTCTCGGTTTTTTGGGGTTCACCTCCATTTGCATCGGAGTGAAGGAAGAAGAAGATGATGCATAATATATTTCGAGTTGTCAGTCAGCGCTGTGTGAGAGTTCTTCCTTTGTGTGCGTGGAATTTCTTTTAAGTGTGTCTGATCTTGTGCGCTGTGAAGCAGTATCATGAATTACCAACTCGCCCAAGCCGAAGTTCTCACTGAAGTCGTCCCTCCCGGGTCAAACATTGGCGGTCGGAGGGTGACGGGAGGTCCTCGTTGGTCCATGTTGCCCTTTCGGGCGCGAAGGCCCCTTAATTTGGACGCTGCGAATAGCTCTCGGCGGAGGTCAGAAAAACAAGTCTTGCAGATCAAGCGCTTCGTCGTCCTCCTCCCTCCTTAGAGCCCTAGAGCGCATGCTCTGAACGAGCCCACATTAATAGGCTGCTAAGACCGACAATCTTGAGGGTGCGGAATGCACGTTACAAAAGAACTGTGGAAGCTCGCCATCAGCACGCGCTCAGCAGTCGTGCACACAGCTATGGCCGCCAGTGAATACTTCCTATTAGCGGCGAGATGTTTCGGTGGCGCCCTCGTTCGGTTACCTTTCGTGACGTCATTACCTTGTGAACAACAAGTTTGAGGGTGTTTGCAATGGGCATGGTGGAAACCTGAAATCATAGCGCTCTCAAAGCAACACTGCCAACACCGTCAAAATTGAAGTTCTTTCATTCCTCTTATTTCCGTCGATGAGACATCCTTTGCTGACGTCATAGTCAGCATTCGGCCAATTGTGGTGGGCCGACCACGGTCAAGCTACTTATCGTCGGCTATGAACAGCCGTTTTGACGGTGCGAAAAGAATCTGGCGAACACTAAACACGCAATGGCCGCGACTAAGTATTAAGCGTCACTTGATAGCTGAGACCGGCCCTTGCCACCGTGGCCGTTGCTGACATACCGTATCGTACATCACACGTGACGAGAATAGAGAGTTTTAGAATAGGGGGCCCCAACGCTTTGGGGAACCCAACGCTTTGGGGTACCCAACGCAACGACACCTCACGCCGCGTGCTTATAGAATAGGGTTTGTGACGACGCAACGCGGCACGCTCGCCTTTTTCGCATGCAGCGCCATTGTGGACAACGAACGAACTTCTTAAGAGTGAAAAATTATTAAAACGCAAAACATTTGCGCTGAAACGATACTTTATTGTGGCTTGCGGTACAAATAATAGGGAGGGTAACACCAGTTGGAACGGCACAGCAAGACCCATCTGCCGACCGTCTCTAAATCAGAAGATTTACTTCTCTGGTCTCAAGAGAGTGCACGCCCACAAATAGCAGGCTATCATGTGCGCCAATGGAATTATCTGCGAATTCGACGGGCCATTCCCCGGTCACAGGCACGACGCTGGTAAGCGTAGCTTGCTTTTAGCCCATCCTGTAGCTGAAGCAGCACGACAGTTATAAAGAGTTATATAATAGGGGGTCCCAAAGCTTTGGGGTCCCAAAGAAATTGAGGCTTAGCACTGCGCACGCGCAGAACCCAGGGTCTTGGGTTGGCGCGCGCCCCCAACGTGAAATTCGAAAAATAGCGTGGGGCCCCCAAATTGCTTGGGGCCGAATTGCGCCGGCAAACATGGCGGCGCCCCTTCTGCTCGCTTCGGAGCAAATTCGTCATGGTCGCTCCAGCATTAGCCAATTTCATTGCCAATGAATGGTGCAACCGGCTTTCGCTTTGCTTTATCTCGCCCAAGTCGCAAAGAATGAGCGGTGGGCTCGCCCCATTTTAAAGATCGTACCTGATTCTGGCCGTTCCTAAGCCTAAACATACGTCGTAACTGTTGGCATGGTAACCTATTGCTACTCCGTGGCTAAAAACTTGTTCAAACAGACCCGTTTTTTTTTTGTTTTTTTTTTTTTTTCGTTACGTTACCAAAAGTCACCGGGAAATCTGTGTTTCGTATTAAACTGTGCCAGCAGCAGGGGTGCTATGTTGCGCTTTTTGGACTCCCAGGAGACTTGGAAGAGGGAAGTGACGTCAACGACTAGAGAAAAGCAGATTGGATGTTGACAGAAGAAAACAAAATCAAGATCCAATCTGCATTTGCTGCGTTGTTGACGTCACTTCCCTCTCCCTAGTCTCCTGGGAGTCCAAAAAGCGCAACATAGCCCCCCAGGTCGACCCGGTCGCGGATGGCCCGCGTGGAGAACTTTCTTCCGATTGCTTCGGAGACCCTTTCGGCAATTGAAGTCCATCTCCTGGAATCCTGGAATGGGTTAGTGGCGTACACATCGCTTAGCACGTAAATGTAATCGTCGATCGAGAAGCGAACGCGCGCGGGGGCCTTCTCTTCCGCCATTTTCTTCTGGCCTTGGATCGGCCTCGACTCGTTCGGCCATCCCGCTTCGGGTGTAGCCGAAACAATCCAATCCGTAGCGCTCTAATTTGGCGCTTGTTCTCGTAGTAACATAGAGAGTTGAGCTAGCTGGTACTTAGAAGACATACCTAAAACAGCGCACAAGCACAGGAGGAAGATAACAGAACACAGGAAGGGGTGCTGACTCTTAACTTGTGTATTGTGAAAGAAAGAAAAAGAGGAAGCTTCAGACATGAAGCCCACGTTGTTGTTTTTCTTTCTTCTTTTTTCTCATCTTTTCTTCGTCGTGACCTTATAATGTCAGTTTTCTCCTTTTCTACTGCAAATTTGTAATGTATCTGTTTTTATTCCTTCTTCTTTTTACCTTTTGGGTGCGCGTGGGCTTCATGTCTGAAGCTTCTATTCTAAAACTCTCTAATATTTCGGGTCGAACCAGGGTTCCGCTGAGCCACCTCAACCAATAGAGCGCGGAAAAAGCGCCACGTGACCTTCCGGTTGGGTGTAGTGAAGCGCGGAGCTCGGGGCCGTGTGGCACACCCTCGACGCTGGGTTGGCTGAGAACGCTCGTACAGGGTCCACGGCGATCCGCTTTAGCGTGAAACAAAGTCCGTCATATCCCCATTTCACCTAGAAGACAAGGCTTCCTCCTTACGTTCCTAAACGACGTGACTAGTGGACCCACGCATCACTAACTACCAGGGGGCAGCATCATCGCCAGCGTGTCTTGCAGCATATCACGACGAGCGTCTCTGGTTGAGCTCAGGCATGTTTGCTGCTGGGGGCGGGTCGGGGACCCACCAACGATGATGTCATGCCCAGGCATGAGAGTGCACTGACGTGCACTCTCAAAACCAGGAACGCGCGCCTGTAAATCGCATTGTTTGAGCTGCCAATGCCACCTCTAGTCAGTGACAGGTCAAGAACGATGTGGAAGCCCCTCCCAGCCCTTTCCATTTTAGCAGAGCGAACGCAGGACAGGAGATGACCTCCTTTCCAACGTTCGCTCTGCTAAAGTGGAAAGAGTTGGGAGGAGCGTCCAACTTCGTTCTTGACCTGTCACTGACTATATAGGTGGCATTGGCAGCTCAAACAATGCGATTTACAGGCGCGCGTTCCTGGTTTTGAGAGTGCACGTCAGTGTTGCCCAACTGCGTAGGCGCAATTCCGGACGCTGGTGACGGCTAAATTGCCGTTTTTTTTTTTTTTTATTACAATGCTTTTTTTTTTTTTTAACCCAGGTAACTTCTATTTGCCATAGAACACAAAATAAAACGCGGCACTTTAGCCACCACCAGCGTTCGGAATGGCGCCTACACAGGCTGCCACAGCCAAATAACGAGAAATCCCACAACCCAGCGCACTCGGGCAAAACTGACGTACCTTCTCAAAACCAGGAACGCCCGCTGTAAATCGCTTCGTTCGAGACTACCACTGGAAAGGTCTTGCGGTCCGCTTTAGGATGAAATAGGGTACCTTCATGTGCGCTTTGCTTAGGGTGGAGACATCTCGCCATTTTGTCCCACACTTTTATTTTTCTTTTTTGTTTAGAAGCGCGTGAAAGAGCGTGCCCCTGAGGATGAAACAAAGTCCGTCCTACCAGCCCTTTCCGTCGCGTGACCGGTGCGTGCGTGCGATGCAGTGGCGGCGGCGGGTGCAGCCTTCCCTCGACTCGTCAGCCGACATGGAGTCGGCTCTGTTTGCGCTGGCTTCTATTTCTCGCCGCACCGCCGTGCTCGTGCTCGGGACACGCTTTGGGACACGCGACGACGTCGGGAGGAAGTCCGTGCGCGTGTGAGCCGACAGAAGGGCCGAAGGACCCCGGGCGAGGGAGGACTCGGTCGGACGTCAAATCCAGTCGTCCGATCGAGCGCCGTGCCGCGCGGCAAGGTGAGGTGGCCGTCCGAGCGTCGTCTTACAGATTCGTCTGAAGTAAAAGAAGCCTTAAAGCTACACTAGTGCGGTCTGCGCATGTGAGTTATACGGCCAGGGGGGCATAATATAGAGGGCTAATCATTACGATAAATCAAATAATAGACCCGTTTCGAAATTCAGTCCCATCTAATGGCTCAAATAGCAGTTTACATTTTATCGTACGAATGGCGGTAATCGACCTGCAGCCTGTAGTATTCAGGGCACCATCACTTTCACTAGTCAAGAGCAGAGTCGAGAATGCGTGTTTTTTGTCCGGACTTGGAAAGTAATCCGTTACAACTAAAGGATTACTTGTAATCCGTTACTTTTTGAAGTAATTTTGTAATTGCCTCGTTACTTTTTTGCCAATTTGTAATGTGATTTCTTAACAAATATTGGTACCTGATTATTTTATTTACTCGTCACTTTTGAAAATATGAACATAATTTAGAAAAAAATGGAGCGATATGGGCAGGCAGTTCAGCAGCATAAAGATAGCAAGTTCAACAAAATAGAAAACATCGTGAAGAGGAGAAAAGAAAACACCATCTTTTGTATAACCGGTCGCTAGGACAACTTAAGCCGGGGTCACACTGCTCATACATCCTACAAAAGACAGTCTGCAAACACCAGTCACCGCAATATTTGTGGTACGGATGCCGCGTGCCACGTTTTCTCCTTGAACTCATTGCCATGCGGCATTGAAAGCACGGATCTCGCGGTGACTCGGGTTATAAACTCTATGCAAACTGACTGTTGTATTCACCAATGTGTGTTTGCAAACAAGCTCGCTATGACACCCTATCGGCGGACCCCTGCGCGCTTCCAGTTTTCCTCTTCCTTTCCATTGATGTCGCATCTTATTGTTATTTGTACTACTTTCTACAATGCACTAATCTTCTTACAAACATATTACAGAAACTTCTCCGAAGGAAACTCGTCTTACCCGATCACTGTGCGTTTCTGAAGAATAAATATATACACTACCGGAAGTCCACTGGGGCACAAAGTACTGTGGCGCCCTCGAGGTATCAACTCCCGCCGAATGTGGTAAATAATGTATAAACAATGTAACCCCCGCTTAAGAAAAAAAGAATGAAAACGTCCGAGGCACGTAGAAATATGCGAAAAACAACGATCCAGAAGAAGACGCCGAGTAGGCTCTGCCTCTTTCCATCGCCTCGCGTCGTGTTTTTCTTCTTCTCCTGGACAGAAGAAAGCTCTTCGTGTTTATTTGTTTTTGACGTTAACACCGCTTGAAAGGCTCGTTTCAAAAGTGAGCTTTCGTAGATCGGTTTCTTACCTCCGAATCTCCTAGCGGAGGTAAACGCTGCTACTGAGCATGCGCACCGCTAGCTTTGTCTGCAGAATTCCAGGGATTATTTCCGGTCGCCGTAAGCTAGCGGGATGGCAGCTGTGGCTGCAGCTTTCGCTGCCTTGTCAGCTTACCGGTGAACGGAACTCTTAAATGGAATGTTATTTTTGCAAGAACTACCATAATGCGGGCGTATGAGAAATGGAAAGTAGTGTTGCAGAACATTTTTGAAAACATCAAAATTGTTTCTGTTGTTTTCTTGATAAGTGAATACGGAAAAAGTAACGTGAAAGCAATTTGTAACGTAACGAGTAAAGTAATCCGTTACTTTTCAGCGAAAGTAATTTGTAACGGTAATTCATTACATTTGACTCTTGAGGCTCTGTAATTTGTAATTGTAATCCATTGCATTTTTGAAGTAACGGGCACAAGTCTGGTTTTTTCAACAATGTGACGTGTTGGGCTAGTTGGTTTGAGGTGAACATCTTGGGAAGAAACAGCAGCAAAGAAACTTGGACAAGAGTGACTTTGGCAGCGCTTACCACCTTAGTAAGGTGGTAAGTGGTGCGAGTTGGTACTGGTTGAACATGATGAAAAAATAGCGCACAAAAAGACGCTGACATGGACATGGACAGAAGACAGATAGAGCTTGTCTGTCTTCTGTGTTCCGTTCCTGTCCATGTTCTCGTCTTTTTGTGCGCTAATCTTTCATCATGTTTACAATTCTCTCTGGATCTTTCAGCTTCGATGCTGCCAAATGTACAACCAGTAAGGACGAAGCGCTGACCCACATTGAAGCCGTGATAAAATTGTATACGTACAGATCGACTGGACCAAATTTAGGAACAAACGCTTACGCAGCTCTTGAATTCAATTCCTGCGTCGCATCGTACTAACGTCTCGAGCGTATAGGCGTCGGATCATCCGCTTCGAAGCCTGTTCAATGTCTTCCCTTATCAGTAACCACAAGGCCGCCATGAGCACGACATACTTATGCCGTACCTCACACGATGATAGGGACCAAAGTGGCCAGACTGAATTTCAGAAAGGGTACATTAATCAAAATGCGTTAATTAACTTTGCGATTAGTGAAAATAAATATAGGATTTCAATTAGAAACTTGCTCAGCGTCATCGGAAACCACTTAAACAGTACATTTTAGAAATATTTGAAGTGCGTATGAAGCACAGCAGTGTGCTAAAGTTACCACTCGTGGAACCGGCGCAAGGCTAGAGGTGCGTAAACGCGGATAACACTACCGAGCGCTTATCATTCGCGTTTCGCACCGCCAGCCTTGGCCCCCTTGCACGAGAGACAACTTTTGCGCACCCCTGTGCTTCCCACGTCTTTCTGAAATGATTGATTTAGTTTCGATGACGCTCAGCAAGTTTCTAATTGGAAGCATACGTTTATTGTCACTAATTCAAAACATAATGAACACATTTTAGTTAATTATTCGACTTATCGTGATGATTAGTCCACTATATTATGTCCGGCTGGCCGTATAGCTCACCTGCAGAGGTCGCATTACTATAGCTTGCACGACTTTTCAAACAAATCTGTGAAATTTAAAAACAAAAACGCCCTGTATAACCGAAGGCATGTATTACAGAACTTATTGGCCTGGAAATCACCAACCGGCAACGGGAGCTCACCTGATTGTCAACGATCGGTGTATGGCGGGAGATCGATCGAGACGTCCGAAAAATAGCTGGTTTTGCCTCGGCAACAACACAAATGTTTGTCCGCGTTGGGGAGGCTTTTTGGAGATTACAGACTAGTGCGCGCTGTACGCCGAGCGGTCTTTTTTAAGACTTCAAAGCATACAACTTTTCTAACTTATATTAAAAAAGAAAACAAAAACGATGTTGGAAAATGTTGTTTTCGAATCATAAACAAACTCTTTTATATAAAAAAAAATAACGAAAGACTGAAATTGTGCGCGTGCTCGTTTTAGGAGAGAAAGTACGGCAAACGTACATCTTGACAAAACTGAAAACATTTATTTTCCCGACAGGCACGCAGAGCTTAAGGTTTCATCTTTCTTATTAACAAACTTCAAACATCCGTTGTCGACCTGAATGACGCTGCCTAGACTAATCAGAGCCTGTCCCCATCCCGCTTTTCCTTCATAGAACCTCGTCGCAATTCAGCGGTGTGTTTAGTTTATTTGGTTCACATTGATGAGCGGCGTAACCGTCTGTATAAAGGGGGCGGGGGGACTGCGTTTCTGAACTGAGAGTCATAAATACGGAGTGGCGCTGTCTTTGTAATAGGGAAAAAAACGAACAACCGGAAACGTAAACCTTCAGAACCTACGCCGGTCGACCCGAAAATACTACACAGCGGCGTGCGCCAAAAACACCCTGACAAGCTGGCAAGCATATAACTGATATAATACTCACTTAAGAGACTGTATACGATTGATAGACTTGCCGTTTTTATGGTGTCTTTTGCGCACGCCACTTTCCAGTATTTTCAGATCGACCGTAAGAGACAGTAATTCTTGAAGGGGTCTATATCAACTACAAAGGCGTGCCTCTATCATTGTCAAGTGAATTTCAATCTGGAATTTCCCCAGGGAAGAATGAACCTTTTTAAAAACGTTGCGTTAAATTTTATATATTCCTTAATCGATATTGCGTGTGTAATGCTTACAGATCCGGTGGAGGAAAAGGTAATACATTTTGCAATGCCAATTTGTCATGGAAGAAGGCGGGCGAATATTTTAATCATTTAATCGCTTTTCTTGCTTCTAACGTTTGAATTTTGGAGCGAGTGCGATTTGGAAATTCGGTTCCTGAATGCAGTCAATAGTAATCTTACATTATGATCTAAAATATTAGACTCGGAGAAATAAAATAACAGGCAAGACACGAGATTTTATGTCGTCTTGTCCGTTATTTCGTTTCTCTTTGTCATAGTGTTTTGAATGTGTTTTCAAACCAGATCGCCTGCATTATTTCGCTTCTTGCAAATCTTACAGCACGTTTTTTTTTTTTTTTTTTTTTTGGGGGCGCCTTCCTCGTTTGCTCACGACATCCGACGTGCGCGAAAACCAAATGGCGTTTGCATATGCTGCTCTAGCATAAATCCAAAAACCGTTTCATACGAGTAAATTTTGTTTCAGTATCTGGAATTTTCGAAGTTTGCCTCAGATTAAGCTACCTCATGTCCCCCGTTCACGCATCTTAATTTGCTTAGGACCGAGTTCTTGCAATCTCTTACAACGAGAGGACACACTGGCACGCTAGCACCATCTATGAGGGGACCCTGGAACTGGATTTCACCAGAGCGAAAGTTTAGCGGTAATTGAGAGATAAAATGTACTGTCGCGAGCAAAAGTTGTTGATAACACGGGAGCGCCGACCGAATTGCATCGCCGCACTCCCTGACGGCGCGCCGCCTGCTGTCGAGACTTGGGCAGCGCGCATGCGTGACCTTTCGCTGACTTGCTCGTTTGCTCACTTCAACGCGACGCGCTCCGGTCAGTGATTCCACAATCTTCGCTCATCGCTCTGGACAGCGTCCGAGAGATCGAGCTCGCGTGCTTTGCGGCACGGGCATTTCACACTTAGCGACCAACGGTGCCCTGAGTTTGCTTTGCTTTGAAACGTATTTATTTGACGACCAAAAAGTGGGCGCCATATGCGCCCTGCTGTTTAATCATAAAAAAAAAAAAAAAAACATTTTAGTCGTCTTGGAAGCTTCCAGGAAGAACGAGACAACGAGTGGCAGCGATCAGGGATTCGTGGGGCTTCAGTAGTCTGGAGCCAAGTGGAAGTGCCTCGGGGTCTTCCAGCTACGTGTCTGCAGACTGCCCTTTGTAAGACGCAGTCTGACCGTGGCCCTATCAGAAATGCCCGCTTCCTGTGCTCGTGTTCCAGCTCTCACCCCTAGCTCCGCTCCCTTCGAGCAAGTCACTGATCGGTTCGAAAGAACGGTGACGAAGCACGCGTCATATTGCTCTCGTCGTGGTTCCCGTCGCCTGCTCCGAAATGAAAGAGTGTTTGTCAGAGACATAACAACCCGACTTGACAGATCCAAGATTGTACGTATACGATGACAGCTCGTCAAGAGGGTAATAGACCAAAAACAAATTATTAAAGAGAAGAACAATCTCGGGCACTGCTTCGCTCTATGTACACAGGCAGGACAGACAAACAGCGCGCTTGACATTCTTATCGCAATTACCGCGCTGAAAGGGTCTCCGCGCGGCGCTTTCCCCTCCGACAACAGGCCCATCTGTTTGCAGCGCGAAACAAAGACGGCAATAGGGAGAAAAAAAGTGCGCGAGGCCAAACCCGTTTGGGTGGCTCCCCCCAATCGATCCTCGGGCCCTGTAATAACGCGTCGCTGCCAATCGCGCACGTCGAGCTTGGCTCCTAATTATTTCCAAACAACTTTCTCTTTTTTCTTTCTTTTTTTTTCTTTTTCGGTTGAAGTATACGTTACGAGCAGCCGACGATTTCAAGCAGATGTAATCATTTTGACTTCTTTGACAAAAGCCCAAATCTTTCGCGGTCTTGGAAATGGTAGAATACTAGCGAGTTTTAGAATAGAGGGCCCCACAGCTTTGGGTGCCCCCTATTCTAAAACTCGCTAATATCGGTTCGAACCCATCCCTGCCCGTTTCCATCTGGATGAGCATCGTGCCGGCGTGCTGTCGTTTGGCATTACAGCGTGATGCACCTTAAAGGGATACTGAACCATAGAATTTAGTGTCCATAATAAGTGGCGCACGTTCTTTTCACGAGCCAGCAGCCGCCGGTGTGCGCGAGCACTCGCAACGAAAATGACGTCAAAGACCTCCATTCGCGCTTGAGGACAGTGAAATGCATGGGCTTCGGGCCAAAGGAGAATAAAAACAGGCTTTTCATCTCTACAAGAGCTAGCTACATGCTTGTTAGACCAATTAATCGCTTACCTTTTACACCAGACACCACTGTATAGATGAAAAACTTGTCTTTATTCTCCTTTCGCCCGAAGCCCATGCATTGCACTGCCATCTTAACCGCGAATGGAGATCTTTGACGTCATTTTTGTTGCGTGTGCTCGCGCACACCGGCGGCTGCTGGCTCGTGGAAAGAACGTGCGCCACTTATTATGGACACTAAATTCCTCGGTTCAGTATCCCTTTAAAGACCCCTGGCTAGCCATGGTACTGCACCGGCTGAATTTCTCACCTACAGTACAGACACCAGACACCCTAGGGGAGTTCACTAACTTCTCGCCGTATAAACGAAGACACGAAACAATTACTTTAATTAATTGCCGTTAAAATACATATTAATTGGGGTTGTGTGGATATTTAGACAGCGTGTAATTGGTCAGCCAGTTCAAAGTTGCGACGAGTCACTCGCTGTAGATGAGAAGTTTAGCCAGTGCAGTACAACTGCTAGCCTGGGGTCTCGAACGTGTACCACGCAGTAGTGGTACTCGACCGCACGCCGGTACGATGCTCATTCAGGTTGAAACGAGCAGGGGGGGGGGGGGGGATTGAGCCCAGGATCCCTGGGTTCTGCAGCGCGAGCTTTTGCTCGACGTGCTCCGAGCTGGTGTGCGCTAGTCCACTCGGCCACCGATCCCCCTTTAATCGCCGTTCTAACATCGCTTCCTGTCTTTTTATGCATCTTAATTCCGCACGGGAGCCAAAACCCGTGCACTGGAGGGGAGGGGGGGGGGGCAGTATTTTTTTACTGAAAAGAGGAGATAGTCTCAACAGCATCATTTTCGAAAGCGATAAAAATAAACTGTGTGCGCATAACAAAAAAAAAAGGGAGGTTTTTGATGCATTTTTATTTTGAATCAGAAAGAAGTACCGAGAAATTCGGAGGCTTTGTAGCCATAACAGCTCATGTCACTGACGAATAGTGCTTTGCGCTGTGTCAGTAGATTTTCTTCATTCTATTGAGTGTCACCAGCCGAAGAACATAATATAAATAAACTTTGGGCGAAACAACGGCATCATATCACTGAGCTAATCAACGCCATTACGCTGATGCGTGTATCCTTTGCAAAAAAAAAAAAAACACTAGAACTTAAGAAACCGAGTTAGCATAAACGGCTCTATCCTTCATACCCCCGGGGTCTTAGAGGCATTTCGAAGTGCTTCAGATCGATGTCTTTTCAAGAATCGGCGAATAAGCACACGCCCAATGGCACGCGTAGAGTCAGGATAGCGAGCTGATTCGTCGCTCGCACAGAAGCCTTCGGTCTACGCTTTATTTGAGGTGCCCATGAGACAGGGGTATGACATCCCTGCTTCACGGGCATTTTGAGGGCCTTCACCGAAAGAGATATAAAGAGCGGATGTACAAAAAGCACCTTGCGTTGACCGATCATCCAATGTCGTGCGACAAACAGGCAAACTCTTCACGCGGTTAAAAAGAAAAAAAAAAAAGGCACGCACTAACTAAACGGACAATAGTCGGCAACAACTTAAGAAATGGAGGGCGTGGCGAGCATCTCATTGCTCCGGAGCCAATCAGACTGGTAGCATCAGCCGATTATAACCTCCAACAAGGACCGATTACAGAGCGACAAGCGTGAACAGAATAGGCCACGCCGTTTCTCAGGTGCTTGGTTGATTGACGTTCGATTGAAGAAAAGTTCTTCTTCTTACCATCTTTTTTTTTTCCTATTTTCTTTCTTTGTAGTTTTCAAACTTTTTACTACGTGCATTCAGGCCTAATACACCAAACTTCCAACCCCACCAAAAAAAAAAAAAAAAAAAGAAGAAAGAAACATCTGTTTAGTATTCAGAGCACGCGGCGGTGCAGGATTTCCTGTTTTCACAAAGCATATAATATCAACAGGGAAGACAATGTCGGTATATCTGTCCAAGGCTGCTTCCGTCCTTTTCCTAACGAACAGGTTAAGAATACCTCACTTATCTTTAAGTAGCCAACTACTCGTATTTCATTTACGCCCTTGGCAACGCGGAAGGGTCGGCATCTGAGTCACTGCATATGTTAACGT
The DNA here is from genome assembly GCA_013358835.2 of Ixodes persulcatus. NCBI lineage: Eukaryota > Metazoa > Arthropoda > Arachnida > Ixodida > Ixodidae > Ixodes > Ixodes persulcatus. Next base: position 364,457 of record JABSTQ010010575.1, read on the forward strand.
AGTGCGGTCCAACAGCACGTTAAGAAGGATCACTCGGCGCAAAAACGTATACATGGCTTGCATTCACGTCACATCGCGTACTTTTGATCACCATGTAAGGGAGAAAGAGAGAGAGAGAGAGATTGAAGCTGCTTTTGTAGGAATTTTGAGTGATGGGTTAATCTTCTATAATCTTCTGGGAGGAGAGTAGCGACGTCTGTGCAAATCTGGGAGACACAAAAGAGGGTCCTGCTAAGACGGGAGCTCCCTCTTCCCCTCTTCTCTGGTGGTCATCGGAGCGATCTATGGATGACGTCACGTGCAAGCCATGTATCGACTGCAGAATCTCGAGTTGGATTCTCGCTCTTCCTAGTTACCATGCGGACGGGCATTGCACCGTCGTGCGTTAGTGTTATAGATTACTGTACAATGTATAAGAAGAAAGATCCAAGGCAACAGTCCCGGCAAAATTTACATTCGACGCTGAAGACGTACGTTGCTATTTTTCGAGGCAGACTAAAGGCCTGTGCAAACCGAAGACGGCAGTAGGATCCGACATCTGATTTCGGCAACAAAAATGGTCTGGAGAGGAGGTTTCCCCCTCTCTGGGCGGGCTTCGTTCCGATGCCTTCCGATTTTTGACGGACGCCCTCTTCGGCCGGCCTTGGTTCGGCCGTGCTCAGCGAGGTACGGTTTGTGGATGCGTGCAAACCAAAATCGGCTCTCGACGTGCCCGCCTCACGTTATTTTTTTTTTTTTTTTGCCGAAATCAGACGTCGCATTTGACAGCCGATTTCGGTTCGCACAGGTCTTTAGTTCCCCGTAGCATCGCAGATCATACAACCAATATGACTTCTTACTTTAGTATGCAACCCGCTGAAAAATATTTATTTCACTTCGCGATGCTGAACAGAACTCGACCTAATTTCAGGATACTCATAATTTTAAAAAATATATATATATATATATCACCCGGGTTTCGCAGCAAGCAGCATGAAAATCGGAGAATCATAATCTTTGATCATAATCTTTGGGGAAATTGATGTTTATACTTTAGGGGCGGCGGGAGATATCGCCGTAATTGACACTGGGGCACAAACAGGATAAAAACGTAAAATAAGCGTTGTGCGTTAGTTCATCGTTTCTGGCAGGGTCTTGGATTGCGCTGCGAACAGTGTGACACACAAATGCATGTTAGAGAGCAAAGCCGCTCTCTCGTATCTCAGATACCTATGAAATCAGTGCAGGGACAATATGAGCATGGCGTCCTGCTTCGTCGTCGTTCCGGAACATACAGCGTTTTTAAGTATGACTCTTGAGATTCGCCATTCGCTGGACGAGGCTCACAGATTGCTGTGATTGGTCCACCGCGTGCTGAACGGGAAAGCGTGCGCGCAGGAGTTGTTTTAGAGTGCATTGAATACGACCCATGCAAATAAAAACAACCACCCGGCTCCTGGGGGGACAGCTAGGAGCCGCACGCCCCCGATTTGCGATTGGAGATGAACCCGGACGTGGAGCATGCGTGCTTAGCTTAATTATATTACCCGGTATAAATACTTCATGAGAAATTCAGTAGCAAACTCGACAGAAATGTGTACCGAAACTCTGGAGTTGGGGAAAAAGACAAACAAGCCAGATAAACGATCACGCCCGCACAGCGGACTGCGCTGGCCAGTCTTCCCGTTTAGAACAGCTACGCCGCAAGCAGAAGCGATCTCGCGTGCCGGCCACCCCTTTGAAGCTTCGATCTGATCAAAGTTTCAAGATTCGAGATTGCGAAGAAAACTGCGCGTCATTGCGTGTGCGTACAACGACGCACCCTGTTGGAAACTTGGGTTCTGAATCGTATCGGCTTTCCTTTGAACTGGGCTCAATTAGGCCTTTTGAGAATCTTTTCTCTCTCTCTCTCTCTCTCTCTCTCTCTCTTTCACTTTTGCTCCTCTGTACGAAAGAACGGTCTCTAAAGCAAGTCCCGAGTTTCAATTCAACTGACGCGGCTCTCAGTCCATTAACCTTGGGCTCGTTCCCCCTTAACTGAGATCACGAGCACTGACACACCGTTGACGCATCTTGATTTTGTGTGTGTGTGGTGTGTGTGTGTGTGGGGGGGGGGAGGGTTGGAAAGATTACTTCGCGCCTGAACTATCTCGAAAAAAGTGCACAGATTAGCCGGCATCGGTCCAATCACCTTGAGATACTAGGAACAAACTAAGGGACGACGAAGAAGTATCATATAGCCCTAATCACGTACCCTGCTCCGTAAAAGAATGCAAAAATTGCAGCGTAATGTTTGGTAGGTAGTTTATAGCCGTCAGCATTTTGAAGATGGTTTTATCGCTATCTGACACGGATTGACATGCGTCACAGTCTGGAGATTTAGTATATCGTTCCGATACCGATAACAATACGATGCTCGCGTAAAGGCGCAGGCGAAGTACGCATTGGGTGTCGTTATCGGAGTTATCGGGAAAATTTACTGAACTCCCTAATCTGACTAGTTAAGGTAAATACAGCGCACAAAAAGACGAAGACGGAAATAAATAAATAGGACGTAGACAGAGTTCTTCTCTTTGTCTTCGTCTTTTCGTCCGCTGTACTTAACTTAACTAGTCATAAACAAAATCGCCTGCATCGCCACTTTAGACCCTTAATCTGAGATCGAAACGCAACGTATATCTGTATTTATAAAGTTCATGAGTAGCGTGTGTCTCTATTAACCGCGCGTACAGAAAAATCGGTGTAGTCGTGCAAACTCTTCTAGAGCGAATATGATGCCGTCCGGGAATGCGGAGTCCACAGATTCGTGACCTGCGCTATTACTCTTGGTCGCTCTGTATCTACAGATGTACCTTCCAATGTGTTCGCGATCACTGTTTTTTACTCTAGTTCTCTCCTTTCGGTTTCTTATTTTCCTGCAGTCAAGCTTTACGTTTCCTTTTTCTTCTTTTCTTTTTTTTTTTTTTCTGGTGCACCGCCAAGTTCGCGGAAACCACAACCATAGCCTCCTCTATACTCCCCAAGCCTGGCAGTTCGACGACGGAGCCATAGAGTGCCCGGTCGCAAATTTGGAGCGCGAGGATCTGGTGGCACAGTGCATCAAAGAGCAATTTCTCGGGGAACCTGGACGTCAGCGCACATCTTTCGCAGCGGCGAGGTCCGAAACGCACTTGTTCGCTCGAGAGAAGTGTGTTTCGACGTCTCGCCGCAGCTGGGCGCCAGTCACGTGGCTCTCCTTTCATCCGTTGTCTGCCACTCCATCTTTTCCATTTCGGCGGCCGCTCCTCGTGGCGAACTGCTAGACCTTGTCAGTATATAGGAGGCTATACTACAACATTATCAATACACTAAACAAGTACATAATCTAATTGTGTGGTGTGTGAGTTTATACAGCGGGAAGTTAGACAGTCCCAGTGGGCGTCCGGTGTCTCCTCTGTACGGCGCGTTTACACTTGCAAAGTCGCGGGCGGATCCGCGGAGGCGGAAAGTAGGATTCTGGAGCCGGGTGACGAAATAGACTCGTGTCTGGCAGAAAATCTGGATATGGGCACCGGACTGATCCAGATTTTTCGCCAGCGACGAGTCGATTTTGCCTTCCGGGTCCAAAATCCACTTTCCGCCTGCGCGGATCCGCCCGCGAATCCGCAAGTGTAAACGCGGCAGTAGATAAGAAATTTAGCCAGTGCAGTACGACTGGTAGCCTAGCTGGGGTCTTAGCGTTCACCACGCTCTAGTGATACACGACCGCACGCCGGTACGATGGAAAATACCTAGATATAACTTTCCTAACGGTTATTTGACGGATAGCGCTTTAAGCCGCTTTTTGGTATAAACTCTATCGCAATTCGTAATGACGAAGTTTAGACGCACCTGACCTGCTTCTTTTTCTTTTTTCTTTAGCAGCGACACTTAATTCATTGAAGAAAGTCGTACTGCACAACCTTGAGACAGAAAAAAGTTCGCAAAAGTAAGCATAACAAAAAAATGTTGGCAGCGATGCTATCCGGGTGTTTCCAAGTGAAGGGCCGCTTTGAACTCCCGAGCACGAACGCGGCGGCTTCGATGAAGCCAGAACGCTTGGGTCACGCGTGCCGGTGCTTCCGCGCTGAACGAAGATCAAAATCTCGCTTTAAAATGAAATAAAGAAATATATATATACGAAGAAACAAAAAAGGCGACGCCGTAATCGTTAGGATTTTAATTTCCGGATCCGAAGAAGCTGCACCCACTCCCGTAACTTTTATTACCGTGTTGGAACATTTGGAGCGAGGCCCATTTCCCAAGCTTTCCTGCGAAAAAAAAAGAACGAAAGAAAGAAAGATTTAGGAACCCCGAAGGGAATAAAACGAAAAAGAATTCTATATCATAGGCAAAGCTGCGCCTCCATCAGTGACAATCCCATAAAACCGATAACTTCGCCGAACGGATATGCATACGGTTAATCGACAGGGGCCCCTCTTCCCATATAAGCCTTTCGCATGCACTTGTTCTCGCTCTCTCGAGCAACGCGAGTCATTTAAGAAGCGCCCATTACAACGCCGAGAAACCGGGCCATTTCCCGAAACCATCACCCGCCGGTATCGAAAAAAATCAGCAACACCGCATCTCATAAACACAGAAAAAAAAAAGTATCGCGTACTTTACGATGGATCACAGAGGAGCCATCGAAGCCAATCCAATGCCGTGTGAGTGTCACGTGACCTTTGGAGAAGGCGTGGGACGGTTTGGTCACGTGACATGTTCACATCGCTGGATTGGCTGGGAATGGCTCATAGCGATCGCTCCGGTCTATCGTTAGGTGAAACGGAATATGTTCGTGGGTCGTGAAGTCGGGGACATTATTCACGCCGCATTCGCTATCGGCTCCTGAGGCGCGCATGAAGCGTAGGAGCGCGCGCAAACTCTTCATCGGGGAGTAATCGTATACGAGCGCTAAGTACGCGATACTCGAATGACGGTGGGCTTTCCCGGAAGTCTGGGCCGTCCTATCGCCCGTTAGAGAGAGAGAGAGAGAGAGAGATGGATAGGGAGTTCATGGATGTCCTCTACTCTCGATTGAGGGCGTAGAATATCACAAAAGACCGTACAAAGTTGTTTGAGATCGTGAATTCTGGCCGACGGGCACAAGTCGGAAGATGCCCTTGAGGATCATTGTGCGCTCAGTTGCTCCAAATGCAATCTGCGCCGCTTATGGCATTCATTATTATTTATTATTTATTTATTTTTAACAAACTCATAGGATAGGCTCTGCGCCAAGTTCCAAGAAAGTAGCCGAGGGACATGTCTTTCGCGTCGCATCAAAACAAGGCTGATAGAAGAGAACTTGAGGCGGCCCCTTCGTATGTCTGCACCCGCAGAGTAATCAGGATGGCAAGTATCGCATGCATATGCGAACTGTTTAGAAGACATGCAACCCACAGTCTGAAAAACTTTGGGACGATACAGTAATGCCTCGTTAAAATATACATCTTCGTCTCCCCTCCCCCTCCCTCCCCCCCCCCAAAAAAAAATAAATAAATAAATAATCATGATCCATTCCAATCTGTGAAGGTGGATGACCAGCGAAGCTGTTTAGCACACGACACAGACGGTGCTAACATTCTCGTTGCCGTTCCCGCCGTTGCTCTTCATAGGCGCGTTGCTCTTCGCGAGTCCGGGCGCGGCCTCCCCGTTACGACGAGAGAATAAAATTTAAAACGCAGAACGGAAACTTGTCTTTCTGCTTTTTTATATACATTTGCGTCGACGATTCTCGCCGCCCCAACGAACCGGAGGAAACTATACCTGTTTTCACCTCAAGAAAAAAGTATGTTTTGCGCATTGTTCCTACGCGGCGCGAAATAGTTCTTACGAGATTCGGTTGTTGGAGGAAAAACCGATGCTTTTGACATTTGGAACGTGTACGTCTTGATAAGATAACATATATCTAATCTAAAATTCACCTACATATATCTTCATTATCCACATAAAGGGGGAAATTAGTAATGTTCCGCGAGGAGCCGGACTTGTTTTACTTCGGTTCTTGAGGTGAAAACAGGTATAGACACGCGCGACGGGACCACCACCCCGCGGTGAGTAGTCACGCGCGACGGGACCGCCACCCCGGAAGAGCAGAGGGAAAGGAAACTAGGCACGCAAGCGCTTAGAACGACGACAAAGAGAGGACGGTGCGAGCGTAGACATGGCCGACGCGGGCATCACTGCGGCCAATCTTCGAGAAACCTTTATTATCTGCCTGAGAGTCTACTGATCTTGAAAATGGCGCCTATTGATAACTAATCTACTGTATATGCATATCCAAATGATGAGACGTATAAGCTTTTGCAAAAAATGAAGCGATTTCGCATCAAATTCGGGACCTGACTTTTTGTTGACGCACACGAAAAGCCCACGGAGCCCTTGCCATAAACAGCTTCGCTGTAAAATCGGCCATAAAATGACTCGTTTATAATAACGAGACCAATCTCTATGTATATTTTACCCAGCTCGTCTCCGAAAAATATTGTCTAAATAAAGAGGTGTCCATAATAAGGAGCTTTCGTAGATGGTTTTCGCCGTCTCGCAACGCTCTCCGGAACCCGCTACGCGATACCCGGAACTCTACACTCAAGGCCACCGGCACGCAGGCGCAGTAGCGGGTTCTTTTGTGCGGGGGGATTAGCAAAGGGGGAAACGCAGTCTACGAAAACTCCCTAGTAACAGGGCCCATAATACCGATACATGAGCGTATTTCTTATCCTGAATCGACCGGCCCACACCAAGATTATAGTTAGTTGACAACCTACAACGAGAGAATGAAGATATTTCGTAGTACCACAAAGGGCGGGTGCTTCGCATTTGCTTTCATCGTTTCTTTCCAAGCATTGCATTGAACATCACAAAGGCAGTCGAAGCTGGAAAGACGGTAGAGTACTCGCTACTGCGCGATGTCCATTCGAGACACCAGGTTAGCGGTCGGGCAGCACTGACAAAATTACTCATTCTACGGCGTGAACGAGTGCCGCCATACCTCAAATACGAACCGACCTCCCGCTGTTTGAATGTACAGCAGTCTAAATTTACTCTTTATGTCAGAGGGTTAGCTTTTTCGAACTATCTGAGCGACGTTTCGCTAAGAGACTTAAACTCCCTCAGAGCTCACACTCTGACGTTTTCAGGAAGTCCCTTTGCAAGAGCGTCAAGAAAGAGCTAGATGGGCTCCCGACAGAGCGCGAGAGCCGTGTTCCTCCGGCAGGTCGTGCCGGCCGTCTGGCACGCGATCGTGACCTCATTGACTCGCACCTAGGCGCAAGGTCCTGTTTACGCATCCACAAGGTCAAACGAGTGGCGAACAAAAACAGTCGCCAGGCAGCCACGCAAACGATGCCGCTTTTTCGTCATTCTTTCTCCTTCGTTTAGTGCGCAAACTACTTAGATGCAGAGTCACGTAGCTAGCCTCGCCACCACGTTTCAGACTTGGCGAGTTGCGTCGTACGTTCAGCCTAATTGTTCTCCTCAGTCCCCGCGCCGGGCGAGGGATGTCCCCATCGCACCATTGCGGCCATGTTTTCTTCGTATATGCTCCGTTCCACTATAACTTGACACACGGAAAAGTAAACGGAACCAGTGAGCACAATAAGCGCATCGGTGTGAAGCACGTGACAAGAGCACTGACAGCGGAGCACTGACATGCGCTTCGCTCCGTCGCTCTGGTTAACCCTGGGGGGCCGTGTAGTATTCACTCTTTGTCAGGCTATGTTGAAACGAAATCTAGGCGGAACAAGGGGGACTCTAATCGGAGAGGCGGAGGGCGCATTGGATGAGAAAATGGGCCGAAGATACCTTCCTCCTAACTGCCTGCATGATCGTCCGGTACACCTCGAACGTCAAGAGTCGGTCGCGGCAGACGCGGGATGTGTGCGGTAGTCCGACCTTGGCTCGGAGCCGCGTCAACGAACAAGGCCGTATCCTACTTGTGGTTTCGTCCTGAACGGCTCCCATCTCGCTGGGCTCGGTGTCGGACGATGCCGAATTAATAATATTAATAATAATAACAATAATAAGAATAAGAATAAGAATAAGAAGAATCATTAAAGTGTGAAGACACAGTCAAGAGGTTGTTTTAGAACGTCGTCCGGAAGCGAAAACCTCGAGCTCCAGCGCATGCTTCCAGCGTGGTTGTTCGCGTGTGGCCAAAAACATGTCCAAAGCTGCAGGCTCGTAGCTGTGCATTGGACAAAGTGGACCTTGTCTAGAGTCTGTAAATGTTCCTCTTGCGGTGGATACACAGTTACTGAAGACAGTAACAGTTACTAAAGAGAGTAAATACGGTTATTAAATACAATGACCAGATTCACCATATGTAAGAACTGCGCGTTTGCCCACACCTCCTGTAGGCTTGCTTGGGAGCAGCCCGTCGGCCTATAGACCTTTTCTTTAACGGCGCCGCCATCTTGAGAATTGCGGCGCCGACGACGCCGTCTAGCGGCTTAGAAAAAGAAATACCGGCTAGTTCTAGCAGCACAGCTATCTGGGTAGGCAACGGTGTGGGTATGGGGGGAACTTGGCTAGACTTGGCTATGGTGGGCTGCAATAACTTGGTTGGAGCTTGTCCGGTTGAATCCAGCTGGCTACTCACAGGCCATCATCTTGCCTCCTCGAGAGAACGACGACGAAGACGGTGGGGTATTTTGATTGAGTTTCCACAACGAAAGAATATATTAGCCGTTTAATGTAGTCTATGCAGGTAAGCTCTAGGCATTTGATAGCTCCATCTTGAGTGGTGGCATGTAGACTTTTTCATAAATTTCACGTACCATGGGGCTTGCAGTGATAACCTAATTGGACCACCTGCACCGGGAATTAAAATCGGTCCTCTTCTAGACGAAGTGGTCGTGAGCTTAGACGTGACTTTGAGTCTGATACGAATCTCTCGCGATTCAAGCTCGCAATCGACTGACTTCATAAATAAGGATTCTTGGGAAAAATGCGAAGCTCGATAACATTGCAGCCACACTCGCGCTGCAGGTTCTTGTGCTCATGGCACACTTTCTGTTATTGCTCTTATTCTTTTTAAAATTATTTATCCATCCGACGACCACGCAGTGGTAGCCAGACAACCGTAGATTTTCGGAAATTGCAGCACGGTAAAAAGGAGCACTCGGAACTAACTCATGCACGACGTCCGTTTTTAAGCCTTTTCGCCCATACCCTTGGCGGTTGCATACCCTGTGTCAGCGGGCAATCCAAAAATGCACCAGGTCGAGGGTACGTCAGTTACTGGCTGGTTTGAGGTTATGCGAAAAAGGTCAATAGGAATGGTTCAATTGCGCTTGAACGCCATTACATGAATAGTTTTAGACTTGCAAGTTTTGCGCTGTCTTACAATCGGTCCAGCGGTACCGGTTGTTTGCCTTCTTAAGAATCGGCGCATGGGTGGCATGCGGTCGTCGTTAGCCAGGTTGCACCGCATTTTACGGTGTAAAGGCCCTCACCAAACATTTGTAAACATTTGTGAATGCTCGCTACTGTGTGGAGAGTCGAGCGAGTTGGTGACTAAATTTCGAAACCAAAAGAGGGACATAAAAGTGTAGTCTGTATTGTCTTCTATGTCTCCGCTTTCGGTTTTGTAATAATCGATACTGCGGTGTGAAAATACAATCTCCAGAAACTCTTTACTAAGCACAACCCGGCTAACAGCCCCTCACACGAAGCGGAACGACATCTGATATGAGCACGGGACTCCACGGGAGCTCTCGTTCAATGGGAATATTCTTCCAAGCGGGCTCGTGTCGAATGGAAGTGGGAGTTCAAACTAGTTCAAACCACGGGCTTTAGTCGAGAGTGCGCTCGCGTACCTGAAGCGAACTTTTGTTTATTTATTTTTTAAACAAAGGCTCAAAATTTGGAAAAAAACAAAAACGTTTCACTGCGTATACGCTAAAAACAAAAAAAAGAGCTTTATTCTTTATTTTTAACAGGGTATTGGAGGATACATTTATGTACGCGGCAGCTTTAAAAAGAATGATGAAGAAAAGGTACTGTGGAGGTAAAGAGGCACGAAGATCAAAGCGCATCGCTGCTCTGCTGTTCTAATACGTAAAAAAAAAAAAAAACAAGAAAAAAAAAAAAACTTAAAGTTTGGCAAACACAGGGTCTTTCTTGTTGACAACCGCCCGGTCGCCGGAGAGGCGGAACCCAGAACAGTGCCGGCGATCTTCTCGTTGTTTTTTTCTTCTTCTCCGTTGTCGTCATGAATTATTTTATACGACATACGGCGACCATCTCAGGCTTCTGTAACGTGTAAACGAATGAGTGTTTGTTGAGTCGTGAGGCAATAAACAAAAATAAAAAAAACGCGTATCGACGTGCGAGAGATTACGACCGCGGCGTTACACGAGGAAAAAAAAAATAGCATCAACATTATAGTAAGCATAAGAGTGCAAACGAGCAGACAGTCTGTTCTGAAAATTGCACCGATGCCCTCGTCTCCGTGGCTCTTTATATGGGTTTTATTGGCATTATCACCTTAAAAACTCCGGTGCATCTACTTTCCCGCAAAGTACCTAAAAGACATAACAAAACCTAATGGGTTCTCAAGGACACTGACAACTCCCAAAATTTTTGTTTTATTTTTTTACCAGGCGATTTACTATGGTGTCAGAAGACTAGCCAATCAATGCTTTACTAAAGCGTAACGCATATTTTTAATAAAGTAAACAAACGCTACTGCTCGGAAGCGAAACCGAAACTGGACTGGGGAGGAAGAAGAAATATAGAGGAGGAGAGAGTTGGCGGAAGTCACGTGGCTGTGCAACTCTTTTTCTTCAATGAACATATTTGCGGCTTTTTAGAACCCACAAAAAAAAAAATGAGTACCATATTTCTTTTTTATTTTAAATATTGAGTGTGTGTTTTCGATGATCCACGACTTTGCTGCTCTTTGGTGGTTGTGTCTAAACCATAGAAAACGGCACGTGACCACGGAGAAAGGGTGAGCGCGACTCAAACCGGCCAGTTCTCGGTCAGCGGTTTTCAGGCTGAAAGAATATGAATTTCGAGCCGCAAATTGTGTCCTGGCTAGTTGAGCTTCATATATCACGTACAAATAAAAACCTTGCCGAGCATGAATAGCCTGTCAGTGTTCCTTTAACGTAGCACGCGCTAAAAACACGTTTTTTTGTTGTGTTTTTTTCTACAGCTTGTACGAAGGTCACATGTACTGCAACGTTCGTTTCAAAAGTTGATTGGTCACGCATTGGTGGCAGCATATAAGAGGGATTTCTCCATCATTAGGAGAAATAAAATAATAATAATATTATTTAAACAAAAAAATGCAGACCGAGGACGTAAAATATATCTTATGTTATATATGGGAGCGTGTTGATGAGCGTCTTTCCTCCGGACACGACTGACAATCGACCCATCCGCAGGCACAGGTCCTCCCAGAGCCGGCCACATCTGCTGTCCGCGAGCGGCGACCACAGGCAGCGATGACTGCAATGCGCCGCGTTGCACGCAAATCCGGGCCTTCAGGGAAAGAGCGGGCGGAAGGAGACGACGTGCTTCTCCGGTCGAGACGGAAAGCAAATCCCCACATTTCGCATCAGCCCGTTTAAAGTGGACCACGGCGAACGACATCCAACCCCTCAGCCAACCAAGACTCGCCAGCGCGTCACGTGGTCGTCAAAGAGTCAACTGTACACACTGCCTGAACTCCTAAATCAGCTTGCATTCCTAGAAATCGAACTTACCTCACCAAACAAAACTGGCATATTTAACATCGTGCACAAGCGTACATCATCTGTATAACTGATGTGTCTCTTTCCGCCAGTTCGCCAGTTGGCGAGCTGGCGGAAGATACCTGGAGCGGAAGATCACATGGCACGCCCGACTCTGGATAGGCTTAGAACGACTCGTATAGAGTCCACTGCGGTCCAGGTTAAGGTGAAACGGAGTGTAGCTGGCAGATCCGCCAGACGCTTCTGCAGAGCGAGTTTCCAGGGACGAGGCCTTGACGATTACGTGGCCCGCATATCGCAGGGCGACGCGCGTCTCAGCAGAGACTTTCAGGAAGACTATACGCATACGCGTTCAACCTGCGTCGGGAAGACGCCGTCGCCGACGAAAGGCTTTCCGGGGAGGGAAAGAGAGCGGGAAACGCTCGCTGCTCGCCGAAACAGGCGTGTCTAGGAAAGCGGCTCTCGATTCAATTCGATGCGTATCTGACGAAATCAACGAATAGATAGAACGTACGATATACGCTCTAGCAAGGAATGAATAGAACGTACGATATAAGCTCCAGCAAGGGATGGATAGAACGTACGATATAAACCCTACAACCGTGACTTGGTATGAAATAACTGAAAATTACACCTCAAGATCCTAAGAACTCGCGCAATAAGGAACGGTTCCAGCAAAAACGGATGCGCAAACATTGTACCGTCCAAAATGGTTTGGGATTGGTCAAGCTGTTTGTAAACAGCTTTTTTCCTTTGTTATCCTCTAACATTGTGTTTGTTGGAGAATAAAAGCAATCATTATCATTATTATTAAAACTAATTGGGTCAACTGCGCAAACGCAATCCCGAGAACACCAGCAACATGCGCAAAGACCGCGGGGCGGCCGTCCATGACCAGCCCACCACGCCTTCGGGGGGGGGCTGACTAATGTATAGAGCGTACAGCGACCGCAGCAAGTCAGATAAGGCAATCGGCGCGACGGCAACTACCCGGCGTCATGGCCGCCAAGCATCAAGTGCGTGCAAAAGAATTGTTTTGTGTTCTGTTCATACAGCCGGAAGTTAATCGCCCCCAATGGGCGTCTGGTGTCTCAGCCATTGATGGGCAATTTAGCCAGTGCAGTGTAACCGCTAGCCTGACGTCTTTAACGTGCACCAGGCAGTAGTGATACATCACGACCAAACGCCGGTACGATGCTCATCCAGATCGAAACGGGCAGGGGTGGGGATTGAACACATAATCCCTGGGTTCTGCAGCGCGAGCTTTCGCTCCACGTGCTCCGCGCTAGCCCACCTCGTTCACGGATCCCCCTGAGTGTGTGCAGCATTGTTCGGCTCTTCTCAAGCAGTGCACTTTTAATGAGATGCGGGTCCCTCCGCCAAGTCCCGCGGCGCGCTGCTCGCCTAGCGAGAGGCACCGGCAGCAAAGAGCAAGCAGCGCACACGCGCAATTAGCGAGCCCAACACGCGACCGGTTTGAGACCCCGGCCCGCCGAAGGACAAGAAGAAGCAAACAACAGCCTTTCTCACACGCCCCTCCAGACGCGAGAGAGCTCTGCGGAGCGAGCGACACACACAGGCGCCGACAGACAACAAACAACGAGACAGGCGAAGAAGGCGGCTGTAATGAGCGGCAAAAAAGCGACTGCATTACACCGAGCGGGGCTGTTGACTCCGACGGTCAAACACCTTTCGGCGCAACGAGTAAAGAGCCAAGAAAGCTGAGGCCGTTTAACTTTGATACGCCGGGGAAGGGGAGTGCGTACACAGCGCGACAATCTTAGCGCGAACAAGCGAGCGTCTGCGTCTCTCTCGCAACTTAAAGCCATAGCATCAAAGTTTCGAGTGTGGTGGAATGTGCATATATGGGACAGTATAACTTGGGCGGTAGAATTTCCGCCAGTAACGCATCTCAGTATATTGCAAACAAGTGTCGCGCAATGTGCGGATATTGAGACGCGGTGACGATTCTATACAGACGGTTGCGCACACCGAAGGCTGGTTCCCAGATTTGCGTTTGAATACGACCGATTACGTGGTAGCCGCTTGTAGCCGCAGACTGGAACTATCGCATGCAATCTACCAGATGTCCTTGGAGCAGCACTTCCGATCTTCGTGCAACTACTAGACTATAGACCCAAAATTCCGCAGTATTTCCGAGATCATATCTATGCACTATATTTACGAGCATGACCACCAGCACGTCACTGATCCAGTGTTACTGCGTAGTTTTTGCCGCCTCTCATGGCTTTCCACATGTCCTTCGTTCGTTTGGCACGCATATCCCCCATGCAGAAAAGCGCCGACGCCGTGTTCGCGCTAACAGTGTCCGACAGTGCACACACTATATACGAAACTGTTTTAGCTCCTTTTTAATGCCATGAATTTGAAATAAAACCGCCGTAACTGACCAATTATTCCGTCTGCCTGACTAAGAAATGTTCCAATCCACGTACTATATACGTACGAATTATTCGTGATATTTTCGCTTACAATCGAGAGCAGGGAAAAAAATGCACTCGCTTTTTCCCATAGAAATACATTACCGTACGTCAATTTCCGACTGGCTGCCGTCTACTTCAATTTGCAGCAGCACACTAGTGCCATTTTTGTTTCTGTATTTGTTTAGCGGATTGAACCTCTTGCGTACAGGTAGCTATCCGTAGAACAGGACAGGGCAAAAGCTTACTATTAGCGGCAAGATGTTTCGATGGCAACCTCCTTTGGTTACCTTTCGTGACGTCATTACCTTGTGAACAACAAGTTCGATGGTGTTTGTAATGAGCATGGTGAAAGCCTGAAATCACAGCGCTCTCAAAGAAACACTGCACACACCGTCAAAACTGAAGTTCTTCCATTCCTCTTATTTGCGTCCCTGAGAAATCCTTTGCTGACGTCATAGTCATCATTCGGCCAATTGTGGTGGGCCGACCGCAGCGACGCTTTCGATCGCTCACGTTGCCAATACTCCGTTCACTCTTAAAGGGATTGTCCGGTCGAAACCGGAAGTACTTAAGTTTTGGCGCTCGTTACGTCGAGGGTGCCTTCATATAGACAAACGTTATTTTTATTTTGATATATGATCTCCCCTTATTAATTAAACCTTTCAAGAGCGGATGTACGAAACTGCACCCCGAATTTCGCCAGTGTCAATGGCTGACATCCGTAGCTGCTGAGTGACGTCACAAAACGCAAAGGTTTGTCGGATGGTCGGGATAACAAGCGTTGGTCGACGGATGTCTTGTATTTTGTTTCAAATTATATAGTCTCCTAGGCTGTACCCTATTGAAATACGGTTTCTTTTAATGCAGTTTCTAAGTGTGTGCAAAACAAAGTCGAGCCTTTTAGCAGGATATTACTCGAAAACAGCCATAAGCTTCGAGCAAACGTATGCCGTTTCGCGCAAACAACTGCGACGGCCACCGATCGAACTAGGAGCTCTTGAAAAACAAAGAATGATGCAGTTTTTTTTTCTTTTGAAGCGGCACCTAGGTACACGAAGCGGCATCTGGGTACACATATCGGCGGATCTACTGGATCGGTGATGAGGCTACTGGTCGTTCCCTCGGAGGCGATTTCCGCGGGTCGAAGGCAAACGGCGAATCGTTCAAATGCATGTCGTCACTTGACTTGAACGAGCTTGGTGAATTGTAGCCACGCTCCATGTTTTACTCGCGGTTCAAACAAAATCGGGCTGCACGCGTGCTAAAAACAACTTTTAGCACCGTTCCAAATGGCCTAGCTCTTGGTTTTGTTTCGGTTTCGCCGCATAATCAAACCGATTTGGGCGAGGAGTGGGTGGACGTAGTTGAATACCGTTGGCACAGCATCACACCCCAGCTTACGAGGCTTCTGTCAGCTTAGAGCTCAGCTCGTAGCTCTCTTCTGTGAGATGATTGCTGCATAAGCGGGATCTCGATCTTGACGGGAACCCAGTCCCTACGCACGTCGACGATCCATTTTGCTCGTCACTGCACGTCGCGCGGAAAAGTGTGGAACGTCACGTCTTGGCTCGCATGTGCTGCCCGGTGGTTGTGGCACCCAACCGCGCAACAAAAACCCCCGCCCATCCACAAAACAAGTCGAGCTCAACAACAAAAACGAAGCACGCTGCGGCGTTCACTCGCAAGCGAACGACGAGACGAAAATACTCGCCTTGCGTTCTGTGACGTCAAAGCTCCAGTGTTGCCAACGAAAGCTGCGTTTACGCTAGGAAGCGATGGGAGCACTATAAATGCAATTACTCATTCAAAGGGGCATATAAAAATTAAGATTTTGCGCGTACGATGCGTCTCGAGGCAATAACAATAATATTCAATTGTTTTCTTGAATACAAAATTTGACCGGACAATCCCTTTAAGGCTCATTCACACTGCCTCATTTTCTTACGTTAAGTTACGTTACGTACAAGTCACCGAAACATTCGTGTCTCCAATGTCGCGTGTCATGCTTTCTCCTTGAACTGGTAAACTCGCTTAATATGAAGCACAGAGGTCACGGTGACTTCAGCGTAATATTTCGTAACGTAACTTACCGTATGAAAATGGGGCAGCGTGAATGAGCCTTTAAGCTGAGACTGCAGCCAATGCGAGAGAGCACAAGGTCCCTGCACTGAAAGGTTTTCCGCAGAATGGGCGCTCCAGCTAGAAGGGCACATATCAAAGCCAGGAGCGCGGGCGAGCTCGCGCTTGTAGCTTTGGCTGTAGTCTCAGCTTAAAGGGGTCATGAAACGATTTTCCTACTTCTTCCTCCTTAGCTTTAATCCTCAACTCAAATGCGAATTGTGAAATCACGTCGTCACGACATTCTTCGGCACCGGTGCGATGACTCCTAGCTTCCACCGTGCCTTTTATGCACACCATAGAACTTGTCATTTTCCCGTGACGATAAGTTCCGTCAGGGCACTCATTGGCAACGAACGCGAATCCAAATATTCGTCGACGGATTGATTGTTGACGAGCGCATACGTCCGAGTGACGCAGTTCTCGTGTCCAATGCTTGAGCTGGACTCGGCTGACGTCAGGTTGGCACCGCTGACGCGCTTTGGGAACCGGGGATGTATTATAGTGAAAAGGCGGAGAGCTTTCGAAGGAAAGAAGGTACAAAATAGTCCGCTATATTTTCAAATGTTCGTCCCGAAAAGCTGGCTTTTGACTTTCTACCCTCTTTCTTTTGGCCAACTAAACGATATGCGATTAGTAAAGTCCGAATATAAAAGCATTTATCCCAGCCCAAAATTCGTTTCATGGCCCCTTTAAAGGGATACTGAACCAAGGAATAGACCGATCTCACCAGCCAGTTTGACTACGCCACCGCTGCCGCAATGCATCGAGGGAGCTTTCGTCTTTCTGCACGTGCGACAACCTCGCTGGAGCTCTGCGCGTGTGGAGCATGAGGCGGCACGAGCCGTCTTGTGCATTGCTGCCTGCCTCCTGCGAACTAAAGTTATGGCGGCGTCACGCATGCGCCGAACGCTTGGTGAGATCGGTCTATTTAGTGTCCATAATAAGTGGTGCACGTTCTTTCCACGAGCCAGCAGCCGCCGGTTTGCGCGAGCACACGCGACGTCAAAGACCTTCATTCGCGGTTAAGATGACAGTGAAATGTATGGGCTTCAGGCCAAAGGAGAATGAAGACAAGTTTTTCACCTACACAGTGGTGTCTGGTGTAAAAGGTAAGCGATTGATTGGTCTAACAAGCACATAGCTTTCACTAGTAGAGATGAAAAGCCTGTCTTTATTCTCCTTCGGCCCGAAGCCGATGCATTTCACTGTCCTCTTAAGCGCGAATGGAGGCCTTTGACGTCATTTTCGTTGCGTGCGCTCGCGCACACCGGCGGCTGCTGGCTCGTGGAAAGAACGTGCGCCACTTATTATGGACACTATATTCTTTGGTTCAGTATGAACAGAGTATATACCAACGTTACTAGATTACCTCAGTTGTGGAACTCCCGCAGAAGGGGGTACCCCCCTCACTCACTTCAGTCCGCCTCCTGTAAAGTCCCTTGATACTTCTTATACCAGTCACGACAACCAATACAAATGACAAAGCATATTCAGCTGAAACAAAATGGCGGCATTCAGTTCAAACCTCTGCTTGTGCGCCGCCATTCGTTTCCTAAAACCTGCACCGTCACGCAGTCAGCGCTTCAAAGAATGTCGCTACTTGTAGGAAGCTCGTATCTAGAGACTTTAGCCTCCCGAGCCTCCCGTCGTTTAAAACGCCATCTAGAGTTTCGTCTCATAACTGCGTGTTCCATAGACCCGTTGCTCTCGGGCAGGGGGCGCGAAGGCGCCCGCAAGACGCGATCATATTACGCTGGCAGCACCATCCAGGCGGCGCTGTAACGTTCGATTTTGCACGTGCCACGTTCGAATGCAAGCATCTGTCAGCATCTGTAGACGCGCGATAACAGAACATATAAGAAAAAGAAAAATTAAAACAAAAAAGAAAAATTATGCAGCTCGTGGCCTCAGCGTCCCATTCAGCTTTATCATTTTATACGTTCTTTCATAGCTTCCGTGAGTCGGTATGTTTCACTTTACGTGATAGCGAAGCTGAAGCTACTTGCTAAAGCATGTTCCAATGAACGATGCTCGCACTGCACGAGCGCGCGTGCTTGGCAGGGACACTGAAAGCTCTGAGCTCGCCCTTGTAGCCTCTGCTACGCTGGCACTTACAATGGAACGGAGTAGAAAAAACTGTATTTGGGAAGCATATTGATGCATGTTCGAAACGCGAGCCAAATATTATATTTTGCTCGCCTGGAGCGCTGCTCAAAACTTGAGAGCTACGGGCCTATATGGAGTGCGGTGGAACGCCATCTAGACGCTGTGCTTCGAAATGTACGTGTTTCATAAAATACACTGTAGTAACCATAGAAGCCGCCCGGCGCGTTGAACGACGGGAGGCGAGTCGTGGTGAGTGAGGGCATAGCCACCTCTATATTCACAAAGCCTGGCAGTTCGACGACGGAGCCATAGAGTGCCCGGTCGCAGATTTGGAGCGCGAGGATCTGGTAGCACAGAGCATCAAGAGCCATTTCTCAGGGAACCTGGACGTCAGCACACAGCTTTTGCAGCGGCGAGGACCCAAAACACACTTGTTCGCTTGGGAGAAGTGTGTTTCGGCGTCTCGCCGCAGCGGGGCGCCAGTCACGTGGCTCTCCTTTCATCCGTTGTCTGCTGCTCCACCTTTTCCATTTCGGCGGCCGCTTCTGGTGGCGATCTGCCAGGCTTTGTAAGTATATAGACGGCTATGGTGAGGGGGTACTGCTCTTGCAAGCAAGCGTCTATGAGCAGTTCCGTAACTGAACTAACCTAGTTAGTTCAGTTACGCTTGGGGACGCTTGGGGACGCTTACTGGGGACGCTTGCTCTTGCAAGCAAGCGTCCCCAGGGCGGCGCCATTTTGTTCGACCGCAGCACCCTCTCCACATATCCGGGAAGTTCAGCAGGTTTGGCGGGGTAAAACGAGAGAAAGGGCAAGCGCCCGACTCCGCTAGAGGACACCGGGAGGTTGCCGTTCTCTATCTTTGGGCTGTACCGGCGGGCTGTACCGAACATGGAACTCTCGCTCGTGGCTTCCGTTGCGAAGTGGTTCGCGTTCTTAGAATATTTGTGGCTACTCCAAAATCAGCCTATAGGGCTCTGTTGTTTTATTTCAGTAAATGATCAACTAGCGCATCTTTGTTCCGTTACTTCAGTAGCAACGGAGTCAACCGGCAGTCCCTCAACCACTGCGTCTATTGCGTCAGGAGAGCATGTTTTAGAGCGCAGCTCTACTCCATGGAACGAATATGCTGCGAATAACCGACGAATTTTGGTCGGCGGCTTTTGCTCTGCGCGTGGAATCAACACAGTGGCTGCTACGTCGCGCGCCAAACGAGCGTGCCGTCGGGCGGCGTTCGCGAGTTATTCGTCGCATAATTCGTTCCATGGAGTTCAGCCTTTAGGCGCCCGTTTCCGGCTTGAGCGGCGTCGCCGTCGGCGTCGGCGTCGCCGTCGGCGTAACCGCGCGGTGCATTATGAGAAATATCCCATAATGCACCGCGCGAGCCCCCCCCCCGGGGTCACGTGACCTCGGGGGGGGGGGGGGGGGGGGGTCACGTGACCCCTCAGGCCACGTGACCTCGGGGAGGAGGGGGAGGGGGTCACGTGACCTCGGGGGAGGACGGGGAGGGGCTCATGTGACCTGGGGGGAGGAGGGGGAGGGGGGGGGGTCACGTGACCTCCAGATCACGTGACCCCCTCCCCTCCTCCCCCAGGTCACGTGACCTCGGGGAGGAGGGGGAGGGGGTCACGTGACCTGGTGTAGGAGGGGGAGGGGGTCACGTGACCCCCAGATCACGTGACCCCCCTCCCCCCGAGGTCACGTGACCCCCCCCCCCCCGGAGGAGATTGCAGAATGAGGGGAGGAGGAGGGGTATACCCTCCCCTGATTACCCTTCCCTCCTCCTCCTCAAGAGCTGCGCTCCAATTCGGCGTTACAGGGAGTTGTAAACGGCTTTCATTTTTATTTATTATTACAGACTTCCACTCATTGTCGCTAAAGGCCGACACCAGTACGAACTTTGTATAGCAAAAAAAGCTACAGCAACCGGATTTACTTTTCGCCGTAGAGACCGGCCACTCTGACACACCTTTCCAATTTATCCCGATTAGTCTTTTTATCGAGCATAGCATTATACAATAACTTGCATGTACAAATCCGCGCATCTGAGCTTGAAATTTCCAAGATGACGCGATTTGTACACGTTACTGAAAAAAGTAACCGATTACAATTACAATTACTTCACTGTAAAACGTAACCGATTACAAATACAATTACAGTCTCAAGAAAGTAATTGACAAATTACTCTAAAGTAATCGATTACTTCCCACTGTTACTTCTCATTCAGCTTTTTTTTTATTACGGTAGCATAATCCTTGGGGCCTCGTGCTCAGTTGTTCCTAAAAAAAAAAGAGGAAAAAAGCCTTGATTGTTTTTGCTTAGAGCTGAGTGAGTGTTGCCTACACACCCAATCCCTCTCGTGAAAAAATAAATAAAATGAGCGCTGTTTAACTACATTACTCAGAAAACGCTGGAAAAGGTAATTTAATTTTTCATACCCGGACGTAGTCTCCGGTGTACCAAAAAATAAATGTACCCAGGAAACGAAGCATAGTGAAGTGGCGTACTAAACCTCGAGGTCCCGTGCTTAGTGGTTTCGAAAAAGAAAAAAAGAATTGACCGTTGCCCAGAGCTGAGTGACTCCAGCCTTATGGCGAATTCGCGTGGTTCTTTTTGCGCGCTCTCGAGCGCTCTTTCCAGAGCGCGCGAAATCGCGTGGTTGAAAGAGAGTGCTGTGGCGTGATCGGGTGGTTCATTCCGAGGGCGCCTCTCCCTCTCAGAGCGCTCTCTGGCACTCCGTCTGTAGCCGTCGGAGTGCGGAGTGGCGCAGGCGTCACGTGGTACTTGGACGGGGATCACGTGGTTTTGTTGACGATGGCCGGCAGTGGTCTGTGGCAGAGCCGTATATTAGGAGAGTTTGGACAATAGGCGGAGCAAAGGTCGCCGCCAGCGCCAAATATTCCCCCCACGCTTAGAGCGTAAACTAAATTTGTGACACAGCGTCGACCAATCAGGAGACCTCTACTCCATCTCACAAATGTCGACAGTGAAGACAAAGGCACAGGCGCGTGAGCCTAGCTCAGCGAAACGCTATTGTTTGTACGAGACCTCGTGCATAGGAGGCACTTTCCAAAGCCACGCGCTCGTGCCCATGCCTTTGTCTGCACTGCTAGAACAGCGTCCTGAGACTGGCTGAAAGAAAGCAGTGCAAAGGGTGGGGTGCGCGAGCGTCTTGAGACGCGGAGTTCCGCTCGGCACGGCTCAAATTATACTTCGTTTCACTTTACCTGCGAGCGAAGCCAAAGCTAGAAGCGCGAGACCAGCGCTTTTTGCATTTCTCCCCAGCTCGCGCGCTCCCCAGCTCGCGTGCTCGCGCTTCCAGTTTTGCCTTCGCTCGCACATAAGGTGAAACGAAGTATAGTCGTGGCACAAATTTAGAGCACGCGACCACCGCTAGGGGCTGTTTCGCGGCCTGTGGTTGGCCCGAGATGCTCGCCTATTCAAACCAATGTATGGCCAAACTCTCTCAATAAACGGCTCTGGTCTGTGGTGGTGTGCGGGGTCCGGCATGACGGCGATTGATATGTGGTTCTACAAAGTGCTTGTGCATTCGACGGTGCGAGGATTACAACGGGCGGGTCGACATTCGTTTGCGACCGTAACAGGAAACGTCGACGTGTGAAGTATTCCCAGAGCTTTCACGAGATCGTTCATCTCACGGCGGTGAATCCGCTAAGCCTAACCGACGACGGAACAGCTCGCAGAGCTCGCCGCTGTTTTACCGGGTTTTGTGGTCGCTTCAAGAAATTTTGAGGTATGGTAAAAGTGCGTTCAAAGGTTTTTGTTGTAAAATAAAGGCAGAGCCGAATATAATGTACTGTGATTTGTGTCACATTGCGATGCCTGCACGATATTTCGCCCTGAGAAAAATGCGGTTTATTAACCATTTATATAATTGCCTGCACTGTCGTACGCATGACCGCTATCACAGCGCGTTCAGTGTCGAAAACGCGATGAGTCGACAACTGTTTCCAAGTGTTGGCTTTCATTTCGTTCTGCAAAAATAAATTCGCATACTGCTGTTTTCTTTTTTTTTACATGTCGATGCGTAAAAAAATTTACGTCACAACTGTTATTTCATCACGTTGCGAGCGTAAATTTTGCTCAATCGTCCACCGTACGCAGTAAGATCGTGTTGTTTTTAATGCATTACCAATGTCAAGAAATTTTAATTCCGTGACTGGTCTGAGAAAATTTTAATTCCGTGACTCGGAGCGCTCTGAAGCCAGCAGTTCTAATCGGCTGAAAGGGATCCCGAGTAGCTCTGGCGGCGACGAGGGGGCGCTCTGCTGAATCGAGGTCAGAGGAGAGAGGCGACCTCCCGAATTCACCAATAGCCTCCTCTATCAACACCTCCTAGAAGAGAAGGCCAGAGCGCTCCGAGTCAAGTCCATCGCGCAACTACGTGAGAAAAAGTTCTGGGCATCGACATGAAAAAAGAAAAAATTATTCTCGAGTGGCGCGGGGTGTTTGTGAGCGTTTATCTGACATTAATATATGTTTTAAAAGCGCAGTATTGTACAATTTATAATATATATAATATAAACATAATATACAACGCGCTACCAAGGTTGAAAGTATAAATTTTTATATTTATGATTATCCCCGTAACCGCGGGACTACGTGCAATCCCGCAGATCACCACACTTTTCGAATGAACCGGTCCGCAGGGACGTTTTCTTCCCTCGTACGGGCTCCGATTCTGGTAAATTTACGTTGCGTGTGAGCTGCTGACTGTGTTAAAAGGAACCCTGAGACTTTCAGAAGAGAAGGGAACCGAAAAAAAAAAAATCCAGTAATCGTCGCAGGGAGCGCACGCGAGCAAGAGATGGGTCGACGACGTTAAGCCTCCCACACTGCGGCCGCTGCTCTAGTGTGCGTGTGTGTGTGGTTCTTTTGATACTCATACCGTCGTTTTTTTGTCGTCACCGCAGTCTCGGGTAGTTTTTTTTTTTTTGTGTGTGTTCGCTTGATACTACGGCATTTACGTGGATTCGCGGAACAAGTCCTGCTACGGTTTGAGTGACGTGTGGCAACTATAGTCGGATGCAACCTGAGAACAATCTTTTAGCTCCACCCACAAGCGCATTGCGCCCATCTGAAGTGCCTCCGCCGTCGAGAAAGTAGTTCTCTAGCAACGTTGCTTTTTCTTCCTCCAGTAAACGTGTCTTAAACTACTACAATATTTATTTAATTCATTCAGGACGTTTAAATAAGTTAGAATACGTTTTTGTCAACGAAATAGCTGTTTAGTAAAGAAAGAAAGTGATGTCCAATGTACCGTCTTCCCAATTCATTTTCTGTCCAAGATACTGTCTAACATACCGTCTTCCAGCGCCTTCGATTGAGGGAAAGCGAAGCACTTATAAGCCTCGCGCCCCGCTTCGGAATTTTCGTTGGCGATAGCGTCGCTGGATTCTCACGTTGTCGCGCAAAAACTGCTGCAAACGCAAGCCGATACCATTAAGATTTCGTGGCGTAACCTCGGGCACGTAAAACACGGTGCAAAAAAGCAGAATAATTGTCACGAGAAACTAGCGTCGCGTTGCTAAAGCCAACAGCCATGTTGAGCTTTTTTTTTTTTTTTTTCAAAAGGATCGCGATTGGTCCACGGAATCGTGGCGTCATGAAAACGATTGGCTGCCGTTGCTCGGCGTAGGATTACATTTTCCTCTGAGAGGCATTTCCGGTTTTTTCTTAGCTTGCAACCGACTATAGTCAACGAAGACACTGGTCAATTATCGATAGGCCTCTCGACAGAGAGACCTAAAGTTCGTGTTCAAATGTTTTCGTCACGGATATTGTGGGACGTATGGATACGATCGACAGGTGAGAAACAACTTATCTACGGGCTTTCTTGGTCATGTGGGACGCGAGTGAAGTGCTGCAGTCGGGTTGTTTTTTTTTTTGTTTTTCGTGATAGAATGGCATCTTCTTCGATCGTTATCCGTGTGCGGTTGCGTCGACATTTGTAAATCTGTGTGGTAATATTCTAGTTTTCACTGGAAGGTGAACAACAAGTCTGTGTGATTATAAAAAGTGCGTTGTTTGTGCTTATGTGTTTATTTATACTAATGTTATTTTATTGCCTTTACCGCTTTTATACTAGAATCTTAACTGTATTAAGGTAATAGTATTATTGTATACAAAATAAGATATTTTGTTCTAAGGCAGCTCGAGCCCATAGGGAGAAGTAAATTAGTTGACTGTCCACACGGAAAAGTTCATATATTTTCATTAAATGATATGGGACTTAATCAGCTCGCGGTGTTGAGTGATTATACGATCGTCGCAAGGTGATTTGTCGACCCCATAATGTAATTCGATCGAAGTTACATTACTTTTGCCATCTGGCCGGGGTATGATGCAAGAATTCAGTGACTGCACGCGATAACATCGCTTACATGATCGTAAGTGACATTTGTCTAGCCGTGTCCGCGTTGACTACGTCTACCTGATTTTTAACTGTGATCTGTTTTGCTGTGTCCAATCACTGCGTGTCTCGCCATTTTTTCGAAGTATTTCTGTGTAAAATATGCATTCCTACAGCAATAATTGCGTGACTCAATGTTTTCTCTTATACGCCTACCTCGTACCATTTCATACCGATTATTTAGCGGTGTAATATTTTGCCCGTGTAATCAAATATTTTCGAGACCCCTTGATATATGTGCAGCTTTCATTTTAGCTAATAAGACACGCGTATGTGACTAAAAGCGCGTTACGACGGTCGATCCACGCGCGTTGCCTTCGCTTCGACGCGCGCCCCCGATGGCCTTCCTTCGCGACGTCACGAGAAGAGCGCTACGGCCTTGTCTTCTAGGAGGTGTTTCCTCTATGCGCCTCCTACAGCCATAGCCTCCTCTCCGTATAGAGGAGGCGATGCTCCAGCACATCTTAGCACCCCCCCCCCCCCCCGCCTCTCCCACACACACACACACACACACCAAAAGGAAATTGATAAAAATTGTAATGGGTAATTGTGTAATCGATTACAGCAAAAAAGTAATTCAGTTACTCCTTAAAGGAAGTAACTGAAGCGTTAAAAAATTACAGTAAAATGTAATCTATTACAAGTAATCCATTACTTGTAACGCGTTATGTACAAGTCTGGATACAGCCCACTCGGCGGAGCAGACGACACGCTGGGTGAGAGGGGGAGGACATTTTTTCGCTGTCCGCTCTTCCTAGTGGAACGGTCTGTTTGGGTCTATACTCCTTAAAGGGGCGATGCAACAATTTTTGTACTTTGCGCAAATACCGCTTAGAACGGATCCCTGACGTTAATGACCTATGAAACACGCGTTCGTTTTTCACCCCACGCAATAGAAGACCCAGTAAAAAATTAAAGAAAAACGAGCACGTTCACCCCCTCAACTCGCAGCCAGAACAAGCGGCCACGTGACCTGGAGCCGATTATATGCCGCCAATGAAGATCATAGCCACGCGCTGGGGTTGGCAAAGCACAGGACACGCGCTGAGTTCCAGGCATTGTTATGGCTCGGCTATTGTCGTCGTTGCAGCGATTGGACACGGGATACTATCCGAATGCTTCTCGAGCTAGTAATTATCACGAGCCCAAATCGAGTGCCCACGCAATGCTCAGGTCCAATCTATAAACAGCATTCAAATATCGTCATATGGGTGTACTGCGATCCCCACTTCACGTCATCAAATTTTGCAAAGGAGAGATTGAATGAAAATGATCGCTTTTGTCTCTGAAATAGACCATATGCAAAAAGAAGCGCCATCTAGTGTATTCATGATCAATGATCAGATTTCCTCCATATTGGGGGGTTCCCGTACCGACGATTTCGCCCGAAAAACATTAGTCCCGGCAAAGTGTAAGTCGTAGAACTAAAATATGATCACCTGCTGCAAGTCCAGTACGAACCCTTCACAGGATGTCTTCGAGAAATACCGTTCACTGACCTGGATGGCCCAGTTCACTGCTTGAGTGACGAGTCCTGCGACCTCGTTGCTGACAATTCCTTTTCCTGAATTTGGCGGCCGTCTTTCTTTTCTTCTTTGATCCTAAACTAACCAGCAACCCATTAAGTGTACAAATAAACTGCCCTAATATCATGAAAACCGAGTTAAATGCAGATGCGCCTCGTCCACAACTGGAAAATGTGATAAATCCCCCAATATGGCGGCTCCGAATGGCATGATGATGATAGCTGGCAAGGATTTCGCATATGGTCTATTACACCGCAACAAAGGAGTTTCTTGGCCAGTGGCGTTGCGTCCGAGTAACCTTGAGTCCCACTAGTGCCAGTAAGCTCGTGTAAAGTGAAAAACATTCCAATTGAATATCGTTGCACCGCCCCTTTAAAGGGATGCTGAACCAAACAGCACGATCTTTCCACGAGCCAGCAGCCGCCGGTGTGCGCGAGCACACGCAACGAAATTGACGCCAAAGTGCCCCATTCATGCTTAAGATGACAGTGAAATGTGTGGGCTCCGGGGAAAAGGAGAATAATGACAAGCTTTTCATCTCCACAGTGGGGTCTGGTGTAAAAGGTAAGCGATCAATTGGTCTAACAAGCACGTAGCTTTCACTTGTGAAACGAAAAGCCTGTCGTTATTCTCCTTTGGCCCGAAACCCATACATTTCACTGTCAGCTTAAACGCGAATGGCGGACTATGACGTTGATTTCGTTGCGTGTGCTCGCGCACACCGGCGGCTGCTGGCTCGTGGAAAAAACGTGCGCCACTTATTATGGACACTAAATTGTAACCCTTTCCCTACCATGGACGACCTAGGTTCGTCCATACTGTTTGTACCGCTCCCCCCGAAGACGAGCTGGGCTCGTCCACGTTGATTTGGGCTTCAATACGCTACTATGGACGAACTGGGCTACTCCACGTGTTTCTAGTGAGCTTTGCCGTGGATAGATGGCGCTTCACGGAAAATAAAGACATAGTAAATTTCTGAATTTGGCGGAAAATTGTTCCAACGCAGGCAACAGGGGATTTAAAAATGACAGCGTCCACTTCTGGTCGCTGCGTTCGTAGTGACGATCTAGCCTCAAAAGTGGGTCAGAAACTAGGATGTTGTGGTGTCTCTTCAGATTCGGAAGACGAGGAAATGAATCTTTCATCAAACAGCAAGAGCGATACAACTGAGTTATTGGGTTTTAGCTCAGATGACTCCGATTACGATGAGGACATCGTGTCGGCATTGGACTAGAATCAACGTAAAAAATCCCCCTTCAGCCCCTCTAGGTTTTGCGTTCACTTTGCGTGCAACCTGATGTGCTGATGTGAACTGTCTGCAGTACTGCTGCGCCTGGCCCGAAAGTTCATGTGCAAGGTGATGTGAACTCTCTGTGGTAATGCAGTGAAGCCGAACTTTACTCCCCTTTTCTTTTGCAGTGTGTTCAAAGATCTCTCATATAATTATTTTTGGCATTTTTTTTTTTTGGCCTTTGTGTTGCATATTAAATTTATGGGTACATAAAAGACATCTGTATTTTCAAATAGTTTTTTTTTTCAACATTTTTGCGGTAGGCAAAGGGTTAAGCTGAGACTGCAGCCTGGGTTCAATCCCCACCCTTGCCCGTTTGGATCTGGATGAGCATAGTACCGGTTTGCGGTCGTGTATCATTACTGCGTGGTGCACGTTAAAGACCCCAGGCTAGCGGTTGTGCCGTACTGGCTAAATTGCTCATCTACAGCTGAGACACCAGACGTCCACTAAGGAGGACCTACTTCCGGCTGTATAAACCAACACACACATTGTTTTTACGTCTTGTTTTAGTTTTTTGCGCTTTTCGATTTTTATTATGTGTAGCTAACTAGCCCAACAGTCACTTTTACGACGTCACATCCATCCGTGAGGTTAAATTTGTGACGTCACGTGACATCCCGTTCCAAAGAATCCGCCCTCCCCTCCCCCCTTTCCCCATTAAGCTTGAACGATAAATCTTCCCGTGGTCTGTTAACGAAGAAATAATAATATGCACCACGTCGGAAAGTTTTCTTGCGAAGTAGAAGCGGTCCATGGTTTTGGGAATGTCGTCTCTAATATTCTGCAGCAAGTATGCAAAACGGCGTAATTTGTTTATTCTACACTCTTTTCTTTACTTTTTTTTTACCGTCAGTGCTTTAATTTTTATTCCTCACTGCAAAGACGATGGTTTTCTTGCTTTATTTCTACAATTTCGTTGTCTGGACCCAGATGAAACGAGCCTTGCCGCGCGGGAAAACAACGAAAAATATTTAAAGAATCCCAAATACTGTAACTCGAGTACATTTATATCACACAGGAGGGTGTTCAAGACGCTACGGAGCAAGAATTAGCACTTAAAGGGACCATGAAGGCAATTTAACTTTTTTTTAAAAGAAGGTGTTTTCGGAAGCATTGGGGTCCTGGCATGCCACACAATTTTTTCTAGAATTTTGTGACTCTTATTTCTGTACCTGCAAATAAATCTGCGAAACCGAAACAAACATTCAGATTTCTTCCCTTTTTCGCCTCTGGAAAGAGAAGTGACGTCAAGGAGCACTGTCGGCATCGGTAGGATTTAGTGCACACTCAGTGTGGTTCCCGTGGTTCGCTATAGTGCACGGCGGTTTGTGAAGAAAACCTGGAAGAAATGGGCGGCAACGCCGCGCCCGCAAACGAGTTTGAGCTCCCGTTCAGCGTCCTCACGCCGACTGAACGGGAGATGGTGGTAAGGACGCAGAACTCTGGATTGGCGCTTTACGAAGGCGCCCCAGACCTACCACCAGCTCCTCGGTCGCCGCCTCAGAGCGACTCCGGCTGACGTGAAGGTGCTGCTCAAAGTCTTCTGGTCGGAAATGCAACGAACAAATCACAGCTCTACGCAAGACGACTGCGCGCAACCAAATGCTGCGCATTGCTGCATCGGTCGGCAGTTTATGCAAACTAACGTCGCCCGATCGACCACACGTCTTTAGCCGACCTTTCGCACAACCTACTACTGCACATAAACGCGGCATGATTGGTGAGACACCAGTTCGCAAAGCAAACACGAGACGACGCACGAAACCAGAACCAAAAGTCCGCCACCCCCGGCGCTCGTACCTTTTTCTTTTTTTTCCACGGTTGCTCGATGCTTGTTACGCGCCCGAGGTAGCAGTGCGGGATGCGTTCAACCAGTGACAAACGGAGGGATCGCTTGAGATTATGCTTTTATACGCGGTATGAAACCTATTAATTCCCAACTACAACTTTAAAAGATTATCCAACGTTCGAATGAACTTTTTTCATCACATCTCACCACCGAAATCGAAACCAAGAGCGCGTCTATCGTTTGAACCAATCGCCAGACGAGGAGCCCGTTGTCGTCACGCTTCAACGGCGCACTTTAGTTCACCTTTCTGCCGCCGCCTCGGTGGGGTCTCAGGCATCGTTCCCGGCGCTATTATTACCGCGCCTGTTTGCTCGATTGGTGCGGCACCCAAACTTCTGTTCGGGCTAGAACTTGGTCAACAGTATCTGAGACGTGCCTGACATCCATTTCAATCGTCGAATAAAACTTCGAAACTGCCTTCATGGTCCCTTTAAAGTGGTTCGCAGCGTATGTTGGATCAACGTTCAAATCACAACGTATATATATATATATATATATATATATATATATATATATATATATATATATATAGTTTTTCTTTTTTTTTTATGAGTTGCTCAGTTTCAGAATTTCACTACTTCGTTACGTCACCGGTCATCGGACACACAGAGTGCTCCAGTGGCTTTGTAAGTGAAACTCCTATTAAAGGGCCTCTGACACGCCAAAAAAAAATATTTTTTTTTTCATGCTAAACGTTGCAATGGCATATCAGGACATTACAAAAAAATTGTTTCACTATAAAGTTGCGTAGATTTTTTATAAAAAATAGAAATACGAGGCCCAATTCAAAGTTCCCGCCGTGCACTGTGACGTAACAGTGTACCGCAAGGTGTCGGGGCGGTCAGAAGGGAGGCATCGCCGGAAGTCACGTGAGTTGTATCCCTCCTCGTGCTTACCGCGAGCGCGTGTAATATTTTTTTAATATTTTTGTTATTCTCCGCACCTCCACGAGCGATCCAAGCAGACAAGGTTTCTTTTATTTGCTTTTCATCGCTTAAAGGGCATCTCCGCCGTAATTTTGATGGTCACCGATTGCTATAAAATTTTCACCATGTATTTGGATGCCCTTCCTGAGCATGTGTACAAAATATCTCGGAAAAATAATAATTTCCTTAGAAGAAAATGAATTTTGAAATTTACATGTACACACCCAAATCACTTGCTGCCGCCCTACTGGCAACACTGAGCAAGAGTGGCACACGGAGGCTGCCATGATGGCGCTGACGTTACCATGACGTCACATGTTGGTCAGGGTGCTTGCTTTGTAGCTTGTTGGGGCTAGCGACTGTCTGCTTTTTGCTTATGTTGTCGGTTTATACAGTAATGTAAGTGCGTAATGGCGACTGGAGGAAATTGGTGTTGTGCCGTAGGGTGTAATAACACCACCAAAAACGCAGCAATGTGACATTTCACAGTTTTCCGACCGACAAGTCTACACGAAAGAAGTGGGTCCTGGCAGTCCGACGTGAACGCTGGCTCCCAAGTAAAAACAGCCGAATCTGCTCCGACCACTTCTCCCCTGATTGCTATGACGATAGCGTGCGACTGAGGGAATCTTTCGGGTTGGGCGGAGACGGGCACAGAAAGAAGCTACTAAAATGTGCCGTGCCTACCGCCGATCGAGCGACGAGCGTTTGCAAAGAGAAGCTAGACAACAAAAGCTGCCTTAAGCCTGGTTCAGACAGTTGCGTTTAACTGCGTTTGACTGCGCCAAGATGGTTCCTTGAATTGGATTCCACGCTTCATACGAAGCACAGATGTGCCGGTGACTCGTTTTCGGTTCTCGTCGCAACGCAGTCAAACGCACTCAAACTCAAGTGTCTGAACCGGCCTTTACCATTTCGCTTCAGAAGCGGCATCTAGAAGCGGCATCTGGGTCCACATGGCGGCGGAGTACGAATGCAGCCGCCGCTGGTGGTTCCCTCGGAGGCGATGCCGGCGGATCGTATGAGAACGGGTTATCGTCACCGCCCTCAAAATCTAGCAGCATATCCTCGTCGTTGCTCGATTCAGACGAGCCTGATGAGTCCATTTTTATCCGCGGCACGAACACACAAAGGTGACCTGCTGCCAGGCTGGAGAGGCTCAAACTGCACACGTGCGAGTGTTTATACCATATGTGACGTCACGTCAAAATGGCGGACCAGTCGAGTGGCAAGTTAGTTTCGGTATCGGTCTCAGCGTATTTTAACGATTATAAATTATGTAAACAATTTTTTAATGATTTAACCGCTGCTATAGGCTAAACTTTTAGTACCCTTTCCGAAAATATGTTTCGATAAAAACGCTCAAATTGACGGCGGAGCTGCCCTTTAATGTTGCTGTAAAGGTAGAAGAAGCGGAGTCAGTGAATTAACGTGATCAACTACAATGCCTAGAAGGTGCTGTGTGAGGGACTCTCCCGGTATTTCAGCAACTGAAGAAGAGATCACACTGCATGGATTTCTGAGAGACATACATCGGCCGCATGAGCACCCAGTAAACAAGTTCTACTCATGCTCTAGACAAAATACGTACTTTGTGCTCGACGTTTACTTGTACTTGGTACACTCACCAGTTCGTATTCTTTAGACGGCAGGCATCTACAGCCTGGAGAGTATCCGATGATTCAACGACCTCGGTGTCTCAACCTTCAGCAATGCGATCGGGCGTGTCGTATGCTAGCAATCCTAATTTCTGCGAGCGTTCTAATTTTTTTTTTTTTTTTCAAAACTTGATAGCTTGTTTTGCGCCCAGTATAGCCCTGTATTATCGGACTGACGGCATGCACTCGTACACTGGCTTGTACTCGCAACGCTTTCATCATTGACCTCCATCACGTCGATCCACTGACTCTTCGTCCTCAAATTTTACAGCACGCAAACTAACCAACGGTGCAGGGATAAAGAGCTAGTGGAACTGAAACTTCGTTTTCTACGATCGCTCGTACGAAGAGCAGAATAATAAAAAGAAAAAAAGTCTTAGGCACGGTCGCGGAGAGCACGAGGAGTGAAACTCACGCGACTTCCGGTTAACCCACTTTTAGTGACGTAGCTCGATGCCTCCTTTCTGACCGCCCCGACACCTTGCGGTACACTGTTACGTCACAGTGCACGGCGGGAACTTTGAATTGGGCCTCGTATTTTTATTTTTTATAAAAAAACTACGCAACTCTATAGTGAAACAATTTTTTTGTAATGTCCTGATATGCCATTGCAACGTTTAGCGTGAAAAAAAAAAAATTTTTTTTTGGCGTGTCAGAGGCCCTTTAAGCGTGTGTTGAGCTTGTGTGGTTAGCACAAGAGAAAGCTAAACATTAATTGATTGATTGATTGATTGATTGATTGATTGATTGATTGATTGACAGCGATTGCCTTCATTGCAGCGACAATCGCACCGAATACCCATCAAGTTGAGGAACTCTTTTTTTTTTTTTTTCAATCTGGAGAGTTTTGAGTGCCGAAGAATTCTTGCGTATTTATATGTCGCCAACCGAAGGACACGCCGGCCGCTCATAAGAGTCTCTGCTCCGGCCTAAACTTCTTGTTTCGTTCTATGTGTTTGTGTGTGCTTACAAACGGAACACGCACGCTGGGCGCCATCAGTGTGGGACCAGCGGTCCGTTTAATTTGTCTCATTAAGCATTGCAGAATTGTCCGCTGCTTCTGTGCCCCCTTTATTCGTTCCCCCTCTGTCCGCGAACGGAAACTTCAGGTCGCCTAGTACATTATGTTTGCGGGCAGCCCTCTGAGTAAACGAAGGTCGTCTAAACTAAACGCAGGCACGCGAACTTTAGATCGGTCACGAGCGAACCTAATACGACAGCCGGAAGCAACTCTACAAACATTCGTGCCGGTTAAAACAAAAACAAACAAAAAAGAAACTGAGACTTTTTTTTTTTTCCTTTTTTATGAGTTTGACAGAACGTTTCTGAG
The DNA here is from genome assembly GCA_013358835.2 of Ixodes persulcatus. Classification (NCBI taxonomy): domain Eukaryota; kingdom Metazoa; phylum Arthropoda; class Arachnida; order Ixodida; family Ixodidae; genus Ixodes; species Ixodes persulcatus. Next base: position 397,843 of record JABSTQ010010575.1, read on the forward strand.
CGATAAACACCGTTCAAAACTTGCCATAAATAAAAAAAATCGCTTCCGTGTTTTTTTTTTTGTTTTTTTTTTTTTTTTTGTTTTTTATGGACTTTTACGAGCCTCCAAATTAGGTTCAAATTCAAGGACGCCGTACACGATATATCGATTACAAGAAAGATGTAGTGCCCCTCAAGAACGAATTTCACTTTCAGAGCTTTTATCGACGTTCGTGTGCTGGCTCAGGTTAGTCTAACCGCGTTGTGGTGCTTTCGTTCTGTGAAATCTGCGGAACTCATGCAATTAAGACTAAAGCGCATCTAAGCGATTTAGCGAGCGACGGTGACAGCGACGAGAGTCAGCGGCGGGCGACGGAGATTTCTCACTGTTGCTCGTCGCGACGCTCGGTCGGAAGTGGCTATAAGAACTACGAGAAACTCGTACAAAATGAATGGTTACAACGATTTTCCGAAGCGATGGCATAGCATAGTGGTAAGGTGTCTGCTATGCGCAGCAGGCCCCAGTTCAATCCCCAGTGTGGGAGTACTTTTTTCTTTTTTATTCCAGAACATTGTTTTTGTCGATCATTTGGCAATATTTACGACATTTCTTTTTTACAATTAACACTAAAAAAAAAGAATATTGTCGACGAAACTTTGTAGAATTATATGGTATTGGACTCAAAGGCGTAGACTTCGGGGGGAGCATCGGGCCATGTAACGTTACTCGTTACGTGCCATGTAACGAGCTTCTAGTAGTGGCATGTAAACAAAATAACGCCCACGTTGCCTTTATTGACAAAATACATGGGAAATGGAACCCCAGCGTGCTTTCGTTAGCTTCAATCTCCAGTTCTGGCGAAAAATTAACGCCCAGCACCCCCCCCCCCCCCCCCCCCCCCCGGTAAAATGGAAAGTCTACGCCGCTGATTGGACTCCCTTTCCGGAGGTGCAATCGGGGACAGCGGGGTTTGGGTTGCCGGCTGGACGCCGCGAAGCGGCGTGTACGGGTTAAGTTTTGTAATTAGCAGCCGCACATTGTCGCCGCGAAGCGAAGTGAACGCAGGCGGGTTGGTGGGTTAACGCGCTCACCAGTGATACACGCGCCTTCCGAAAAGGATGACCCAAATGGCATGAGGTTTCCGCGTAGTGCGTATAGCCATTTCTGGTCGGAGTGCACGACGTAGTGCATACAGCTTTACTCTTTCGCCTTGGTCGCTTGCTCCCGTCGCTTTCACGCGGTTTGCCTCGTCGCACGAGTGACCGAGCGACAGCGAAGTGGGTCGCCGTCGCTTGTCTCGTCACTCGCCAAATCGCTTACATGCGGTTTATACTTTGGAGTGGAAAGGAAGAAAACATGTGTTGATTCAGGATACGCGAAAAAGCGTCCACGCCACTTCCTCTTTCCTGGGACTCGAAAGGTACCGAACTATCATAAGAAGAATATGACAGACCGTACGCGTGTGCTTTCTCACACAAAAAGAAAACATGTGCGCAAATTCTTCTTTTTATTTTGTGCATTTGCCGGAAGGTATTATGGTGGATTTCGTGAAAAAGTAAAATGCCTCCTTTTTCCCTCTTCAACGACTTTTGTTAGGTGAGCCACCGGAAACTTCGGTGGCAGCAAAGGGGAGTCCCAGGGAGGGGGACAACCACCCGCCAACCCGCCTCACCTTTGCTGGAAGGTGATCGCCGACGATCCAGTTTCAATCCCTCACACATCTACCCAGATCATCAGATTCTTCACAGCGCATGGAATCGACCACTTTCCCTCTCCAAATCAACAAAAATAAACAGGTTTCGAGGAAAGCGGGGAAGCGCTTCTTTCTTTCCGCGCGCGGGCCGAGCGACATTTGAAGCCCCTTCACGGCTAGCTTCAGTGTCACTGAAACAAGTAATCCCGGTACGAGTCTGAGCAGCTGGCTGGAAACAGCCCATCCCGTGATCGACAAAGCGGATCTTAAATCGCGCAGACAATGTGGGGGCGAAAAAATGAAGAACGCCGGCGAAGATGCGATCGCCGGCGAAGCAGAGATCCTCCCGAACTCACCATCGGCGCTTTCTTTTCCAGACCAGCGTCGAGTTGACTGGCCAACTTCTCAGCAGCCCCCGACGGCACTAGCACCGAAATCCAAGCGCTGGCCGTCTGAGACGCACACGGCGACGCTGACCGCACAGTCAAAAACACCGTCGTCGTCGCAGTCTCTCCGTTCTCCCGAAGGATGATGACGCTTGCGCGGATGTTCCTCCTTCAGAAGGGACAACGGGGAACAGCACACGACGATGGACGCGAGGAAGAACTCACGATCGAGAGTGGCGGCAGATAGGGGCAGTTGAAGCGACGCCGGCACATGCTGGGCAGGGGTGGGGGGAAACGACGGCGGCGGCGGCGGCGAGGCGGCGGGCAGGCGGACGGGCAGAGGCACGCAGGCGCGCGAGCACGGTGGGAGCACTCCGCGGCGGGCCGATCCCGGTCTCGGCGTTCCTCGTCTGCGGACCGAAAGGAGGAAGCGGAAACGCTCCGCGGGCTGCGCCCATTTCGCTCCGAACGGGGGAAGCCGCCGGTCGCGGGACCAGTGACGCGCCCCTCAGCGCCCCGTCGACCATTGCCCGCCGTCGCCTCATGTCCATTCTCGACGCGCTGGGGGTCCACCCGCTTGGGCTGTCTGCTGCTGCCGTTCCCGGAGTCCCCACACGGCGGATGACGGCTTTTTAGGGGGGAAGAAATCGTTTTGCCCGAAACCGGGTTCTTGAAAGAAGCGGTGTTTCGTGCGTAATTAGGAAGGACGAACGGATGGACGGAGAGAAAAAGGATGCGCGGGACATTCTTGTCCGGGAGAACTCACCGCTCCGGAAGAGGCTGGGTTTGGGTTTGATGCCGGCGCGGAGGGTTGGAATTTAGCCTAGGTGATTGATGGGAGTGCGTCGCTATGCGGTCAAAGCTATGGGCGCACGTGCGCTTCCAGCGCACTCTTCACTTTTTCTGAACTAGCTAACCAACAGTATAGCGCTGTAGCTGTGGTAAAGGATCCAATGATTTTCGAACTGGTTTGAAATCTGCGTGGAAACCCACCTCATCGAACGTAGGAACATGGAGAAAGAAAAAAGTTTCCGGAAATTGGAATTATTTTGGGAGTTATAAGCGAACTAAAATTCCAAAAAGAAGCAAAACATTTTAGTTTTCTCTGTGACACAGTCGGAAAAATTCATTGATTGGAGGGTTGGAGCGAAACGCGTTAAAGGGGTCATTAAAGGAATTTTCAACTTTTTCCTTCTTAGCTTTCCTCCTCAACTCACAAATAGAGAAGCGTACCAAAGAGTTCAAGAAAAGGGAAAGGGGGAACTCCCCTTTTACACGGACTCTCGTTTGTGTACACGGACACCGCCATTCTACCCCCGAAAGATTAGCCCGTCGATCAAAATTCGGACAAAAGTTGCTCTCCCCACCCGTTCACCCCTAAGCTGACAGTGCTGAGGAAGCCACGTGCTCGTTGGGCCAGCCACACTTCTATCTTTTGCCACGTGATCACGCTACCTCGACATACCCAGTGCCCATGCGCAGAGTATGGGAAAGGGAGGCGGCTGATTGGTCCGGCAAGCTCGTAGCTCCCACCGCACTGTCAGCTTAGGGGTGATGTGGGTTGTCGTGTGACGTGCGTTTCGGCCGGGTGACGTGATTTTGGTACCGCGGATGCAAAAGACAAAGAGCTTTCGAAGGGAAGGAGATACAAAATAGTTCGCTATGTTTTCACATTTTCGTATCGAAAATCAGGCTTTTTGGCAACAGCTGCGTCGGCTCGAACGAACCGAGGTAAAAACCGGTTTTGTTGGAGCCGACGCAGCTGTTGCCATAGCAACCCCTACGTCGCAAGCCGTTGCAGTTGCCCTCGGTCGGACTCGACGCAAGTGTGTAACCTTTTTACGGCTTGGTATGGCAACGGGGGTTTAAGCCGCTTATAACCGCCCCGGTGCTATAGCAATCTACAAAAAAAGATTAACATCGCAAGCCGTTGTATGGCTGCCGCGCTAAGGACGTGTTCGCATCATTCGTCGCCTCGTCGCTAAAGCATCGTCGTAAGTTCAGGCCACTAACGCGATTGGCGTTCACCAATGAACCTGGGCTGTTTATACTTTGGCTTCGGCGAACCCAACTCGCGCCGGCGTAGAACGATGTTCGTCGTCTACTTCGACGCGTCCCGCCATAGAATCCAGGCGGTGAGATTAAAGAAGTGATTCGGGGCAGGAAGTTGCACCGGGATAGGTTCAAAAAAAAAAGAAAGAAAAGTAAATGCTTCGAATACCAAGTGCAGATAAGCATTTATTTTTTATGAAATGTCACAAAAATCCGAAGAAAAAAAGCAAAAGCGACAACAACAAGAAGAGGTTACAATTGTCGCGTCCGTCAAAGCATCCGCCGGCCGACTTCGACAGATTTGATGCACTCGCGTTTCGCAGCAGCCTTCCATATTGATTTACGTAAAACATCGAAGGGAGCGGAGGATCTCTATATACACCGTTTACGCGTTCGAAATTCTAGGCACTCCGAATAAACATTCCGGGCTTCAACTTTGTTTTTATTGCACACCGCTTCAACATTTGGCATTTGTTGTTTCGAGCGGGAACAGCTACCCGCGAGATACGACTAGCACGGGATCGTGTCTAGGTCATATAGACGAGGTCATCCTAAATTGTAATTAGCTCTAGCTTTGGTTTGTCATCAAGCTTCAAGCTTTGGCTGGCACCCCGTGATGATCGCGTCCAACTCGTTAGACCAACGAAGCTTCTCGGGTAGCGCGACGCACTGTAGACAGACACACATATACGGAAGGGCCACATCTGAACGGGGAGAACAGCACACGAAACACGGCAGATTCAAATCGCTGAAATAGAAGACTATACCCGACACGCCTATTCCCGACGGGGCGATGGGTGACCGCGCGAGGTCTAGCTGGGCCGCGTTGAATCAGCTCAATGCGCTATATAGCAACGCTAGTGCGCATGCGGGCCGGGTGGTTCCGCCGCTGGGAGGCCGGCGTGTCCTGTTATTTTCCTTCCTTAATAATGCGAAAGCATTACGAGGGAAGAAAGTTGGGCAAGTTGGTGATTCATAATGATTAAAAAGCATTAACTGTCCCATGGAGCGAACCGGCGTTATCAGCTTTTGAAGCCGCGCCAAACGGCACCTAAATTCCCCTGTCCGATGGAGCGACGCCTGTTGTCGGTAGCATCCCCACCGTTGGCTGGCAAGCGACGTAGTTCCAAGGAACGCCACCCCACAGAGAAGCACTCTCCATGGTGCCCCGGCCGCCGGTAAAAGGGAGCGGCCGGCCGCAGGGCCAGTGGACTCCGAGCACGCCCGGGCACACTCCGGAGAGGCCGCACGGCCGAGCTCAGCACGGCGCGCAGCTTGTAGGAATTCTCTACGTGTACGAAGCGCTTTCGCATTCCGACACGTTACCAGTCTTAAGTGCCTTTGTAGTTTTTTCTGCACATTTTAAGGATATATTTTTTTTATATTTTTCATCTTTATCGCTCAATAAAAACACTTTCTTGAAATAACGATGGTTTACGGAGCGATACACCTTATTTAGCATGCGTAAATAAAATTCCCACGGCTATTGCCGACTGCCAATCACAAAATTTTTACCGGTGATGTCACTGGTCGCGTGCTTTCAGCACACCGTGTCGCCTGCGGACATTGAGCTGTTTTTACCTGATCGAATTAATATATGATGCGCTAATATTTCTTGGCTAATTTCATTGTTCCCCGAGTAGCTCGAACCACTAATGAGGTAACATCATAAATAGGTCAGAAGCTCAAATGTCATTAGAGGGTCCCTTTATGGGTGACTTAACTGCAGTTATGGCTTCCCGTGTAACTATAGCTATACAACAGCATAGTGTTGTAAATGAGGTTAAAGGCCGGCGTACACTTCACGTTTTCCACTTTTGCCACCTCCTCCTTTTTAATATCCTCTGCACTTTTTACCTTGCACCAACCAGACTCCCCTCGAAGCTCAGGAGGGGGGAGCGCTAAGAGGATTACGTTCCCTAAAGAAAACCGAGGTTGTACGTCGGCCTTTAAGCGTAACTGCAGTGAAGTCTTCCGAAGCCTTGTTACGCGAATATTGCGCATGCTACGTAAAATAAGAGTCTTTACTTGACGTTTCCGATCCCTCACGATGGCGGCTTTGTCCCAAAACATCATCACCTTTTTCCGAATGAGTTTTACAGTATATCTGATGGTGAAAAATTGACAAGACGGAGGGCACTAATCGGCAAACCTTCACCTCACGTACGCTCGCGCACATAGAACTGCAATATCGTGGCTAGTTTCGAAGCATCGATTAATTAGATGTAATCATGAGATGATGACTGCAAGGCCACTGTACATACATTCTCGGCATAAACTGGATCAGATGCGGGCGAAGAAGGCAGCGATCCAGCGTATTTACCACGTTTGACTGACTGAACTGATCCGCGATCTCTTACTGTGATAGTGGTATAGCCGCGGTGGAAGAGAGAGGCGTCTGAACGAGGCTAGCCAAGGCGGCAAAAGTTTGCTCGGGCTTCGCGCATCTCCCAGCGGGGGTACTATACCTGTTCAGGAGCCTTCGCGCAGGCGCGTTTGCACGCCGCGCGGCTTTGTAAATGTGTGCGCGAGTATAAGGACGGCTTCTCGATCGACTCTCATCGGCCCCTTACATGCTGCGCCATCTCACGGCGTTTGTGAGAAAGGCGAGCGAAGCTTTGCTGCATTTTCTCCCAGACGAGGCGGTGCCGTTCGAGAACTCTCTCTTCTTCCACCGTGGGCGACACCGCACATTTCGGGGCAGAGGCACTCTTGGCCTTGCCTGACATAAAATATTAGCGTAGTGGACCACTCCGGGCAATGGTGGCGCGGCGTTCACGACCAACCAGCGTGCAGCGTAGCTTCACAAGAGTTAAGCGCTTCTTATCTTTTTTTCTTTTTTGGCTCAAAACCACTTGGATTTTGTTTTCTCTGATTTTTTTTTATGAGTTGAATAAATAACTTAGGATATACTGCTCAAGTGCTTTGGGTGAAGTACATACCGGAGTTGTCAAAGTTGTCGATGGTTTCACGAATGTATAAAGAAAGGGGGAATGGGATGTGTGAAAATACACGGAAGTGCGAGCGCGCCGCGTCACAAAGCAGCACGCCAGAAGGGACAAGAACCCATATATCTGCTGATTCAGGACCTTCATTGCAGATTACATAATCATATAGGTTCTCCACATGTTCGGCTTAAGTGTACACTCTTAGAAATAGGGGGTGCATAGGGGTACCATCCCCCCCCCCCCCCCTCCCTTGTCCCATATGTAACTCCCCCAATCTACTACCAACTTTTACGAGCGGCTTGATAGCTGTCGGATATAACGTATTAAAATGCTAATATGCGTTTCAAAGACTAGAGACCTTTTCGGCCTCCGTCGCATGGGCGCTGCCATCTTGGAATCACGTGACGCGTCCGCCATGAGGTGGCTTCAACTCGTCGCACCACCCTCCCCTCCGCGCCTTGGCGAAGGCGCGGCATTCGCGTTTTTCGTCGCGTTTCACCGCGTTTCTCGCCTTATTGTAAATTGCCGCCCAATGTTTACATTTACAACTCAATTGCATGCCATCATTATGTGCACGACTACATATGCAGTTAATTTTGTAACCGATTTTGACGTTTTTCACCGTCGGCGTACCGGATACGCGTGAGGAGGGAGGAGATACAGAAATCAGCGTCAGACCTGGCGCATATCGAGCCCGATTATTTATGACAACTTAAATTTACACAGTGATAATGGGGGCATATTCGAAAAAAGTATAGTGCAATATATATGTATAATCGCGCATTTAAAATCTTAAGGAATGTGACCAAAATACTACGCAGCATATGAAGCTATGTGTGTTTCCTTAAAGCCTCCGGCCTTGCCTTCATAACCAATTTAAAATAGTTGTTTTTGATTATATAGGACATATAATATATACACGTGACGAACGTTTAACTCACATTTTATCTGATGCTTGGGATAATGGTAACGTCCACATCGGGCGATTTGTTTGTGCACGACGTTACACCTAAATCTGTTAGACGGTCTTAAATCGGTTTTGCAATAGAGACGTTTGCTTGATTTGTTTATTTATGAATTTAAAGAAACTGTACACTATGCTCGGTCACATATCTGCAGTCATTAAAGGGTATTAACATTTTTGTACAAAATGTAAGTAATGAATTTTATTTATTTTAAACACAAAGACCCCTGTGAAATAATCTGTCACAGGCAGCTTGAGAGTGCCTAGGGCTCGCATTATGTGATGCCGAAAAGAAGCCATCTACATGGAAATCACCCAAGTTCAGGGTTGTTGACTTTAAATCGCATCAGTTTGCATGGAGATCTGTCATGAAGGTTCATGAAGTCGTGCCTAGCATTCGACTTCAACCAAACGTACGAGAGATCACTTCTTTCGTACCCTCAGTTCTATTTGGCAAAGTTTGTACAAAGACAAAATTTCAGATTTGAATTGACGGGCCTCACTTATCTTATGTGCCAAGCACGTCGTAATCAAATGTCAGTAAAACAAATAGTTCATTTTCTAACGGCAACGTTGTTAAATGCTGTTAATAAGTACTTTAGCAAGGTGAATAGCTAAATGAATTTCCCACCCGACCTAGGACGCGGACCATCGAATATATCTCGAGTACTTAATTGTTTTAAAGAAAACAGCCCGAGACAATATAACTTATTTCTTAGAATATCTGCGTATTATAGGAGACATTTCGAGTTTCTAAAGTCCACAGAAAGTTGGTGTCCGCGAAAATCAGTCAGTGAACTTGCGACTTCGTGTGTTTTTCGCGATTTAGGAGGTTTTTAATCAGGTTGTGGACCTGCATTTTTACTATATATCTACTCATATAGTCTCTTCATTAGTTTATTTTTTCTGGAAACTAGGGTCAGTGGGTCAGGCCGCAGACGATGGAACCCTACTTGTGCATCGTAGTCGTTACGCCGCCGAACCTGACCGAAATTAGCGACGAATATGACCAGATGCATCGTAAAGCGTTCGTAAAAAATTCCGCGAATTTGACTCGAAACTACTTCGTGGTTTTTGAATTGGCTCAGTACCACAGTTTTATTAGTTGTGCGCTATAACGGGCACATTTGTATGACGAAATTAGGCGAGAATGACATAACACACCAACACAGCCGAGAGCGCGCTGAAACCGAAACCAACCAAATTGAAGCCACCCAATGGCGCCGAGTGCGTCAGCGCCCTCTGTCCGCCGGTCGGGTAACTACCGAGATGAAAAGGTCTAAAAAAAACAAAAAACACTGAGGTTTCGCAGCAGGTCCAAAAAAACCTTGATTGTCCTACTGTAGCCTTTAATACGTACATTAGCTATGTTAATAAGTTGTAACGGTCGACTACCAAGCCGCTCTTGAAAGTTGGTATCGTCGGTTCGACGCCTGTTGACTGAACGTCCAATTGTTGCTTTGAGGAGTTACATATGGGACAAGGGGTGTACCCCTATACACCCCCTATTTCTTAAAGTGTAATTCTATCGATCTGTATATAAGCTTGCGGTTTGATTAAACACTCGTCCTACGAAAAAATAAGAGCATAAGGTGCTGGTGCAAAGCCGATATGACCAAAGCAGGATATTAGAGCGATCATTTATAATACGCACGTGCGGCAGGTGTACAGCGACTGTTGGAGTCTGAATCAACACGACTTGGTCACGAGACAGCCAGACTGGCCCGTCTGTCGACGGTTTCTCAAAGTGACCAACCAGGGCGGAGTTGGCGGAATGGCAGACAGACAGGATCCTCTCTCCGATCAGTTTTTGGTTGTAAATTTAAAGGCTTAGTATTTACAAGGTGTGGGGATGTTCGATATCGAGATTTATATTACATTTCAGAGACTAAATGTCACTCTTTGTTTGTTTATCAACTTAGCCTGTTCCAGGAGTTGCAGAACTGCGGCTCGTCGGTCCAATTGATATTGTTCTAATCTGGGGACACTAAAAACTAAAACCTTGGGCGAACCAATTGCTATTGTTTATGAAAACGTTGTAGTCAGAAGCACGCTAAGATCAAAAGGAATACAATTAAGGCTGAACTCCATAGAGCGAATATGCGACGAATAGCTGACGAACTTCGGCCGGCGGCACGCTCGCTTTGCGCGGTGCATTAACAACTGTACTGATGCCACGCGCAGAGTAAAATCCGCCAGGCGAACTTCGTCCTGTTTTCGCAGCATATTCGCCCCATTAAGTCCAGCCTTTAGTGAGGTTAAATTGAGGTCGGCGTGTAGTCAGTGAGCACGCGGAAATAAAGCAAAAATATCATAGAGTCCTCGCGTTAAAACATTTTCAGTATCTTCTAAGTCGCTAAGATCCTCGCTTATTTTCCTCATTCTAGGGAACCTGGCTTACGAGTATGTACTACTACTGGCCATGCTTGTTCTTTCTCTCTTTTTTTTTTTTTCGAGCAACTTTTGCTGTAGTATATGTTGAGATGCTGTGAACGCCCTTGTACGCAATACTAAAAAATTACGAAGTTAATCGAGTGCAATAAGTCATTTAATTTTTTCGATTGATGCAAGCGCTTCATTGTCGCAGTTAGAGATAGTCGCCGATTAGGTTAATCAAGCCAAAACACGGTGTGTTTGTTAGCGCCTAAAATAGTCGAGAAAGATTGACAGGCCCTGCCGCTTGAACCTACATTGCGAGGCAGAAGATGCGTTTAACCATTGGCTAAGAAAAAGAAGGAAAAAACACAAAAACAGAAGGCTCTTAAAATTAAGAAATTACCCGTTCGGAGTAATGCTATCGCCGGCGGCGGACGTCAGCTTACGAGCGTACAGTGATAATTAGCAAATGAATCACCTAAAAGCTATGGCACATTTGGGTTGCGCTGCTCCTCGTCAAAATATGAATCATCGGTGTTAGAATTCCAACAATTAAATTCTGCTCCGCAATATTCTCTGGTATATCTAAGTTGGGAGGAGATGGATAGAATGAAACAGCAGATCCCAAAACAGCGGCGGAAATCCCACCTGGAAGCGACGTCAACCCCCACAGCGGGATCGGGTAGCAAGTCATCACGAGCAGATCAAGACACGGGATCGTAGAAAAGAAGCACCCTAGTCTGCTGTCTCCTCGCGGTGCAGCTTTCAGCGCTTTTATTTTTTTATTAGTTTCGGTACACTCTTTTAACTTCCCCAGAGAATAGTGCGAGGAAGAATTTATTAGGGGCGAAGCTCCTTAGGGTCTAGCCTTGTCCGTCTGTCCGTCCGTCCGTCCGTCCGGCGTCCGTGCTCACAAAAATTAATGTGACGGAAAGTTATTTTTTTCTGTCAGTAATCCCAAATGGTAGAGTTTGGCGCTCCTCATTATTCTTTCAGAGTAAAATTGACCGCATCTCCACGTGGTGAATGATGTTGCTTGGGGCGAAGCTCTGGTGGTGCTTGTCTGCGTAGACGCCGAGCCGCAGCATGCCGAGCCTTTTCATTCATAACACTAGGAGAATGTGTGGTTTTCTTCTTTTTCTTTTTTTTTTTTAAGAAGACATGGGATGGCATCTCAGAACCCCCTACTCTTTTTTTTTTCTTCTTTCATAATTTTTTCCTATCATATTCATTCATATCAGTAGGAGAATGTGTGGTTTTCTTCTTTTTCTTTTTTTAAGAAGACATGGGATGGCATCTCAGAACCCCCTACTCTTTTTTTTTGTCTTCTTTTCCTTTTTTCGTAATTGTTTTCATTTTTTTTCCAATTTTTTTTTGCCCTACACGAGCACGTGAACATGTGCTCACGTGCTCGTGAGCACGTTATCTCACGAGCAGAAGCACGAGCACCCGACGCCGGCCTACGGCGGACGGACATACGGACATGGCTAGCCCCTAAGGAGCTTCGTCCCTAAAAAAGAAAAAAATGTTTGCGCAGTCGACAGGATTCGAACCTGTGCGGGGAGACCCCAATGGATTTCTAGTCCATCGCCTTAACCACTCGGCCACGACTGCGGGACGAGTAGGGGGCTCTGAGATGTGGTAGTAGTAACTCAAGAGCTGGGGATGTCATGGATGAAACGTTGCATGTAGCCGCTCAACGTCTATACAGGAGAGGGCGCTGCGGTCAAATGCGTATATAATCGCGTTAAACTTTGCATGCATGGCTCTGCATTTCACCGACCATAAAGCAGTAATAATGAAGTCGAAACGCAACCCGGAACTCAGCACTACCTATGAGCAATAAAAAAAAATCAGCACCATCAGCACTACCTATGAACAATAAAATCAGTATCATCAGCACCACCAGAGCTTCGCCCCAATCGACATCATTCACCGCGTGGAGATGCGGTCATTTTTTTGTCTGAATTCTAACGACAGTTATGGCATATATTGACGACAGGCAAGACATTGCTAATTGGAATGTGCTAGCTAAGGTTCATACTGCTAAATGTTAAGTAGAGTTTAGGCAATTATTTTGCTAATTATCACCTTAAACACTCCACCTGACGACCGCCGCGGTCAAGGACGTTGCCCCAAAAGAATAATTTCTTTATTTCAAGTGTCTCTTTTATAATCCTCGGTCACTGAGACACCCTGTAAATTGAACGTTCTTGATGTTGATCGATCGATCGATGTTTCGATGTTGGGTGCACCTCGTTGGAAAGCTTCCAGAAGTCTAGCGCTTGAGCTCGTACCTGTGCGACCTGCATTGGAAAAGCCATCAGACTAAATCGCGACTGTAAAGCTTTTTTTAATGAAGTGAAGCTTCGAATGTTTAGTCGTGCACGACGCTCTTACGCTGAAAGTGAAAATACGCACGCGTGCTGGTGAATTAACTCCATAGGGAAGAAAACCCGAGACTGAAAATATAAAATAACGGACACGCACACACACCGTGTTGAGACGGCGTGTGTGCTCGTCCGTTATCTTCTTTTTTTTTTTTTTTTTTTCGTTATAGACGACTTTTTTACTTAGAGAAAGAGGCGTTTTTATAAGCTGCCGCCAGAGGTAACTGTAAATCTCCCAAAATTTCGGACACCTTAAAGGAACCCTGAAATTATTTTTCAACTTCTTCCTCTCTAGTTTTTCTCCTGAACTCAAAGGCTAAATGAGAAATCACGTTGTCGTCAGTCATGCCGTAGTATTTCACCTGTACAGGAAGTTCTCCCAGCCGTCTGAGGGTCGGCGGGGTTTGCCCTCCGTGTTCCTTGCGTATGATGCAATCGTCGATAAATGTTGCGCTACGGTGACAACCCTCCCAGCCTTCTTGCTGACGTGGTCGGCCTTCCACGACTGGCCAGTCTGATTAAGTTTGCTTTCATTGACGTATATAACGTGTAAGCTTTGACGGTGTTGGTTTCGAAATGAGATGATTGAAAGCTTCCACCGTGCTTTTTAAGCACACCATGGAACTTGTCACTCGCAAGTGATGACAAGTGTAAAGCCTGGTTCAGACAGTTGCGTTTGACTGCGTTTGACTGCGTTGCGGCTGCGAGAAACCAGGACATCCCTTCTGCTAATATCGCGTGCCAAGACGAGTCCTTGAATTGAATTCCACGCTTCATACGAAGCACAGATGTGCCGGTGACTGGCTTTCGGTTCTCGACGCAACGCAGTCAAACGCACTCAACCGCAAGTGTCTGAACCGGCCTTTACGGCACTCATTGGCCTCGAACGCGAATCTAAATAATCATCCACAGGTTGATTGGTGACGAGCGCTGTTCGCCGTGGGGTTTGGTGTCGCTCGCCCGAAGGCCCCGGTGCACATGCTGACGTCCATTCCCCCAACGCCGAAGTCTCGTTGTCTGAAGTGGAGGCGACAGACGAAGTAAGAGGACGGAAAAAACAAGTTTATTTATATGGGTATAAGTAGGGCGCAATGGCAAATGAAGCACACAAATTCGGCAGGGGACAGCTCCTTCTTATATAATAAAAGGCTAGATTCTGGAGCTGCCGTGCCATTGGTCGGTTAGTCCCGCATTCCGAAGCTGGACTTGACGTCAGCAATTTCTTTTCGGCGTTGATGCTCGGTCGTTGTTCTTCTTAGAATTGAACGCCTCTAGTGGAGGAGACGCAGACGCAACAGACTGCACAACCATTCGAGATCGGATATCATCTGGCGTTCCCGTGGAATGCAGAGGCCTCCGTGGAAGGCAGACGCTGTAGACGCCGTAAGTAAAACACACTGACGGTAGCGTCTGTTCCCATGCTCTTGAACCGGGACCTGAGAGGAACGCTTCTTCGGTTCCAGGTCAGACAGGCCGAGCGTGCGAAAAGGGTTCGGATTGCATGCTAACCGTCTCGACGTTCGTTTGGTCGTCGTCCGCAGGGGAATGCAAGGTCGATATCAACAGCGCATACGTGCGAGTGACGTAGTGCTCGTGTCTAATAAGTGAGCTGGGTTCGGCTGACGTGCTTGGCAGGCGCATAGCCAGGGGGAGGGGGGGGTGGTGTTCAGGTGTCAGAACACCCCCGAAATTTTACTTTATTATATATGTATATCTATATTTTTTATTTTATTGTGTGTGTGTGATTGCATCAGCACCTTGAAACGCCTCCGAAAATATTTTCTGGCTACACCACTGGCACCTTGGGTACCGCGGATGTATCGCAGACTAGAGGCGAAGAGCTTTTGAAGTGTAAGAAATAGTGCGCTATAGTTTTCAAATATTTCGTACCGGAAAGCAGGCTTGCTCACTTCCCTTGTGCACTAGTTTTGTTATTCTGTTTTTTTACCCACTAAACAATATGCGAGTCTTAAAATCCCAATCTAAAATCATTTATTCCAGCTCAGAATTATTTCGTGGTCCCTTTAAGGCCGTTTCAGACATTTGCATTTGAGTGACCAACTGCGTGACAACCACTTGTCTCTGCTTACGACTTGATCAAACTTCTCGATAGGGGGACCTGAATCAGACAACATACTGGCGCCATCTATCGGGCATTCCTGGTTCACCTACGATCTGCGCATACATTCTCTCATTTTGTACGCGTCATTCTTTTGCCATGGGCTTGAAATATTTCTGAAAATGCTATAATCAACCGTTTCTCGTAGGTAGTGCGTAGAATTGATCTCGCAGGTACTGCAAAACCTTCAGCCGGCTATACGCGAATCGCAAGCGTTCACAGGATTATCTGATGGAAGGCTCCAGAATGTATTTTCACATCGCATGCAGTTCTAAACGGGTTTTACGCAGTCAGTCATGGCTCAAACGCAAATGTGTGAGCCACCCTATAAAGAAGAGTTTTAAAGCCATCCTTTCGACAAAAAACTGCGCTCGGCAATAGCAGGAGGCCCGCTTGTCTGGGAGGACAGCCGAGGGCTAAAAAGGTAGCAGCTTCCGATAATTCGTAAACGAATTGGCGATCAGGCCCGCGGTGGGGTACAGCATATCTGTCGCGACGAACTCCGAACGCCGCTCCAAATCGGTGGTGCCTTACTTTTGAGACGAGTACCCCGTGTGTTCCCTGCGTCTCTCGAAACACGAAACTTTTAAATTGACCCAACTGCGCAGGTTGGGGTCTAGCCTCTTAATCCTCAAACGCAGATTGTATTGATAATTGCTGATCTCGCTGGGGTTTAGTCACCCTACCTTAAATACTATGTAACTTTCAAATTCAGCATGGTAGGTTACTGAAAGAAAGAAGTCAGCTGAATTGACCGGATTAATCTGCTTTTGAGAGTTATCCGCCGCCAGAGGCAGTCAACTTGAATGTTGCAATGTGGCGAACATCTCAAAACTACTATAGGGTGTCTAAAAATATAGTTACTGAATTTTTTCACCGGAAAAATAAACTACGTATCGACGAACACTTTTTCCATCCATATGAAGCGCCAGAGGTCCGAACCAGATATCAAGGTTTCAGCACTAACCGTTATTTTATACAGAAGTTGTAAGTGATTTTCTTAAATTTTCAGTGTGAAAATGGTGGCCGACGGAGATGTCGAGTGCATGGATCTCTATGGCGCCACAGTTATCGAAAACGGGCGAAAATGGGCTTCATTTCCCATAGAAAGTCTAAGAAAATCACTTGTAACCTTTGAATAAGATAACGGTTAGTGCTGAAACCTTGGCGTCCGGTTCGTACCGCCAGCGCTACACTTTGGCGGAGAATGAGCGTTCGGTGATGCGTAGTTTATTTTTGCGACAAAAAAAAATATTATTAATTTATTATTTTTTTTTGAGGGGGGGGGGGGGAGACACGCTCTAAATCTCACTATAAGGGGTTGGAAAGTAATTATCTCTATCAATCGTCTGTTCAATAGACACATCTCTTGCAAACGGACAACGTATGTAGCGAAGCATGGTAACAATTAAGATAACTTGCTCAGCAATAAAGGTTTGCGTACTTCGAGAGTTCTTTCAAGACCTGAATGGTATTTAGAACCATAATCAAAAGTTAACAAAGGGTAACGCTAAAATTGTTTATCAGCCCATAACTTGCGTGAGTAGTGTGCTCAAATTAAGATACTTTATTGAAGACGAAAGGCGCCTTCACGCAGGTAATATTATGGTACGTCTCCGAGACTCGCTGCATGATTCCTCCAAACGCAATGGGATGGCTATGCCTTGGTCACGATGCAACAGATAGCAGACAAAAGCATGCAGCTGAAATGGAGAATTTGCAAACATGTCGAATGATTCAGCAACGCCGACGCCCCCGCTCCTCTTTACGGTCGTCTGCAATCCAATCCCATGCAAGTTCGCTCATATACGGGCAAGACATAATGGTTTCCTGCAATCCGGGTGGTCTGTATACTCTTCGGTTACGAGGCTCGTAAAACTTGGGGACCGGGGCCGCAGCGGCCGACTCCTCGCGTCGTCCGTATCTACTCCCTCACCCCAACCCCCCCACCCCCTTCCCCACTCCCTTGCCACCCCAAACCTCCAAACTAAAACGAAACAATAAAAACAAATAGCTAAAAAGGACCAATAAAAAGGAACCACCAGGACCCCTGTGTGCATTGCGCAGTTCACTCTTGCACATGTGCGACGCCGATTCTCATTTTCGTAGTCCCTCTATCTAGGCAGTCTTATGGAAGAAAACGACTCGGGCTGGAGTCTGGAAGTCGTTCGGGAGCGCTGGGGAGTGCGATAAAGCGACAGTGCGCACGCACGGTAACAGCTCACGCCCCGCCGCATCATAATTCCCCAATTTCGACATCTCGGTCCCATGCAGCGAGTGCGTCCAGAACCTTTTGTAGAAATATTTTTAGAGGAATTCCGCGTGCCAAATTGCCCTCGTTAAACGCTCTCCGCGTTGCAGCTCACCCCCTCTTCCTGGGAGACAACTGACCGGCGCGATTTCAGAGTGTGCATGCGCCAAAATGTTGACGCACGACTGACTGAGTACCACGAGGACGACTTGTATACCGTTTGGCATATTGGAGAGAAAGGTAGAAAGAACGGTGACGTTGAAGAAAGGGAAAAACGTCGGTGAGGGACTTCCTCACGGTGTAAATGCATGGGGCAAATCCAGAGGGGGGTGCATGTGATAAAAAAGGGAGTGGCGTCCGTACCCTCACATGGGGGGTTGAAGACCGGAGTTTAAGTACAGCGGGGCTCCCGGAACCACGTGCCGCTTTTCCATGAATCCATAATCAAGATTGAGAACAAACATGAACCTACGAACAGCTGCCTGGAGGAATGGCGGGAGTGCACGCCCTTGTTTGAACGCCAGTTGCTGCTTCCCTTTGTGCGCGCATGGGTCAATTATTTCAGCTTGGACGTACGCACGTAAAAGAAACGCTGACTCGCTATGGCCAACGCACAGGTGCACATAGGAGCACATGTCAACCACGTACTCGGCACATCACGCTGCAACGCGGAGAAATGTGAACAAAGAGTGAAGCATGAATGACATCCAAGACACAATAATCTATGCGATACTCGCACAAGAAATGACAGACCGTAATGCCTCCTAAAAAGCAGCATTGAAAACATTTATAGTTATGTAACTTTTGGAAAGCTAAACCCGATGAGTGAGAACTTTTTTCTTGCTGCCGCAGTTTGAATATTAGTCTCAGAATTTCCACAAGGACGTCGAGCTTCATTTTGTTTCTAAATTTAGCTTTTGTTAACGAAACTAGAGAGAACTTTATATGGGAAGTGATAAGATCTTCAGAGCACCCTCTGCGAGATGAGGAAAAGGGCATAAGCCAAAAAGGTTCTTGTTAGCGGCCGCTCTGTGCCAAAAGTTTAGGCTGGTCGTATGATCCAAGGTGCTTGAAACAGATTGCCCAGGAATTTCGTTAAAATTACAATTACTTTGCTTCAAAAGTAGTTTAACTACAATTACAATTACTACTACGTGAAAAGTAATTAATTACAATTACACATTACTTTTAAAAAGTAATGCAATTACTTTAGAGTTACTTAGTTCTAAGAGCGACCCGACTTGGGCCATAAAACTTTAAACAAGTTGTATAGAATGCAACACATTTGTTCATTCATTGCCCAATGATTGAGGAGGCTTAAGCATCGCTGCATAAATGTCACATATCGTGCACGGTACTTTCCTTTTATGAATTTTGCTAAATTCATGATAGAACTTGACAATTCGGAGCAATGAAGTACTACGTTCTTATATTTTTAATAAATAATAATAAATTCGTTCATATGCTGGAAGACGCCAGATCGCTAAAGAAAAAATTGGGTTGACTGACTTTTGTTAGCCAGGCAAATGAAAATGCGACAATTAGTCGTAAAGGGATATTTTACAAGTGTTAATATAAGACTAAATTCCCCACGCGCTAATACGACCACATTCACAGACAAACATCATGTTATTGTAAATTATTTACATTGAGTTGAAATTATAATGGATCAGAAATATATACCGAATCGGGGCTCTTTTATCAATGGTGACAATATTCACAGGTGCTAGGTCACTCTCCAAGGTGCTTATGCAAACGATATCCGAAATAACACCAACAGGAAATAAATTTGATAACAATACAAAGATACAAATATGCGACAGTACGGAAAGAAGGACGTAAAAAAACTGCCATAAAAAAAGAAAAATAACCTCATAGACACTTAAAAGTCCCAACCTCGACTAAAAGCTAAAGCTCATTTTCTTTTTTTCTTTTTTACTTCAATATTTTGGCATGTTAACGCTATTGTTTTCTGCTCGCACCGCAGACGGTGCTACAAAGCGCCGTTGAGGTAGGCTCCAGAGAGGATTGTCTCTCAGCCCGCAGTGTAAGCAACAAAACAACAATCAACGCACGCTATTTTTGTTGTGCGTGCGTGTGCGTGCGTGTCTATGTGTGCGAGTGTGTCACCGATCGGTGGGCCGCTGGTGCGAGTGCTGAGGCATTCAGGGAGGTTCCGTCGGCGCCTCAAAGTCTCGCAAAAGTAATGGACCTTTTCCGAGAAGCTTTCTGCGCACGCGCGAGCACTCGATGCCAAGCGGCGGAAGTCGGCACTAGAAATCGAGGAAATTCGGAAGGAGGCTGTGGATCAGCGAGTAGAACACGTAATTGCAACATATATATAATTGTGTTACACAAAAAAAGAAAGTGGACGGAAAGAAAAACATGACGTTTGGGTGGACGCCACAGATCCCCCTCTTTAGAATCGCGTTGGGCACGCGCCGATGCTCGGAGAGCGAAGAAACTGGTAGCGTAGCTCCCATTATCGATTGGTAGCGCAGGTAGGTCACTTCCTCAATTTTTAGTTCGTGCAGCCACCGCCTGGTGCCGTCGGTATGTGAAAAAGGTCCACTGTAGTTGTGCCTGAAATTTTGCAATTATCGGCGCAAAGGATAATTATATTACAATTACAATTCCTTTTAGCCGAAAGTAATTAATTAAAATTACAAATTACAAAAAGTAATTATATTTTAGTAATAGAATTACTACTCAATTATGTAAGAGGGACATCCAAAAAAAGTGAAGTGGAAGTCTCAATATGTCTGCGCGTATCGTTTCGCTTTTTTATGGTTCGACTTAGGGATGAGCGAAGTATAGTATCGTCGTGATGACGCGATGCCGTGAATCTGTCGTGTCTGGAGTTCGTAAGCGTTGCCTTCCAGCGATGTCTACACGCAAGCTTTTCTCCTTCGCCCTTCCAGCCCTCCTTTGTGCATCTGTCCAGCTCTTCGTACGAGGCTTTGCGCTGAGGTGGCCGTCGATTATTTCCTCTGATGCTCTTTCACAACATTTCACCATGCAAAATAATTTTTCTCTTCTTTCTTAAAGCTTGCAAACGAATTTTCTAATTTAAGACAAAAGTAATTTCAAAGGTAATGAGTAATTTTCACGAAATTACTGCCTGAAAGTAATTCATTACATGACTAAATTACTAGCCTAGAGAAGTAATTCATTACATTAATCATTACTCCAAAAAGTAATTTAATTACTGTAATTCCATTACAGTAATGTCATTACTGCCACCTCTGGTTTCTGAATTGATGGCATCGAGCCTTCGAAGTGCGGACGAAACATTTGGTAGTCGTATTTGCATCTGAACTGCCATTTGTTTGAAGAAATGGGAGCAGCGTCCACGGACATGTCTTTGATCTTCGGCGGGAAGTTTAGATAGCTTTTCGCCGAAGGCGTCCCCCAGGTCGGCTGTTCCTGTTTGTAAATACAAACATTTATTTGGCTACAAACGTGCCAGAATTAAAGTTAAAAAGTAGCTAAAAACTAGACAGGGAGCCAAGCTCAATTATTTTTTGTCGCCATGGAGACCTGAAAGTAGCCAATTTGTCACAGATTAGCCACCATCGGCAACGCTGGTGACTCCATAAATAAGAATCTACGGACATTGCTGGTGGACCCCAAAATGTTCCGTATGAGCTAAGACCAAACTCTGATGGCCAACCCAAATGACGGATATTTTCTCTAAACACCATGTCCTGTGGCTTTCATTTTTTTAGTGTTTGGCTTGTGCATCGTCTTCTATTCGTGCATCTCGTGATTTCGGTTTACCACGTGCTTTTGTTTCCTTTCGCTCTCAAGCAATGGCGGTCTCTCCTATCAATCCCACAACAAGGATATCTCGTACGCGTGTCTACTTTCTCACAAAGCAAGCGAAAAATGTCCCCTCCGATAATTGCGACATAGTGTCGCAGAGCATACAAAGTTTTTGTGAAAAAATGGGATCGCCGTGCCATTTGTTGTGATCCCACCCTAGCTCGCTCTAAGTGGTTCTCTACGCTGGCTCGAGCAGTGGGAGTTATGCATTATCAAATACGGAAAATGAATGGCTACTAATGCGTTCGCATAAAAGAGTTCAATATTGATACATTTCGGAGCAAAGACGTTCGACAGCCTCTATAAAACAATAATATTTTTTTTTCTTTTAAAACTTTTTCTTTTTTTCTTTTCCCCCTCTCCCTAACCCTACGAAAACGCGCCGCCTATTCTCCGCTGACTCCACATCCTCCAGCATCCAGATGAGCCTCGGCGGTTGCGCAACGTACGAGCCAAGGCGTTAAACGAGTTAGCGATTCAATACTAAAAACCTTTTGACTCGCTGAATCTCTATAGGCTCGCTTGACTTCTTGACGCGTTGAACATCTTGATCCACACTAGATCTCTTGGCTCACATTCTAACGAGTCAAGAGATCCTCAAAAAAGAAGCTTATATCCACTTCCCCTGAAACTTCCATCCGGGGAGCGACATCCTGTTGCATACGCCTCCAGGTCGCTGACGGAGCCCTTGCTCTAACATGGGCTGCAAATCGCTTTGGAAGAGAAGGAAGCCTTTGCTCTAACATGGGCTGCAAACAGGGTTGGGCAGAATCGCGATACAAATGTATCGCGATAGTATTTCAGAAATACATTTCGTATCTGTATTTCTGTATCGCGATACATTTTTGTCACATGTATCTGTATTCCTGTAACGAAATACATTTGGAATGTTTCTTTGTATCGCGATACAATCTAGATAAATTGTATTTCGTTACATTGCTTGAGCAATACTTGACCCCCCCCCCCCCCCCCCCCCCGAAATTTTTTTTTTTTTTAAGGGCACGAGGGTCAAGATGCGCGGGGGCAATGTTACTATGCTGACCATGGTTCCTTCCGATTCTCCAAACTATTTTTCTATGCGTCCTCTTTTCTCTCCTGAGAAGTGTTGCGTAGTCGGGGACTCGAACCAGGTGGCGTGCCAGAAGTGGAGTCAGAGCATCTTCTGCCGCAGGTCCTTAGGTAGGGATTTCTTGAGTCATTGTTTGCTAGCATCCAATGCCCTTTGCTAACCGTCTCTCTTGCCTTAGCGTACACAGTACACCCAGCCGGCAAAGCTGAGTCACAGTCCGTTGCAGCACGAACCTGATGGTGGTAGACTTTAAATAGTAGGATGATTCACGTAGTGAAGTTCAACACTTATACGAATGCGGCTGCGCCCGTAATCTTGCACTGATCAATGGTACGTCATCAGTCGACGTGAACGTTACCCGCTGCTCTGGTGATCCGAATCCCAGAAAGGAGGCCACACGTGGCCTCGCTGTGCCGACCCAGACTTCGTACAGCTGCGGCTCGTCTCAAGCGCGCTGTTTCACGGAGAGCTCCCACCTGTATCGGCAATATCAGGTCGCAATCCACGAGGTCTCTGTTTGGATGATGCTAGGCAAAACTTGAAGACTGCAATCGGTGCGTCGGTGGCAGAGGGTCGGCAGGAAGGTCCTTCACAACAGGAATGCCACCGTATCGATTTTCAACCGTAACAGAAGATAAGACGTGTGCTTCAGGATGCTTCCGGTGGTCCACTACTTTCAAAAATTCCAAATGACACTGCCTGCACAACCTTCAACGAGGTAACCTACGAGGAGAGTACGTTTTGTCCTTTCATACAGCAGCGTGGTAAAGTTTCATGTTCAAGGCCGCACCTACAGATAAAGAATACCAGTTCATTCCACCGTGACGTCATGTGATCAATGTTGGCAGGGGCGTGGTGACGTTTTGATGGGATTTAGGGTGACATAGAATTTATTTAGAGGTCGAAGCCTTTTCGCATTCCTTGTCAGAAAGACAGGATGTCAGGGAAGGGACCGCGGTCAGTCCTTGATGGACCGTTCTTTTTATAGCCCATCGAAGACTCCTCCTCGTACGAAACCACTACACTCAAGGCAAAGTGCCAAGCCTACGGGAAAGTAATTTCGGGATCAAAAACTTTCACTTCAAAATTCAAGCTTCATCTCAGTTGGCATCTCAAACAAATTTGAAAAATGTATTGCAGTATCAGTATTTTTGTATTTGTATTTCTGCCCTCACTAAGATGTATTCCTGTATTTGTATTTCCAAATACTTTTTGCCTCTTTTTAAATTGTATTTCCGATACGTATCGCGATACATTTTTACAGATATATTTTAGTATCAGTATTTTAGCTGCTATTTTAATGTATTCCAGTATTTGTATTTCCAAATACATTTTTGAGTATTTCTGCCCAACCCTGGCTGCAAATCGCTTTGACGAGTTTCTGCGTGGTCTGAGGTTTTTGTTCGAGACTGATCATAAACCTCTACTTCCGTTGCTGGGCCGCGATCCACTCGACTCCCTACCCCCAAGAATTCAAAGGTTCCGAATAAGCCTGATGAGGGTGTTCCTTCACCCTCACGCACGTTCCGGGTACAACCATTGCCACGGCAGACACACTGTCACGAGCAAGAAGCTACAGTTTGGCACCGTCACAGAGAATGCCCTCGGAGGAGGACGTCTCGGCACACGTTAATGCCATCATACAGGGACTGCCAGCATCTGTCAGTCTTATAGACCGAATACGTGTGGAGCAGAAGAACGACGAGTGCTCATTCTTGCTTCAAGCCTGCCGACAAGGGTGGCCAGACAAACACAAGCTATTGTTGGATCTCGGACAGTACTGCGCACAGCGTGGCAACGTTACTGCTTGCAACGACTTGCTCCTAAAGGGCATCAGACTTTTAATTCCGAGAAGCCTACGGAAGGAAATGCTTCAAAGGCTCCATGAAGGCCATCAAGGCATTGTTCGCTGCCGAGAAAAAGCCAAAGAATCTGTCTGGTGTGTCTGGTGGCCGGGACTCAGCAAAGATATAGCTAGAGTTGTGTCCGAATGCCGAGAATGCGCCACTGAACGCGTGCAATTCTCGGAACCGATGATCCCATCCGAAACACCAGAACTACCATGGGAGAAACTAAGAGTTGATTTATTTGAACTAGAAGGAGCGGTGCACTTTGTTGTTGTTGATTTTCACTCCAGGTACCCGGAGATGGCGTTGCTGGACAGAGGCACGTCATCTGTGGTGGTCATTATACACCTGAAAAGCATCTTCGCCCGACACGGGATTCCGAAGACCGTGGTTTCGGACAACGGCCCCCAGTTTTCATCGGGGTTCGTATCAAGAATTTGCGAGGACGTACGGGTTCAAGCACGTGACAACCGGCCCTCGCTACCCGCAAGCAAACGGTGTGGTAGAACGTATGGTAAGGACTCTAAACCTGCTCTTGAAGTAAGCAGGAGACCCTTACCTTGCGCTGCTGAACTAGAGGAACACCCCTGGGCCTACAGAATTCAGTCCAGCACAACCTCTTATGAGCCGACGACTTCGCTCAAGAGTGCCTTGCGCTCTGTCTTTACTCAAACCTTGCACGGTAAACTCTTCCTGGAAGAGGAGAGGTGAAGAGTACAGACAGAAACGGAAAGTATTTTGACAAGCGTCACGCGGCCAGACCTTTGCGTAGTCTTTCTGCAGGGAACCAAGTGTGGCTGAGAGACAGAGGTGCTACGGCTACCATTCTTCGCCCCAGGGACACACCAAGGTACTACTGGGTCAGAACAAAGGACGGCACCTTCCGCAGGAACCGTCGTCACCTGTTCCTGCTGCCGGACAGCGATCCTGGTGCAGAGCCAGAGTGTCAACAACCTGCCGAGCCCGCGGACAAGACCACTCATGATGCAAGCAAGTCTGAGGAGACCGCACCGGCAAGCGAGCCTTGCGCGTCCGATCATCCGTCGATCAGCACTCAACAGACTGCCCCAGCGGGTGAAACCGCGTCACGCGGTGTAGCGACGCGATCTGGCCGTGTTGTAAAAATTCCCAAAAGACTAGTTTGTTTACAACAAAGAACGATTTGTTATGTTTTCCTACCTAAAGTAAAAGGGGAAGATGTGATGGCATCCTGATAACGCGCTGACGGGCCGATTCCTCGCCAACTGTTATCACTTGTCACATGACCCGAATCATCTGTATATATTCACGGTGTTAAGAATGGAACCTTCGGCAACCTTTTCCGAGTTTCAACGCTGCGGAAACGAGTCCCGAAACGAATCCCGACGTGTCAGGACTGCCGGCCACCTGTCGAAGCCTGCCCAAAACGTGTCTCAACGCGTCCGTGACGTCAACGGGACGTGTGTGTGTGTGCGTGTGGGTTCGTGCGCTCCGGAAGGGGAGAGAGGCCTGGCCTAACTGCGGAGAACCATGGCTATGACTCATTTCTGGCTACGACGCGGCGGACTTTTCTGCTACGCACTCGGCGGTCGCACCTGCTGCCCTGGCGGAGAGTGAGGGAGAAAACGGACCCTATTAGCGGCGAGAAGTTTTGGTGGCGCCCTCCTGTGGTTCCCCTTTGTGACGTCATTACCTTGCAAACAACAAGTTCGATGGTGTTTGTTATTAGCATGGTGGAAGCTTGAAATCATTGCGCTCTCAAAGGAACACTGCCAACACCGTCAAATTTAAAGTTCTTTCATTCCTCTTATTTCCGTCGATGAAAATCCCCTTTCCGACGTCATAGTCAGCGTTCGGCCAATCGTGGAAGGCCGACCACAGCGACGCTTTCGGTCGCGCACGGGGCTAATATAAGGCGGGGCGTGAGACGGCTCCAGTTGTTCTCTCGGATTTGACGACTGTATTCGCTACCATGTAATTAAACCGTTCGTTACGCTACCAGTTCTCCCACCTCCACTGGACCCCTGGGTTCTTCACTTCAGGGAATGGTCGTCGTCACGAGCCAGGAAGCCTCAGGACGTGCGGCCTAAGCCCCGCCTCGAACAACTGGTTGGCAGCGGTTGGGATCGGACCATGCGACATCGTGCTACATCTGCGGGTGAGCGTTTGGACTTTGCTTTGAGATTCGCCAGGCTTCAGATTATGGGTAATTAATTTTGAACTGCTGGGAATCCTTAGTGTTTGACTCGTGCGCTAGGTTTTGGTATAACCTCGCGACAAGTTTTAGAACAAAGCCAAAGCTAAAAAGCAGCGATCATGGATCTAATGAGGTTACTGAGAACAGATTTACTCTGTTTATGTGAAGAATTGGGTGTGGAGGTGGAGCAAAAGATGAAGAAATCTGAGATCAGTAAAGCGATTTCAGAGAGCGCGGAAGCAGAGGAAATTAAAATTGCGTGGGAACTGCTTCAGAACGCTAAGAGTGAAGCTGCAGCAAGAGAGGAACGAGAGCGAGAACAGGCTGCAGCGAAAGAGTAACGAGAGCAGGAGCAGGCTGCAGCTAGAGAGGAACGAGCACAGACTGCAGCGAAAGAGGAACGAGAACAGGAGCGGGCTGCAGCGACAGAGGAGCGAGCGCTGAAAAGGCTAGAGCTCGAAATTGAAAACAGCGATTAAACTCGCAGAACAGTAGAGTTGGGGCTCCGGTACGAGCAAGTGAGACCGAGTCGTATCAAATGAAGAAGCTCATGCAGCCGTTTAAAGTTGGGGAAGATGTGGGCCTATTCTTAGTTAACTTTGAGAGGACATGTGAGAAGTTGAGCTTCGCCCCAGAAACGTGGCCGCAACGGCTTTTGACTCTGTTGCCCTGTGAGGCTGCAGAGGTTGTCGCGCGCCTTAGTGCTGGAGACGCGGACGACTACGACAAGGTGAAGTCCAGCCTTTTGAAGCGGTACCGCCTTTCTGCCGAGGCGTTCCGTCAAAGGTTTAGAAACGCATCCAAAAAGAGCAGCGAGGGCTACTCGGAATTCGCGTACGGGCTTAAAACCAACCTGATAGAATGGTTGAAGAGCGAGGAAGTGTACGAAAGCCGAGACAAGGTAGTCGAGTGTGTGTGCCTCGAACAGTTCTTTCGTAGCATTCCGCAGTCAGTCAAGCTCTGGGTGCAGGACAGGGTGGGAGTCGACTCTGTCGAAAGGGCCGCTGAGCTAGCCGAAGAGTACGCAACGCGTAGAAAGCTGAGCGGAGAGGAAAGCGAATCAGGCCGAAGCGATCAGCGCAAGACCTTCCGACAGGGAAATGACTCGCGAGAAAACGGGCCCGAGAAGCCCGAAGCAGGACAAAAGGTCCCAGAAAAGAGCACAGAACACTCGAACGGAGACGAGGCGCGGAAAAGCCCAACAGGGCAGTTCGAGGCAAGGAAGCCGTTCCTGTGCTACAACTGTCAGGAGCCGGGACACACAGCGGCCAGATGTAAGAAACCGCGGGTTGTGTTCTCGTACGTGAACGGTAGTGACGGGGACCTGAAGCTTCTTCGTCCCTATCTTCACGAGCTCCATGTAAACGGAAAGCCGTGCAGGGTGCTTCGGGACAGTGCAGCGACGATGGACGTTGTCCATCCGTCGTATGTAACGCCCTCCGATTTTACTGGAAAGGTAGTTTGGATCAAGCAGCTGCTCGAAAAGCACAGTGTCTGTCTGCCTATGGCGACAGTAAGGATAACTGGCCCGTTCGGAGAGCTAGTGACAGAGGCGGCTGTCTCGCAAACAGTCCCGTTGGAGTATCCTTATTCGTTTTCTAACCGGTCAGATTTCCTGCTGAGCAAAAGGGGTCAACAACTGGGAGAAGGGCTAGTTCAGTCGTGTACGAGGTCCAAATCGCGTCAGGTCGCCCCTTTGTTGACGAGTGATCCAGAGCCAGAGGCAGCTGACGGGGAGCAAGCACTCCCAGAGTTGGAGGCAGAAAACCGGGATGAGAGGGACCAGGTTGTAGAACAGCCTGACCTCGCAGCGCTAGAAAGCGTACGCCGTCCCAACGAGCCCGCGGAAAAGGCGGAGGAAGACGGGATCATTAAAGGATCTCACGTAGCTCCGACGTCACGTAATTTTGGTCCTCTGCTACGAGTAGACAGAGTGTCTTTGACAGTCGAGCAGAAGAGCGACCCTAGTGTGTCACGGTTTCGCTGTACAGCTCAGGAGATTGCTAGGACCAATGTGACGGGGAATGAAAGAGGCGGATTGTTTTATCGGCGCTATAAGGACCGCATTTTCACGTCTAGAAATCACGTGAAAATCGATCACTATGACTTCAGCGTAAGAAAAAGGAAAGGCAAAATTAACGGCAATGCCGATGGGTTGAGCAGATTTTTCTGATATCACCAAAACAGTAGGGATGATCTCAGAGGTTTTCGTCATCCACGGGATTGAGGATCAAAGTGGGGGCACTTTGCCCAAAATGACCTCACAAATTGCGAAGGGTTTTGTCTTTTGTATTTTGTTCTTAGTGACCTCGTTGGAAAAATGAGTTTTTTTTGGCGACAGGGGGTCTCGATACCCGGAATTGTACCAAATTTTGGTAATCCGTAATCCAGTCTGGCGGGTCTTTGGCGAATTCCGAGCGTTTGACTGCGGTGTGGCGTGGTGCTGTGGGGGACGTTTCCGCTGATGCCTCCGTTGTGAGAGGTTTGGGAGTTTGTTTGGTGCTTGCAGCGTCTTCTCAAGGCCTACTCCAAGCCCACCTCTTCAGGCCAGCGATTGTACCACCGGCCATTCGAGGTTTCCCTGGCCCCGGAGGGGCTGTTAAGAATGGAACCTTCGGCAACCTTTTCCGAGTTTCAACGCTGCGGAAACGCGTCCCGAAACGAGTCCCGACGTGTCAGGACTGCCGGCCACCTGTCGAAGCCTGCCCAAAACGTGTCTCAACGCGTCCGTGACGTCAACGGGACGTGTGTGTGTGTGCGTGTGGGTTCGTGCGCTCCGGAAGGGGAGAGAGGCCTGGCCTAACTGCGGAGAACCATGGCTATGACTCATTTCTGGCTACGACGCGGCGGACTTTTCTGCTACGCACTCGGCGGTCGCACCTGCTGCCCTGGCGGAGAGTGAGGGAGAAAACGGACCCTATATAAGGCGGGGCGTGAGACGGCTCCAGTTGTTCTCTCGGATTTGACGACTGTATTCGCTACCATGTAATTAAACCGTTCGTTACGCTACCAGTTCTCCCACCTCCACTGGACCCCTGGGTTCTTCACTTCGGGGAATGGTCGTCGTCACGAGCCAGGAAGCCTCAGGACGTGCGGCCTAAGCCCCGCCTCGAACAACGGTTGTTGGAATAAAGGAGGCTGTTTGTGCTCACCCACGACGGGTTGTCTGACCAGTCTGAATGTTTTCGTCTCCAGGAAAGCTGTCTGGTCTTTTTCACGAAATCAACAACAAAAAAGATAAGGGTCACATGTGCAAAAAGAAACACTCAGAGCAGTTCGTAGACTGTGCCTCCTCGGTCGTTCCCATGACTTGCGGTAAGGCGTACGTAGGTCAAACGGGCGAATGCGTCAATAACGGGACAATTTGGCAATTCATTGCGATGTATTCCCTGGTGCACCTGAACTGGAAAACAAGAATTTTGGGGAAGTAAAGAAACACGAACTCGTGAGAATTGTATGAGCCGTTCAACATCAGCTATGCAAGGGTAAGGGCCCCGACAGTTCATTTAACAGATAAAGAATTTGAATTCCTGCTTGAGAAGCCCAATTGTGTGTGTAAATAGTTTATGCTGTTTCAATAAACAGTCGCGTTAAAATTGCACTCGGGCTGCGTTTCTCACTGTATGTCCTTGTCTTATGGCGCTATTGTCAAACGTAACGATGTAACAACTAGCCCCTCTCTCACTATTGAAGTAGCGTAAGTATGTTACCTGTTACTCTTTTAAAAAAGTAACGAGTACGTTACTAAGTTATCGGAAAAAGTAACGTGCTACCGCTAACGTCCTTACTTGTAAGGCGTTACCGCCGACACTGGTCGGGAGGCAAGTGCGCCATGGAAGTGAAAGGCTGCGCAGGCGCGTGACTCACCGCGAACGAGTTCTCCAGACATACTAACAACGCCCTGCGGGGCTCTCCCGTCCCGCGTTCTCCGTTTTCGTCGCGAGCCCGTCTGGCGATAAGACGGACTCGGTCAACGGCACGGCCGCAGAACGTGCACCCTCCTCGACGTCGCTGTCTGCTGCGGCGAGGGTGCTCGGGCAACGCCACCCAGAAGGTAGGGCCCTGCGTATGACGTAATTGTTAGTGGACCCCCGACCCGGCGACAGTGAGTGGATCCGGCACTGCGTGGATCCACAAGTGATGACGTATAGAGAAGAAAGGCTCATGCCTTGAGGTAGTATTAGCTCAGAGCCTCTCCTCCCGCTACGTCCAGGGGTTAGTGCTCTTCCGGCCGCCGGTCGTGCCGCCGTTGTCAGGGCGCTACCCATGGGGTCCCTCGTCATACCTCGGACGTTCAGCGGTCACGAAGCGGGACGCGCGAATCGTGATGAATGATGTCCGAACGTTCGGCATTGGCGCAGTGACGGGATTAAAACAGCCGGAAGGAGTCTCAAGTGTCCCACCTCCAGCGATAGCTACCTACCTCCGATAGCGCTTTGGCGCAGACGTGTACAGATTAGTGAAAATAATGTAGCTTAATACCATACCTTGTCGCTCAATCAAAAGGTAACTAACTACGTTACTAGTTACTGCAATTCAAATGAATCGCGGTACCTCAGCTTGAAAGTACCGCCTTATTTTCTCACTACTCCGAATATGCCGTCTTTACATGAAGCGGTAGCCGCTTCCGATATTTGTCACCGTTAATAATTCCATGCATTCTAACGCGTTCATTCAAGAATAACTGCGGCTATACTGACATAGCACATCTTTTTTTTGTGGTCTATCTAACCTTTTCTCGTCATGCAAATTACAGGCACGAGAACTAGGTTGTGCACTTGTGTTCTACAGGCTCCCCACCAGAAGATCTAGATATTGTTAAGGAGAATAATCCCTGGAAAAGGGGAACGAGGGGACAAAGGACAAACACAAATCTCCAAACACGACTAGTGACTGGTGTGCGACTGAAAAAATCCGCCTGGTCTTGGCATCGAACCAGGGACCTCTCCATTTCCAGTCGAACGCTCTACCAACTGAGCTAACCCGGAATTAGACGTCAGTAAAGCAAACGGGATTTAACAGCTGCCACCAGTTTAACACCAACAAGGGTGAATGGCCTGCATTTTAAGCTTATGACGATAATGAAATTAATGCAAAGGTGCAAGCGAGGTAGACAAGAATAAGGAAAATAATCCCCGGATTATTTATTTATTTATTCAATATACCCTTCAGCGCCCGGAGGCATTACAGAAAGGGGGGGGGGGGGGGGGATTACAGTGAGGAAAAAATAACACAAAATCAAGGTAACGATCAAAAATTTACAAAAATGTAGGAACAGTACAATATACCATTTTTATACATAAATAGCACACTTGACACAATCAGACGACAAGTTACAAGTACTCTTCAATAAGTTTGGAAAAAAATGCAGCGTTTGATGATATCAGGACATGCGACTCGGGCAGGCAGTTCCATTGATGAGTAGTAAGAGGAAAAAAGGAGTGTTTGAAAATATTAGTTCGGCATGAAAATTCGCGAACCTTATTTTGATGATCCACCCTTCGTGATATAAAGTGAGGTGATTGAAGAAATGATTCCTTGTTTATGCCTGTTTTGTTATTAAATATATTATGAAATAGTTTTAAGCGTAGGGCGAATCTCCGGCATTTTAGCGGTTTCCATCCAAGATAGTCTTTTAGGTGATTCGAGCTTACAGTGTAATCATAATTTCCGGTCACAAACCTCGCTGCCCGGTTTTGAACTCTTTCAAGGTTATCACAAAGGTACTGTGTCTGCGGGTCCCACAGTACAGAGGCATATTCGAGAATGGGCCTTACATTAGTTAAATAGAGTGTCTCCTTAACTTTGGGAGGGCAGTTTCTAAAGTTGCGTCCTAGGAAATACAACATACCAGTCGCTTTGGCGGTTATTCTATTAATATGAGACTGCCAAGATAACTGTTCTGTAAAATTTATACCAAGATATTTTACTTCAGGAGTGACGGTCAGTGTAGTGCCCTTTAAGCTGTATGAAGAAAGTAACGGTTTATTTTTTTTTCGTGAAACGCACATGATGGCATTTATTAATGTTTAGATGCATATGCCATCTTTCGCACCAGTCAGAAATGCGGTCTATATCTTGTTGCAGTGAAGCGCTGTCTTTAGAATCTTGAACAGAACGGTATACCACGCAGTCGTCGGCGTAAAGACGAATACTTGACTCTATGCCCTCGGTGGTGTCATTAATAAAAACAAGAAATAAAAGGGGACCTAAAACCGAACCTTGCGGGACCCCAGAAGTGACGTCCACATATGTAGAGTTTTTACCGTTTACGACAACACGTTGTTTTCTGTGAGTAAAGTAGTCTTTTAGCCATAGTAATATGTTGTCTGGAATATTTAATGAGGATAGTTTTAATAACAGTAGTTCGTGTGAAACAGAATCAAATGCTTTCTTGAAGTCAAGAAAAACACAGTCCACCGGGAAACCTCTATCATATGAGGATGCCACATCATGAAAAAATTCCAATAGCTGCGTTTCGCATGAGAAGCCGTTCCTAAACCCATGCTGGGAGGGAGAAAAATAGTTGTTCGCGTTCAAATGATTGACTAAAGTGCTATATACTATGTGCTCCAGCTGTTTCGAGCATGCGGGTAAGAGAGAAATGGGTCGGTAGTTATCTGCTTTCATCTTTAATCCACTTTTATGCACAGGCACGACGCTAGCTGCCTTCCACTCTACCGGCAGCTTAGAGGATGACAAAGACTTTGTAAACAGAATAAAGAGACAACAAGAAACAGCGTCAGCGCACTCTTTCAAGACGCGATTAGGGATTTTATCAGGGCCAGTAGCCTTATTCGTGTTCAAGTTAAGAAGGAGGCTTCGAATTCCGTCAGCATTTATTTCTAAATCCGCCATTGGAGATAGCGATTCAGCCAGGAACAGCTGGGGCACATCGGTGATTGGTTCGGAAAAAACTGATTGGAAGTAGTTATTGAAGCATGCTGCTTTCTCACTGTCATCAGACACTAATGTGCCATTTCTATCAATTGGCGGTATGCCAGCATCTTCTTTTTTGTTACTCCTGATATATTTCCATACAGCTTTGGGATTTGTTTTTAAACGCTGTTCGAGAGAAGTATGGAAACATTGTTTCGCCGCTTTTAACCGCTGTTTGTAGATACTATTTAATTGTTTTAGCTGCCTAAGACCTTATATACCTACCAACGTCTAACTCTGGTTAGCTGTTGGTAGAGCGCTCCACTGGAAATGGAGAGGTCCCTGGTTCGATGCCAGGACCAGGCGAATGTTTCTCAGTCGCGTACCAGTCACCTAGCTGTGTTTGGAGATTTGTGTTTGTCCTTTTTCCTCCTTGCTCCCCTTCTCCAGAGATTATTATTCTTATTCTTATTCAGCTTGCTTGCTCCTTTGCATTAATTGCATTATCATACTAGACATTGTTGCTAGTTACTTCATCGAACAGTAACAAAAAATACGTTTGAAATAGTGGCTCTGATCCGTACTCGAGAACCGAACTAATGGCGATCACAACACCGCCATTTCTCCCGCAGCGGCCACTCCGGCAACAGCACGGCTGTCAGGAAAAGTCGCGCGACAGCATGTGGCGCCATCTCGGAGTACTATTTCGCAGTAGCTATATAAATCAACTTCTATGTTTGACTCCTCGCTAAAGGGCGGCAGCTGTTATCGTATTTTGTTTGGTCTCGGTGGACGCGACCAACTCAATGTTTTAGTAAATTAGAAGTGTAGTAAACGGTGTATCTTGTCAGCGGTATTAAACACCGATCTCAATTCGTACCACACCTCCCCCCTCGTTGCCACCCCCTCCCCCCTCCCCTTTTATGTAGACAGAAAGTAAAGTAACGCAATCACGCAGACATGACTCGTAAACATCTGAAGGTAAAAAACTAAATCCTGCATGGGAAGACAGTTTAAACGAAGTAGACAATGAACTAGAAATTTTTGTGCGTTTTGTAGGATAGAATACGAGAATCATTGTAAAGTAAATAATATAGTCCGCCACTGAAAACTTCTTATCACCGCCGTTCGGCCCCCTTATTCCAGGCCCGATGCCAGTTATACACGAATGCAACGTTTAACGTAAATTTGCATTTAGATGCACTATCGTGCGCTAATATGACAGTCCTCTCGTTTAACGCGCATACTTTTTCCAGAGGCGCTAATGTCGCTGAATTCCTGACCACGCAGCCATGCATATGCTATATGTACATCGCTTCACCTTACGATGAAGCGCAGCGAAGGCTACGAGCCACCCCAGCCAATCAAGCGCAGTCAACGAATCACGTGACGCGTCCTGCGCTTCCCTGAGTCATTCCCGAAGGTCATGTGACATTCACGCGACATTGGATCGACTTCGATGATTCGTGGCGTATTCTGCGGTCAATCGTATAAGTGAAACCAAGTACCCATGTTGCAAAATTTGACTTTAAACCTCAACTTAAAGAAGTACACCCCCCCAAAAAAGAAGATGGACAGTCACGAGTACGCTGGACTGGTGCACGGCGTGAGAAGGTCGACAAAAACTGATATATTTACCTCGTCCTATAAAGAGTCGGCCGCAATCCTAGCAGTGTCGCAGCCGCGGTTGTGGATGTCGCAGACGACCGTTCTGCTGCAGCTCGCTCTTCGGCTTGGCAGTCCGCGGAAGCCGCTTGGAAGCCGGGAGTTGGGACATCGCGACGACAGCGACTGCACTCGCGTTCGCTCGTGCTTTTTCTTTCCAGAACTTGTACGATCCAATTACCAAAATCGCGACATCCAACAGCATAATACACTTCGGTTTCTGAGACGTTATTTGTTGCCACCTTGGGACCACTTTCGATGGATTTCGGCGGAGGACGCTAAGGAAACAGGCCGGAGACGCGTTCCGGGCAGCGGAATAACACCATCGGGAGGCACCGCCAGCGCGGAGAGCAAAGAGAAACAATTTTAGACGCAGGTGGGAGAAGTAGGTCCTACCTCAGACCAGGCACGAAGTGATAGACAAACGAACGCCACTCTACAGGGTGAAACAAGGAGACCTCAGGATCTTTAAATCGACCGGAAAATTCGGTTTCTTAACCTGTCGCGCTACGACTTTGTGCAGCGTTGCCCACAGATGGTGCATTTTTTTTTTGTAAAATTTGCAAAGAACGAACTTACCTGAGGAAAAAGTAAAGAAAGAAAAAGGCTTAGCTCCTATGGAAACGCAGCGACGCCACCGGTCTTCAAACAACACGGCGCCGTTTCGCACGGAAGACAAGAGATGGCGCAAGCGGTCGCGACGCCAACTGTCGCCAACGAACGAGCAGACGACGCCAAGAGCCGGCGCTTTTAGCAGACAAGGAACTGCAGTTCCTTGTTGTTACCGCGCCTGTTTTTGTTTCTGCGACTGTCGCCGCCTGTGGAACGCGCGCCGCTTTTGAGTTGAAAAATTCGTCTGCTAAAGAGGCCGGCTCTCGGCGCCCGTATGCTCGTTCGTTGGCGGCGTTCGTTGCGCCATCTCTTGTCTCCCGTGAGAAACGGCGCCGTGTTGTTTGCAGACCGGTGGCGTCGCTGAGTTTCCATAGGAGCTAAGCCTTTTTCTTTCTTTACTTTTTCCTCAGATAAGTTCGCTCTTTGAAAATTAAAAAAAAAAAAAAAATGCACCATCTGTGGGCAACGCTGCACAAAGTCGTAGCGCGATAGGTTAAGAAACCGAATTTTCCGGTCGATTTAAAGAGCCTGCCGTCTCCTTGTTTCACCCTGTAGAAGGCGCTAAATTAACCTTCTCCGTTGAGTCAAGCTTGCGCTGTAATAACTGTATTAATAAAAGCTTTTTAAGAAAGCTAAAGGTGCGTTTGTGACTAAATTCAGTGATGCGATAAGTTTGAGTCATTTTGGAGCATCGCACCCCTGCCCGTTTCGATCTGGATGAGCATCGTACCGGCGTGCGGTCGTGCATCACTACTGCGTGATGCACGTTAAAGATACCAGGCTAGCGGTTGTATTGCACTAGCTAAATTTCTTATCTACAGCTGGGAGACCCGTCGCCCGTTGATGCAGACCAAGTTTTAGGCTGTATAAACATACTCACAACCCAATTTTTTTTTTTGAGCATCGTGTGGAGCAGCAAAACGTTCAAATTGGAGCAGAAAAATGAATCTTAGCATATACGAATATATGCTAAGATTCATGTGTTGGCCTGCCCTATTAAAAGACAGTGTTACTCTGCCCTCCAACATCTGTGCAGCTGATTCCTAACACCTATTGCAAAGCGTAATTGAATTGCAAACAAAACTTAATTATGCGTGCGTTTGATATCTAACATATAAAATTTATGGCAATAGAAAGTTAACATGTGAACAACATGCCTCAAAAACTACACCCAAGCTCATTATTCTTACTCCTAAGCTTTCATTCCACCCCTGAAGTAAATTTAGTTTTAAGCTAAACTTTATTGTCGGAGGCTTATTTACTGGAGTTAACAAAAGATGAAACTTAAACCTATACAGCAGCCCAGCTACACGTAATCAACTTGTTTCATCAACCCTTTCCCGATATCCAAGCTCAAAGTAAAATGTCTTTAGCCTCAGAATTGCAAACAAAGCGCAGCTAATGATGCACGCAATTTCTCAGGGTTTCGAAGTCAATCATACAGAGTTATTGTAGTTATATTTAGCAAATATTTCTGCTGCAGGTATTAAGTTATCCAAGCAGCACTTAGCAAGTTCTATTTTTTACTCCCTCTTTGTTGTTGTTTGTTAAATACTCGACGCTCGGCTGTGCACCATTCCACCCTTGACGCGTGTTTTATCCCTGTAACACGATGCTGCAATGCAGCGAAGCGACATACGCAGAATCGCAACGTTTACATCACGGGCGTAGCTTCCTTGTAGCGCGCTCGTGCGCGGTGAGAAGCGCACTCAACGGAGCTAATTGAACCGCTCGAACAGACCACGAACAACAGGAAATAGAACGAAACTTCCGACATTAGCGCACGCTAACCATAACAATCTGGCAGCGTAACTACTGCGCTCGAACTATTGGTTCCAAATGTGGGAAAGTGTGATTAACTTGCGGCGTAATGTTGGCGCAAATTCCTCACATTTTGAAGAAATGTAGCCGGATGTAGCATGGTTTGGCGCAGTTTGGCGCAAATGGCGCAGCAATCCCATCACTGTTTAAAAATAATAGCTATGGTTCTCCTACGATAATGTCCGCGATATATGTTCAGTTAAGAGCAGTGGACCATTATATATTGATATAACGCACTCCCGAATGTGTAGCAAACGTATGACATTTGCTATCTTTTTTTATAGAACTTTTGGAGCCTGATTGACATGCTTTCTACGCATATTAACAGGGTTAGTTTCTTACGTGGAAATTATCCTCGGGACGTAACGTGTTCCTGTTGTTCTTGATAGACTTTATGTTCTTTTTTGGTTTCTGCGTAGATGAGATGACATGACAATCCGAATCACGCATTGGCGAGCGCAAACGTATACAGACAGAGGGGCCCTCGGGGAAAGTTACAGAAGGGACATATGCTGTTCATTTACGCATATTCACAAACTGAGTAACTGGTGCGGATAACCATCTTGGGTCGATACCTTTTTGCTCCGAGGCCGGAGCAACTAATGTCGAGTCCTCTCGGAGTCTTGCGCAACCTCTCGGAATCTGGTAGCCTCTTGTCAACTCTGATGATCAGCGCAGACTGCCGAACCCCATTTTCACATTCTCATCGTCAAAGCTCGCGGTAAGCGCTCCCACTGTCACGACGTGCGTGGGACAGTTTCGTCAAGACTAGTCACTGTAAACATGAGAACAGCAGGGACGTCATTCAGTTTTACCGTCTCTACTTTAGCGAGCTTTCGATGCCACCTTCGATACCACCTCGGCGTCTCGTGAGGATCACACTTGCACGTGCAGCCAAGGCACGGCGGAAGTCTAACGAGCGCCTGCTGAAAGCCGGGCATTTGAAAGACACGCCCTGCCCTTCTCATTCTTTTTGTGACCACCGCGTGAGCACTTCACTCGGCTGTTCCTTCCGCTTGCTCGTTTCGGCTCGGACCACATGTCCCGACTGCGGAGATGAGGCTTTGAGCAGTCTCCTCAGGATCCATTTCCTGAGGAGTGAGGACAGTTGCGGCTGCTGCTTCTGTCCCTACGAACATCGCGAGTAGCAATTACTTTGTACTTCAGCCCAAAACCACAAGACGCCGGCAGTAAATTCACTGGAGGCCTTACGTGAGAATAACACAGCCCGTGTCTTGCGACTCATGTTAGATTAGTTTCTTACATAAAACGTAGCCCTGCGTGTTTCTGATTGACCCTGCTGTGCACTCAAGGAGTGATTTACGTCCACATCCGAGAAAATCTTACATTTTTTGTCCTCAAGTTATTCTATTTTTCCAACTAACATCCTTCATTCTCCGCCTTTCATTATACAATGAGTATACACGCGTAATTAAACTGCTGCGCTTGCGCTGCGTCGTGCCCTAATACGTGTAATAAAGATGCTATCTCGTAGTTCAACCTCAAAGAAAACACGTCCTTATCAGCGTTGTTGACCCGCAACTTGCGTGAAATTTTGGTTTCTTTATGTTTTGGCAGCGCGGCAAATGAATGGAGACCAAGTGCACTTCACGGACTCCATTACGGCGCTACGAGTTTCCCCCTTTACAAGCCATCACTGGGAGGGTTCAGCAGTCGTGGGCTATTTCTTCCAGGCCGACGACGACGTTTCTCGGAGGAGGCAACTCTATTACGAGCGACCATATGGCCGTTGTCGCGGCTGCATTCCCAACTGCGAACACTAGCGGCAACGGCGTAATAGTCCATTAGGAGCCTTATCACAGGCATGGAAGGATCGCGGGAACGCAGACACTAAAAGTGAATTATTTGTGCATACAACACACGCACCGTTTTCAGCGTAAAAAAAGTGTAGCGCGGTCAGGTTGTTATTGCCTCGTGCTTTTGAGCCTCTCGTAGAACCCTGTGGTAGATTAATATAACTGATTTCGTTCAAAAAGTTCGTGCACTTTCTTTTTCCCCTCCTCTTCTTTTCTACTTACGCCCACTGTTTCTCTGCAGCAACTTGATGACAACAACCAGTGGTAGCCGTCTCATTACTGTTAAAGCTTACGTTCTCATTCTCTTTTCTATTTTACAATTTTTTTTTGTTTGTTTTCTACCTTTCTTTGTCTTATCTGTGTTCCACGTTTTAATATAACCTTTATCATCGCCTCTTTTTCTTTTTTTCTATCATTGCGCATGACAATAGCTCAAGGAGCCGTCCTGATTGGCGCCCGCTCGCGTTTCCAGGGCCGCCGAAGCGCGCGGCCGCGCCTGCGCATGGAGGAGCCTCAACCCGTTGCAGTAGCCTGGCCGGGAGTGGCGCGAAGTCCGAGTGGAATTTCAACCCCCTTTCTGGCTTCGTTCCGACACCTCTTCCTTCCTTCACCATGGTCCCACCTCTTATTAAATCATTCTTTGAATACTGCCACCGCTTCTCCCGAAGGAAGCGAGCAGGGAACAAAAGGGCAACTCTTGCTTCCGTGCTTATATTGCGCGCAAAGCCTCTTGATGTGTTTATGTTCATTCTACAGATAACGCCAGTACACGAGGCCCGTGCGGCCTTTGGAAACAAATGGCGGTGAAGAGTAAAACCCAGGTGAGGTGCCCTTGGAAGCAAATGGCGGCGCAACACTCGCTTGTGGGGCGTGTCTTGCGCGTTCCGCGCATTAATTGTTATCGGTGCTTGAAAGCAGGGTCTGCTTAAGTAGAAAAGCGAAGGGTGAACTTTATCTAATGGCTTTAATTGTGCGACACTGTTAACACCAACAAACGAGTGTCGTTCTTACTTTTCTATTATAATCGGTAGGTTAATAATTACGCGTGATGGTATCATAAAATACGAGAAGAATAGGAAGCCTACCGGTGTAATGAGAACTGCAAAATCCTGGCACTCCCTTAAATTTGGTGCCCGCCAACATCCTTTTGATGTAAAATGTGAAACAGCAGATATGTCCTGTTCGCCCTAACAACGTCGCCCAGTCGCAGGTATGAAAAAGCGATTAGTGACGATGCATTTCTTTCCCCCCTTTCCCCCTTCTCCCCCCCCCCCCCCGTTTTCAATAAAGTTTGTTTAGAAAAAAAAAAAAAACGAGAAAAAAAAAACCCAAGACGCCAACCTCTACAACTTGCGATTCAAGAAAGAAAGAGGACGAGGCAGCGTAGCGCGCTGAAACGAACCAGAAAGGAATCCCAGGAAGGAACAAATAACCGTATCGGAGACTCTTCGGTAATTGCGATCATTTTTCTTCCGTCGCAGCCCGTAATGACGGTGCTTTCAGCGGGCTCGAATCGGCGGCACCGGGAAACTTGGCTTCGGCAACGGCGCCCGTTTTGGCAGTTGAAGTGGCGGAAGGTCCGCCTGGAGATGCGCTACCTATCCTGCCCCTTCCACGTCTTATATGTGTTGTCATTTCTTTTACCATGAGTACTATACGTTATTCGCAGCCTGCAAGGCCTAGCGGAGGCGCGCTAGTTTCTACCAAAATGGCTGTCATCAGGATAATCGTCGCAGAACAGCTGTACAAGGTTGGGTCTGCTACGCGCAAATATTTTTAATTCTGTGAAATACGAGCACGTAAGAGTCGTCCCTGATACTTCCACGTCAGGAAGGGGTAAGCGTGCACCTTCATTCGGAAGCCGATCATCCAGGAGCTGGGGTGCGCGATTCTCACA
This sequence comes from Ixodes persulcatus, assembly GCA_013358835.2. NCBI lineage: Eukaryota > Metazoa > Arthropoda > Arachnida > Ixodida > Ixodidae > Ixodes > Ixodes persulcatus. The sequence continues at coordinate 438,609 of JABSTQ010010575.1, forward strand.
CCACGGTACCACCCTCGCTGAAAGTTGCGAATTACGGGTAACGCTAGTCTTCTCAGAAAGGAATGCTCGCTCCGCTAGATTTTCAACTGTGCGCACCATCTAGTAGTCGTTGCGCCAATTATGCGAGACTGCCATTGCTTGGGCACGCACTCTGAGCATGTATCGGACACGAGGGGTGCGTTCGGCGTGAACCCGGCTCAGCTCGTATTGAAAGCGAGCACTGCGTCATCGTTTGGCAAGGACTCGGAACCAATCATGCGCGTCGTGCCCAAGAAATGGCGATCGCCAATGTTGCTTGATGGACTTTTCAAAAAGAAAAAGAAAGGTCTACATGCCGACAGCCCGTTCTTGCTTGCGTCGCTTCGATCGCAAAATTGCCATTCTGCTCGGAGAGAAAGCATACAGGGACTGGAAATGAGGAAGAAAAAATTGGCGAGCAACAATTCACTTTTATTTAAACGAGAACGGACTGCCGGCACATAGTTTCGGCTTGTCCCGCGGAGTTTATTGATGGCGCAAGCCGCCGCCCGATTAAAAGGTCAAGTCATGTGCATTAACCTATTCATTACTCGTGTGCCCAATAGTTGGCACCGCCTTCGTGTGGAAAAAGTTAGAGCCCCTTGATAAACATCACGCTCTGCGTTTCTTACAAGTAATGCTAACCAATGTTTTGCGAAAGCGCAAGAAACGTGCCCAAGAGCGGCTTACCCGCCGCCATTTGCTTCCTAAGCCGCGTTGACATGAATGCGATAGTCGCATCAAATCCGGTTGTCTCATTCAATGCGGTAATGTAAACAGCATAATGCGGTAGGAAAGCGCATCGCGTTCAAGTCGCTAGACGGAGGGGGGGGGGGGGGGAATTAACATGCTGCCCCCCCCCCCCCCCTTCCCCCGGTTCACGCCGCTTCGCAGCGACAATCTGCGGCGGCACATTATTTGTGACGTGCCTCAAGAAAGGCAAATGCGGGGCCCCTGATTCGCCCCTTAGACTTACACCGTGAGGAAGCAACTATGCGCGGACCGGTCGTGGTTGGCGAGGTTTGGCGAGGCGATGCGCGGTGGCGTCTTTAGGGAAGTTGGAAATTATCTTGTTCGCCAGGACGTGTGCGCGCACGTCGCGTTTGTTCCAGAGTGGCCCCGTGGCCCGGCCCAGAGCCCAACGAACTTGGGTTTTAATGTTTCCTGTGTATCGTAACCTCTGCCACAGCATCGATGACAGCGGCCACAGTCTTTACCCTCGTCGAAAGCGTCGAAAGGGTTTCGCGTGTTAAGCACCGGAAGACGTGGTCACGTGGTGCGGCTGGTGCAGGAAACACAACTTGAACTTTGATATTTGACACGGCGTGGCGCCAACTTCGTGTTGGACTTGATCCGCGTCCATGTAAACGTTGACGCGTTGGCTTCATTCGAAGGACGATTGGAGTCGACGCGCTGAAGTCGCATTCTGGCTTTATACGTCATCCCATGAGTTGCGTCCAGCATAGGCAAAACCACGGGCGCGAGCGCGTGGGTTTGAGATTCCCTTCCTTTTTCCGAGCACTCGCGAAAGGAAAGAAATCTGAAAGCCATGTGCCCGCGCCTATGCATTTTCCTTTTCTGCACACAGCCTCTAATATATCGCGATGAGAAGCTCGCTAGGTGCGCTTCTGCTTTCCTCACTACCAGAGCCGTGTATAGAGAGAGTTTGGTCCATGGGAGGAGAGGCAGAGCTATAGGGCGTGCCCCAGACGCAGATAGAGGGGATTGGCAAGCTCTCTTGGCCAACCAGAAGTCAAAAAGAATCCTTTAGCGGTGGTAGCGAGAAACAGTTTAAATAAGAGCGTAAAGGCTAAATGTAGTAACTCTTATACCCCTGTTACACGGGCACCCTTAACCGCGGTTAACTCAGCTTAACTGCTGTTACGCGGCACCACAGATGCCGCACTATACTCTCGGACAGCTATTCCATAACACGTGAAGAGCGCGCGTGCACTGCCTCGATAGATGCTCAAGATGCTCAAGCGCACGTTCGCCCATAGCTTTGACTGCATAGCCGCAGAATGTCCTCCGCAAGTATTGTGCGCTAACTGTGGCTTAGCGTAACCGCAGTTAAGTGTGCTCGTGTAACAGGGGTATTAGTGGTTGAAAATAGGGTGCATGTGATGTTTCGATTATGATCATGCAAAAGATGTAAGAACCGAATGTGCGCTCGAACTGTGTTGTGCTCGGACAGAGTGTGACCACTCGGACGGCAGATTCCCGGCCTTTGGCGCCTGGCGTAAGGATTATGTCGATCGATCCGCTAGTCGCGCTCTTCCATCATGATTCTAGATGACCGTTATTGAAACATCACGTGCACTATATTTTCAGTCACCGAGAGTTACTCTGACGCACTTATTAATTTCGATTCTCGCGATCACAGCCAAGATATTATTTCTGGGTTCTAGTTGGCCACATTCGAATTTGTCAAGGCGCCCTGGAGCACGCCCAGTCCGCTTTCGGCCAATGGCGCATCCTCATTTGCCTCCTATACTTCCCAACGAATGGTCAAACTCTCTCTATACACGGCTCTGCACTTAGGCTGAAACAAAGTATAGGCACCACCTGAGCTAAGAGCACCACCCACCCCAGGCACTGAAAGGGTAAAGCCGGGGTCACACTGCTCATACATTTGAGGTAATCCTTGCTGTGGGATAACTGGAGGCATGGTTACGGAAATCAGAAAGCAATAGAAAATGTACGAAAGGTAATCAGGGCTACTGCGCAAGTCATCGCCGAAGGCGTCATGCTGGAACGCGTTCGCCTAGATTAGCGCCTCAAAAAACAATACCACGTAAAAGCCAAGGCCTGCCCGTGATGTCATCATTCGGGGAACCCCAACCCGCCCCAAGCAAGAAAGGCCATAAAGCGGCAGACGCCTCCGTATTGGCGAGCTTGCATCCCGTTTGTTGTGAGACGTTGTACGCGACACGCTGGCGGCGATGCTCACGAAAGCTGGGCGACACTGCAGTGATGCTGCAGTGATGCAAGTGCTGCGCCATTTAGGTCAAATTTCACCCTGAACGAAAGTCTGCTACATCGAGCACCAAAGTGCTTTTCTTTTTTTTTTTTTTGCTAAGAAGTGTGCCACACCTCTGCCGAAATGGCCTTAAAGGCCGACCTACAGAATTGTCTTCTGCCGGGCAGAAAAAAACGGTTCCCAGTTTCCTCCTCTCCCTTTCCCTTTTCGCACTCTTCTCTCCTCTTCTCCCCACACAGGCGGGCCTCTGGCCTCTCCCCACAGAAAAGAGGAGGGTCTCCCTCTTTCTCGAATTGAAAGGAGGTATTGAGGAAGAGTTTCTTTCTTTTTGGCTGCTCGTCGGCCTTTAAGCAAAGCTAAACAAATTTTAAAATACATATTTTATTATCAGTCGACCCTAATATTTAGAGAAGTTTAAGGAAAGGAAAATGGTGCAAACCTGTATTTCCCAGTGTCTCTACTCACTGCATAGTTTGTTTCATTTAGGTCAGAGCACACTAGGAGGCTCGAACGCATACAACCACGAACAAGCATATTAAATTGCAAGTCACGGGATATTCGTTGCACTTGATGTAGTCGATGAAAAAAACACGTACAGAAAGAAAGACGAATGGCATGATGTTTCGCTTTGACGCTGTTTGGTTGATCCCATTGGCTCGTACCATCGGCTGCGCTTTAAAATACGATGAAACAAGGCATAGAGCACTGTTTTTTTAAGAAGCGCGATGGTATTCCATACAAATTTTTACAAGCGAGTGTTGTCCGTGTTTTGTCTTTTATCTGTAACTCTTTCTAAAAAAATGTAGGCATAGAAATTGCTCGTCAACCGCGCTGGCCGGTTAATGCGCTGGCGAGTCGAGCGCCGACATCGTCTAAAATTCCAGACGATGTTGGCGATGTCAGGAGGTAAAGGGCGCGAGAAAACATTGCGTAATAGTGGGATGGAGACTCCTCTGATAAGAGAGAACCAGGGTCTTGTACTCCCAGTGGGGTCACTTGATTATCGTGTCTGCCACACGCCTCCGTGCTGTGTCACTGTCTCACACGCGCGCACGCGCGTCGGGCTTCACCGCTTTTCACAGGAGTGCTAGGAGCAGCGGATGACATGGGTGGGCGCCTGGGTTAGAGTGATATATGCTCAGAAATTATGCTCAGTACAATTACAGATCTACCGTCTTTGGTCTTGATTGTAGGTTGATCTCTAATTTGAAAAAGATACGTCCAAAAAAGTGAGAAAAGACAAAAAATGAAAGCCGTTTACAACTCCCAGTAACGCCGGTTTAGGGCGCAGCTCTTGAGGAGGACGGAAGGGTACTGAGGGATAGGATGGAAGGGTACTGAGGGATAGGTGACTCCCTCAGGTCACGTGACCTCAGAAAGGGGTCATGTGACCTCAGCGGGGGTCACATGACATCAGGAGGTCACGTAATTTCAGGGGTGAAGTGACCTCTGGGGGGTCACGTGACATCGGGGGTCACGTGACCTCGGGGGGTCAAGTGGTAACATGACCAGGTCAGGACCTGGGGACGTGACTCCCAGGTCGGCGTCGGCGTAACCGTGAGGTCACGTGACCTGGGGGTCACGTGACCTCACGGTTACGCCGACGCCGACGGCGACGCCGCTCAAGCCAGAGACGGGCGCCTAAGGGCTGCGCTCTAAAAGAAACGGGTCTACAGGTGAATAAATACGGTAGTCAAAGTTGTTCCTGTGCAGCTGTCGACAGAAAGAGAAGCGAACTTTGACTTCAACCTGGTTCTAACACAATAAAGAGCAGCGTCAGTTTTAAAACACAAGTGTAGGTTTTCATAATACCTGTGGCTGGTTGTCTCTGTAGTCCCCACGGGTTTATATTTTTTCCTAAGTGTATTCCCGGATTGTGGAAAGTGTAAAAGAGTTATGCCCATTTTTATTAAATAAGTGGTTAAATTTAGATACATTTATTCAACTTCAAGGAAGTGCAATAATTTCTTCGTCACAATATCAACATCTACCAAAACAATTTTAAGCAAGAAAAAAAAAACTCGCCTGGTTTAGACGTTTCGTCCTTCCCTGCTCGCACTCCGCTTTCCGACACAGCAGAGGTGGGTGGGGGAGGGGAGTCCCTTACAAAAATTTTTAATGAATTTCATTTGAACGTTTATGGAGTATCTTTTCGAGTCTCAGTAGAAATGCAAATGAGTTTTGTAACGAATCCGTAAGGAGTTTACGAAAACTATTGGCCACCGCGTTCCAATTGAAGTTTCGACAAAGCTACCGCATAAAGTTTCTAATATATTTCATATGAATATAATTTGAAAGTCTATTGACACCGTTTCGAGTCTGTGTTGAAAAACAATTGATTTTTTGTAACGAGTCCCTAAGGAGTTTACGAAAACTATTGGCCACCGCGTTTCAATTAAGGTTTTGCCGTTCCACCTCATAAGTATTTCTAATACATTTCATTTGAAAGTCTAGATACACTGCTTTGAGTCTCTGTTGAAAATCAAATGTTTTTTTCTACCGCGTTGTAACCGAGGTTTTGACGTGCCATCTCATGAGGTATATTCCGACGAGTCGGAATATACCTAAGGAGAGGGCCCATCAAAACCTCAATTGCAACGCAGCAGAAAAAAAACATTTGATTTTCAACAGAGACTGAAAGCAGTGTAACCAGACTTTCAAATGAAATGTATTAGAAATTATACCCCTAGCAAGGGTTTCTAGATAGAGCTCTCAGAGGGAAGACGACAATAGGTTGTATGATATGTTGTCCGGATGTAACCGCTGTTTCGAGGGAAGGGGAAAGTGAGTGCAAGTGTCACTTATATGTTTGCCTATATACTCATGCAGGGTTCAGGAAATGCCTGCATAAAACCGTGGGAAGGAGCAATAACTGGTTTATTAAAAATGTGAAATTCGAGTCTATGGTACACTGCCTTCGTGTCCATGGCGGACCTTGTACTGGCTTCGTGTCCACGGGAGACCTTGTACTGCCTTCGCGTCCACGGGCGTACTGGTAACCTAAAAAGAAAAAAGATGCACAGTTACACATTGATCTGCTCATCTAAACCTCAATGTCCGAGCAAGGTATCCTGTTCACAGCGCAGCAGTACCTCAGTGCTGAATCAGTATTACAAACCGGGACATCGGTCTTTTGTATGAAAGGAGGCAACTCAGAACACATGATACAAGCCATGGAAGTAGCACTGACTCGTTGCCTTAACAGGGCTGAGTTAGCGCTGCACTGTATGTGTGAACCAGCCTTAAATGCGGAAAGTCACATTTAAAATACCTACATTTTTGCTCACCCAGGCACTTACTTTTCACACTACCTGATAGTTTAATGAGTGGCACTAATAACATTGTCAGGGGCACCATGGTGCAAAAGTATATCTTGCCCCCGAGTCTGCGAGAATCAATCTCTCACTGTTTTTGCCGCCGCATTGCAGTCTTTTATTTTGGCTTTTGACAAGGTCTACCAAAGATAGGCGAGCAGATGTTGTCGCTTATGAAGTTTACCAAATTTGAACATAGAGAAGCTATGACTTATAAGCATCTCGAAGAATTAATACAGCAATTTGGGCCAATTGGTTTATGATCGTAGATAAGCCAGTGTTTTACGCCCACTTCTTGTCTCTGTGTATTTTTCTTTTGTGTTTGTTTACTATCTCGAAAAAGTATTTTTAATCACAATGGACAGGAAGAAAACGGTAATAGGGTTCTATGCGGATCATAAAGCAATGCTCCGAATGGGTGTGTATCAACTGCAGCTTTCATAATCAATGCAATACGCAGTTTGAATTATTGGGAGGATCGAGACATCAGAGGCCGAATTCAAAAAGCAAACTTACGATAAAAAATTGCGTATGACAAAATCCGAGAAGAAATCCGTATTAATGAAACAGAATTGTCGCAACTTTTGTGTGACTTACAACGGAATATTACGACATCATCCAAAGTGTCTTACAAACTTCTTAGGGCAAACATGACCACACGTCACGACCAGCAATGTAGTTAGAAGTGTTGGCAAGAGGCATGTGTTTTGCGCACTGTTTGCATGCATCCCTGCTTGAAGCAGCATAAGGACAACGCTAAACTACACCCGGATGATTCAGCCGACGAGTCTGCCGAGCTGACTATCCTGCCGGTTAGAGCTAACGAGGTGCAGGATTGCGATCAACGGCAAATGGATCCTTCACCTATGAATGGCGTGAACCTCATTTGTTGATCACTATGCTCCCTCATACTTCAGTGGTGATTTTCGAAGTGGTGGGCAGCTGTGCGACTCTACCACACAAAAAGGCACATTCCTGACTGGATGTGCCTTTTTAATGCGAAAGCATTGTATGTTCATGGAGCGGAAAATCCGGCGGCTTTAACTGAGTGGTACCAAATGCCAACAGAGGAATAAAAGAAAGAATAAAATGTGCTTCCACGGCTGAAATTCGAACACAGTGCTGCTGTGTGAGAGCAGGGCATGCTAGCTGCTGTGCTATCTCAGCCGCTTCGGAATGCGGCATTACTCTCCCCTCAAAAAGAAGCTTGTCCCATTACGGCAAAAGACGGCATCGGCATTGATGTGCCCGAAAGATGGTCATAAAAATATGTCCTTGGTTCGATGACATCACACTTCACGTGACGATATGACGTACCATAATGTGTGACGCCACATGATGTAACGAAAAAAAAAAAAAAGATATTACAGGGGCACTTAGGTATCCCTACGTGGATTGAATGCGAAAGCATCGCCATTCCTAACAATACAGGAAAAAAAAAAAGGAAGTGTCGTTAGGAATGACAATGCTTTCGCATTCAATCCACAAAGGGATACCTAAGTGCCCCTGTAATTTTTTGTGTGGAGTAGAGCTTAAATAAATGCCGTATGGTGCAGTACATCTACGATTAAGGTGCTGCTAGTCGTGAGGCTTAATGTTTTGCACCAACAATACCGTAGAGTTTTTCCTCGGTTGCGGCGAAGCGCCACTGCGCTACAAACTTGTTAGAAATTTCTGCATATATGACCGCTTTCTTCTGGAAACCTATGGCGACCTGCCACTCACTTTTGGCCAAAGAACAGTGAAAATACCAGATGTGAAAACAGCCATAACAAGCATTAAAGAAATCAAGATGGGGGTCATAGCATTGGCTTCCCATTGTGGCGAGACTATACTCGCGGTCAGCTTTCTGTGGCAATGCAGTCAATGCTAGGGGAGAGGGTGCACCAACCGCTGTACATGCGCTTTCCTCCTCTCTTCGGATTGCCACAGAAAGTTGACCGCGAGTATAGCACAGGATTTCTGTTACTACCGTTTATAAGACAGGAGTCTACTTTTTCTGGTCTATCTTGAAATCAAAGTTTGGCCCGGTTAATTTTGTAGCAGAAGCCCCGTGCTTTCCTGTTCGTGGGGTCATTTTCTCGGTTCAAAATATGATGCAGAGTCATTCCCATAAAAATGCATGGGTGCCCGCTAGGACTCTTTGAAATGATTAAATTAACCGAGGTCGCGCTATACTCTGTTGCAACTCTAGAATAGCAGAAGCCCCTCCCACAAAGCCCTTCACTCTTTTTAGTAAGCAAACACTAGAGAGGAGGAGAGCCGAGAGGACACCGCCAATCATGGCGAGCAAAGAGAATAGTGGGAGGGGCTTCTGCTATTCTATAGTTGCAACAGACTATAACAAAAGTTTACAGTACCATGAAAACAAAAAGACCAAGCATGCAGAGAAATTCACAGGAAGTGTAGCAGGGACAGAAGAGAAAAAACTGCAGCTGCAATATTTACCCTTTAAATTTTTTTCGACAGCACAGCAGAGACGACATGCTGGTCGTCAGCGCCTGGAGGGCCACCCCCTTGTACTTGGCACATGTAGTCTGAAACAAACCACAAACAAAAAATTAAATGCATGGACAATCCGCACATGCTGTTATTTTGCTTCATTGGCCGCTGCAGAGAAAGCAAGCATGCACACCGTTGTCCAACCATGTCAACTGCTAACTGAAACACTTCCTGCCGCCAGGATTAAGATATTGCTTGCGCTATAAAAACAGTTACACACTACCCAGCTGGCACGCTGAAAGTCCAAACATTGAAGAAACTAGCTCATAAAACTTCAATGTAAGAGCTACACCTTGTGGACGGTACAAAAAGTATGTTCAGTCTAAACCGTGGCGCACTGCAAGGCTGCTCTACCTCAGCCAGTTTGGAACATCTGCAGTTTCATTCTTTTGAAGATATTATGCCTGAAAATTAATGTGACAAATTAACTGGATTAAAATTTTTTAATCGACATCTGGCCCAAGTATACTAGTGGGTTAATTTCTAACTTACCATAATTATTTTCGGCATCCCGAAGGCGTCGCTTCAGGGTTCAGTTTTCATATTGGATCCACCTCACCATCACAGCTGCAGCCACGCTGAAATGTTTACAAAGTTTCAGGCAGGGTAATTAAAAGTCGGCAGTTTCTCTCGAACATTGCTGTCACAAATTTTCTTTTTTGTCATTTTGTCCTGTTTAAGGGTGTTTAAGGGGGGGGGGGGGGGGGTTCAATTGCAATCCTCACGCATGTTTACCTGAGCGCCAAAGGCATGAGCTCGGATGAGACCAATGCCGGCCAAGCTTCAAACCAATGGGAAGAGGAAGACGAGAAGAAGGAAGTGGGACTTGGAGCGTTTCGGGTTGACCAACCACGAACCCGTGACAACCGCATAGGTCATTCAACACACGTCGCTTACCACTCAAACACTGTGTTGAACTGCATTTTTAAGTCAGTCCCACTTCCAACGGTGTATGAACAGGGGCATTCATTTCGTGACATGCCTTGAAATGAATCAAAGTGACGCAAGCTGGGAACACACTGCTGCTGCTTCATTTAGGAATAACTGCGGCCCTCGGCTTGATCACATCACAGTTGAAAAATGAAAGAGAGAAAAAAAAAAAGACGCAGAAAGGAACAACTGCTTTATCAAAAATTCTAACAGACAAATGTAAACCCAGTTCAATTCCAGAAAGTCAGGGGACCAAAGTTTGTCCTAACAGTACCATCCAGTCCACTTTCATAACTTCAAAACAAAAAATTGCTATCCTCTTGAACAATTTTGACTGGAAAGGAATATTGGCTCTGCATGAAAAGAATTCCAAGGAAGTCTAACTTCTGAAATGTAATGAAGTATGATCAATGTAATCAATTTATAGTTGAATGACATCAGTACACTGCTAGACCAATAAGACATTTTCTAAAGCAACGAACTGAAAGTAGCATTAGGAATTCAATAAGTGCTCTGTTGACATAAGCTACACTTTCTCGGGCCATACACAAAATGAGTGGCAACTTTTCATTATGCTACGCACAGATACAAACATAAGGACGGATAAAGCAAACCTAACTTTTTTTTTTTTATAGCTAAAAAAAAAAAAGTCTAGCTTAACGAGCAAACGTGTGCCGAGAAAATAGGGAGTTTTAGACTATACCGGGCCCTACTTTATCGCGCGTTACGGAGGGCAAAATAGCGAGGATTGCGGCGAAGAGTTTTAGAATAGCGTTTCTCTGCCGGGGACCCCCAAAACGCAAGCATCTCGCGCTTAAAACGCCACCAAGATGTCGCGACAGCTTTTATTTGGAAGTTAGTACGTTATAGCTTGAAAATGAAACAAGTTTTTCGTCTAGAGTAACAGTTTTATAGTTGTTTTATACTCAATGCTGTATGTTTTGTTTTTGTCACTGCCAAGCTGCTCTGTTGTACTTACGAAGCCCAGACGATCCACTACCCAGGCAAGTTTACATTTCTGCCGCGATCGTAAGTAGACGCGCTTCGATAGCTTTGAGCTGTGACTCCAGCGATCCGTGGCGTTTTCAATACGCTTCGACCATACCGACCGCGCCGAGTGCGACTCACGCAGTTCCCGCGCGGGCGACGGCGTCGAAGACGCGATCAACAGAGATGTCGTGGGCGCCGCCTTTTGCGGTACCCACGCTATTTTCGAGAAATAACGGGCCCAAAGCTCGAGTCCGAATGCTTGTTTTGGGTTTGCGCATGCACCGCAGCGAAGACGTCATTTCTTTGGGGTTGCGGACGTTATTCTAAAACTCCCTAGTGTTCACTTCTCGTTCAAGGCGTCTAGCTTGGCAAGCTTACCAACTGCGTCGAGTTGCTCGTTCTGTCGCGTCGCCGGTCTTCCGCGCTCTTCTTGAACATAATCATCACAAGACGAAACTTCACAGATAGATAAACTTGATTAAATTAGCACATTTCCATGCCTAAAGGCATTTCCATCCCGCAAAACACATGTACCCAACGCAACGGCAACGGGCTCAACGGTCGCGAGTGAAAACAAAAAACAAAACAAAAATGAACTGGTGTCGCTACCGAAGGGGCGTCGAAGACGCGATTCTGACAATACGAAACCGAAAGCGGTAAAAGTTATACTGAAACCGAAACTGACCAAATCGCGATAGAGGGGTGCCGTAAATATGTCTTTAGAAACTTAGGAGTAAAAGAGGGTGAATACAGTTATTATTATAAGCACAGGAAATAAATGTGCAAATCACAATTAGCGCCGACGCGCTATTAGTTTCGGGTGCAATGCAGTAGGGAGAAAATTTCTTTTTTTCTTTTTTGGGGAGATTACTTTTAATTTACACTCTCCTTACTGTATTTTTTTAGTAAATTATTTTTACTAATAAATTATTAGTAAATACTAATAATTTACTAATATTTATTAGTAATTATTAGTAAATTACTCGTATTTACTAATAATCATTAGTAATTATTAATAATTACTAACAATTAGTAGTAAATATTAATAATTACTAATAAATATTAATTATTATTAATTAATAATTATCAATTATTAATAATTTTTAATAATTGTTAATGATTATTTTTATTAATAATTTTTGGTTTCAGCCTGGGCTGAAACCATTTTTGCCGTCCGAAAATTTTGAAAAATAAGCGTAACACTGTCGCATAATTAACTTGACTAATGTACTTTTATACATGCTGGAATTCTAGCAATACATTCTTTGGACGTGGAACAGATATTTGCATCCTACAGCCCAGGCTACATTACACATGCATCAAATGGGCCGGTGTATTTCTGACAGGGACTATTTTTAACTCAGTTGGATGTCTGACAAATATATGAGCTTAAGTTCGCCCAAAAACACCTTTCCAAAAGCACAGAAACGTGTTCCCATTGATCCGATTCTCAATTGTTGCGTCCAATATGCATTTACATCCTCCTGACAGACATACGTCTAATTGGTTCCTATTGCTCAAATATACATGCACAATTGGCCTAGATTTCCTGTTTGGCAAACAAAACATTTCGTTTGACTGATAAAAATTCCTAATGGTCCGATAAAGTCCCTATGGGAGCAGTCCAACCTCCTATAGGACCAAAAGGTATGCCTATTGGCATTCCTATTCCTCTTTTATTTTCATGTGTATTGAATTCAAACAAAATGACAGCTCAGAGTTAATTAATCAGCCTAGTGTGTATTTTGTCTTGTTCTTACCGATTTTTATTCTGTGGAAACTTGGGATTATGTTTCCGTGAGACTGTGTGAGAGTTGGTTTAAATTTGTGCGTGGTATTAAATCAACAGTTGCTACTTATAAATGATTTGAAAAATGTTCTAAGCAGCACTCTGTATTTGTAATATTAAACAGCAGTGCTTCCCAAACTGTGAGGCGCGAACCCCAGGGGTGTCGTGACTGATCTAGCGAAGTCGCAAAACAACTGCTGGCTTGTTTCTTTCTTTTTTTTTTTTTCAATGGTTTTAAATTTGTTAACTTTTAATTACCTGTAATACCTGAGAAACTAAATTTCAAAGTCAATTTCAATATGTTACTGCTAATGCACTGAGATGGTAAGACTTGTGGTCTAGCGAAATGCGAATGGAGGAGGGGGCGGGATCGTGGCAGGATATATTTTATATTTTAGTGGATTACGCGCGTAGGGAAGCTTGGGAGCAGATGCTGTATTGAGTCATTATGTCTATCGCTGTGTCATTTTGATCGCCCGAGACAGTGTGCTAGTTGAGAATGGGAGTAATTGAATATGTATTGATTTCATAGAAGGGTTAATAAATGGTTGATAAATATGAGAAGTTATTGGATTGCAATTTTGAACATTATTTTATTTGAGGAGAATGTCTTCTGAATAGCAGGCAATCCGCATTCATGATTATCTTCACCTTTACCTTTATCGAATTCCTCCACTGTGGATCAGCTGATGTCTATTGGGTGCCTTATGGTAGAACTCACTTGAGTATCTATGGATAAACTCAAAAGAACTGATATTTTATTCTTAATGATAAGACTCATTTGCATGAGTAATCAGTACATTTATGAACTCAAAAAGAATGAATATTGACTGGGTAACGATAAAACTCGTTGGAATTTGTAATGAGTGAACTCAAAAGATTGGATATTGAGTCGGTAACGATAAAACTCAATGCAAATTTTTAATGAGTAAACTCAAAATAATGGATATTGTGTTCTTAGTGATAACACTCTTCTGAATGTGTAATGAGTAAACCCAAAAGAAATTATATTGATTGGGTAACGATAAACCTCACTTGAATTTGTAATGAGTAAATTCAAAAGAATATATATTGAGTGGGTAATGATAACACTCATTTGAATGTGTAATGAGTAAAATCAAAAGAATAAATATTAGTTTTGTAATGATAAAACTCATTTAACGTTGAGTTTCTTATGAGTTTCATTTGACTTTATAAAAACTCTTTAGAAGCTCAATTGAAACTCATTGTTCATTTTTGTAAGGGGTTAGCGTACGGTTAACTCCCTTCGTGGCAAGCAATATGAAGTCCAGCCCTCAGCTGCGCCTGCGCTCCGTTACTGACACTCTCTCCATAGATGACGCGGACTAAGCATCGTTGTAAACAAAATTTCTTCTCTCTCTCTCTCTCTCTCTCTCTCTCCATGGCCTTGCTACCGTGCGATACACACCAACACGAGCGAGTGAGCTATAAATGAAACAAAAGATACAGGAACAGGCACAGAGTAAGAGAAGCGATAGTTGCGACGTCAGCGCAGCAACCACTCCAAATGCGTTGCACGCGCCTCCGTTGAATTAGAGCCTGGTCAGAGCGCGTCAACCTCGACCGGGTAACGACTCCCACACACCAAAGCCTCGCGGAGCAGCGACCACCACCGGCGGAAGAAATTCATTGCGGACGCGCCGGCGCTGCTCGCCCTGCACGCTGTCCCTCGCGGCTGACTCCCCACGTCGCAAATGAAGACGCACGATCTCTGCAGGCTCTGCTGTCCTTACACGCAAGCGCGCCCGCCTCTGCTCGTTAGCCAAGTTGCCCGGAGCTGCCGGAGAAGCATCGAGAAAGAAAGGCGAGGAGAATAAGAGAGTTGCAGGCCTCAGAACCGCTTTCCATCAGAACCGCTTTCCATCAGAACCGCTTTCCATCAGACGCACGTATAGGAGGTATTCACTGGACGCCATATTTGAGGGCGATGTTTAGAGCGCATGCCCAGAACGAGCTCACATTAATAGCCTGCTAAGACCGGGAACCTTGATGGTGCTAAATGCACGCTCCAAAAGGACTGCGGAAGCTCGCCGTCAGCACGCGCTCAGCAGCCGCGCACACAGATATGGCCGCCAGTGTATACTCCCTATAGACCTTTCCAATGTTTACAAAATCACAGTCCAGCGTGCGATCTTCACAGCCCAGCACGTGCGTGGTCGTCGCTTCGGAAAGCGAGCAAAGCACGCGCCATACGCACGAACGCTCAAAATGGCACCGGCCAGAAGCTCGTTTTTGGAAAGGTCTATAGAGAACATCCAGAAGGGTGGAAAGTTGGGCTAATAGGCCATATGCGAAATCCTTGCCAGCTATCATCATCATGCCATGAGGAGCCGCCATATTGGGGGGTTTATCACATCTTCCAGTTGTGGACGAGGCGCATCTGCATTTAACTCGGTTTTCATGATATTAGGGCAGTTTATTTGTACACTCGATGGGTTGCTGGTTAGTTTCGGATCAAAGAAGAAAAGAAAGACGGCCGCCAAATTCAGGAAAAGGAATTGTCAGCAACGAGGTCGTAAGACTCGTCACTCAAGCAGTGAACTGGGCCATCCAGGTCAATGAACGGTATTTCTCGAAGACGTCCTGTGAAGGGTTCGTACTGGACTTGCAGCAGGTGATCATATTTTAGTTCTACGACTTACACTTTGCCGGGACTATTGTTTTTCGGGCGAAATCGTCGGTACGGGAACCCCCCAATATGGAGGAAATCTGATCATTGATCATGAATACACTAGATGGCGCTTCTTTTTGCATATGGTCTATTAGGAAGGGGAACATCCCACTGTTTACGAGTACCGATAGTTCGCTATATGCCATGAAAAAAGTCCAGTGGCGCGAGCTTGCCACAACACCAACTTAGAAAGCAAGGCCGACGCCTTGCTCCCCCAAAACGTCATCGCAAGTGACCTTGCGTCAGCATCGCAGACAGCGCGTCTTTCAGTGTCTCACAACGATCGCGGCATTGGAAGGCCGCGACGCCAAGACGGACAGGTCTGTCGCTTTCGGGCGTCTTCTCTCGTAAGGCTGCAGCGTGTTCGCCGCTCGGGGCGGGTTGGTCCACCAACGATGACGTAATGCACGTACATCGTTTTGTGAGTGGTACCGGCTTGCCTGTTCGGCAAGCGAGAAAGCACGCGCCAAACATCTAAAATAGGCCTCCTTGTTTGCTCAGGAGGCGCTGCGAAAAGGTACTTGTGAGAGACGTGTATTGGGAGAGTTTGGCCATTCAATGGTTTGAATAAGCGAGCATCTCGAGGCCAACCACAGGCCGCGAAACAGCCCCTAGCGGTGGTGGTGAACTGTAAAAATGCTACCAGACTAATTTAGACAGTTTTAGCGTCGTTAGAATAAAGGTCATAACTCTTGGTGACTGAAAACTTGGGGCATGTGAGGTTTTCGTCACGTCCATATTCAACGGGAAAAATCCATATTCAACGGGAAAATTAATCGAACGTGCGCTCTAGACCAGAGAAAACTGCCTAGTTGCGATCATTGCTGCTGATTTCCTAATGACGCCATTGTCACAGAGACACCGAGATTGAACGCTTCTATTTCACGCTTTAAATGTCGTTTCTAATATTGTGACGTTGAGGTCTGCTAATTGGTCGACGCTGTGTCGCACCCTTAGTTTACGCTGTAACCACGGGGTAAATATTCGGCGCTGGTGGCGGCCTTTGTTCCGCCCATTGGCCAAGCTCTCACAATATACGGCTCTGGGACTTCTTAGGACTTGTTTCGGGAAGTATAAACCTGAGCGTCTCAAACTGTCACACACGTAGAAGCGTGCCTGCTCTGGCGCGGAATGCGATCACAAGGAAAATACATAGTAACAACAAAAAGTCGGACGCCGTCGAAGCACAGGTCAAGGCTGAGACACTCCAAGAGACGCCGTTTCACGCCTCCCAAAGCAAAAAAAAAAGAAAACAAATAAAAAAAAAAGCGTCGGGACATCAGATCTTCTGATGTCACAACTCAGAGATAAGAGACGCGAGCCCTAGCGGTGATGGCATGCATCTGGCACTTTCGATTGTCTTGCGGCGTTGAATCTAACCGATTTCGGATGTCCAAAGGTATTTTTCTGCTGTTCAGCACTATACAGAAAGAAAAAAGTTTAGCGAAGGCGCCGCAATTAGTGCGATGCCCAATCAGGTGAGATTGTACCACCCAAAATGAGGGCGCCACAGTTTGGTCAAAGCCAGTGGTCAAAGCTTCAGCGCAGGAGGCCTATGGCAGCTGCATGAGGTCCGCTTATGTCACAAGTTTTGGTGAGCCCCTATTGGCGACTTCCGCGAAATCGACGGCACATAGAGTCTAGACAGCTGTCACGGAAGGTTCGCTCAAAAGCGTTTTCGAGCGAATCAAAATTTCAGGTCGCCTGACGGTCTAAAGATGAAGCCGCGGAATTAGGTTAAAAAAACACGTCATGAAAATAATCAATAACTCAGCAAAATGTTTTTTTTTTTTTTTTTTTTGTGCGCGAGTCATCGCGAAAGATTTGTATTTTCTAAAGTCACGGGCTCTCAGCCGTGCCTGGCTTTATTTTGTGCGTTTGTTGGAGTACGATTGTTCGCCTGCCAAAGCGGAAACCAAAACATGCAACGCCCTCTGCGGTGCTGAAAAAATTGCTGGAAACATCCTGTATAGAACCGTCTGAAGAGCTGCCGTAGCCAACGACGGAGGATAAACACAGAAAATGGGCTTGTCTGCTTATCTTGCCCATATTCTGAATACGATCGCAGCGAATGAGGATTCATGACCCTTTTTTGGGGAAGATACACTCAAATACTTCAAATCGAAAGAATAAAACACAGAAGACAGGCACAGGACAACCACGTTCTTTCATGGTTGTCCTGTGCTTCTCCTTTCGTGGTTGTCCTGTTCTTGTCCTTTCGTGGTTGTACTGTGCTTGTCCTCCGTGTTTTATTCTTTCGATTTTAAGTATTCATGTTCAACTCGCTCGCCTTTACCAGACACTCAAATAATGCCGAAGTTCTAGCCTACTGTAGAATAGCACGTCACGTTCTGCATAAACACTCCTTCCCTCATCACTTTCGCGAAACTCGAGAAGCTGTTTACCGACACTTGTTATTTGAAGAACTGAAACCGCGGGCGAGCTGGGCGGAAGTGAAGGAGCTCGACCACGACAGAAAGCAATCCTCTATCCTTCTACCACGCGTTCTTAGCGGCGGGCGAATCGAGAACCTCCAATCTCAGGGGTAAAGGCGCACACGAGCCCGTTCGCCACAAATCAATTACGCACATAGCTCGTTTGCACGCCATTAAATCCGGGGGCTGCCTGAAATCAGCATACATTGTTCCACCTTCTCCATTCAAAGCGGCGCCGGCGGCTCTGGCGCTCGTTTGTTCCGGAGCGGCGTATAATGGCAGCGGGTGCTGCGGGAAAACAATGGGGGCCGAGACATCGTAATCTTAGTCACGTTGACGAAGTTATCCCTCGACAAACGACGGGGTGCGACGGGCCGTTTTCTCGTTTCGCCCCGTTTGTGCACGTGTTGTGTGAGTGCGTGCGTGCGTTCGCGCCTCCGCGTGTGGCTTTACTTTTCCTTCCCGGTACTTTTATTGGGATGACGGGCACGATTCCCAGTGGGCTGGGACGACGGGGAACGCGTGATGACTGGACGGGTGTATACGCCCTCCCAGCGTATATCTTGGTTCTTTCTTTGTACTGGCAGTTGATTAGCCGGGCGTGTCACTAACGACGTCTGCCACTTAATGAACGGCTGGATTATTCCGGGTACAAGACTGTAGCTTATGCGCGTCCGTGAAAACAAAGATAACAATGCAAACAAAAGAACGACGACTGTGCACTTCATTACTTCCATTTGCCACGAACTGTAGTTGCATAATTAAATCGGATGCCCAAAATAAAACCAATGCATCGTAAACATTTTTTTTTTTTTTTGGAAAAGGGAAGGGTTGCAAATAATGTTTTGAGTTTATCTAACCGTTTGATGCAAGAGGCAGGGAGCGGGCTATGAATAGACCATTTCGGAAATACCTGGCGCCCTCAACGTGTGCTCGGTGTATTACGGCAATCCAATGTACGGCACGAGCAAGAGTACAAACGCTGAAGAGTACCCATGCTTAGAAGAAATTTGTAGTTTCAGAACGGAAGGAGGGCAGGGGGATAACAGAACAAAACAAAGTTACCGTCTAGTCTGCCTTGTTTTGTGTTCGTTTTTTTTTTTTAATTCTAAATTCATAACATGTTTTTGCAGCAATTTGATTGTTTTTAGAGATAATTAGATGCTCTGACTCGCCGCACCCTGCTTTTCTTAAGTTGTCAATGACTTTATTTTCGCAGATGGAAAAGGATTAACAAACGTAAAAGTAGAAATAAAAGTTTAATCGGCGAACTTGTGCCAGAAATTCAAAAGAAAGAACGAGCATCGTAAAAGCAGCAGCGGGCGTCGAGGTGTCGGCGTGACAGCCCAAGAGTGCGAGATTCTCTCGGCAAGGCCACGCTGGTGTCCTAGTCTACTGCGCCCGGTATCTCGAAGATTCGACCAAGAACGTTCGAGCGTCGAACATTCGGGAGACGGACTCGACAAGATCATGCTGGCCTCCTTATCTATTACACTTGGTATCTTCAACATTCGGACGAAGAAAAAGTTATTCGAAGTCGGTTGCGTTTTTGAGCCTCGCTCTTCTGGATCAACGTTTTAATATTATAAGACGGTCTGAAACATTCGAACTTCATTCGTACGTTGCCTACTCCTGTCCACGGTGTGGTCTGCCGCACTGGGGCTTGCCCTGGTGCCCGTGAATCGACCATGGCCATGTCTACTGGGCCAACGACACCTTCGCCACATTGCAGTCATCCCGCTGCCACTGATCAGTACAGTCTGCCTTCGTCCGTCTGTGGCAGCTCAATCGCTGAATCAGAAGACAAGGACACACCCATGAATAGCGCTGAGAACATAACTCCAGGTCAGCAATGCGCTACAACCTCTTCGCGGCGAGTCATTGTGCCATCCAGTGACATAGAACTGTCCGATTTTGACGACTTAGATTGGACTAACGTCGCCAGGAAAAAACGAAAAAAGAATAGCCCTAATTCCAGCCCAAGCGCTGAGACAGTCCGCAGTACTGTAGTAGTACCTGAAGGACTTACTGTTATATTTACGCCAGTCGAACAGGACCACGTTATTACGTCACTGAGCAGCCTGAGACTCTCCAATACTCTGGCGAAGACGTTCCCGGAATGCATCCTGGAGATCAGGCACAACAGCCGCCTCAATCTCGTTGCCGTGGACGTGAGAAACGGACAGACAACGCGAGGATTGCCACGCTGCACAGAGCTCTGCGGAATCAAAGTCAGAGCATACGAGCCTCTTCCCAGACACTGCGCCACGGGTGTAATCAAAGATGTGGACACTACGCGAACTGACGAGGAGATCACCAACAACTTAAGGTCTCCTGAAAACAAAGTTGCACGTTTGCGACGGCTGGGTAAAAGTTCGGCAATTAAGATCTCTTTCTGCGGATCTTCGCTGCCAAGCTTCGTCTACCTTGGTCTTGTTCGGCATCCAGTTACCCCATTCCAATGAGAAACCTGTCCAATGCCGCAAGTGCTGCCGCTATCGAGGACAGAGACTCCTGCACTGCTCAAACAGGTGCGTAAACTGCGGAGCCGCTCCCTCGGCTACATCGACATCCTGTTCTGAATGGCAGCAAGAACAAAAGACAAGGAATTATGCCAAGGAACATGCAGTCGATTATTATAGTGCCAAAGCTGCAGTTCAAGCATCCAACTGGCCCGAGTTGCCCAGAAAAAGTGAAGAGTCTCCTTCAACAACGCAAGACACCTTGACTAGCAAAACTGAAAACCAGCGGCCTGAGAGACCGGCCTATGCTACACTAATCAAGCTCCCAGAAAGGACAAACCAAAGGCACCCCTGACCAAAGAAGGGCCCAGTTCAAACGGAGTAAATCCACTCGAGGATCCGAAAACTAGAGGGAGCGCACCCACCGATCCAAGACAGCGCAGAACAACAAAACGGAGGACTCTGTCCGTTTCAACAGACACAGCTCCAAGCAAGGGGTGGGTCCTGAACCTTCAAGCAGCAGCAAACTTCGCCTGCAGGTTCTTGGAATCTGTTGATGCAGAATGGGCCCGTAGCATCCTTACACTTCTTCAACTGGCCCTTCCCCTTATTCGATCCTTGTAAATGGCGAGCTGTAGTCCCTCTGCATCCACTACACCACGGTCTTCTTCATACCTTACGGTATGGCAGTGGAATTGCCGAAGTTTCCGAAAAAAAAAAAAAACGCTGCAGTCTCATCCAGTATATCCAATCGCACACTCCTCCACCCGACATCATCGTTTTACAAGAGCCTCGTACCCTTCCTAATCTTCCTGGATATGTAACATATGTAGCGCATAATGATCCTGATCAAGACCACCTTGTGGCAACCCTAGTCAAGAGTGTTCATACCGCTGTCGACTTAATCTTCGACAGCCAGGCCGTTCCACATGTATTATTTGAACTCCTTCCTGCAAATCCACGCACGCGTAACACCCAATCCCTCCGTCTACTCAATATCTACAGCCTCTCTCAAGATCGCCATGCACGGTTCGACAAGTTGTTTGAAGCCGCACGCTGCAAGGGTTGTGC
Organism: Ixodes persulcatus; assembly: GCA_013358835.2. Lineage (NCBI taxonomy): Eukaryota > Metazoa > Arthropoda > Arachnida > Ixodida > Ixodidae > Ixodes > Ixodes persulcatus. The sequence goes on from JABSTQ010010575.1 coordinate 459,792, forward strand.
CACATTCATTGGAGGCGATTTTAACGCTCCACATCCAGCTTGGGGTTACCCTCGCGACACACCTAAAGGCCGAAAGCTCCACACTCTGATTAAGACCCTTTACACACGCGCCAGAATACAGCCGCCATTGCTGACCTTCTCTTGTTTTACCGAGATACCGAGCCACTGAAATTGGTGTGGACGAGCCTCCACAAAGGCCAATGCTGGGGAGGAAGACAGAATAAAATCTAAGATAGCAATAACCTGGCCTGCTATGGTAATAATGAAGTGAAGTAAACGTAATAAGGGGAAACAAAAACTGAAGGTCAGTTATGGCGGCGCCCATGCACAGCTGCTGCAAAGCGTCTATACTTACTGATCCATCGACACCCACACGTCTTGGCACCAGCGTGGCACGAGACACGTGCCCAGACCTTACCATGTACTGTGGCACTAAACCCTGCACCTGGCAGAACCTTGAGGAACAGCTCGGCAGTGACCATTCGATTCTTGAAACCCGTATCCACACTAACCACTTCACAGGGGAAGCACGCCACATCCGTATCATAGACTGGCCTGCCTTTCGCGCATCGTCCTCCTCTTATACCTCCTCCGACACACTCACCGATTGGGTGCAGACACTGCAAACCCGGCTAAACCGACACACGCGCACCCTTACTACCACTCCAGATGCACCGGATATAGACTCCCACCTACTCCATCTGTGGGAAGCACGTCGTAGCCTAACCAAACGGCGGCGACGTCAATCGCCACAAGAAGCTAAAACTACGTATTGTCCAACTTACTGTTGATGCTGCAGACTATGCTGCCAACTCTACTGGTGAAAACTAGCACGCGCTGAAATCTCAATGGCACGCTCGGTACCGCACGAACGTGGTCCCTACTCCATCATCTCATACAGCCTTGTCAAGCCAAATCAGACAGGGCCAAGCGCATTCATAAACTTCTACGCGCCAGTAACCTAACAGACACCCAATGCCTCACTCAGCTACGACAACGTTACCTCCCCCCTCCTGACGCTCCACGTCCCGCGGACTACATGGGTCCCCCCAACACACTCTCTTATCTTAACGCGCCGATCGCAGCCATTGAGATTCGCGCTGCACTCACCGACATACGCCGCAGCATATCCCCTGGTCCTGACCAGATCCGCTACTCTCTTCTCTACAACCTCTCTGATTCAAACACCACGCAGCTTACTACCTACTTGAACGAGGTGTGGGAGTCGGGTACCCTTCCCAAGGAGTGGAAGGAAGCAACAGTGGTTCTGATTCCCAAGCCTGGCAAACCTCTCTCCTTGGAGAACTTGCGCCCGATTTCTCTTACCTCGTGTCTGGGCAAACTGCTCGAGAAGGTTGTACAGCTTCGCCTCCACAAATTTCTTGCGGACACATCCGCTCTTCCTGACACCCTTTATGGCTACCGTAGTGGCATTTCTACCCAGGACGTACTGCTCCGTCTCCAACATGAAGTTTTAGACTCGCCAAGTACTGCCCAATATCGCGCCGTCCTTGCCGCAGACCTTAAGGGTGCTTTTGACAACATCTCCCACGACATGGTCCTTGAACAGTCGGCAGCCACTGGCTGCGGAGTGAAAGTGTACAATTACGTCCGCAATTTCCTCCGTGACCTATCTGCCAGCCTCGTCCTTGGTCATCTTCGCTCTCCTTCCGCGCCAGTGGCGAACCGTGGCACACCGGAAGGCTCTGTACTTTCTCCGCTCCTATTTAACCTTGCCATGCGAGGTCTTCCTCCCCTTCTGGATCAGATCTCGGATGTCAGACTTGCAATTTATGCAGATGACATTACTGTCTGGGTAACGAGAGGCTCCCTCGGACACATAGAGACTCAGCTACAAGAAGCCGCTACTACCATCGAGCATTACGCCCGGCGTGGAGGCCTCACCTGTTCCCTCACGAAGTCAGAATTACTAATCATGACGAAACACGCTCGCGGACAGACCGACCTCCCCATTACCATCACATCAGACGACAAACCCGTCCCGCGTAAATCGGCCACACGGGTGCTTGGCTTTGTGTTACAATCCAAAGCTAAAGCAACTCGAACCCTCCATCAACTCACCACCCAGTGCAACCAAATTATGCACATGCTGTGCCGCGTCTCAAATCGTCGACATGGCCTTAAAGAGGCGGATGCCTTACGCCTGTCCAGGCCTTGATACACACTCGCTTAACCTACCACCTTCCTTACCACAACCTCACCCATACCGAACACACTCGTATGTCTGTATTGCTGCGGAAGGCGCAGAAACTTGCGCTCGGCCTCCCTGTTCGCACAGCCACCGTTTGCCTCGAGAGGCTTGGGGTGACCAACACTCTGGAGGAGCTCATGGAAGCTCATCGGGCTGCCCAGTTGACGCGCTTGCGCTGCACGGCTTAGGGGTGGGCACTCCTTGCCACCCTTGGTTTTCTACCCTGTCACGCTTCCCTCGCAGCTGAGGGTCTCTCCCCCGCTGCGCGTGCCAAAATCACTGTGGCTCCCATCCCCCGTCATATGAATCCTACCCGCCACTCGGCTCGGGGCGACCATCGCTCGCGCTACCTCCGACGCGTGTATCCGGTAGGTTGCGATACAGTTCGTGCCCTCTTTACGGACGCAAGCCCACAGGGTGTGCGCGGGGGTATTACGGTCGTCGTGGACTCTGATCTCAGGACAGTCCACGCGGCCACTGAGCGTGGTCTTACCGACGTGTCCATCCTGGAAGAACGAGCGGTCGTCAGGGCAATCCTTTCTACCTCCTCCCTCTCCTCCTCTATCCCCATTCACATTCTCACTGAATCGCAGACGGCCTGTCGGCACTTCTTATATAACACCTTACATCCTTCCACTGCATCTTTACTCGACCCGTTCCTATCCTCCACCTTCCACAATTTCCGGCTGGTATGGGTGCCTGGGCACGCAGCCGTCCCCGGTAATGAGCGCGCTCATGTGCTCGCCCGAGACCTCTCACACTGGGCGCCTGGAGAAGACTTTGTCAGCATCCAACCAGCCCCTTATTCCTACAGAACTCACCTTGCAGAGCTACGCCTCGCTCGGCAACATTATCTTCCACCTCACCCTTCCCTTACTCGCAGAGACGCCGTCCTGTAGCGACAACTGCAAACTAACACTTTCCCGACCCCCCTCTTCTACTCTTACCTCCACCCGTCACTCAGCCCGCCTCAGTGCCCGTACTGCGGCGACCGTCCCAACCTTTTTCACATGGTCTGGCAGTGCCAGCTCATTCCCGCCGTCCCACCCAATCCCTATCCCACCCCCACCTCCTGGGAGGAGCGGCTGACCAATGACACGGCCACTGGCCAGCAATCGCTGGTGGGCCGCGCCAAGGCGGTCACCGCCACGTATGGGGCCGCGGACTAGGGGCTCCACCCGAGAGTTTGTCACACGTCGCTACAATAAAAGTTTATTCACTCAATCAACATTCGAATCGAACGTCGAATTATTTGGGATAAGCGTAAACGCGAATCTTGCCAAAAGCACGGAGTAGCATTCGGCCGTGCTCGCTGCAATACAGCATTTCCTTTTGTCACACAAAATAAAACGAATCGACACCAAAGACTTTCTTGGGGCCTCAGGAGGTTTAATTCATAATCCAATCTCTCAACCGACGCCACCGCTTTGATTAAGAACGAAAAGAATAAATCTCTCTTGTGCCGCCAGATTAATGACGTTGTAACAAGTGAACGCAATCCAAGAACAAAAAAAAAAAAGGCAAAGCATAAAGATGCGAAGGGGCGGTAGAAGATAACATCCGCTTCATGATTACTTTTTTTTCTTTTCTTGTGTCTGTTATTACTTTAAGATGTCTGTGCGAATCTGTGCGCATGCCTGAATGCCTCTGCGTTCCCAAGGTTGGCTGTGCGTGGTTGACCACACGATTGTGCAACCAGCCATTTTTTTTCTTCTTTTAAGGACTGTGCTTAAAAGAAACCCGAAGCGTAGTCATACCGCTTTATGCGGTTCTAAATATAAGATCCTTTCGTGGTCTCTCTTCAAACACAACATTATTGTGGCCACAACAATCGTGGCCAGTTTCATTTCTAGAATTTTTTTCTCAGTTAGTCTAGCAACTTGTCGCAGCAGTGATTCGCGAATTTAACACACGCCGCAGATATCGTGGCAAGCTCATAATTGTGTATACCGGGTGTCCTTCCTAATTAACCTGCACCGAAGCTAAATCAAAAAAGAAAGAAAACAGGAAAATTATGAACTCTACTTGAAGCAAACTCTTGTTGTTAGCAAGCAGCTTGCGAAAGTGCTAGATTTGAGCCAATTAGATTAATTTATTAATTATAATTAAGAGTAATTAGCCAACCTTTTAGATAACGATTTAAGAGAAGTCGTGTCATATTGGAAGTTGTAGAACGCCGTCCAAAATACCCGATCGAGGTGTTTGCAACATAACACGCTTGGGGTGCTTCTTTCTCCAGGCCGAAAAAGAAAGCTCACAGTATAGACCTTTCCAATGTTTACAAAATCACAGTCCAGCGTGCGATCTTCACAGCCCAGCACGTGCGTGGTCGTCGCTTCGGAAAGCGAGCAAAGCACGCGCCATACGCACGAACGCTCAAAATGGCACCGGCCACAAGCTTGTTTTTGGAAAGGTCAAAGCACGCGCCATACGCACGAACGCTCAAAATGGCACCGGCCACAAGCTCGTTTTTGGAAAGGTCTGGCGTCCGCGCACCGCACTTGCAGCGGGGGCTTTATCACGTGATTATTCGGGAGCATTTCTTTTGGGCCAGAAAAAAACAAAGCACGCAGAGTTTCATGTCGCGAAGGGCTCGATCGGGTATTTTGCAATGTGCTCTACAACTTTCCAATTGACACGACCACGCCTAATATTATTATTTAGGTTTAGGGTACGTTAACTACTTTTAGGGGCGAAGCTCTTTAGGGTCTAGCCTTGTCCGTCCGTCCGTCCGGCGTCCGTATTCACATCGATTGCCATCCCATCTGTCTTCTTAAAAAAAGAAAAAAAATGTTTGCGCAGTCGACAGGATTCGAACCTGTGCGGGGAGACCCCAATGGATTTCTATTCCATCGCCTTAACCACTCGGCCATGCGTCATCTTTTGTTTTTCTTTATTGCCAGGAATTATTCATCCATCTGTCTGTCATGGATGAAAAGTTGCATGTAGCCGCTCAACGTCTATACAGGAGAGGGCGCTGCGGTCAAATGCGTATATAATCGCGTTAAACTTTGCATGTATTGGCTTAACGTTTATAGACGAGAGGGCGCTGCGGTCAAATTCTCAAATGCGTATATAACCACGTTCCATATCACACATTCTCTTTCTGACATGGACTGTTGACTTAAGCGGTGGAGATGCGTTCCCACGGCTTCTAGCGGATCCAAGCTGATCCGCTAGAAGAACCACTGGCTCTGCATTTCACCGACCATAAAAGCAGTAATAATGAAGTCGAAACGCAACCCGGAACTCAGCACTACCTATGGCAATACTTATGAACAATAAAATCAGTATCATCAGCACGACCAGAGCTTCGCCCCAATCAACATCATTCACCACGTGGAGATGCGGTCATTTTTTATATTTAATCAATAAAAATGCTCAATTAAAACACTACCGCTTTCACAGGGCGCTTGCTAGCAATACACAGTTGTTAGCAACTTCAAAGGTGAACCAATTCTTCCATTCTTCCATTTCCCTTTCTATGTAGCAGAACCAAGCCTACCAAAGCGCGCTCCTAGGTACTTCCGCTCATGGGAGACATGAATGCGTTACCCAAAAACAGTAACTAAATACCGTTAGTCGTTACTATTTCAAAAAGTAACTAAATACGTTACTCTTTAGCGATTCTCAAAAGGAACGAGTTGCGTTGCCTCAAAAGTAACGAGTTACTTTTCTCGTTACTTTGACCTCCAAATGCACACCTACGCTCTTTCGGTAGCAAATGATACAAGTCCACCATACATACGCGGGACAAGACACAGTTGTCTGGATGTCACCTTGATTTCATCGTCTTTATTTCCTCATATCAAGTGGTATACTGACGTTGAAACGCGAGAAAAAGACCATATACCGAAATATATTTAAATTACCTATTTTTCTGCAGCTTCCAGGAGTCATGCTATAAAATGTACAAATTAGCAAATCTTCGAATAATCCATGAAAATATCATTAAAGGGCAACTCCGCTCATTCCAAAAAAGTTACGCTTACATGTTATTTCATCTCCCAAACAACTACTAAACAGCCTTACGTCTTCGGATTCGCAAAATGTGGAATATTATTTGTGTAATCTTAGTTTAAACATCAGCAGATAGCGAAACCGAAACTTTGGTTGCGACAGGCAACATTGGTCTCGTGTCGTCAGGGTGATGTCCACGTCACATCGAACCACGTGGTCCGAAAGGTCACGTGATCCTCTAAGCGATGGCGGGCGAACGTAGAGCAAAGCGCAAGTGTAGTCTGCTCCGCACTTTTCGCCGATGTAGTTTGCTACAACAGCTAACTACGTCTTCACCACTGCGGCCCCAGCTTGCGCTTTTTTCCAAAAAAGTAAGTTTTCTCAAACACATATTTTGGAAGCACATGTCAAAGCTGATGAATACTGAGCAACACATGTATATGCACGAGCGTGGTGTCACAGCCGATTTCTAAAGAAACAAATGGATTGTAGGAGAGTCGACAGCGTAGTGCATTCGCGTATTATCACGATAACGTTGATGCAATAGAGCTTAGTTACAACAACCGCACAGCCCCCGAAGCTCTGCTGTGTTCGGTGACGAACCAAATGATCGTTCCTCCTACACGCCACAATTATGTGTCACCGAAAGTTTGGCGACAGCAAAGCTTTCTGCGGGAAGGAACCATCCATATTATGTGGACACCGCGCGAAGAAAGTCATTATTGATACTTCGTAAGCTCGTAACACGGGAAGGACTTTTTGACAATGAAGCCAGCTGAGCGCGCCCGGCCCTGCACTTGCGGATTTTCAGCGCCGATTAAACCTGTGTACCGAACTCCTATTTTTTCCAAAATGCCACAAAATGTCCTTAATATAGCTCAACCTGCGCATCCCCAATTGGTGGGTTGGAATCTCGACGGAGGTGCCCGCAATTTGACACGGGCTTATTGCCGCGAAGGCGCCGTGTAACCGAGATCTCGGTTACACTTCACATGATCTCCAGGTGGTCCCGATTAATCGCCAGTCCTCCGCTGGGGCGTGCCAGATGCCTTTCGTAAGTCTGGCACACAAAGCTCCAAATTCACATTGATTTTCCCGAAACTAGCCGCGTCTCTGCGCCTTGTTTCTACAGGCGCGAGACATATATACTCGTACTACACTGGCCGACGCGGTGGTCGTTTGACCGTGCATGTGTCTCCTGCTTTAGTAGCCTGAATTGTGTACCTTAATAAAGCTGTACGGCATACTGCACGTTCGTTATCAATAGCAAAATAGTCAGCGGAATTAATTCACGCACGTTTTCTATTTAGCTGGTAAAGCCATATTAGTGTCATGAGCGTAAGTAATCAAAACAGATCATTGTCCTGCGATTTGGCGACAACGGCTTCCTGGAGTACCACTGGCACGGGATGTCTGTTCATACATTCAGAAGCGCACTGTCCTGTGGAAACTTGTGAAAGATAACTCCCGGGCTGGTCAACTGGTAGTTTGAGCAGGCAGCAACACAACATGGATCTTTCGCCAGACATCGCAGCTAAGCATCGGAGATGTGGCCCACGCTCGTATCGTTAAAAAAAACGTCGTTCTCAAACTACAACAGTGGCGAGACGAAACAAAATGCTCTCAGCCTTCAGCTCCGAGAAGCGCGCGGGGTAGCGCAAACTAGCGCATCCGAGTTACGGTGATAACGTGGACACCGTTGAGCCAACACCGGGAGGAGAAACTCATGACGTCATCGTTCAATTTCACTCTGAGAAGTATAAACAAACAAAACGTGAGAATGACGCAGGCATGAGTGACGTAGTGGCTGAATGTTGGCTGCTCGAACTCCGTGGTGTTGACTGCGCTGCTGATTGCGCCTCACGTCGTACGCTATAGAGCTAGCAGAATTCGGCGACTTGGCTCATTTAAAAGTTTGCTGGCCAGTTTGTTAAATATATAGACGGAATTAGATCGTAATATTTGACATGTGGTCTTCATAGATGATACTGAAGAGGGCTGCATTATTTTCTCAATATCAAAAATGAAGCGGAGTTGCCCTCTAAAAGATACAAATGATCTAGACTCGTTTTCTACTGCTCTTTCTTGTTGTCAAATAGCCTCAACGAAAATGCTCAATGTTCCTCGACATTTTTCCGCAATTGCTGTTGAGTATGAATGCCTGTGGGCTATTAGACGACAGGCCGAGCGTCGTTATCGAAGAACGAAAGAAAAGAAAGACTTGCGCGGCGCACGGAAGTCTCAAAGACATATTCGACGACGCTCTATGGACCTTGGCAGGGAACGCTGGAAATGAATTTCTTCCTCCCTCGATCCTCAAAAACCTTATGCAAAATATGAAACGTCTCTAGAGGGCTTTAATCTCCTTCTGAGCAACGCTATATATTCCCAGCGCTTGTGTTATCAATGCAATGTGATGACATATTTGTAGCAGAGGCATTTTGTAAGTCACTAGGGAGCACGCCTGCGTCACCGACCCTAGTCTCAACAAATCCAATCATAATTCCTATCTCTGCAGACAAAAACATGGATTTGCCTTTTACTCAACAAGAACTTGGCGCAGCGTTGGCTTAATCGAACTCATTGTCTTCTCCCGGACCGGATGGAGTCACCTACATGGCACTAAAACACCATGAACCTGAAGCTCGGATGAAACTTCTGACGTTCTATAACAACATCTGGGAAACTGGACAAGTTCCTTCGTCGTGGAAAACAAGTCAAATTATTCCTCTGTTAAAGCCAGGTAAATCAAACTTGAACTTATCGTCTTATAGGCCAATCGCCTTTGCCAGCTGCGTTGGTAAAGTAATGGAACAGATTATTCTTGTTCGCATGGAATGGTACCTTGACGAATGGAAGTGTTACCCTGACTGCATGTCAGGATTTCGCAAATTCCGTAGATAGATGGCGTAATTGACCTTATAAGCTTGATCGAGGATCATTATATTAGAAACATATCAGCGCTGCAGTATTTTTAGATATAAAGAGCGCTTTTGACTCCGTGTCTCACGCGGCAGTCAAATTCCTTAAAATATCTTGAATTAGGTGGTCGCCTTTATGCCTGGATTGTTAGGTACCTTGATGATCGGACAATATTTATAAAAAAAACGAATGCAGGAAGCACAACAAAACATAAAACGTATCGAGGTGTACCTTAGGGAGGCGTTTTAAGTCCTACACTTACTAATCTTTATCTTATTGGTCTTGCAAATCAGATCCCCAAAACTGTTAGAGCATCATTTTATGCAGATGATATCTGCATTTGGACATCAAGCATTACTAGGCTTCATGTGCGTGCCAGACTTCAAAAATCTCTAAATGTTATCAATAAGTATCTTTCTGAATCTGGCCTCATTATATCAGCAACGAGATCTGCTGCAATCGCTTTTACTCGACGTGATATGGAGAGATACCCGCTAACCATATCCGGAAACGCCATCCCAAACGTGAAACATTCCCTCTTTCTTGGCCTTATGATTGGCAGAGGCCACAGTTGGTCTCCTCACATCTCTTACTTAAAGAGGAAACTTGCTGCATTTATCATCTTGGCACGCTTCATCAGTGGATCTACTTGGGGTTTATCTGTATTTTCCACTCCATATTCACCAAGCACTCTTTGTAGGATTTTTGAGGTACAGCCTTACAGCACTCAACGGAACTTGTAAGACTAATATACGTTCACTAATAAGTTTGCAAGGCCAAGCGCTTCGTACCTGCCTAGGCCTTCCTAGATCGGCATCCAGATCGGGAACTACTACCGAGGCACGCAGCTACCCAATTCCGGTTCTTCAAATTCAATAAACCGTGAGAGTGAACTTACTATACTTAACTAGGCACCTGAAACATCACCTTGCAGACATTCCATCAAGAAGAAAATATTCGAAATTCGCGGAAGTGAGTCTTAGACACCATGATATAATACCAACAAACTTCGCCCTTCTCAAAAAACCTACTCGTCCTCCATGGACGTTTTCTACCTTAAATATCAAATTATCAAAGCAGAAATTCCCGACATTAAGACCAAAGCTGGTGTTTGCAACATGCGTACGTCGTCAGTGCGCCATGGGGAGGATCTATACAACATACAATAAATATACACACATATTCGCTGGTGGCTTCAGCAGTGAATCCACCTCGACGAGTGCAATTTTCGTATACCAAGCGCAGAAACAGGCCTGACCTTTAATTTTTCTCATAAAACATCGTGGACAGTCCCATAGTTGGAAGCCATTTACGAAACGCTGAAGTGCGTCAAAACGCAACCCTCTGGTAGATGGACTATCTTTACGGCGGATTGGAAAGCAGCATTACTGGCCCTGCAATCAATAATGATACAGGGGGTCCACTTTGCACTTACCTACGCGATTACATCACTGGCAGGTTCCATCCTGCAGAGCAGTACAAGTCCTTTTTTTTCAGTGGGTCCCGGGTCACTGTGGGATCATTGGCAATGAGAGTGCCGAGAAAGCCGCAATAGGAGCACGCAAAAACACCACAACTATTGCAATCCCATACTTCCGATCAGATGCTGCATCAGCACTTCGTCAAGTGGCCAATGAACTAACATTACATCTATGGAGTAGTTATGATTTTTATCATGCCCCCCTCGACTCCCTGCGACTCAAGATGATATCTCATATACCATCCGGTCTTCCTCGACAAATAGAAACCACGATTCATAGATTACGTCTTGGAGTAGCTTTCACGCAGAAGTTTTAAAGATCACGAAAGCATAAAGTCCGAACTGTCCAGCTTGCAACTCTCCGGAAACCATCAAACACATTCTTATTATATGTCCTATTTACGACACCGAGAGACGGATACTTGAGACGGCACTCTCAAATCTGGATGATAGTTCATTTACTGTTGAAAAAATACTCGGCGGTTGGAGCTCCGTTGAAAGCTCAGTTACGGCATCAAATGCCTTACTTATCTTTCTGCGAGACACAAGGCTAAAACTGACGCTCTATGGTGTATGAAAACAAACCATTGATCATCTCATAATTTCCCTTCCTCATTGATCAAATCATCATCCACTCTATCACCTTCTTCATCTCATTTTATCATATTCTTTCTCCCCCTACCCCCTTTCTGCCAGTGTCGAGTAGTCTGCTAGAGTCATGCACTCAGGCTAACTTCTCAGCCTTTCAATCACACTCTTTTTACAGATTGAGAGTGCATCTCCGGCGACGCTGAAGAGCCCTTCTACTGACGCGCTCAAAGGAACGGCAGTGTTGTGCTTCAGGAAGAGCTGGCGAATCTGGAATCCCCTTCTCACTTTTGTTCTCTCTGCTACCAAAGTTCCAAGTTGACAATGAGATCTATGTCTTCCCATGTTGACAACCTCCGGGTTTACATTCGGTCTGTACACGATTTTGGCAAGTACGGCCAACGAACTTTATTGTGTTCTTAAGTGAATGATATTCCCAGCTGTAGAGTTCGACTTACGTGCTTAGCGATAAGCGTTGCTATTGGCAACGAGATGTTTTGGTGGCGCCACCTCGCAGGCGCTTTCCTGTGACGAAGCTGGAAGGATGCGAACAGACGACGCTCTATGTCAAAGCACGGAGTGGATATGTTAGTTTGCATCCATGCCGATTAAAAACGGTTTATTTAATAAAAAAAACGGGTATGACGTTCTTGTGAGTAATTTTTCGAATGAATAACAAAGCCTCAAAGTTGCTTTTTATATTAAAAACCTTAAAATGTAAAAACAAAAACAAGCCTGCAGCTTCACATTTCAGCTCGCGCGACGTGCGTCAGGGCTATTCACAACCTCTCCGATACTTTTTTTTTTTTTAATTGTGGAGGCTGTCGTAGGAAAAAGTTTTGCATTCACCAGAGTAAATGACGTAATGTCTTCTTAGCTGTGCACGCGCGCACAGTTGTGTTGCAAAGCGCCACACAGTTTTTTTTAGCCACATTGAGCTTGCCGATACCGACGCTTCTATCCAATTGTGACTTGACAGTTGCTGACGAGAAAATGCTCGTCAGCACCTGACGCGTAGCTCCTCCCGTATCAAATACTTGGCAAAGAAGTTTGTCATATCGCGACTTCCGCTCGAAAGAAAAGCCTAAATTTTTATAAATTCTCAAACTGTCAGACATGACCCGGTAAATCCAGGTGATTGATTAATTTGTTCTATCCTATTTTTACTAAAAAAATGTTTACACATTTAGAATCGTTCGCTGAGAAGCGTATCACGCATTTTGCGAATTTGGGTTCGCAAGATTTAACATGGAAACGGTAGTAATTCATAGCAGATGTATAGCTCATTGTTTGGGACGCTGAAGTGGCACCGACTTACTAGATTTAAGACTTCGATCGCGAGGGGGTCTCGCACGTATCGTGTCAACCGGGAGAATAACCAGGGATTTATTTTAAACGACGCCGCAAGCCAGCCAACGCTTCTTCCTGCCAGTTATTTTGAGGAAATGTTCGTGTACTGGTTTCCAAAGTTAAAAGAGGAATCAACTTGGAACTTATAAGGGACCAGCACTCACAAAACACATTGGAACCAGCATGATACACGGAGTCGCTTTCACTGAAGCGTTTACTACACACGCGAGAGGTTCTCGAATTTTGCTTTCCTATCTTCAATTTGATAAGACATTTCTTTCTCGCTTTTTTTTTTTTTGTCCGTATCATAATGAAAAACACATTCTATTCGCCGTAGTAGGTGTAGTGGGGTAAAGCGCTGGATATTCTAGTTTTATCATCCAACATTGCGTTCTGGGGTAGAGAACAACACACCACCATCCCAGCGCTTCGAAATCTCAGCACCAAAAGTGTTCGTTAGCACGACTACGGGTGCCACGACCGCAAGCCTTGGTGAAATGTCCTGCTACAAATATCGCTTCACCAAATAAACAGAGCGCGTGAAACAGGCTTTGCCGCGCATCACCCAAACAGCGCACGAAGCGAGCTGACGAGCCGAGGGATCCAAGATCTGCGCGGTCTGTCCCAGTCTTTCCTACCCGTGATGTCACAAACGATGATGATGATAGCTAGAGAAGCGCCCCCTGTACTTCGCGCATGCCGCCCGACTACTGTCGTACTGCCTGGTTGTTTTTCGGGACACCTATCCGCCTTTGTAGCAATAGAAGCTAGACGCGTACTCAGGTTAGAATTAAAAGGCGGCTGTTACAGTGTTGTACACGGTACTCCTCAAAAGTAACGAAATACCGTTACTCGTTACTTGGCCTTAAAAGTAACTAAGTACGTTACTTGTTCCTTTATTAAAAAAAAAAAAAAAAACTAAATACGCTACTCGTTACCGAAAAAAAGTAGATATAGTCAGTTACAAGTTAAGAAACGTTTTCGAGGGAAAGGAGGGCACGGGAGGAGGAAGCAGACGGAATACTGGACAGGAGAGGGGGAAACATCCTCCTCTTTTCGGCATTCCGTCTGCTTCCTCCTCCCCGGCCAGAAAACTTTTTTAAACCTGTCACTGACTGTAGGTAGAAGTACTACTAAGAAACGCGTTAGGTACATCTCTGGTCAGAGGAAACAGTAAAGCCGCATTCGCACTACTCATACATTATACAAAAGGCACGGCACTCGCCGCACACATGACCACACTGAGCTAACCTAGTAACGTTGGTAGCCAAGCAAGTACCGCCACTGGTTGCAATGCAAGTAAAGGAAATGCGCGTGACCGCATTTAAAATCTAAGACAGAAACAACAGATGCTATCAAATAGCGGACGAATTCATTCACCGTATTGAATGCAACTCGTAAACTTGAGCCTCTGGTGTCGGCCTGTTACGCTGGCACCAAGATTTGCCTTGTCCCGCAACGCTGTCATATATCCGTCCCTTGACCTCACTTTGACTTCTCCCTTGACGTCTAAATAAACACACACACAAAAAAAAAAAAGAAAAAAGAAGGAGAGGGGGAGAGAGAGAGATGGTTCAACGACAGCGATTACGACTCATGGGTGAAGAACATAGCACGGATCTCCCGGGGCAGCCCAGCGCCTGCTGTTCCTCCGCTGCAACCAGCCGGCTGCTCCAGAGGGGAGGCGTTTCTTATTGAGCTAGACTGGCTGCCTCTCTTTCTTCCGAGGCAGCCTGTCCGAAAGACGCTTCTTCTCACCCTCTCCTCTTTCCAAGAGAATACAATGCTAGCCGTGCACAACCGGAGTCAAACTTTTCCGCGCTCCAAAAAAAATGAAAGAGATAGAAAGTGAGGGCACGGTAAACAACATCAAACACTGGGCAGCATATACAGCATAATATATAGAGAACGGAACACACAAGCCGAAGCAGCGAGAGACTCCCTGTTTTTTTTTTTTTTTTCCACTCTTCCCTCGAGAACAGGACGCGCGTAAAGAAAATAAGAAAAAAAGAAAAAAAAAACTACAGTGCAGCGTAAAATGGACATCAAAAATCGATTAGCCATCATATTGCGCCGCCGGAGGGGAGCTCAGAAGGAGCGCGGCTTCTGCTCTTGAGCGCGCCGGCATGAGTATCGCTTTATTTCTTTTCGGCACGCGCTACCCTTTCAATGCCTGCCGAGTCCTGCTGCTGCAGAGGCATCCAGGTTCTTTCGGGGAGGCTTTGCTTTGTCTTGTGTTCGGGACGTGGAGCACAGACGACGGCTTGCAGTGCCGAGTAGAACGACCGGCTGGCGGCATCGTGGCCCTCCAGGAGCTCGATCGCTGCCGTCTGGGAGCCAGGCCGCCACGTTCTCCGTCTGAGACGAAAAAGCGGCGACGTCAGAAGGCTCTGCTAATTCTAATTTCTTTTTCATTTAGTACACACACAAGTTAGTTAACTTGACCTTTTCTTGTTCACGGACACTCCCTTGACTCGGATATGACGAGTTAACATAACATCGACGGTGATGTATACGATCCGTTTTAAATGTCTAGGAAATGTTGTAGCTGTTGAACACTCGGACGGCCGTACTCTTGCTTAATTTTTTTTCTTATTCTTTTTCTCGTTCTGCATACATGTACAGAATGTGAAAAGCGGCAGTACGGAGGGGGCTTATCAGGCTGGGGCACATCCCCCCCCCCCCCCCCCCCAAATTGCAGCCTGCAGCCGACCCTATACACGAACTCATCTCTGTTACGTCACGGCGCGGTGGTGGCGCGTCGGGCGCACTTCTGGTCTGGGGCTGTGGGCGGAAGCCGCTATGGGGCACGTGCATTCCTGTGTCACTTTGGAAGAAACCGGACAAAAACCTACCTTCTCGTCAAAACGCCGCGACTGGGGCTTTACCGAAAGTGTCGGGAAAGGTTTGAAGGTCAGATTTCAAGCGTTTTCTGCCTGCTCGGTTCGTCCGAGAACGTGAACAGGGGCCGTGAAAAAGGAAAAACAGACGCCGTCGGACCACGATTGCTTGGGCGGGAAGCGCTTTGAATTGAATTCACGGATACTTGTGGTCGTCAACAGTGGCGTCACGAGGGTCAGCGGCACCCGGGGCGGTAGCCTGCCGCGACCCCCCCCCCCCCCCCCCCCCCCGCTCTCGCGTGGCCCGCCGCGACTCCCCCCCAGCCCCACCCTCCCCCCGCTCTCGCGTGGCCCGCCGGACCCCCCCCCCCCCCCCCCTCTCGTGGCCCGCTGCGACACCCCCCTGAGCGCTGCACCCGGGGCGGTCCGCCCCCCCCCCCCCCCCCCGCCCCCTCCTTGTGATGCCACTGGTCGTCAGACATATTTGTTTTGTTCCAACATCAACGCGGGAAAACAGTCAAGTTGCACGGACCACCTGCGGACGACGTTCAGTGGGTCATCACGTTCAAACGGCCGCCTCATCGTTCGAGCTGTCGTCTGCTCGTTCAAACGACAGCGGCCCGTAGACCAAACGTTGACCCGGTAATTGCGATAAGAAGTGCAGACCTCAAAAGTCGTTTAAGTTTGAAGGTTGCTTCAGGTAGGTAGGCTCGGTGTAAACAGTAGATATAAGGAGATGTTTATAATTGTTACCAGTGGCCATCACCGACTTGTTATGCCTGATTCACTCGGTCCGATTCTGCTTGCGATTTTCAGTATCGACGTTACGTCGACATCTCGGGTACGGTTCAGACTTTGCAGCCCGAGCGACGTCATGACTGAAAATAGCGAGCAGAACCTCCACATGTGAATCGGGCTTTAGCGTCCATTCTGCGGCATCCACGCGGAACGAATCGCCGCATGTTACGCCGAGTTTTGCGGTGTAACGAGCCTCGCTAATTTCGCTGAGGCCGCTCAAGTAGTCAGACATTGCCAGGAAGACGTAGAATCAACAACTCCAACGTGAAAAAGAGCGCAGGGGACTCACACCGATGTCGACAACATCCCATTCCAATGGTTTGTTTATGGGCAACGGCGAGCTTCTTGCCCACACCCCCATCGCGCATGCGCGGCGTCGGTGGCTTCCGCTAGGGGCGCTCCAGTTTGTTTGTAAACATGAGTTGGTGTATATTATGCATATGCATCGACTCCCCTCCCGGTTCCCCATTGTTTCCCAAGTTTTAAAAATTCCCTCTCCTCCACATCCCCCTCCCCGAAAAATATATGTCTGGCTACGCCATGACTCTGTCTACACTCCGAGCCCACTCTGTGTCGACGGTGTACACAAAACCTACACAGCTGAAAGGCATCATAGGGCCTGCCGGCTGCTGGAGACACAATGAAGCATTGAACGACCCATCGATTCATTTACTGATAAACAGCGAGTGTACCCATACTCTCAAAGGGTCATTCCAGCTTTGAATGTGCCTCCTCGTCCCCACTCATGAGGGTTAATAAAGATCAATATGATTTGAATCGTGAGTGAAATCATGATTTAAAAACTCGTTTTACTGAGATGATTTATTTCAAACCATTCCCGCAAAAATAATACCGAAAATACTTTTTATTTACCATTTGTTTAGCATTTGCATGATTACTGTGTGCTTTGGATTTAAATCAAAGAATCAGCAAGCAAGAAAGATTTATGAAAATCTGAAGACGAGCGAAAAGAAGTTCACTTCTGAGCGAACCGGAGCGTCGAGCTTCATTTCTACCGTCCACTTCGTTTCTTCAGTTACATAATGGCCAATTGCAGTAAAAAAAAAAAAAAAAAAAAAAAAAAACGGAAACAATTAATGTTTTATTCCAAACACATAATATTAAAAAAAAGCTTTCAAGGTAACTAAAAAATAAGGCTGTTACAGTTCTAGTATGGCGGGGATGGATATATATATAGTGGTAATGAACCACTATCTATTAGCTACAAGGATTTCAATCGCGATTATCTGATTTAAATCAAATAAATCTGATCTACTTGGTTTAAAATAAATGTTCTGTTTTTACTACTGTCGGTGACAGGCTAAAACCCTGTATTCCTCGATCTTCGTTTGCAAACGAGCTCGCTACCGCCCCCCCCCCCCCCCCCACCCCAAAATCGGCGGACCCCTGCGTGCTTCCCGGTTTCCTCTTCTTTTTCATTTGTCTCACATACTTTGGTTATTTGTACTACTTTCTACAATGCGCGCAGGTTCTTACAGACATATTACAGATGCTTCTCCGACTTCTTACCCGATCTCTGTGCCTGGTTGAAGAACAAATAGATACACTGCCGGAAGTCTACTGGGGCACCAAATAATGTGGCGCCCTCGTGGTGTCAACTCCCGCCCCGAACGGGGTGAATAC
This sequence comes from Ixodes persulcatus, assembly GCA_013358835.2. Taxonomy (NCBI): domain Eukaryota; kingdom Metazoa; phylum Arthropoda; class Arachnida; order Ixodida; family Ixodidae; genus Ixodes; species Ixodes persulcatus. The sequence goes on from JABSTQ010010575.1 coordinate 477,586, forward strand.
ATGCTCCGCCTTGCGCGCGAGATTTTTGCCTTTTATCAGACTTTGTCTCAGCGCAGCCAAAGCTTGGCGGAAGGCACCGAGAGCATGCTGGAGGCGGGGCATCTCTATGGGCTTTTAGCCTGTCACCCACAAGAGTGGGTGACAACACTTCTCGGGCATTCAATTACGGACTAAAGTTTCTTATAGCCTATTCACACGATCATACAAGTACCTTTAGCTACGGGAAATTTATTCTCTGCGGCGCGTCAGTTCGCGATTCTCCGCGCGTGGCGTGTGCTTGCGACCCAAGAGCGCGGGTTGACTCGCCGGTTGCAAAGGGACCTATGTTAGAGGCACCTTTATGCTGGCCGTGTGAATGGGGGGGGGGGGGGGGGGCATAAGAGAAGGAGCTACTGGAAAACCTTGATCCGAACTTCCGAAGCATGTTATTTTGTTGTTATTGTAGTTTCTCTTTTTTTGGTCAAGTGTACTCAGATGTACTGCCCGTACTCACCCACAAGCACAAAGTGCTTTAGTGAGACGGATTCAAATGTTTGTAAACTGAAGCGAAAATAAACTATTACAATTACAATTACTATTACTATTACTATCGGTGTCTCATACACCGTAAAACTACGAAGATAAAACCTCCATATTTGCTTCTGAACTGTTTTGCGTTCCTAAACTCACTTGTCTTCGTCAATATCACGTAATGGTTCTGGAAAGAATTAAAGCACTCTTTACTTGAGATGTTAATAATAGAGAGTTTTAGTAGACCGCTTCCATTTTCCGCTCCGCTCTGAGGGTGCCAAACTGCGCATGCGCGGCCTGCTTCAGCGGAATGGAAAGCGGAGGTCCAAAAAGCGTAAAGCCCGGTCCAGACAGTTGCGTTTGACTGCGTTTGACTGCGTTGCGGCAGCGAGACACCAGGACATCCCTGCTGCTTATATCGCGTGCCAAGAAGATTCCTTGAATTGGATTGCACGCTTCATACGAAGCACAGATGTGCCGGTGACTCGCTTTCGGTTCTCGCCGCAAAGCAGTCAAAAGCAGTCAAACGCAACTGTGTGAACCGGCCTTTAGAGCGTTTTGAGAGCGTTCGAAAAATTCGCTTGCGTAGCCCCACAAGTGGACTTTTATAGTACTAGTAAGACAGAAAAACTAAACGTTAACACCAAGAAAGTGAAAGGGAGCGTGTTTGTACAGGTGGTAAAAACGAAGGCGAGAATAATGAACACAAAAGAGTAGGCACACACCCGAAGCATATTACGCTATAAAATATAAATATAATCGTTCCACCCTGTGTGCAAGTGAAGCCGAAGGTATAACAATGAGCATGTTGCTCTAAATGGCACTTGCACTACAGTGTACTAGAATACTTGGGAGGTGTTGGGACCGGAGCGGCTCGGCAACGGGAGCTCGTGAGGGCGCGTGTATTGACAGTTCGTGGCGGCGCTGTAGTCGAGTTATCCGGAAAAAATCGCGCAGCCCGCCTTTTTTTTTTTTTTTTTACTTTGAGCGGTGCACGTGTCGGTACCACGATTTTATACACTCCGTTTCACTTTATGTTGTACCGCAGCGGAGGCTGGAAGCGCGAGCTCATAGCGTTGGCAGCTGTCCTTGGTGCACGAGAGCTTGTGCCGCCGAGTTGTGCCCTAGAGCAAGGAGCTCGCGCTTGTAGCCTTTCCTGCGGTACGACACAAGGTGAAACAGAGTTCCGTGTGTTTTTCACTTCGAGCGGTGCGCGTGTCGGGGCCACGATTTCATAGTTCCGTGTGTTCGATCGTGATATGCTTTGAATCTTGTGTTCTGATTTTGCGGATGGTGAACGCGTGAGGGTAGTGCCAAAATGCCGTCGGCGAAACATCGACAGAACTCTTGCTCTGCACCTGGTTGCAAAACGGGCCTCATCCGAGTGAAAGGAGTGAAAACGGCGTCCCTTTTGGCGTTCCAAAGGACAGAGCAAAAAAAGATCTTTGAGAGAAGAATCTGCAGCGATTGGACAAGCGTCTTGAAGAAACAAGCACTGTCTGCGAGCTGCACTTCGAGCCCCGCTTCATCCTTCGAGACTACGTCCACATCATCGGCGGAAAGGAAGTGAGGATTGCTTGTGGACACCCCCCGCTTACACCAGACGCGGTGCCGACTCTGCTGCCAACTGTACCCCAGGACCTGAGTGGAGACCCTCCCGCATGCAGGGGGGCTATGTTGCGCTTTTTGGACTCCCAGGAGACTAGGGAGAGGGAAGTGACGTCAACAACGCAGCAAATGCAGATTGGATGTTGATTTTGTTTTCTTCTGTCAACATCCAATCTGCGTTTCTCTAGTCGTTGACGTCACTTCCTTCTCCCTAGTCTCCTGGGAGTCCAAAAAGCGCAACATAGCCCCCCTGGACGAGAGGAAAGGTTGTGTTGTCTCGTTCCTACTCTTCGTCCCTGTCGTGAAGCACTATTATCTTCTCCAAGAGAGGAAAAGAAGCGGAAGGCAAGTCCACCAGAGCCCATCGTTGTAAAGCGTTCGAGGCTCGCTCGGGAAACTGACCCGTTGTCACTATTGGTGAACAGCAAAGCTCTATACACATTGTCTCTGTCTCTCCTATTTTAACCGTTGTTATGAGTTTGCCTATTTTAATGGTCTATTTTAAACATTTTTACGCTTTTGCCTTTCCTACAGCATTATTTCAAAAAATTGAATATACGTTTTCTTCAAGTATACAATAGTATGTTCATTACTGGCCTGGCAAAAAATTTATGAGCGGACAAGAGCCATATCCGAAAACCGAAACTAATATCTTTTTAATGAAATTTGTAGTATTTCTGGGTGTGCATTCTCCACAAAAGGTATCAAACTGAAGCCGGTCGTGTTAAGTGAGAAAAAACACTGTACGTGTGGCCACGTTACAGGGCTCGAAGCTATACTGATAAGCAAACACTCCCATTTGTCTCCGTTGGCTTCACATGAATTTAGCTCTTCTCAAAGGAAAAAATAAATAACTCAATGAATAGACCGGCAATAGAAAGCGCTGTCGCTTTATTCTGTTTAGAAAACATGTCAAGAAAGCTATGCGGTTGTCGACAGAAAAGGTTACAATCGATCAAACTCGTGGGTTTTATCAACACAACCGCCGCCAGTCGCATGTGACCGCGCGCGCATTTGGAGATGATACGCGGCGGCGCCCGGCGGATTTCGCTGTCCCCAGCCGTGGTCACGTGGTATTTTTCCGGTACACACGCTCCCGTAGAGAGGGGAGAGCTGACCTGGTCGCCCTTCATAGAGTTGGTCGTGCTTATACCGTCCAATACATTGAAGCATCATGTTGCCAACGATCGTGCCGCAGCGTAACTGATGCCGCGGTACGACCGCTGGCAGGTCGTAGCTGTATCAGAAATCCTATGTGTACTCCAACAAAGCGGCACCAAAGATTCATTTTTTCGCGCGTGCAGCCGCGCATGCGCACACCTTCTGGATAACGCGCCGGTGTCGACACCTGTCGCGATCAATACCACGCGCTTCAGGCGAGCCCCTCCGGTCCCAACACTACCCAAGTATTCTAGTACACTGTACTTGCACTGCACGAGCTGCGCGTGCTGGTCAAGGACGCTGAAAGGCCGGCACTCGCTCTCGTAGCTTCCGCTCCACTCGAATTAAAACTGAAACAGATTTACGTATTCGAAGGAAAAAAAAATGAAAGAAAATGACGAAGTTTGCGCATTCCGAGTACACCCTTTTGCGAAATACGAGTACAGTGTTGCTCAAGGCTATAGGAGGTATTCACTGGCCGCCATATTTGAGGTCACTGTTTAGAGCGCATGCTCAGAACGAGCTCGCCTTAATAGGCTGCCAAGACCGGCAATCTTGGTGGTGCGGAATGCATGTGGCGAAAGAACTGTGGAAGCTCGCCGTCAGCACGCGCTCCGCAGCCGAGCACACAGCTATGGCCGCCAGTGAATACTCCCTATACTCTGTTTCACCCTATGATGTACCGCAGGAAAGGCTACAAGCGCGAGCTCCTTGCTCTAGGGCACATCTCGGCGGCTCAAGCTCTCGCGCGTTAAGAGCAGTTCCCAACGCTATGAGCTCGCGCTTCTAGCCTTCTCTGCGGTACAACATAAGGTGAAACGAAGTATAGCAAGGCACCTGCACGATGAATCCCCGCGGTTCTCAATGAAGGAGACTTCTACTAACGAGATTAAGCTGGCGAGACATCGAATCAATGATTTGTATCCCTCATGCCATGAAGCGCCGAAGCTTCCTTTCCGAACGCGGTTTGCTGGATATTGCCAACGTAGAAGAGAAACCTTTTAGGAGGCAATACCGCTTAAAGAAGGACCTGGCTGCTCTGCAAGTGGGCCTCCAAATCCCAGCACCCGACAGATCGGCGCAGGGTGTTGCCAATCTGGCCAGACGCTTTGCATGGATCTTTGTCGACTGGCCTACCGCAACCGTCTGTTCGAACTTGGATGAGCGCTTGGACGGAACTTGTCGGTGTTCTTCAATATTGAGAGCCTCATCGTGGTTCGCATCAACGAGAGGTTCGGCCACCTGCTCGCTGACATGAACAAACATAGGGGGTTGACCCTGGCGAAACTGGAGCTGTGCTCACAGGTGAGACCCTGCAAGGTTTGTGTAAATTTCGCGTTTCCATTGTTTTTAGCACAGCTGCTCTGTCTACTAAAAAGTTACTCTTTTTGAGGCGCCAATAATTTACGTATTTACTTTTGTTTCGGCACAAAAAAAAACAAGGTGTACAATGGGCAGTGTCAGGACAAGTCACGACGAGCGCGCTTTTAATCTGTGAGTTTTAGTAGGCCACTTTTATGAGCCCTCTATGCTCTACTTTACGCTCTGGAAGAAGCATCGCCCCCACCGCGCATGCGTAGCCCGCTCTGAGTTGGAGCGTATAGTTAGCGGAGTGAGCGTGCGCTCCGCTTTACACGTTGCAGAGCGGACTTCCCTCAGCGTTCTTAGCGGGATCGCTTAGATCTCAAGATGGCTGCACTTGCTCAATACGCGTCGATGTTTTTCACCTTGACCTCAGCTTGAAAGAGGCCGAATCAAGAAGTAAAGCGTACGTCCCATGCGTGAAAAGTAAACCATTCCATTTGAGTTTTATGTAACACAAAAGAGCATAATCAAACGAAGTGAACGAGTATCACTTTGCAACCAACACGGTGTCGGTAAAGTCGTCGCGTTTTTGTGGGCCTTCTATGGCTATGCAATCAGATGTACGGGAGCGCGTGCTTGAACGCCCATTATACCTGTACACGCGTCCTCCTGTCGAAAATGACACTGAAAGTTGACCACGAGCATAGTGCTCGCTAGACGCACCAAAAAAAACCATTCCTCTCAACTTTATTTATTCATATTCACTCGCAATTTTCGAATTGTTTAACTTTCTTCTGGAACTGTTCGCCTTGGATTTCCTTGGTAGATTTAGAAAATAAGAGAGACTTGAATGCAGCCTTTTTAAAAGTGCTTGCTATGCTGCCCCCATTCTTCAAGGCCGCCTTATTTTGGCTAAGCGTTTATACTTCGTTTCACCTTATCTGCGAGCGAAGCCAAAGCTAGAAGAGCGAGACCGGCGCTTTTTGCATTTCTCCCCAGCTCGCGCGCTCAAGCAAGGCCTGAACGCACGGAGCTTTCGAATCGCGCTTCCAGCCTTGCCTACGCTCGCATATAAGGTGAAACGAAGTATAGGGAGCAAGAGAGCTGCGTCATTGTTTATCGCGGATGCGACTCTAAATGTATTAGACACGAATGCTGCGTCAATGCTGAATATGAACTCGGTTCTAGTCACAAGTCTCGCACTAAAAGCGATGCCCAAAATATAACGGCCGAATATGTTACCCGGCAGTGTTTTGAAAAGAGTTACCAAAAACGGTCGAAAGAATATTCCATGTCAAGTTTTTGCCTGGTGAAAACCAGACAGGCATAAACAATTCAAAATTTATCAAGCACAACACTGGACTTCTAAGCAATAGCGGTTGACTAGAACGCGTTTCAGAAGTTTCGTTTTGAATGCACAGTTTGACGGCATCAGAGCTTAGCGAAATTAAGAAACAACTATATTTTTTTTAATTTACGATACACATTTTTTTGTAACCCTACCATGGAAATACTCTTTATCTTATATGAGTAACAAGTCCCATATCACATGTTTTGGTAGTGTTCAAATACTGCCGTGTTGTAAGTGTGCCTTTTTCGTATTTTTATTAGGCCGTCAAAGACAAGGGAGCACCCCTGGACAACTGTTGGGGTTTTGTTGACCGCACAGCACGTCCATGCCGTCTATCAAAGAATCAGAAGCCATACTTTTCTGGTCACAAGAAGGTGCTCGTCGTGAAGCACCAGGCAGTGATGTGCGCAGACGGCACAATTTGTCAGCTGGACGAACCCTACGAAGACCTTGGGCATGTTTCTTTTTTTTAATATTAGAGTGCGTAAACTGATCACAGTGAATCATATCCAAGCTGTTGTACTGAGCGAAATACTTGTCCGACTAGGCTGAAAGGCGTCTAGAAATATTTTAATAAAAAAACATTTACTAACGACTCCGATTTTACTTCTCAGATGTGCGTGTGAATATTGCATCTAATCAAATTACAGTGTTTCTGTTGACTTCAGCATTGTAAAAGTAGCCTGTGTTGCGTGGCCTTCTATTGCAAGAAAACACCGTAGCACAGGTGAGGCTGAAACTAGGCAGGAGCTTAAGCCGAAAAATGCAATTTTAAAAACAAAAAAAAAAATGAAAAGAAATGTAGCCAAACAAAATGGTTTCATCTCATCCCCCAAGGCAGATACATACTCTGAGCTCCACTGTTAATACGAACACGATAAAATCGCTTTTATTTGCAGTTTATTTCTTTGGCAGCTGTTGAGAGAGCTGAAAGTTTGTCGCTCAGATTAGTGCCCCAAACGAGCGCTTTATTCCACACCAATAGGTTGATGTCAGCCACTCGTATTTAAGGTGAAAAATAAAAACAGGATATTGATTGTTCCCGGTAACAATGTCGCGCAGTGTACAGAAACACCAAGGTACCCTATCACAAACCGAAGCATACGAAGAAAAAACTCATTCCATTGGGAAAACAAAAAAGGTAGAGATATAAATGGAGCACTCACTTTCGCTAATTTGCACTGTCTTGCTGCCTAAAGCAACCTAACAAAATATCTGTCCGTTTGCCGACTGCTTTAGTCTTTAGTCTTTATTTTTTGGCTCTGGAGAGACGCGGCACCGCGGAAAGGCTGGAGCCCGTACCATGGAGGTCGGCGGTGCCGCGTCTACGAAACATGATAATGTGATGAGTATATACAGCGTGTCACAAAAGAAAATTTACACGGCCTTTTTTACCGCAAAAATAAACTAGGCATCGCCGAACGCTCATTCTCCGCCCAAAGGTAGCCCTAGAGGTCACAACCAGATGCCAAAGTTTCAGCCCGATCCGATAACTTAATCAAAAGTTATAAGTGATTTTCTGAAATTTTCAATGGGAAAATGGCGGCCGACGGAGTTTTCAAACACATGGGGCTCTATGGCACCAGAAACCGAAAACGGGCAAAAGTGGGCTCCATTTTCCCATTGAAAATTTCAGGAAATCACTTATAACTTTTGATTAAGTTATCAGATCGGGCTGAAACTTTGGCATCTGGTTGTGACCTCTAGGGCTACCTTTGGGCGGAGAATGAGCGTTCGGCGATACCTAGTTTATTTTTGCGGTAAAAAAGACCGTGTAAATTTTCTTTTGTGACACCCTGTACATGCAAGATGACGATGACATGGGTTGTTGCAATTGGGGAGGATGGCAGTCCGATTCGCAGAAGTCCAGATTTCGTGGAGGCGGTTTGGGCGGGTGAGCAGCGAGCTATGGGGATCTGGCACGCCGTTCGATCGGTGCATGAAGGAGCGCCAGGAACATGATGGCGCCGTTGCGCACTGGGGTCCACTGGGGTCAAAGCATCAGGCTTCAAGGAGGTAGCCCTGCCAGAGTAGAAGCTGCCGCCTCCGAGGAACCGAGGCCCAGGGGCTCAGACTAAGGCACCGCCGTCGCCCGGTGTGTCATCCTCGCAACGTCGTCGTCGTCATCTCGCATAGAAAAATCGAGCCCGCTGGCTTAGACAAGGCAGCACCTGTCCCCACCGTTCAGGGGCCGTGAAAGGATTGAAGCCAGCGATTTCCCGAAGCAGCCAGAGGTTCTCGACCACCGTGAAACTTTTTCTTAAGGACGCCGTTTCAAACAAAGTCTGGCGAGAAATCTTAGTACAGCGAGGACATAACGGTCAAACGTGCAAGCATGCTTTCAAGTGGCGAGCACCCATTTCGAATTCCTTTCCAGAAAAAAACACCATCTACTGAAGCTTTACTGAGAGTGGAACGCGCTTTTTAAAATGGAGAGGAAAGCGGAGCTAGCGGAGCTGACGCTTCACGCTCTAATCCCAGAGCGGGTCGCGCATGCGCGATGGCGACTCCGCTTTCCATAGAGCGGAGCGAGAAAGCGAAAACGGTCTACTAAAACTCTCTAATATATCGGGGGGAAGGCTGTGTGCGATACGGTGTTCCCTGTACCTCTATACAGAGCCTTATACTGTGCGGGCCCAGGGCAAGATGTCTTGAAGCGCGTTAAGAGTATGGTGGTGCCCGCAGGCACCAAGACTTTCTTCTTTAAATTACATTCAGGTACACTGCCGGTCAAGACGTGGCTAAACGAGAGGGGACTTTTTGTACCGTGGGGGGATCACTCTTTTTTATGCAAGAAGCCAGAGACGGTCGAGCACGTATTTCTTGAGTGCTGGGATGGGGTCTTCTTCTGGGACGTCCTCCAACGTACCCTGAAGAAGGATCTCCCCCTAGACGCGCATGGAATCCGTTATCTTTCGGTTAAAAACGAGGAAGGTTTTCCCTTTGACCTGGTTATGCTGTTGGGTCTGCACAGTATTTGGAAGTCCCGAATGGCTGTACACAACGCTGACAATAATGTATGGGAGGCGCGGGAATATTTTCGTGAAAGTGTATCTTTGTTAGTTGAAGTTAACAGAGCACAGAAGTGCGAGCCTGAGTGGCTTCCGCGCATTGAGGCACTTTTGTCCATGAAACAATTTTAGCCCCCAACGTCAGTCACTTCGGACTGGTTTAGCTTAGCCTTGCCCTGTTTCCTATGTTTTGAGCGATATGCCTGCCTATTTGACAATGTAAAAAATCCGGCAATAAAGAAAAAAAAAAATCTGTGGCCGAGTTGGCTAGCGCACGCCAGCTCGGAGCACGTGGAGCGAAAGCTCGCGCTGCAAAACCCAGGATCCTGAGTTCAATCCCCACTCCTGCCCGTTTCGATCTAGATGAGCATCGTACCGGCGTGCGGTCGTGTATCACTACTGCGTGATGCACGTTAAAGACCCCAGGCTAGCGGTTGTACTGAACTGGCTAAATTTATCATCTACAGCTGGGAGACTCGTCGCCCGTTGAGGCAGGCCAAGTTCTAGGCTGTATAAACATACACACAACCGAATGTTTAAAAAAATAATATATCAGAAAGGCGCGCAGGGAAAAGAGCGAAAGGAACACGCAAAGCTTCAGAAAGCTCCGACCCCAATTGCAAGGATGTGTTTCTTTTCTTTTTTCTTTGCAGGCACAATCATATTTTGTTTGATTTATTTACTTTCTTATCTCAATTCCCAATGATAAAAATAAGTTAAACTCCACTACACAGCGTTATAATAGAGCGATAAAAGAATAACTTTCCTATTTACAAGCGTTTCAGCTAAGGCACGTACCAAGCCGGGCCGTAGCAAAACAAGATGGATGGCGTCTGAGCGAACGTCGAATTCGGAGCCTCGCCGTCGCGGCCAAAAAAGTCTCCGAAGGTGCACAATTGCGTTCCCTAGGTGCGGGTAATGGAGCCGAATGACTGTTGACCCGCGTCTGGTGCGCGTTTTACGAACCACCGCCGCGGCGCCATGCCGCGCCGATCCCAACTAAAGTGCGGTCACAAATCACCAACCTTATGCGCTTGACAAGGAACTCGCTTCCAGTATACGTACTCTACATCGGCGGAGGGCGTAGACGCTCTAAAAAAAAAAAAAAACTCACAAAAAACAACAAACGACGCCTCTAATATAAAGTCGGGTACGAAACGCATAAACAAAGCTGCCACATGACGCCGAAAGAGGAAGCAGACTACATCGTCAAAAAAATAAAATAATCAATAATAAAGCAAATCGCCGTGTCCGCGCGAGGCTCTATTCTCCAAACACAAAACGCAGGAACCAGGGAGTAAGAAAAGAAAATATATACCTGGGAAAAGTCAACTAAGCGGCTGTATGGCGGATACAGACATAGGCAGTGAATCTCGAGCGCACGCACGTATTTTCCGCATAGAAGGGCAACACAGTGGCGGGGGTAAACATAGACGCTCGCTTAGACAAGAGGCCCTCTGCACGCACGCTAACAAACAAGTAAAAAAAAGCGCGCACGCAATGCCACGACCGAGCGACCGCGAAGAAAGTCTTGCTTAGAACCGCGGAAATAAGAAGCGGCCGAGTGCACTACGTCGGAGAGGAAAGTAATTCAAATTGAAACGCTGCATTTTTTTGTTGTCTTTTTTCCGTCATTGGGGAGGCGGAGGAAAGGCAGGAGGGCAGGAGACAAATTGCGAGCGAAGCACTTTTGAACCTAGCCCAAGGCTTCGTCCTCCAAATCCACCCGAAAGACGGCAGAAATTGAAAGTGGAGAAGAGCAGCGGCGGCGGAGAATTGTGCTCGGTGAATGAACGAGGAAACGCGAAACAAAGAAAAAAGCCAAGCAAACAGAACGGTGTCAAGAGAAGACAAACAACGGGACTGGCGCGCCAGACCGCGCCAGAACGTATACGGGAGAAGAAATGAGAGCGCAAGTGGAGACGGGCGAATCTCCAAAGCCGATATGGCTGCCCGTGGGGCATGGTGAGCCGCTCGCAGTCATCATGATGACCCCGCGGAGTGGCGGCTTCTCCGCACTACGCCGCTGCACCGTGACGGAGCCCACCGTCTCGTTCTGCGGAGCTGCCGCGTCAAAATGCCGGGAAGGAATGACTCCGGAGGCCCACTTAGTGCCTCCACCACTGCCAGCAGAGCCGTCCAGTACGGCCGGATCCTCCTTCGTCTTTGGTACTTTCGTCACGAGACTGGCGACGCAAACGAGGTGAACTTGAAAATGGCGCAGAGGAGAGTGGAAACTGACCATTTATATCGTGTTGTGCGGTTCTAGGGAAAAGGAAGCTCATCGATTTTTAAAATGAATGGGCTCTGACTACAAGGGAGCCGCGTCATTGGCTATTTAGTTTTTGCGGTTTGATGTTGCCTAAGACATATTAAAGCTCACATTCTGTTGTTGTTTTTTTTCTTCAAATATTTGGCGGTTTGGTGTAACTTACGCTACCCAGTGTTTTTATATTAAAGGGCCTCTGACACGCCCAAAAAAAATATTTTGTTTTTCATGCTAAACGTTGCAATGGCATATCAGGACATTACAAAAAAATTGTTTCACTATAGAGTTGCGTAGTTTTTTTATAAAAAAATAGAAATATGAGGCCCAATTCAAAGTTCCCGCCGTGCACTGTGACGTAACAGTGTACCGCAAAGTGTCGGGGCGGTCAGAAGGGAGGCATCGCCGGAAGTCACGTGAGTTGTATCCCTCCTCGTGCTTACCGCGAGCGCGTGTAATATTTTTTTAATATTTTTGTTATTCTCCGCACCTCCAAGAGCGATCCAAGCAGACAAGGTTTCTTTTATTTGCTTTTCATCGCTTAATGTTGCTGTAAAGGTAGAAGAAGCGGAGTCAGTGAATTGACGTGATCCACTACAATGCCTAGAAGGTGCTGTGTGAGGGACTGTCCCGGTATTTCAGCAACTGAAGAAGAGATCACACTGCATGCATTGCTGAGAGACATACATCGGCCGCATGAGCACCCAGTAAACAAGTTCTACTCATGCTCTAGACAAAATACGTACTTTGTGCTCGACGTTTACTTGTACTTAATTGGTACACTCACCAGTTCGTATTCTTTAGACAGCAGGCATCTACAGCCTGGAGAGTATCCGATGATTCAACGACCTCGGTGTCTCAACCTTCAGCAATGCGATCGGGCGTGTCGTATGCTAGCAATCCTAATTTCTGCGAGCGTTCTAAATTTTTTTTCAAAACTTGATAGCTTGTTTTGCGCCCAGTATAGCCCTGTATCATCGGACTGACGGCATGCACTCGTACACTGGCTTGTACTCGCAACGCTTTCATCATTGACCTCCATCACGTCGATCCACTGACTCTTCGTCCTCAAATTTTACAGCACGCAAACTAACCAACGTTTACAGCACGCAAACTAACCACGCAAACTAACATCGTTTTCTTCGATCGCTCGTACGAAGAGCAGAATAATAAAAAGAAAAAAAGTCTTAGGCACTGTCGCGGAGAGCACGAGGAGTGAAACTCACGCGACTTCCGGTGAACCCACTTTTAGTGACGTAGCTCGGTGCCTCCCTTCTGACCGCCCCGACACCTTGCGGTACACTGTTACGTCACAGTGCGCGGCGGGAACTTTGAATTGGGCCTCATATTTCTATTTTTTATAAAAAAAACTACGCAACTCTATAGTGAAACAATTTTTTTGTAACGTCCTGATATGCCATTGCAACGTTTAGCATGAAAAAAAACTTTTTTTTTGCCTTTCAGAGGCCCTTTAAATATAGATAGGAAAGTGTGTTTAAAACAATTCCAGACTGACTGCAAGCTTGTCCTATTGGGTATCTGGATAAATCATGTATACCTACGAAACAGAACTCGACGGAGGGAGAAGCATCGCGTAGAAGCAATAAAACAAGTGGAAGGCAGAAAGAGAAAATATGATCATGCTAGTTTTGCCTCTGCAAGTCGCTCCTGTAAACGAACTGAGGACGTTTCGCGTAGGAACTGGCCCACCTTTATCGCACGTTTGCGAGTCCCCCAAATCCCTCCCACCTGATTATATCATTTCTTTGGCCGCTTAAGCAATGTGAGTAGTAATCGATATAGAGAATATTTCAATAGACGAGCACAAGGTTTCGAAGGAGATTAAGAGTCATTTTTCTCGGTTTCATGACGAAAGAAATGCTATCCCATTTAAAACAGCTCCCCAGTAACCTGCCCCATAAATCTAAAACACTACTAGGCTTCGCCTGAATTGCGCGTACATAAAACGGTACCCTTTCAAATTTAGACAACGTACAAGGCAAGGCTGTGAGCGTTCCTGCGAATAAGAAATTTTTGCACGCATTTTCTGCCCGCGGGTTAAGAGTCTACCAATGAACCTGCCGCCTGTGAACCTCCACCAGACGTTCTCAATGTTTAACCAATAGACCCTTTGCGAAATTCCGCGCCATCGCCTGTCCGCCACTGCTTGATGACGCAATCAATGCGTGTACTGGCCACTAGGGCTGCGTCGCGTTCGGCGAAGACTCGGGCCCAACCACACGCTTCTTGTCCAGTGAAGGGATGGATGGATGTTAATGGCATACCGTTTTTAGCGGGCGGTCTAAAAAGACAAAACAATGGCGACCGCCAATGTTGCTCGGTGGACTTTTGAGAAGGGTCTATTGTCCTTCCGAAGCAGCCATTCTCCAGCGAACAGCAACGCTCAGTCATTAAAATGCTAATCCAATTTTCGACGACAGACTTGGATCGTAGAAACGTCTTCAAAGACACAAACTTGCATCACTAAAACGTTTCTTTTTTTTTTTTGGTAGAACGTTAAGATTTTAATTGTGTGCTTGCGTCCTACCACGCGTTCTGATCTGTTTTGACGTGACAACGGCTTAAGCGCAGTCCAAACCGACATGCATTGAAAGAACTTGCGCTAAACACCGTAAAAAAAGTGTTTCGGCGCACGTTTGCGTAACAAAATTTTACGTTTTGGTTTGAACAGCATCCGGAAAACATAAGCGTATTCAGAAGATGGGCAAAGGAGGGAGGGGACACGTAGCGCGGCGGAGGCTGTCGGAGGTACTGCGCGGCCGCTACAAGTGTCTCCGCTGTCAAGAAAATAGCGCGTCGTCGGCCCCGCGACGACATCGGTAACGTCGATCGGTACCAGGTGCGAAGCTCGGTGCCGATCGAGCGGAACGGCATCGTCACGAGGCGGCAAAAGTGTTCTGTTCGTCGAAACTAAAAGGATGACCGCAGGGCATGATTGTAACTTTAGAGAGTTTTAGTAGACCGTTTTCGCTTTCTTGCTCCGCTCTATGGAAAGCGGAGTCGCCAACGCGCATGCGCGACCCGCTCTGGGATTTGAGCGTGAAGCGTCAGCTCCGCTAGCTCCGCTTTCCTTGCCATTTTAGGAAGCGCGTTCCACTCTCGCTAAAGCTTTAATAGATGGTGTTTTTGTTTTTCTGGAAAGGAATTCGAAATGGGTGCTCGCCACTTAAAAGCATGCTTGGGAGCGCGTTTGACCGTTATGAACCTCGCTGTACTAAGATGGCTGCGCAGACTTTGTTTGAAACGGCGTCCTTAAGAAAACGTTTCACGGTGGTCGAGAACATCTGGCTGCTTCGGGAAATCGCTGGCTGCAATCCTTTCACGCCCCCTGAACGGTGGGGACAGGTGCTGCCTTGTCTAAGCCAGCGGGCTCGATTTTTTTATACGAGATGACGACGACGACGACGTTGAGAGGATGACACACCGGGCGACGGCGGTGCCTTAATCTGAGCCCCTGGGCCTCGGTTCCTCGGAATCGGCAGCTTCTACTTTGGCTGGGCTACCTCCTTGAAGCCTGATGCTTTGACCCCAGTGGACCCCAGTGAGCAACGGCGCCATCATGTCTATGTTGCGCTTTTTGGACTCCCAGGAGACTATGGAGAGGGAAGTGACGTCAACAACGCAGCAAATGCAGATTGGATGTTGATTTTGTTTTCTTCTGTCAACATCCAATCTGCGTTTCTCTAGTCGTTGACGTCACTTCCCTCTTCCAAGTCTCCTGGGAGTCCAAAAAGCGCAACATAGCACCCCTGGGGCTCCCTCATGCACCGATCGAACGGCGTGCCAGATCCCCATGGCTCGCTGCTCACCCGCCCAACCCGCCTCCACGAAATCTGGACTTCCGCGAATCGGACTGCCATCCTCCCCAATTGCAACAACCCATGTCGTCGTCATCTTGCATGAACATACTCATCACATTATCATGTTTCGTAGACGCGGCACCGCGGGCCTCCATGGTACGGGCTGCTGCCTTTCCACGGTGCCGCGTCTCTCCAGAGCCAAAAAATAGAGACTGAAGGCTAAAGCAGTCAGCAAACGGACAGATAAATTTTTAGGTTGCTTTAGGCAGCAAGACAGTCCAAATTAGCGAAAGTGAGTGCTCCATTTATATCTCTACTTTTTTGTTTTCCCAACGGAATGAGTTTTTTCTTCTTCGTATGCTTCGGTTTGTGATAGGGTACCTTGGTGTTTGTGTACACTGCGCGGTTGTTAAATACGAGGGGCTGACATCAACCTATTGGTGTGGAATAAAGCGCTCGTTTGGGGCACTAATCTGAGCGACAAACTTTCAGCTCTCTCAACAGCTGTCAAAGAAATAAACTGCAAATAAAAGCGATTTTATCGTGTTCGTATTAACAGTGGAGCGCAGTGTATGTATCTGCCTTGGGGGATGAGATGAAAGCATTTTGCTTGGCTACACTTTTTTTCATTTCTTTTTTGTGTTTTTGAAATTGCGTTTTTCGGCTTAAGCTCCAGCCTATTTTCAGCCTCACCTGTGCTACGGTGTTTTCTTGCAGTAGAAGGCCACGCAACACAGGCTACTTTTACAATGCTGAAGTCAACAGAAACATTGTAATTTGATTAGATACATGCAGTATTCACACGCACATCTGAGAAGTAAAATGGGAGTCGTTAGTAAATGTTTTTTTATTAAAATATTTCTAGACGCCTTTCAGCCTAGTTGGACAAGTATTTCGCTCAGTACAACAGCTTGAATATGATTCACTGTGATCAGTTTACGCACTCTAATATAAAAAAAAAGAAATATGCTCATGGTCTTCGTAGGGTTCGTCCAGCTGACAAATTGTGCCGTCTGCGCACATCACTGCCTGGTGCTTCACGACGAGCACCCTCTTGAAACCAGAAAAGTATGGCTTCTTATTCTTTGATGGACGGCATGGACGTGCTGTGCGGTCAAAAAAACCCCAACAGTTGTCCAGGGGTGCTCCCTTGTCTTTGACGGCCTAATAAAAAGAAGAAAAAGGCACTCTTACAACACGGCAGTATTTAAACACTACCAAAACATGTGATATGGGACTTGTTACTCATATAAGATAAAGAGTATTTCCATGGTAGAGTTCCAAAAAAATGTGTATCGTAAATTTAAAAAAAAAAAAATAGTTGTTTCTTAATTTCGGTAAGCTCCGAGGCCGTCAAACTGTGCATTCAAAATGAAACTTCTGAAACGCGTTCTAGTCTACCGCTATTGCTTAGAAGTCCAGTCTTGTGTTTGATAAATTTTGAATTGTTTATGCCTGTCTGATTTTCACCAGACAAAAACTTGACGTGGAATATTCTTTCGACTGTTTTTGATAACTTTTTTCAACACACCGCCGGGTAACACATTCGGCCGCTATATTTTGGGGATCGCTTTTAGTGCGAGACTTGTGACTAGAACCGAGTTCATATTCAGCATTGACGCAGCATTCGTGTCTAATACATTTAGACTCGCATCCGCGACAAACAATGACGCAGCTCTCTTGCTCCATAGACGCTTGGCCAAAATAAGGCGGCCTCGAAGAATAGGGGCAGCATGGCATGCACTTTTAAGAAGGCTGCATTCAAGTCTCTATTATTTTCTAAATCTACCAAGGAAATCCAAGGCGAACAGTTCCGGAGGAAAGTTAAACAATTAGAAAACTGCGAGCGAATATGAATAAATAAAGTTGAGAGGAATGTTTTTTTTTGGTGCGGCTAGCGAGCGCTATGCTCGTGGTCAACTTTCACTGTCATTTTCGACAGGAGGACGCGTGTACAGGTACAATTGGCGTTCAAGCACGCGCTCCCGTACATTTGATTGCATAGCCATAGAAGGCCCACAAAAACGCGACGACTTTACCGACACCGTGTTGGTTGCAAAGTGATACTCGTTCACTTCGTTTGATTATGCTCTTTTGTGTTACATAAAACTCAAATGGAATGGTTTACTTTTCACGCGTGGGACGTACGCTTTACTTCTTGATTCGGCCTCTTTCAAGCTGAGGTCAAGGTGAAAAACATCGACGCGTATTGAGCAAGTGCAGCCATCTTGAGATCTAAGCGATTCCGCTAAGAACGCTGAGGGAAGTCCGCTCTGCAACTTGTAAAGCGGAGCGCACGCTCACTCCGCTAACTATACGCCCCAACTCAGAGTGGGCTACGCATGCGCGGCGGGGGCGATGCATCTTCCAGAGCGTAAAGTAGAGCATAGAGGGCTCATAAAAGTGGCCTACTAAAACTCACAGATTAAAAGCGGGCTCGTCGTGACTTGTCCTGACACTGCCCATTTACACCTTTTTTTTTTTTGTGCTGAAACAAAAGTAAATACGTAAATTATTGGCGTATCAAAAAGAGTAACTTTTTACTAGACAGAGCAGCTGTGCTAAAAACAATAGAAACACGAAATTTACACAAACCATGCATGGTCTCACCTGTGAGCACAGCTCCAGTTTCGCCAGGGTCAACCCCCTATGTTTGTTCATGTCAGCGAGCAGGTGGCCGAACCTCTCGTTGATGTGAATCACGACGAGGTTCTTCAATACTGAAGAACACCGACAAGTTCCGTCCAAGCGCTCATCCAAGTTCGAACAGACGGTTGCGATAGGCCAGTCGACAAAGATCCATGCAAAGCGTCTGGCCAGATTGGCAACACCCTGCGCCGATCTGTCGGGTGCTGGGATTTGGAGGCCCGCTTGCAGAGCAGCCAGGTCCTTCTTTAAGCGGGATTGCCTTCTAAGGGTTTCTCTTCTACGTTGGCAATATCCAGCAAACCGCGTACGGAAAGGAAGCTTCGACTCTTCATGGCATGAGGGATACAAATCATTGATTCGATGTCTCGCCAGCTTAATCTCGTTAGTAGAAGTCTCCTTCTTTGAGAACCGCGGGGATTCATCGTGCAGGTGTCTTGCTAACCTTGAGCAACACTTGTACTTCGCAAAAGGGTGTACTCGGAATGCGCAAACTTCGTCCTTTTCTTTCATTTTTCTACTTCGAATACGTTAATCTGTTTAAGTTTTAATTCGAGTGGAGCAGAAGCTACAAGAGCGAGTGCCGGCCTTTCAGCGTCCTCGACCAGCACGCGCGCTCTGCAGTGCAAGTGCCGTTTAGAGCAACATGCTCATTGTTATACCTTCGGCTTCACTCGCACACAGGGTGGAACAATTATATTTATATTTTATAGCGTAATATACTTCGTGTGTGTGCCTACTCTTTTGTGTTCATTATTCTCTCCTTCGTTTTTACCACCTTCACAAACACGCTCCCTTTCACCTTGCTCGTGACGACGACCATTCCCCGAAGAGAAGAACCCAGGGGTCCAGTGGAGGTGGGAGAATTGGTAACGTAACGAACGGTTTAATTACATGGTAGCGATACAGTCGTCAAATCCGAGAGAACAACTGGAGCCGTCTCACGCCCCGCCTTATATAGGGTCCGTTTTCTCCCTCACTCTCCGCCAGGGCAGCAGGTGCGACCGCCGAGTGCGTAGCAGAAAAGTCCGCCGCGTCGTAGCCAGAAATGAGTCATAGCCATGGTTCTCCGCAGTTAGGCCAGGCCTCTCTCCCCTTCCGGAGCGCACGAACCCACACGCACACACACACACGTCCCGTTGACGTCACGGACGCGTTGAGACACGTTTTGGGCAGCTTCGACAGGTGGCCGGCAGTCCTGACACGTCGGGACTCGTTTCGGGACTCGTTTCCGCAGCGTTGAAACTCGGAAAAGGTTGCCGAAGGTTCCATTCTTAACAGCCTCAATGTGCGACAAAGGTAGTACGAGGCAATTTTTGCTTACCTGATATACCACGCGTCTGATCGCAAACTATGAGATTTGGCATGAAAGCCACATTTCACGGAAGAATAAATACTTCAGTAGGCGTCGTTCATTTAATAACGCCAATAAAGCAATAGACGGAGTCCGGTGAGGCAGCACGGTGGGGACGTCACTCGAGCATGGTGTGAGCGCAGCATTTTCACGCCATCACACAGAAACCGTAGCGAAGGAAGCTCACACCACCACGAGTTTGCGACGGAGATCGACGAAAAAAGAAGCGGCGCCCACAGACCTTCCTTTGTTGTTGACGGGTCCTTCGTCGACACGCTCGGCTCGACCAAGCGCGGGGACATTGAACAGTCGTTGCAGGAACAACAGGTGAATTCTCATGTCATCACACCGAAACTATCGCACACAAAAGCCAATACCGAGAGAAATTTGCGATGGGAGAGAGACGTGACCCGGCGCAGAAAAATCACTGCGAGAAGCCGACAGCAGCGTACCAGGCCAACCCCGCGCTCGGCGACACCGGCGTTGCCGCGGCGTCGGAGACAGCGTTAAGGCCCTGCCACACTGAGGAAACACGATGGAAACAGCAACACAACATGTTGTCCAACAGTCGGGCAACTTGTAGCTCGCTCCCCGTGTTGTCCGACAAACCTGTCACATCGCGGCAACAGCAGCAGCACAACATAAACGACAATAAAAATGTTGCCTCGGTATGACAGCTTTAGGCTACAAAAACAGCAGCAACTTGTGTTGGACAACGTGTGTAGCCCTGATCGCTGGCTGTGCGAATGTCGGGCCGGCAACACGCCAACACAGATAGTTTCGATGGCGTTTTGCCCTACCAATAACGTCTTACTCAAATAAAGGCTTGGAAAACGTTATTTTATCAATAATTATAAGGCTGGCGTGCAGCTAAAATAATCTGATGAATGTTTTTACTGCGTAATTACGGGAAGCGAATTTCGAAATGGTCACAGCTATAATCGTGAACGTTCAGAGTAGTGTTGAAATCAGAACTTCCGAGAGACTAGCTCACATTACTGCTAGTGAAATAAAATGGCATGCATATTCACCCGCTGATAAAGTATAATAAACATAATAAAGGAAAGCAAATGTTAAAATATCGAAGCATTAAAACGACCACTCTGATCGTGATTGTTGCTGGTTGAAACTTGGAAACAGCCGTTACCAGACACCTGATTTGTTTCTAAAATACCCACGACGTTTTGGTAAATGAAGCAATCACATAGCAGGTGGTAAACAAATAAACAGCGTTGAAAAATATTTATTCCACTGATTGTTTTTATGAAGGCCGATCGTGTCAGTGTCGCAGTTTTTAAGCACTGTCAGTTCAGCTCAACACCACGCTACGAAAGACGCTTTGGGGTACTGCCGGTGCTAACTCAATTTTACAGTAGAAATATGAATTGCAGCATATGGTTTTCAGATAAGATCGAACAACCATGTCCGGTGACAATTTTTAATTTTTATGAAAACAAATATTTTGCTAGAGTCATGCCCAGAAGAATAAAACCAATTCTTGTTCTCGAAAAAAAAAATTTGTCTTTGCGAAAAACATTTGTAAGCACCCTCTCAGTCAAGTGCGCGTTTTGCGTATCGCGCGATGTTGACATTTCAGGCGGCTTCCCCAAAAAAACTGTTTTGGCTACGGGTCTAAGCACAGAAAGGAATGATAAAAAGTATTAATCACAAAATATTAGGGTCATTATTTTGAGAAAAAAATCGCAAACACGGCACATTGCGCAATAACGCTCTGGATTAACGATTTGTTTCTCCGTATCTATAAAAGCTAAGGTCTTAAAAGTTTGCCAGTGTGTTTCCCTGCATAACGTTCATCTGGGCATGAAATATTGCTGTCCTGGTTAGCGGGACCAATTTACAAGAATTGCTCACACAGTGGCATTTGACTAAAAATGCATTATTTTGAAAATCATTTTTAAAAAAGTCCATCTTTAATTTTCTTTAAACTCTCCGAAATTAACATTTATAATATGTACTAATAGAATCTGCAAAAACACGATGCAATATTTGTGTGGATTTGAAGTTATGAGGCGAGAAATATGGCCAAATCGACGCTAACGCTGTTGCCATAAATGGGGCGTGTGCATACCCGTTCTTCAAAATTTCGTTATTATTAAAAAAGCGTAAACATGCTACGTGGTGGTCAGGAAAAGACAAATTGACAGCACACAGGTGGACGGTAGTTTTTAAGGGAAAATTCCTAATACATTTTCGTACAACCGACCCAAAAATGCCCATGGGCCGGAGCGATCGAGGTGCGCCATTTTGTAACATGCTTCGCGGTACCTGGTTCAACAGCCGGCGTATAGCGTCTCAGTCTACGCGACGCAAAGGAAGCAACAGGAGCGACTTTGCAGACATATCAGCCTACAACCTTGGCGGTAACATGATATAGGAGGTAGGGCGCGGCAGAACCTGAACCTGCGCCGCCTGTGAGCGCCAATAGATCCGCCGCCGTGGAGGACCGCACAACGCGAAAAAAAAAATAGATACTAAAAAAAAAGAGTTCCGATTGATTGAGATTGTTTGTATTGAACATTTTCAGATAGGATCGAACGATCATGTCCGGTCGGCATTTTTTTTTTTTTTTTACCAAAAGATATATTTTACTTTACAAGCACAAGAACATATTCGAACTTCTTATGCGGAAAGTAAAATTTCCCTTTAGGAACAAAAATTACAAAGTCGGTATCGATACACGCGCACGTTTAGCGACTTGCGTGAAACCGTCCTTCTGGATATTTATAAAAGAAAAACTGTTGTCGCCTTAGGTTTAATATTTTTTTGTACAGAGACTGTGCATAAAATAAAAAGAGGTAAACATGCATTTTCGATTACGAAGCAATTCAGGGCTCTATGAATCCGGATATTAAAAAAACTGGAAATTCAAATTTTATAACAAGATTTGGACGGATTTGTTTAATATTTGGATAAATTGACATTGAAATCGAAAATGATAAGTTTTCTAAAAAAAGAAAATACACTGAAATGTAGACAGGTTACCGATTTTGCAAATATTGAAAAATGAGTTTAAAATCTTATTTTTTTCTTCTACTTTTCACAGATCAAGGCTCATAATCTGTTCTATCAGGCCCCTCAAAAAATGCTTTGCAATATTTTGTACTTTTTTTTATTTTACAGAGCGCGAAATATACAGAATTGCCGTAACGGGAGTAGAACTAAGTACAAAACGAGCGTGTTGGTAACAGTAATTAAACATGAGGAAGATACACAGAAAGGGGGGACGGACAACGAACGTTGCCGATTTCAAACAAGGGCAAGAAAGGGGTCGAAAAATGTAGAAAGTCTGTGAAGAGAAAGTACTGTGACAGGAGTTCGTGAAAAATAAGAGGTCATACAAAAGATTACAGATGAGTTTAAAGCACAAGTCAACAATTTAATTACAGATTTATCGGATCAGTGAATTTCGGAGCCTACCCTTCGCAGGGAGGCTGGGGTGCTGACGACCAGGTTTAAATAGTGTTAAGAAGTAACACATGTTTAAAGTGGTACAATTGAAACTAGTTTAATGAATCAAGATCATGTGCGCACATTAGGCGCTTGTCGCGTGCATTCTTTCTGCCGGACGCTGACCTGAGCAACACCACCTAGACTATTTCAAGGCCTCCGCAGGCTCCCGTGACGTCCTCGAAGTGAGATCGGCCTGGAAGCTGGCTTCACCCACTGGATCAGGCTTTGTAATGCATTTTCTAGTCTCTTCGTCCTCGGCGCTGAATTTTCGAGAATGGAACACTTACAATACGTTTTACTTCAGAAAAGCTCGTAGGAATTAAGACTTTGGTTTGAGTTAGTTGGTTCATGATTATTTAAAAGGTTAAAAGCGCAAAACAAGGACGAAGAAGAAACGCACACGAAACAGATTGGCGCTCGTAGGACGTTTCAAGTCGTGTTCTGTATTTATTCTTCGAATTCTCACTTTCATGTCGCCTATATCTACAAACATTTAACGAGTCCAGGACTCGCGCACGATTTGCGAACATATTAAATAACAAAATTAAGAGCAAGAGTCCTGGCGCCCCGATTTTCACATCCATTATTAAAACATCACAACTGCTTTTCGGGGGTACAAGTTTTCACTCTTTATTTCGCAGGAAGAAGCTTGACAAGTTTATGAAATAGGCTTGTAAAACACATAAGAACTTGGGCTTGTGGCAAAAATACAATTTCTCAGGAATAGCTTCAACAAATGAACTGATAGCACATATATAAACAAAGTTTCAAACAAAAATATTAATACCTCAACATTTCCAACAAAACAAAGCAAAAAGAAAATCCTCGAAGTTCTAAACAACATACAGCAATGTCTCCAAATACATTGTTTGCACAAATTGAAGAGAACAAGAAACAGAAATAGGTCAGAACACACACACACACAAAAAAAAAGAAAACACTTATGTGACAATAATTTCCAGGCAGCAGTCGAAATGATAGCAGACGTAATGCACTTATGCCTGAAACGTCTTCAGTTTTCGCTTTGCTGCTTTTGCTTCAGCAAGCATGTTGTTTTCTCGTTTGCACAAGTTATTCAACAAAGTGTTGGCAGCCGCACTTAGTACATAACCCATCACCACGTGAGGTAAATGGCCGTTTTCACAGACGTCCAGATCCTCGTTATACTCAACAAGGGGTGTTGTCAGGGGCACAAGCAAATCTTTTTGCTTTTCACAAGAATAAAATTTTAACGCGTACCTTTCGCTGCTCAGTTTTTCCAGCACAATATTCATTGTCAGCACGGCATTTACGACCACGGCCTGCGGGAACTTTAGTTCACCTCTTGTTACACCCGCAATGAGCTCTTCTGCCTCAATTTCAAGAGAGCGGTTGTCAACCACAAGGTTCTCTTTACAGAATGGGCACATGAGCTTTTTCAGCGCAGCATGCGCACAGTACCCAGCCACGTATGTAATAGCTAGGAGCATGTGTTCTTTTTTTTTTTCAACGTCAACTGCTGTCACTTCAACATCAAACTGCTTCACGGCAGCATTCACCACATCAGTGCGGGCACACAGCGAGATGTCGTCGAACTCGGGAAGCTCAAGAACCTTCTGCAATCTGAGTTTGTGTTCCGACTCGTATATTTGGCGGATCGAGATGTGGTACCGTCCAAACCTATCCTCAAGGCAGTCAGACTGAAATTTACCAAGAAGGACATACTTGAACCCGAGTTCTTCAATGCAGTAACGCGACACCTGAACTAAAGCAAGCGATGTGTGATAAAGTGCATTGTGTGTCTCATTTGCGAGGTGGCCTGCATCATGCTTCAGGCTTTTCCAGTAGTCTAGCCACTTGACTACTTTGTTCAGGAAATCAATTTGGGGGAAAGACACTACCGTTATGGGCTCCTGAAGCTTGTCCCGAAGACGCCGGCCCTTGTTTGGCGTTTTCACATTTACTATGCACCACCACATAACAATAATGTTAATAAATTCAGCTGTGCTTTTGGCATGCTGCAGTGTTGCAGCCTTGGTGCTTCTAAGTGCTGCAACAGTAAGAATGTTAAAGATCTTCAGGACAAGCTTGACATTCAGTCGTTCCAAACTCGAAGGTTTGAGTGCTTTCAAGCATAAAGTTGGAGCAAGTCGCACCAGCTCATTTCTCTCTCTCTCTCTCTCATGAAGCTCTACCAAGGCATTAAATGAAGCTGTCAGCACATGTGGTTGATCACCAGCAGCATTAATATCGGGAAAAAACATGCACTTGCTGCTGTTTCGCTGGTTGAGCCAGTTATTCCGTACACACTTGAGCACGTGAACAGTATCCAAAATAAAAAAACAGGGACCTTGATTGGTCCGAAGGATGCTGGTACACAGTGTTAACCTTTGGAGGTTGGGAAAAAATGACATAGCCTTGCCATTGATGGAGTTATTGTCTGAAACTACTGCGATAATTCGAAGTCCAGTCTTCTCAAGCTCATTTATCAGCTGACGAAGAAATTCATGCAACTGTTTTGCATCTATCTGTGCTACTGGCAGTATATGCACAACATCTTTGCTCGCTGACAAAAGGCTTTGGATCATGAGCCCATATGCTGTCTCTGCAGCAATTGTACTGTTTGTGGCCATTCCCACTACGGTTCCACCCTTATAGTCGAGGTATGGCTGGAGGTGGATTTCATCCATGACTAGCGTTAGTCTTCTCATGATCGTTCATTGCAGCTGCAAGTCTTTTTGCATAGGACAGAAATAGGGTACTTTGCTGCTCTGTACACGGGTTGACACTGTACGACGCACAAACACGCCTAATAGTGCCAGGATGGGGCAGTTTGAGCTTTGACGTGCTCCGGATGAACCTATAAGCGTGTGGGGATATTGTAAACAAGAGGCTTGAAAACACAAGCAGGTCCGCAGGGTAATTCGGAGACCTGCTTAGAAGCATCTGTACCTGCTGCATTAAGAAGTTCACAATTTCCATTTGCCACTCATGTGGGAAATTTTCTGATGACAGCTCCTCTAGAATTGCCACTGTCTTCTTTAAGACAATTTCTAGTCGCTGCTGATCGTTAGAGGAGTTCTTGGCAAAACCATGCACAGCCTCTAAAGCTTTCTCTAGCTCCCTAATGTCAGACACACACATTGGAAAAATGAGAAGACCAACCTTGTCGAGCTGTAGGTCCCCAAAAAACGCTTTCAATGAAAGATCTGAAGAGACCGTCACTGAATAGCGCACAACTGGTGCATCTCGAGGAGCAAAGTTCAAAAAAAGCACTTGCTTGTCAGTGACCAGCTTTGTCCAGAAATCGGCCACCTGGAACTCCTTGAGAGCAGCCACGAGTTCGTCAAAGCTGCTAACGGAATTCTTTCTCTGATCGTCTTCATAAGCTTCGGTGGAGAGCGTCAGTGCTTCCTGCAGGGCCTCCGCTTCAAGCCGAGAGCGCTTTTCTTCAGGACCTTCGCGGGCAGCAGGTGTGTTGCGGGACAGGTATGCAGGGCAGTTGGGGAAGATGCTAGGAGTAGCGGACGGCTTCAGCCGCCTTAACTGAAGAGGAACTTCAAGCACTCGTCCAGTTTTTTCGTCCGTGTACTTTGTAGTAGTGGCGAAGTCACCCGGAGAAAATTGCTTTTCACAGACCTGTAGAAAGTGCAAAAATCTCAATATAGGACAGGCGATTCGCGCACGGTACCACGACAATAAAATGGGAAGCGGTAAGTTACACGTCGCAATAATTCTAATGCGCACTCGTATAGACACAAAACTACTTTCTGTAAGTATTCTGGCGCCGTCCTCGTAACCCGATCGGAACTATGCGCGAGAGCTTGAAAACTATTCCCCGTGTAAAGAAAGAAAACAAAGACATCCCAGCTGGTAAGATCAAGAATCATTGCAATACCCCGAACAGCAGGGGAACATGCAACAACCACGAAAATTAACCAGCGGAACAGGAATTACTCACCACGCTGTATACTTCGTTGGCGCGAAGTCTTCGCGAGGTATTGCTTTCGTCCAAGCCTTTCTTCGTTCCGCATCAGAAGGAAAGCGGTAAACCCGCACTTTCGGCCCACTCACATAGTTTGAGTTACAGTTCGGCGCACAACAGCAGCCAGGCATGTCGCGTAATCCGAGAACAAACAAGAACCAAACAGAAAGAAGCATATCAACGCGAGCGGCCAGAATCAAATGCGCCGTTACCACTGTTCATGGTTGCCAGAAGTGGTTGTACGCGCCACCAAAATTCGTGCCTTCCGCGATACTGCGCTCCACACATCAACGCAATTTAAGTTTCTTGCGTAGCAAAAATGTAGGCGTGTAAAATATTCCGTACTTAAAAGCGTCGAAAAGATTTTTTTGTTGTTACTAGTTCAATTATTCACGTTTTATAAGAATAGCTTTTTGAAACGTTTTCTAACTATTTGCGCCGGGCCACAAGTTTTACAAAAGCCGTAAGTCGTTCCAAGCCAAGGCCGGTGTTCTCGGATTCGGGCCGATCTCACAGTGATGACGTCATGTTGTGGAAAGGGAACGTTGCGGAGGCCTTGAAATAGTCTAGGAGCCTTGTTCACCTGAGTCGGTCACGGCGCTCTCCTGGTACTCCGAGGAGGAACATTTTTTTCCCGTTTTACCTGTAGTGATCCCTGTTCGTTTCTTCTCAGTGGCACCGCAAGCTCGCGACCTCGATCTGTTTTTCGCAACCATAAAAGACTTTACTTTCAAAGATACATATTTTTTGTGTCTACTGTTCTTCCTAAAACAACTGTGGTTGCGAAGTGTCGGACCGCGTACACTGCCACAAGTGACATAACTGAATTCCGCGAACAACAGAAACAGAGTCCCACTCCTTTGCTTTTATGTCCCTGAACGCTTTGACGTCAGCTTTCGGGAGGTGGATTAGTTTCACGTTCGGCAGTTTAGTGTTCAGTGGAGCAACCATCTCTGACGCCGACTTGGTTGGTGGGCCGTCGGAGGTTGTACAACGTTGCCTGGTGCTTGACACGACCCCCGATTCTATCGCAGGCACTCTTGCCATGTCCAGTTGCGGAAAAAATAGACTTCACTGACGTGTATCTTGTTGCCCTGTAGCTCGTGTAGTTGGTACTTGTTTTTAAAGTGGCTTGCTGCACCATCACTGACGTAGGTCAGTTAAAGTTGTGTTGTTCCTCCCGGTGGTGTGGGAGGCAGGTTCCGCTCCGATGGGCTGGAGCGTGGTGGCACGAACGTCGATGAGTGACGGGTCGACTCACTGCTTAAATAGAACTATGTGCATTTATTTACACTCTAGTTACAAGTCCCAACTTGGGAGACCATCCTGCCCCGTCTAAAGTCTCGACCCCCGTCCCCAATTTCTCTCAATCAAATCCCCAAAGTCCGAATCCCTCAAAATCCTCTCCGCACTTCTTTTGTAGGCCCGTATGGGCCTCCTTTCCCCTCAGGAACCGACCAATCTTTTCAAATTCTACCACTCCCACGTGGTACACTGTTCTCCAATGGTCGGCGAGCTGTCAACTTTGCGCCGCAACCGCCAAACCCGAATTCCTTGTAGGGTTGTTCTCTGCAAATTTTCCAGTCTGGCTGGCGCCAACCGCTAAATTATTGCTTCGGGCAAAGAGCGACAATTTCACACAAAGCGGCAAAACCCTCTACACACAGGCACACTCGGTTAGCATCCACAAGCATCCCCAAGAACGGGCCGTCCCGGGTCCGTCCGAGCAGACTCCCGAAACCTGAGACGTTTCCTAACGACCGCGGGGGACCCGCTTCGTCCGCTCGGCCGCTCTGCCCCCGGAAACGCTCCCTCCAAAATGCCGATACCAGCCTAGAAAGCTAAAAAAAAAAAAACAATGCCGACGCAACTCTGAGAAGCTCTAACAAAAGAAAACACCTTAAATATAAGCATGACTTCTATATACTTAACTCCTCCCCACCAAGACTGTTGCGTTGACACTTGATGTAAGCGCAACATAAATTTCTTCCCCGAATAACGCGCTGGCAAACATTCAAACCGACCGCTTGGCCCACAGTTAACCAAAAGCAACAACGTCAACATTACGCTCTAAATATTCACCAAGCGCTCATCCGTAAATGTCAACAAAATCAAACGGCACCGAAAAAAAATGATTACCATTCTACCACCAGAAATACTAAAACAGCGAGCACACTGCTGCCGCAGGCAAAACGTCTGAGCACAGACCAGAATGGGTATACAAAATGAAAAAAAAAAAAATTGTCATTATAGCTGTCACGTTCAAAGTCAAACTGCCACCAACGATCACACACAGGTTGGACCCACTCCTGTATATTCCAGGGTCCCGCAAAATCAGTGGTGGGAGCTCTAAAAAAATACGGCATAATCATCATGCCCTAATCACGCTTGTCTAGCCTCGACATGCTTACCAACGCTCTGGCTACAAAGCACGTTTCGAATACGTGCGGACACTCAAATTTCTCCCGCAGAGAATAAAGACTGTATACAACAAAATATATTTCGTAAAATATAAAATACCGAGGGGCCAACCGAACAGCAAAAGAAAAGTTAATCAGGAGGGCACTGAAATAAATGTAGGCTAAAGGCGAAACAAAAACCTAGTAGCCTCGCTAGCTATCCCCCTAATCGTGGCCGTCTTCTCGTCCATCTCGTTGTCGTTAAAGGCGTTCTGAGGACTGCCTGGAGCGGCGCGCAGTCAGTCGCCTCCACGACACTCGCTGATCCCGAGCTCAAACTGGAGGTCTGCCGTTTTCGCGTGCGAGCTCTGGCCAGTGGCCGGGGTGGCTTCTCTTTCTCCTCCGTGCTCATTTGGCGCTTGCCGCCCCCGCAGCACTTTGCATCCAGACTCCCCCTTCTGGAGTAGCGCGACGCAACCTTCTTCCTGGGCGTCGCCCCGCGATGCACCGCCGGCTTGACCTTCGGCGTCGACACGGCCCCGGTCCCGAAGTCGGTGCCTCTCCGCAGTCGGATCTTCCGTCTCGACGCCTGGATCGGAGGAATCATGGCCCTTTTCGCCGTCCTCTCGCCGTCGTCCACGTTCTCGCCGTGGTCATCCGCGTCGCAGCCCGGAGCCGATGCAGGGTTGGACCCGGAGCACCTCTCGACTGCCGACACCGACCTGTCGCTGCGCCCCTTGCGCAGCCGCTTCTTTCCGGCCTGGGACGGCCCTTGCCTCCCCAGTGCTGCGGTGACCGGTGCGCCGGGGTTCCCTGGATCCCTGCGCTCGATGTCGCCAGCCAGGTTTGTCCCCTCGTCGCCACCGTCACCATCGCTCCCGCTCTCGCCTCCTTGCGTCACCGGATCACCGGCGGGTGCATCTGCCTCGTCGGCGCCAGCTCTCCTCTGAACGTGCTTCACCACGCGGCCGCCGCGGTCATCGCCGTATGCGTTCTCCTCGCGGTCTTCCGGATCTTCACCCTTCTGCCGCTCAAACAAGGTTTCGGACCCATCGTCGTCGCCGTCCGTTTTCCTCGTGGGCATGGGGTGCCCCTCGCCCGTCTGGACCGCCGGCTCGACCTCGATGTCGCCGCAATCATCGCCGTCCGCGTCTGTCTTCCCGGTAGGCTCGGAGTGTCCCCTGCCCGTTTCGACGACCGCATCGGATGCGCCGCCCGCTTCGACCCGGCCTTCGTCTTTCCTAATGCGGCGCGACTTCTCTTCTGCCTGCTTAAGATTAAATTGGGCGATCTGGAGTTTGGCTTTTAGAGCTGCAATTTTTAGCTCAAACTCGTTCTTGCTCTCACTCCATTCGCCGCCGTCACCATCGCTCACGCTTTCGCAGCGGACCTCGATGTTCACCTGTTCCGGGCATGTCGTCGACGGCAGCGGGTGACTCCTCCACTCCTCCAGGTGTTGTTCCACCATCTTGACGAACGCCTCAGATTTTGGATATCTCGAGTTTGAGTCTTAAAGATGCAATTTTAAACTTGAGCGCGTTCTCCCTTTCACTTCCTCCCCCATTTGATACGTCGTCCAACATCACCAGGCTCTTATCGCCGCTCTCGCTAATCGTACCTCGAGCTCCTTTAGTCATCGACCGCGACACCACTGACATGCGAAACCCGGAGGAAACAGAAATGAGTCCCACCTGTGTCAGTGCGCTGCTCCTGAGGCGATGAGTCTCCGGTGTCGCTCGATGTTCCCCGTCGGAGTCGGACCCCCGCCACTTTTCACGCAGACGATGCTGCGTCGTCGATGCACTTTGGACCGCAGCCCACGAAGCTTCTCACGTAGATGTTGCTCCGTCCGCTCGTTCTCTTCGGGTCGTAACCCACAAGGCCTCTCACGAGGATGTCGCCTTGTTCACTTTGGGTCGAAACCCCCCAAGACCTCTCACGTAGATGTCGTCTTGATCACTTCGGGCCGGAGCCCACGAGGCCTTTCACAGAGATGTCGCCTCGTCCACTTTGGGTCGAAACCCCCCCAAGACCTCTCACGCGGACGTCGTCTTGGTCACTTCGGGCCGGAGCCCACGAGGCCTCTCACAGAGATGTCGCCTCGTCCACCTCGGGTCGAAACCCCCCAAGACCTCTCACGGGGATGTCGTCTTGGTCACTTCGGGCCGAAGCCCACGAGGCTTCTCACGTGGATGTTGCCTCGTCCGCCGTTGAGCCGAAGCTCACGTACTTGCCCGCAGGTCGCCGCCACGTCGTCTCACCGGAAATCGCGCCACCATCCTGTCGACTGCGCCAGTTAAAGTTGTGTTGTTCCTCCCGGTGGTGTGGGAGGCAGGTTCCGCTCCGATGGGCTGGAGCGTGGTGGCACGAACGTCGATGAGTGACGGGTCGACTCACTGCTTAAATAGAACTATGTGCATTTATTTACACTCTAGTTACAAGTCCCAACTTGGGAGACCATCCTGCCCCGTCTAAAGTCTCGACCCCCGTCCCCAATTTCTCTCAATCAAATCCCCAAAGTCCGAATCCCTCAAAATCCTCTCCGCACTTCTTTTGTAGGCCCGTATGGGCCTCCTTTCCCCTCAGGAACCGACCAATCTTTCAAATTCTACCACTCCCACGTGGTACACTGTTCTCCAATGGTCGGCGAGCTGTCAACTTGACGCCGCAACCGCCAAACCCGAATTCCTTGTAGGGTTGTTCTCTGCAAATTTTCCAGTCTGGCTGGCGCCAACCGCTAAATTATTGCTTCGGGCAAAGAGCGACAATTTCACACAAAGCGGCAAAACCCTCTACACACAGGCACACTCGGTTAGCATCCACAAGCATCCCCAAGAACGGGCCGTCCCGGGTCCGTCCGAGCAGACTCCCGAAACCTGAGACGTTTCCTAACGACCGCGGGGGACCCGCTTCGTCCGCTCGGCCGCTCTGCCCCCGGAAACGCTCCCTCCAAAATGCCGATACCAGCCTAGAAAGCTAAAAAAAAAACAATGCCGACGCAACTCTGAGAAGCTCTAACAAAAGAAAACACCATAAATATAAGCATGACTTCTATATACTTAACTATACACAAAAGATATCACGATTCTCCAAAACGTTATCATATAAATTAAGTTACAAACAATCTCATTAAATCGCAATTATTTTTTCAGTATCTTTTTTTTTTTTTTACGCGTTGTGCGGCCCTCCACGGCACCGGATATATTGGCGCTCACAGGCGGCGCAGGTACAGGTTCTGCCGTGCCCTACCTCCTATATCATGTTACCGCCAAGGTTGTAGGCTGATCTGTTCGCAAAGTCGCTCCGGTTGTTTCCTTTATGTCGCGTAGACGGAGACGCTATACGCCGGTTGTTGAAACAGGTACCGCGAAGCATCTTACAGAATGGCGCACCTCGATCGCTCCGGCCCATGGGCATTTTTGGGTCGGTTGTACGAAAATGTATTAGGAACTTTCTCTTAAAAACTATCGTCCACCTCTGTGTTGTCAATATGACTTTTTCTGACCACCCCGTAGCATTTTTACGCTTTTAATAATAATGAAATTGTGAGAACGGGTATAGGCACGCCCTAGTTTTGGCAACCGCGTTAGCGTTAATTTGGCCATATTTCTCGCTTTATAACTTCAAAGCCACACAAATACTGCATTATGTTTTTGCAGAATCTGTTAGTAAATATTATAAACGTTAATTTCGGAGAGTTTAAAAAATATTAAAGATGGCCTGTTTTTAAAATGATTTTCAAAATAATGCATATTTAGTAAATGCCCCTCTGTGAGCAATTCTTGTAAATTTCTCCCGCTAACCGGTACAACAATATTTCATGCAAAGATGCACTATATACAGGGCAATAGACTGGCAAAGTTTGAAGATCTTAGCTTTTATAGATACGGAGAAACAAAAACTTTAATCCAGAGCGTTATTGCGCAATGTGCGTGTTTGCTATTTTTTTTTTTCTCAAAATAACGACCCTAATACTCGATGGTTAATACTTTTGTCGATCCTTCCTGTGCCTAATTTGTTAGTAAATATTTTTAGACCCCTAACCAGAACCTTTTTTTTTTTTTTTTTTTGGGGGGGGGGGGGGGGGGGCGGACCGCCCGAAATGTCAACATCGTGCGATACGCAAAATGCGCACGGGACTAAAAGGGTGCTTACATTTTTTTTTTTTTTTTTTTTGCAAAGACAAAATTTTTTTATCGAAAACAATTATTGGTTTTATTTTCCTGGGCATGAAGCCAGCAAAATATATTTTTTTCATCAAAACTAAAAATGTTCACCGGGCATGGCTGTTCGATGTTATCTGAAAACGCCCAGCAAAGAACCGGACAGGAACACTTCATACAGTGGCGTAAATCCCGAACATTTATCAGCGATCTCAGTTTCCTCGGTTAGGTCTATCGACTTTGTCACTGAATGAAGAACATTTTGATAAAATAAAGGGTGGAAAAATTCCCCCCCCCCCCCCCCCCCCGTGTCAAGTTTTATAATCACAGTCACTGGTTGATGTCGTCCCGTGGTAATTTTCTGGCCCTTCGTACGCACTAGTACTTTGTAGAGTCACATTTCCAGCGACGCTGCGCCGCACACAAACGAAGGTAAACAATCAAGATGGCGGAGTGTTCCCCGTGTTAACTCCGCCGTCAGTGCGGTGTGACAGGGTGGTCGGACAACAAATTGGACAACGCGGTTGCCGGGCGGCAGCAACATGTTGCCCGACTGCTCTTGTTACCGCGATGTGACAGGGTCGCCGGCAACACGATTCCCTCGTGTAGTCAGATAGAATTGTCCAACTGTTGCCTCAGTGTGACAGGGCCTTTCGAGTTCTTTCGTCAAGCACGCCAAGAGCACGTGATCACCGGACGGAAGGAAGCGCGCTCCGTGATTTGCCACTTAGGGACGCCTACGTCACAATACAGGCACCCGTAAAAGTTGAAATATTTAAACTCCGGAACACGTGAAAACGGAGCGGTGACGTCGGAACCGGAAGCGGGCATCTATACATATTCCGGCACAAGACTGGGAAATATGTCTTCACTGGATAGCGTAAATGACTCTGAACTTACGCATAGATCGGGACCGTGTTACCGAATGTAATATATATGCGGAAGTTCAGAGTCGGTGAAGCTATCCAGTGAAGAGTTCGAGTTTGTTCGGAGTTCGGGCACGTTTGTTGAATACTTTGTTCCAGCTTCCGTTGGTGCGATCCTATGGCTGCAAGCGCGTACCTGCAGCCTAAAAACGGTTCCCACACACCACGAGGCTGCGTGCAAGACAGGAACGCACAGAACATTAGGGCTCGCGCCGTAGTTTTGGCTTCGCTC
The DNA here is from genome assembly GCA_013358835.2 of Ixodes persulcatus. Classification (NCBI taxonomy): domain Eukaryota; kingdom Metazoa; phylum Arthropoda; class Arachnida; order Ixodida; family Ixodidae; genus Ixodes; species Ixodes persulcatus. The sequence goes on from JABSTQ010010575.1 coordinate 511,774, forward strand.
AGACCTGAGGTGGAACGATGTATATACTCTGTTTTATACTTAGCGTGCAACGCTGTCAAAGCTACTGGCGAGAGCGTGGGTCTTGATCTCGTTGATCATTTGCACGCGTTCTCGCGCAAACAAAACCATAGATGAAGCCACGCGCTCGCGCCAGTAGCTTTGACAGCGTTGCACGCTAAGTATGAAACAGAGTATATATTTCTCTATTATTTCATTTCCTTTTTTATTGCCTTTTGGTAATTGTACTCTCTGTTGGAAATTGTTCGGATGGCACATGACAGTGAAGGTGTCCTACATGTGGGATTCCTTTTTAGGGGCGAAGCTCCTTAGGGGCTAGCCATGTCCGTATGTCCGTCCGCCGTAGGCCCGGCGCCGGGTGCTCGTGCTTGTGCTCGTGAGATCACGTGCTCACGAGCACGTGAGCACATGCTCACGTGCTCGTGTAGGGCAAAAATAAATTGAAAAAAAAAGATGAAAAAAAATTATGAAAAAAGAAAAAGAAGAAAAAAAAGAGTAGGGGGTTCTGAGATGCCATCCCATCTGTCTGCTTAAAAAAAGAAAAAGAAGAAAACTACACATTCTCCTACTGACAAGAATGAAAAGGCTCAAGGAAAAAGAAGAAAAAAAAAGAGTAGGGGGTTCTGAGATGCCATCCCATCTGTCTGCTTAAAAAAAGAAAAAGAAGAAAACTACACATTCTCCTACTGACAAGAATGAAAAGGCTCAAAGAAAAAGAAGAAAAAAAAAGAGTAGGGGGTTCTGAGATGCCATCCCATCTGTCTGCATAAAAAAAGAAAAAAAAGAAAACCACACATTCTCCTACTGACATGAATGAAAAGGCTCGGCATGCTGCGGCTCCGCGTCTACGCAGACAAGCACCACCAGAGCTTCGCCCCAAGCAACATCATTCACCACGTGGAGATGCGGTCAATTTTCCCCTTTCTTTGTCTTCTTATGTTGATGTGTTTTAAGAAGACAAAAAGAGAGTAAGTAGTGAGTCAGTGCTGTGTCTGTGTCCCTTCTTCTACTTGTCCTTGTGTTCGTTTGCGCTGTTTTAATTTTATGTTTATTGAACACCGATGTCCTCCTCCATGCCCCGAGGTTGCGAAGCGGCCTGAATGCATGGGACCTTTCCTCTTAACTCTATGGTCGGCGCTCGTGGAGCCGATCATTCTTCGCAGATAAAAGCTTAAAAACGCGAAATGAAACACGTACGACAAGGACAGGCGCTACTTACGACTGATTTTATTGAAGAAACCCGAAATGTTATCGGTTTATGGCTAGTTATCGGTATGGTGAACGACAGTCTGGCCGAGTAAATGTTTCTTGAATAAAATCAGTTGTAAGCATAGCGTCTGTCCTTGTCGTGCGTGTTTCTTGTTTCTTCCGTGTAATCAGTTCACACTTTAAGCCTTTTAAAGGATATGACCGAACAAGACCAAACCAAAGTTTTATTTCTTCGGCACTCAGGGAGACGATCTTCCGTCGCCGAGTCGCAGTGCAACACCTGTCGGTCTGCGCTCGAAGCGGCGCTAGGCCACATCACCGCTGAAACGCTACGATATGTTCCGTATTTTCCTACCGTGGCCCCATCAATGAGTTTCGACTCCGAAGATGAAATGTAATTCGCGTTTCGATACGCACTTGTTTCGACCGCCTGTTTGATTTCTCATTGAATAGGCTTGTGTTGTGTCTTGACATGTGTTTCATTCGGTTTCTTGTGTATCGTTAAGTAGTATAAGTTAACCCCATGTTTAAATATTTGATTCGTTCAATCGATTTTGTGACTAACAAATAGATGTGCTTTATTCCATAAATTCAGTTACGTTAAAATAAGTCTTACATTCTATACATCCGTTTCATTTCACTTGACTCAACACGCAGACGTCGTCACGCCTAAAACTTGTGGCCGTGTCGTATACACAACCCACCCTGGGTTTTTCTTCTATTTTTTTTTAAATGTTTTTTTTAAAACGTTATTTTTGTTTTTTCTCTCTTTACCAGAGTAGCCTGGTAGAGCCTGAAACTCGGACTAACTTTTTTGTAAAATTAAGCATTTATCTCTTTCTCTCCGCCTTTATTTTGTCGATTAAATGTATATAGGGAGCTGACGACCGCACGTAGAAAACACAACCGGGACGCATAACCCTTCATCCCGGATGTACGCACTCAGCGCGACGGACGAATCAGGTGAGCCGGCGACCGTCCCTTCTGTGAACAAATCGCTCCCCCCCGCAGAAAATCGCGGGCCGTAGCTCGCGGACGCCGTTCTTTTGTACGCCCCCTTTGAACGACGTTAATTCACAAAGCGTTTGATCAATATTCGCCCCCTCGCCACACACCGTCGCGCGGCCTGCATGCATGCGCGCGGAGAGCTGAAGTGGGCCCTCGGAAATGGGCCCTCAGCACGCGACAGGAACCCGCCGCGCTCGCGGGGACCCAGAGACCCAAGAACAAAGCCTCTCCACTTCCCGTGCGGGCCAATCGTTCGATATTGTCGGCGGACCAACTCTACAACTGCCGTTTTGCGAATGCCCCGTCCACCAAGCGTCAGCCGACAGTGAAGTAGAGGCCAATCGGCCGCAGGTTCCACGCCTGGTGACCCCGCACTGCGCGCGTGGACAATGCCGTCACGTGATGGGAGGATGAGAAACCGATTGGTTCCGACCAGAAGGGTGGTTTTTCGCTCGCTTCATTGTCAGCTTGCAGATGGACGGAGTATAGGGCTCTCTCTGTTTCATTGGCGGGAAGTCGGGCTTTTCGTCAACGACCGTTTTGTGCAGTCGCTGGCCAAGGGATACCGATAAAGAAAAATGCGTTTAGCGAACAAAGCTCGCATTGTGCATCGCCCGCGCTGCGTAGTTACGTATACGCAAGGGCCTTTTGTTGTTTCCGTCGCGGTTCCGGAAAGGTTTGAGAAAAAAAGAGGGAAAAATCGCGTACCTCAGCGAGTTTTCGCGGTGGAAAAGCACTTGACATGTATCCAATTCGACACACACACACATACACACAGAAAACGTCTTTCTGGCTCCGGGTATAATGGATATTCACTGTCATCCCCTCCCCCCCCCCCCCCCCTTCCCCCCCGCGCCGGCGAGTGCGCACGCATTTGAGCGGGGCCTGCCATATCGAGTCACTAAATCCACGTCCAAAGTTTGCTTTCCAGCGCGCGCGGACGTGCTTTGTGAAAAATATATAAGCCCGAAGTCGGACGCAAAAGTCAACAGCAGCGACATTGCATTATTTTGTCCAGCTTTTTAAAGAACGGGGATCGGACGTCCTGTTTGTTTGCGAACGAGCTTTCGCTGTTGCTTTCAAACATGCGCGACCGAAAAAAAAAACAACCGGGTCATGTAGTATTGATATACACCACGGGAAGAGCCTGTTAGGCTCAATCAAACAATATTTCAACAAAACAACAACAACAACAGCAACCAAATTTGATATAGTCCGGCTTTCTTGCCGATAAATGCCGCAATCTGATTGGCTGATGAACGATAATAAGTTGCTCAGGAAACTCGCCATATACCCCGCGCATCTTAGGGCGTCAGTGACTAGAGTTGTGTCGACTGATCCACGATCCCCATATTTATATCGAACACTTTGGCAGTCCGCCTCGTTCGGTAGAGTTCCTGGCATCCCAAATTCAAGCGATGTATAGGCGGGGGGTGCACAGTCCGGCTCGCGCAAGATACTCTCAAGCGGTTCACGCATCGTCCGCGCTGCGCTATGCGCAGGCCCGCCCGCCAAGTAATTCTTTGTGGCCACCATCGCGTGATCTTCGTTGTTACGCGGATGAGCGCTTTTCGTCTGGCCCGTGTTTGCATTGGCGCGCGAGTGGATTTCCTCGTACGAGAAAGCGAGCCAGGCGAAGAAAGGACGCGCGATGTCATGCGGAAACTTTCACGAAGATGGACGAGACAAGAAGGAGCGAAACTTAGAGGGGCGTTGCGTGGACTCCGTAAGTTCCGGTTAGTTCGTTTTCTTTTCTTTTTTTATTGTGAATTCCTGACGCAGATACAGAGTGACAGTGAGTTTCGACACACAGGTCTTTTCAGGGTTTGAAGTCAAATTCAGTTAGTACGACCAACCTATCGATGAACAGCATTATAAGACTGGCTGGCTTGGACTATAGTCACCGTGTAGGGTTTATTCTTATTGTAGTTTGTGTATTTCACTTTATGAACTAGAGATGCCACGAAATTTGTTCGAACCAATTGTGCAAAACGTTTCGCACTTTCGATCTTCTTACATTAAAAATTCTACATTTTTTGAACTTTTCAACCTGTTCAACTTCAAAAGCTCCAGGAACTTCAAACTTCCGAACATAAGTTTGAGAAAGTTCAAACTTCAACCAACTTTACTCTCAGAGGTTTACACTGTGGGAGTGGAAATCACTTAGCCGATTGGGGGGATCGGTGGCCGAGTGGTCTAGCGCACGCCAACTCGGAGCACGTGGAGCGAAAGCTCGCGCTGCAGAACCCAGGGATCCTGGGCTCAATCACCACCCCTGCCCGTTTCGACCTGGATGAGCATCTACCGGCATTCGGTCGTGTATCACTACTGCGTGGTGCACATTAAAGGCCCCAGGCTAGCGGTTATACCGCACTGGCTAAATTGCTCATTCACAGCTGAGAAACAAGTCGCCCGTTCAGGCAGACTAAGTTCAGGCTGTATAGACGCTTTCAGCGCGCGCCAAATTGAGCCGCCATAGCCGACCTTCTCTTGTCTTACCGAGATGCCGAGCCACTGAAGCGGTCGTTGACGAGTCTCCACAAGGGCCTATGCTGGGGAGAAGGACGCGGTAGAATCTAAAATGGCAATGACCTGACTTACTGTGGTGACGATGAAGTAGAACGAACGGAATAAGAGGAAACAAAAACTGAAGGTTGGTTATGGCGGCGCCCATGCACAGCTAGCTGCCTGAAAGCGTCTATAAACATTCGCACATCAATTTACTTTCACTTAGCCGATCATAGGTGGTGCCACCAACGACTCGCACTGAGCGGCCTCCGACAACACCACCTAGAATAATCAAAGCCTGTGCACTAAAATTTTGACGTCATCATAGTCGGATCGAGCGAAGACACGGATTGGGTACGAGTGCTGCGTCAGTGCTCGGTTGGGCGTCGTGCCCAATCAACGCGTAAAAGAACGCTCAACATCGTGCTCGGGTCCAATTGCTGAGCTGACGCCATCCGACTTTGAAGTTTCAAGGAGGAAGAGTGGGGCTTTCGGAGGCCTTCATTATTCGAGATGATATTGCCTCGGCGCCTTGGCCTCGTATCCCGTGAGATACTTTCCTCGGGTTTTCGCATAGCGCTGTATCTCAAAAAGTGGTTGCGTGTTTGGTCATGCTGCCAAACACGTTTAAATGCGGTAGCTCAATAGGGTCGGTGGTCCTCTCAGTTCGGGTGGTGGCCAGGGCAGGATCCGCGGTCACACTGGTTATACGTACATCATACAAAAGGCAGCCTGCATACAGATTCGAACGCGAGTCACCGCGAGATCCGTACTTCGAATGTCGCATGGCAATGCGTTCAGTGAGAAAACTTGTCACGCGGCATTCCAACCACGGATCTTGCGGTGACTCGTGTTTGCAGACCGTCTTTTTTATGATGTATCAGCAGTGTGACCCCGGCTTTAGTGTTTCAGTGCCTGATGTGGGTGGTGCTCTTAGTTCAGGTAGTGCCTACACTTCGTTTCATCTTAAGTCCAGAGCCGTATATAGAGGGAGCTTGGCCATTCATTGGGAAGTATAGGAGGCAAACGGGGAGGCTTCATTGGCCGAAAGCGGGCTGCCCGTGTTCCAGGGTGTCTTCACAATTTCGGATGTGGCCAACCAGAAGCCGAAAATAATACCCTGGCGCTGGTCGAGAGAAACAAAATTAATAGGTGCGTCCGAATAACACTCGGTGAACTAAAATATGGTGCACGTGATGTTGCAATCACGGCCATCCAAAATCATGATGAAAGAGAGCGACTAGCGAAACGATCGACATAATCCGTATACCAGGTGCCGAAGGCCGGAATCTGCCATCCGAGCGGTCACACGTTGTCCGAGTAAAACAGAGTTCTAGCGCCGCATTCGTTTCTGACATCTTTTTGCATAATCATACTCGAAACATCACGTACACTATATTTTCGACCATGAAGAGTAACTACTTCTGAGCCTTACGCTCTTATTAAAACTGTTTCTCGCTACCACCGCTAAGGGATACTTTTCGGCTTCTGGTTGGCCAAGAGAGCATGCCAAGCCCTCTATCTGCGTATGGTGCACGCCCTGACTCTGCCCGCTCCTCCCATTGACCAGTCTATATACACGTCTCTGCTTAACAGACTCAGCCGATGCCACAAGTGTGAGCCCCGGGCTTTCAGCGTCCCTGCCAAGCCCGAGCGCTCGTGCAGTGCAGGGACTGTTCAGGGCAACGAGGTTGGTTCAGGATCACAGGCTCGAGCATGTAGCATGGGCTGCGTCTGGACTTTAGCTGAAACGAAGTATTAGCGGCGAGATGTTTTGGTGGCGCCCTCCTGTGGTTCCCCCTTGTGACGTCATTACCTTGCAAACAACAAGTTCGATGGTGTTTGTTATTAGCATGGTGGAAGCTTGAAATCATTGCGCTCTCAAAGGAACACTGCCAACACCGTCAAAATTAAAGTTCTTTCATTCCTCTTATTTCCGTCGATGATAAATCCCCTTTCCGACGTCATAGTCAGCGTTCGGCCAATCGTGGAAGGCCGACCACAGCGACGCTTTCGGTCGCGCACGGGGCTAATAGGGCAAATTATGTCACACCATTATCTCCTTGTGACACTGCGCGCGCTTTCCTTCAGCACCACCCGGATGCAAAACCTTCGCGCTTAGTTTTCTGGGTCACCGAGAGAGGGAAGCGCGCTTTCCTGCTCTTTCCACTCCTCCTCGTTCCGCGTGCTCTTTCTACATCACCTGTTTCTGCTCCTCTCTTTCTCGCTCTTTCCAGCCCTCTGCGCCACGCGTGCTTTCTCACACCACCTGCTCCTGCTCCTCCCGTTCCAGCGTGCTGAATCCGTAGCTCAGCAATAAAAACAGTACTTGTAACTCAGTCAGCAGTGCACTCGGCTTCCACAACCATCCCTGCACCCACACCTCTCCCAGGAGGCAGCACACATGCTGCGCCTCCTACAAACACACACTTGCCCCCACCGAACACAACTCATACACGCTCACACACACCTCTTTACCACCCCCGCCTGTCCTGCCTGTGGGGCACTCGACACTCACTACTATTCCCTTTGCGTAGTAGTAGTAGTATAGTAGATTGAGGTTTTATGGCGCAAAAGCAACTAAGGCTATGATGCGCCAAGAAATTAAACTATTGCATAAGAGGATTTAGGAGAAGAAAGAGCTTTAGTAGCTGGTAATTTATGAATTTATGAACATAAAAAATGTATAACATATGGGCAGGTTCTTAACAATATGAATAAAACTACAATTTGCGTAAAAGATCCATAACTTCTAAAAACTTAAAAACCTGGGTGGGTGGGAGCAGTGGCTCGTTTCCAAGTAAGACACATAGGTGTAAAGGGACATGCTCTTTGTACAACTGGGAGAAGTAGTGGAGGCGTTTTTCATCGTAAGCAGGACATTCGAGAAGGATATGTAAGCCACTTAACGGTTCCTGACAATGTTCACATTCAGGAGGGTCCTCTCCACGTAAGAGGTGTCCATGCGTGAGCCGCGTGTGTCCTATGCCTAGTCGACAAAGGACTACCTCATAAAACCTGTCTCTGTGCCTAGCACTCTGCTACTCACTAAGAAAGGGCTTAATTATGTGCAGTTTGTTTGACACCTGTAGGCTCCACTCTGCTTGCCATTGAGCTTTAACGCGGTATATGATTAAGGCACAGTAATCTCTGTAGAATTGATTGATGAATTGATTGACTGGGGTTTTATGGCGCAAGGGCTGCTAAGGCCAAAATGCGCCAAGAGTGAAACTATTGCATAAGTAAGGGTTTGGAAGAAGAAAGAGCTATAGTAACTGATGTAATAAAACTATGTATATGAGATTTATAAGGGTTTACAGGATGAAGATGAGCTCGGATTAATAATTAAAATCATAGTCTTTGCTATAAGGCCGATGTCCTTAAGAAAATTAGACACACAAGCATGCGGAATCAGCGGCTGATCGCAAGTAAAATAACTAAGTGCAGTGGAGTATGTTCTTGATATATTTGCGAAAATGTTTTAAAACGATCTTGGTCATACTTGGGGCCCTCAAGTAGGATGTGTGATATTGATAGAGGAATGTTGCAGCGTTCACACTTTGGAGCATCGTCTCCACGCAAGAGATGCCCATGGGTGAGACGCGTATGACGAATTCGTAGCCGGCACAATACCACCTTATAAAAGCGTTCCCGATGCCGGGCACTCTCCCACTCACTTAGAAAAGGTTTTACAGCATGCAGTTTGTTATGTGTTTCATTATTCCATTCACGTTGCCACTTAGTTCGAATGCAACGCTTCAAAGGGATGTGGTAGTATTTGTATGGCATTTTTTGCAGGTCTATTTGTGCCTCGTTTGCAGAAGTTGCAGCACTATAGGCCTTTTCATTACCTGGGATGCCGACGTGGCTTGGGACCCAGCAGAAAATTATCTCAATCTGCTTGTACGAGGCAGCGATAACTTTATTTAGTAATTCTAGAACAAGTGGATTTCTAATGCGCTTCAGTGATGCAAGTGCTCTTAATGAGCTCAAGGAATCTGTGTAAACAATTGAGTGGCGAAGCCTTTCTTTCGTTGCATAATCAACAGCTAACAGCAGACCATAGAGCTCAGCTGTCAGTACGGTAGCTGCATTGTGGATTCTCTTGACCTGCTTCACAAATGGCCCTATCATAGTGCAGCCGACCACCGAGTTTGTTTTAGTCCCAACTGTATACAGACCTACGTACTGTTCATATTGATGTTGTAGCTGAAAGAATTCCTACCTCATGACTTCATTTGGTGTATCTTTTTTGGAATGTTTAGTCAGTGTAAGATCCCAATTAATGATATGATAATCCCACGGGGCTATAGTGGTTAAGCATTGAACTACTGGAGTCCTGGTATCTAGTTCTACAGACCCAGCATAATTCATATTCCTCATTGCAAAAGGAGAAACAACGGCTGGTTTATTTTCGAACGTTCTCTGGAACCTGATGTTTTCGAGGTTATCGCAAGTAGGGTGCTGAGGGACAGAGCGAACTCGAATAGAATACATAAACCCCAGAGCAAACCTCCTAGTTTCAAGGAATGGCTCATTAGCTTCTGCATACAGACTAAGTACCGGGGATCGGTGCGAAATGCTCCAGCAGCCAATCGCAGTCCCTGGTGGCGAATGGGGTCCAACATCTTTAGGACTGATGCTCGGGCAGAGCCATACACAATGCTCCCATAATCAAGCCTGGAGCGAACAACCGCCCGGTATATGCGTAACGGACATAGTCTATCGAAGCCCCATGATACATGTGATAGAACCTTAAGTATATACAGCGATTTCAGACATTTTAGGTTTAAGTTCCTAATATGTGAAACAAAAGTCAATTTCGAATCAAATACGAGTCCCAGAAACTTGTGTTCACATTTTGTGGCTATTGGTATTCCATACATTTTTAAAGAAGGCTCTTGCAGAACTCCACGCCGGCGAGAAAAAAAAAAACACACAGGCAGCTTTTTCTGGCGAAAATTTAAAACCGTTTGTGTCAGCCCATTTCTGTAACTTGTTAATTTCCAGTTGGATTCGACGTTCACATATTGAAGGATAACAGGACGAGACAGAATTTTGAATATCATCTACATGTATAGAATATTGCACGGAAGAAGGTATAGCACGGGAAATCGAATTCATCTTTACAATGAAAAGGGTTACGCTAAGGACACCTCCCTGGGGAACTCAATTTTCTTGAAAAAACTCCCTCGAAAGGGTGGTTCTCAATCTTACATAAAAAGTGCGACATTGCAAGTAACTTTGAATAGCACCTAGCATTCGACCTCGGACACCAAGACCAAACAAATCCTGCAAAATTCCAAAACGCCAGGCCGTATCATATGCCTTCTCTAAATCAAAAAAGACAGAAAATCAGTGTTGCTTATTTACAAATGCCTCCCGCACAGTGGTCTCAAATCGAACCAGGTGATCGAGCGTGGATCGAAACGAACAGAAGCCGCACTGATATTTGTCTAGAAGGTTGCTTTTTTGTAGGTAATACATAAGTCTTTTGTTTATCATTCTCTCCAGTGTTTTTGAGAGACAACTCGTTAGTGCTACCGGTCTGTAACTGGAAGCACATGAAGCATCTCTGCCTGGCTTAAGCAAAGGAATGACAGTGGCCACCTTCCAAGACGACGGGAACTGACCCTCCGACCAAACACGGTTGAATAAGTACAAAGTGAGTTCAAGCGTTGAGGGATGTAGGTGGCATAGCATAATATAGTGAATACCATCAGGGCCAGGGGCAGTCTGCTTGGGACTATGCAGTACTGCCTCAAGTTCATGCAGTGTAAATGGTACATTAGAAGGTTCTTGATTGCCTCCTGAGGTACTTATAGATATTTTCTCGGCATGAAGTTTATGCCGAATGAAAGCTGGCGTATAATGATCAGAGCTTGAGACAGACTCGAAATGCTCTCCTAGTAGATTAGCTTGCTCCTCAATACTTTCGGGGCAGATTCTATGTCTAATCAAAAGAGGGATAGAATATGCACGGTAGCAGCCATTGATCTTATGCACTCGGTCCCATACCTCTTTGCACGAAACACTGCTGCTTATGGAAGATGTGTATCCCTTGAAGCTATCTCGCTTAGACTTCCTGCGAATAGACCGAGCGCGAGATTTCATTATTTTAAAGGTGATGAGATTAGTTTGTGTAGGGTATTGGCGGAAAATTCCCCAAGCTTTGTTCACTTTCTTTTTTGCTATGCGGCAGTCGTTATTCCACCGTGGCTTCGGTTTCTTGGGAGGATGTGTTGATGTCATGAGTATGGCCATGATTGATGCTTCTAAAATATGCTTGGTGATATGCCCAGTTATGCGATCAATGGAGAGCTCATGGAGAGATGTACACGCTAAAAGGGAAGCTTGTTTAAAAACTGACCAGCTTGCTTCGTCAAACTTCCTTCCAACGGGGAGTTCGCATTGGAAGTGTAATCGGTCGTCCAATGCGATTTAAAATTATGGGAAAATGGTCACTTCCAAATGGGCTAGGATTGACCCCCCATGAGAAGAGAGGCAACAATGTTTGGTCACTAAGCGACAGGTCAATGGAGGTGAATGAGCGGGTTGAAGCACTAAAATATGTAGCCTGCGAGTTGTTGAGCAAGCATAATCCCGTAGAAAAAATAAATCGTTCAATCATTGATCCTCTCGTATCACATCTTCCACTACCCCATATGGGGTTATGAGCGTTAAAATCTCCAAGGATTAAAACTGGTCGTGGGAGATGGTCATACAGACACTCAAGTTTGTCCCGAGCTAGAGGATAATTAGGAGGTATGTAAAGGGAGCAAACTGTCATCAAGCGGTCAGACAAAACACGAACTTCCACAGCCTCCAATGTAGTATTAAGGGGTACCTCAATACATGGAGTAGATCGCTGAACTATTATTGCTACCCCACCCGAGGTGTGAGAAGAATGGAGACGGTCTTTTCGAAAAACGTGAAAGTGCCTTAAAAATCCAGAATGGTTGTGATTCAAATGGGTTTCTTGAAGGCAACCGATTAATGGGTGATGATGGTCTAACAAATAGCACACATAATCATAGTTATGTAGCAATCTTCGACAGTTCCATTGGAGGAGGACTTCTTCCATCATATGTAAGCTGGTATTTTACAGAAACTGTCTAGCTAAACTTTGAAGTCAATTTTAATTCGAGGTGCATTTTTCTTTTTGGACGTATCTGTCGGCTTTCCTGTGGTATCACAGGTGGCCGAGGGTAAGGACTCTGAACTAGAGTGGGGCCTGTCCTCCTCGGACGTAGGCCCGCTCTCGTCCATCGGTTCGTCTGGAGCCGCTGCTGGCGGATTCTTGGGGGTCTCTGGCCCAGGCGGCTTGCCAGGTATACGGGGGCCACCAGAGGCACGAGAGAGACCACGGCCTTTAGCTGGCTGGGCTGCAGGGGGTGCACAAGGCACAGTCCCCTGTGCTTGGTTTTTAGTGGATCCCGACGGACCGGCATCCCCCTTTCGGTCCGAGGGCGGCGGAGCTGCTAGAACCGCTCCTGCTGAAAGGGGCACTGACAACCCAAAGGTCGTATTTTTTTTATTGTCTAAAGCGATGCAACTTGTAGTCATAGACACACAAAAAAAAACCGCATCGCGAAAAAAAATTTTCTCGCGCGCGCGCGCGCCTTTTTAGTTTTGGCGTTTGTATTTCCCGCCGCTCACCTCCTCGCTTCTTTTGATCGGTGACGTCAAAAATCCGGAAATTTAGAAGCTTTGTAGGTGACATTTCTATAACATTAAATAACGGCAATCGCAAAACATGTTTTTTAACGCAATTGCGAACGCACTACGGCTCCTCTTTTTAAAATACCAAAAATCAGAGTTCGGTGTGATGTTGCTTCCTAGATTTGTACCCTCCTTCGGAAAACTTGCCGGCGCTCGTTGGCGAGTCGGGAAAAACCGGTTGTTTCCCGCCGGCGCCCTCCTCCTCGCTTCTGGTCGCTGTGGCAACGGCGGAGGTCCAAAAGAAAGTCGAGTCGCAGGAGACCGCAAAATTTGAGCCACTGCACTGGCGAGGATCGCGCGGGAACTTCAAATTCGGCATTTGGAAATTGTTTTTTTTAATTCACAAATACTGAATTTTAAAGTTTCAAATTTTGAGGGTAATGTCCCGACATCGTTTTCAATCGTTTCGGGTAATAAAAAAAATATGATTTTGGCGTGTCAGTGCCCCTTGAAGTTGAGCGGGACAAGGAAGGGTCACACAAACCGTCCAAGGACGTCTGTGCTTCCGTTGTAGCTGTTGGCCGTGCAGGTCCCCGGCGCACGGCCCCAGCATAGGAGCCCAATGATTGAAAGGAGTATTTCTTGGCCTCTGGGTAGCTGATGTTTTCTTTTGTTTTGATAGTCACGATCTCTTTCTCCTGCTTCCACAGAGGGCATGCACGTGAGCATGCTGGATGGGGTCCTTTACAGTTTGCACAACACAGTAAGCTTTCGCACACATCAGCTACATGCTCCGTGCTCCCACATTTCGCGCATGTATCTCTTCCACGGCAGCTGCGCGAGCCGTGCCCAAACCGCTGGCACCTAAAGCACCTTTGGGGGTTTGGGATATACGGCCGGACGCGACAGTTTATGTAGCCAGCCTTTACAGAAGCAGGGAGACAATGACGCTCAAAGGTGACTATCAGATGTTTAGTGGGAGTTTCTGATCTATCTTTCCGGAACATGATCTTTTTTACGGCAGCTACTGCAGAGGAGCGGAGGCCCTCAAGGATCTCTTCCTCGCTGGTGTGCAGGAGGTCGTCCTCAGAGATGACTCCACGAATGGTGTTTAGTGTGCGGTGAGAAGACACTGTGACTTTTACATCTCCAATGCTGTTCAAGGTGAGCAAAGCAATGCTTTGTTTCGTCGAGTTTACTTCCACGAGCAGGTCTCCGGAATCAGTGTTGGGTAAAGTACATCTAAAAAGTACTTCAAGTAAAGTACAAAGTAAATGAGACGTGATGTACTTTAAGTAAAGTAGTAAGTACACTGGGTGCAATGTACTTGAAGTAAAGTACTATAAATACAATGTACTTTAAAAGTAAAGTACAAGTATTTTAATACAATCTTTCATGATGTCCTTTAATTCCCCTATACAGTTATTTTTTAACTGATATGCATTGCCCAGGGGTAATCAGGGGTGCATGACCTATTTTTTTAAAAACAGCGGCGAATATTTGATAAAGTCAAGTGGCCACAGAGTAGTTCTTTTCAGCAATGGAGCCAAATTCAGAAGTCCCTCTTCTGAATTTGGCGCCGCTTGCACTGGATTGTTGCACCCAGGGGGGTTAAATGTACTAGGAGAGCAGGGGCGGATCCAAGGGGGGCGCGACGGGGGCGGCCGCCCCCCCCCCCCCCCCCCAAACCAAGTCGACCCCCCCTCCCCCCTTCTCGGAGGGCAATTTGACAGGGGTGGACCCCCCGGTACACGAGAAAGAATGGGAGAATTGTATCCTTACAAATTTTCCGCCCCCCCCCCCCCCCCCTTAAAACGGAGTTCTGGATCCGGTAGGAGAGAGCATGCCGTCAGCTTCGTAGCTTCCGCAAGCAATCCTCTCATAGAGGAGTGTCCTCTTTTTAATGAAAAAAACAACGCTGCATGGGAAAGAGGTGATAATTAATCATAATGTGACACCTCAGATTGGGGTGCGAAAAAATTAAGGAACTTTCAAGTCGAAGGAAAAGACAAAAGAAAATGTCTCAAAACATTGTGACGTTCTCCTCTGTTGTCTTTTTTTTTTCGACTTGAAAGTTTATTTGTCCCGCACCACAGTTTTAAGTGCTAGATTATCATAAATTTTGTTCTCATAATATTTTAAACCTCCTCGCTTGCGCCGACCAACCGAGAAGTAGCGAGAGTTCAAAAAGCTACTGGAAATCCGCCCCCAGAACAAGCGGAGCGATGTGACGTCTACTCACATCTCTGCTAAGAGTAGAATATCCCTTCCAGTATTCGCAGTTGACAAAGCATCATTTCGTGATACAAAATTAACGAGACCAAATTTGGGGAATGTACTTTGAAGTCGGGAATTGTACTTTCTTCGGAAAGTACCAGAACAAAATGCTTTAAGTAAAGTACAAGTACATACTCAGAGAATGTACTTCAAGTAAAGTACAAGTTTCTAAACCTACTTGAAGTAGTACTTTAAGTGCAGTGTACTTGAAGTACTTCCCAACACTGTCCGGAATACAGTTTTTTCGCATTATAATCGTCTCCAAGGCACAAGTCAAGGACTTTTTGCAACAGCAAAAGGTGAGAGCTTGGACATTGGACGCTGATCAGTTTTCTGAATGAAGTACAAAGACCTTCGTAAACATGTCCGACTTAGACTCTTTAGCTATGACAAGAGCTTCGGGGCGCAGGCGCTTGCCTAGTCGCCACGAACCGGGTTTTGGTTTAGGAGGGGCAGCCATAAAAAGGCAAAACAATTTCGGCACCTGTGGCGCACCACCCACCACGGAGTCCAACAAGGGGACAGGCAACACCTCATAACAGTACGGGCTTGTCTGAGTATGCTGCTCTGCCGGTGCTACCAAGACGCTATAACCAAGAGTGGTTTAGACGAGAGTATCTATTGCCACCTAAGGTTAGCCTTTGCCGCCAAAGAGGGGAGAAAAAGGAGCAAGAGAAATGAGAAAGAAGTGAAAGAAACAGGAAAGGTAAAAGTGAAAGATCGGAGGGGATAGTAGAAGAAAAGGCGACTAGACTGAATCATCCTGGCCAGGCCTTACCAGGACTCCCGTTTACGAGAAGCAGGGGCCGAAGTGGTGTATTGCCTCACCCGGGAACCCCGAAGGGTCCAAACCTACCCCGGGCTCGACTCAGCCACCAGGATGCCGTTTTCCTCGGACACGGGAAGGCCACGCGCAGCGACAGGTGGGCGGGCGAACCCGCATGGCTCGGGGTCAGTGGAGACGCCACCTGCTTTCACAGGTGCCCCCTGCGGGGATTCCCTTTGCGAATGCCCCGCAGGCCCATACCCCCCTCTTCCCTCCCCTCACCTCTGGGAGCAGATGTTGCGCGACCCGGCGACGGGTCGCGCAACGGATTGATTACGGATTGACCGACCCAGACATTTCATGCTTACGCGACTCCTGAGGTTGGTTGGTCCTATATCTACCAATTTAAAAGCCTAGCGGAAGGTGGAAGAGCGGTCTACAGGAGCTCCCCAAATCCGCAGTCATGCGGCTCATACATCATACGAAAGACACATTGTTCGCTGTAGACATGATAACAGGCCAGCATGCTCGAAATCATGTTTGCTTCGCACATGTCTACAGACTGTTTTATGACAAATGTGACAGGGCCGTCATAAAAAGGAAGAACACTCCTCAAATCCTCAAATGGTGTCTGCAGATCAGACATGTACACGGTATCCAAAAAAGTAACAAAATACCGTTACTCGTTACTCGCTTAAGAGTTACTAAATACGTTACTCATTACTGATTCTCAAAAGGAACGCATTACTTTACCTCAAAAGGAACGAGTTACTTTTCTCGTTACTTTGACGACCAAATATTCAACTGCCTTTATTTCATGGTTTATTGTTTTCTTGTTAATAGTCGTTGCATTTGAGCACTGTCTCCCTCTAGAAATTTCTATCAGTATTTTTCCCCGCTTCATTGAGAATACATCTCCGGCGACGCTCAAGAGTCGTTCTAGTGACGCGCTGTGAGGAATGGCAGTGTTATGTTTTAGGAAGAGCTGGTGAATCTGGGATTCACCTCTCGTTTGTTTTCTCTCCTTTTAATGTTCCAAGTTGACAACAGGTTCTGTGACTTCCCGCGTTGGCAACCTCCGTCTTTACATTTGGTCTGTACACAATTCTAGAAGGTTCAACCAACGAACTTCCTTGTGTTCTCTGGGTGAAGGGCGTTTCCAGCTGCAGAGCTCGACTGACGTGTTCAGCGAGAAACGTTGCTATACTGTCATACTGTTTAGTTGATTTTCGGGATGCTCATCTGCCTTTGTCGCAATAGACGCATACTCAGGTTAGAATTAAAACGAGGCTGTTTAAATGTCGTTGTACACGTTACTCCTCAAAAGTAACGAAATACCGTTACTCGTTATACTTGGCCTTAAAAGTAACTAAGTACGTTACTCGTTCCTTTTCTGAAAAATGTAACTAAATATGTTACTCGATATCGAAAAAAAGGTGACTTGGTAGAAGTAACTCGTTACTAGTAACGCGTTACGTACATGTCTGCTGCACACTGTCTTTTGTGCGATGTATCTGCAGCGTGACCGCGGCTTAATGGAAGCAACAACTTGTCGGAGCCCATATGCTAACGTAGATCCAATCCCCACGCACCGAGAGGCCGTCCAATCACTATATACATCCGCATAGCCCCCACCCAAACGTCATCAGCCAAGCGCACTCCAGGACTAAGCAGAAAACGAAACAAGTTCTCCACCTTTTTTCTATCGAACGCAAATCACGACCCACACCGCCAGCGGACATCCTCCTTCGATCTCCTTCCCATTCGCCGAGAATCGAATCGCTTAAAGCCGCTGGTCGTCCGAACGGCCTTTCAGCGCTCTCCGGACAACGCGTTTCAGCATATAGCGGACCGCGTTGCTTTCTCAGCACACGGCCACACAATGACGAGCATCGATCAGTGCCGCGACGACCAACGAGTCCAGGACGCCCGATCCTTCCACGCCGCGCAGAGCAGACAGATGAAACAGAACTGTCAGCACGTGTCTGAGTTATAACCTGGCTCTCGGTCGTCGCAGTAATCGCCGAAGGCCCATGTAAATGCCGGGGAAGCGATAGCGGGCCGCCCTATCCGTCACCGGAAAAACTCGGGCCGTGCAGTATACGTCGCCGGTGCGGTGACAGCGATGCTTTGTTTGACCAATTGCTAGGTTGGGGACAGAGGCTTCGAACCGCGGGGCACCTCGATTTATGGTGGTCCTATTTCTTGCACGGCGGAGACTCGTTAAAAGGAACGCAACTTCTCGTTCATCTTGAGCCGTGCGTCCCACGCGACCAATCGCTGGATGACCGCTTGTACCCTAATGGTCAGCGCGACTCACTCGGCGCTCTAGATTTGTGAGCGATTGAGGACGGGATAATTGATTCGTGTCGCCGACTAAAAAGCGCATAATGCTTGTTTAGGTAGCATCCCGACGGTGATGCTCTATCGCTGGAAATTCGTAGCAGAGTAAGGTAATTGTGTCGTGCTGATCGATGACTGAGCGTGATGAGCGTTCGGTTTCGATTTTTTCATGATCGTCAGAGACGTTTTTAATCGAGGCTGAGGAACCCATAAAAGAGGCGAGCATACAATTATCTTAAGTTCGAGTTTACGTGTCATTGTTCTTTGGTCCTAAGAACGAATGCAATTCGCGACTACAACTGTCTATAGGTGGCGCCACTGGTTTTCCGAAATAGGGGTTATAGTGAGGGTCGGAGATCCGTGCTGGTGTACCAGTTGCTGAGCCTGCCTAGTGTGCTGGCTTCACTAATTATTCCCGCTTATACGAGGAAGCTAGGGTGATATGCACGGAGGTAACCTATTTATCCTGAGAAGGAAAACTGTGTTTAGCGTGCAATTTACGCCAGGAAGCAACTTCTAATTCTGGAACGAAACGAAACTAACTTCTATCTGGGGCTTAATTACTCGGTATTGCTGTTAATTTCCGTGTCTCGCATAACTCAAGATGGGTCTCACAGCGTAGTTCTTGAGCTAAATAAATTGTTTGCTGAAACTTTATTTTGTGACATACGTTTCCGATCTAGGCAGTTCAATATATTTGGTAGTGTTCAGTGTACCTTTAAAGACATGGTCTTTCATACTCCTTAGAGCTAAAATAGAATATTGTATTTATTGAAAAATATCAGCACGAATATTTACGTGTTTTTGCTGCGTTTTCTCATTCGAATAATTGTCATGTGAATTAAAGAACTGCGGGCAATTTAATGGGTTTCGGGGCATTTAGATGATTAATTGCCTTAGTATTATTCCCAGCACAAGAATAACAAAATCGATCAAGAATTTACTAAATATCGTCACGGATGGTGCGTTTCGAAAATGTTCACAAAACGTATAAATTAAGTAAAGCGGTTCTCCCTACAAAAAGTCAAAACTGGAATCCTAGTAAGACGGCAGAAAAGTATGTGTTTTTTTAAGGCAACGTGGTGCGCATAGGACTTTGTATTGGATCCAGGGTTTATGCATATCTTCATGTGAAAATTGGTAATTTTATGCCAATGTTGCTTGTGTTGACTTGAGACTGTGCGGCGCAGAAATAACTAACTTTTACTAAACATTTCGACGAGTAGTTTGTTTTAGGCAGTGTCGAACATTTCACTGCGCGGATAATATAAATTGCAGTGTGGCATTGAAATCGTGTTTGTTATAAAACTCTTAGTTTTTTATATTTTGTTTTTTCCTCTGCACTCCTGTAATAGCCCCAGAAAGGGGCAAACAGATATAAATAAAATTAAAAAAAAATATTAAATAACGATGTCAGTTTTTTATGTTCTAAAAAACAGCCCCTGAAAGGGGCCTACATTGTCGTCATTTGCATTTTTATTAATACAATTAAGATATTTCAACCTGTAGTTTTTCAAGTTCAACTATAATTTGTCGCTTATAATCCAAATTAAAACGCGCGAACAACTATGGTAATTTAAAGTTTGCAAATTATTATCACTGGTGCCAATTGCAGCATGTTAAATTAATAGGTTATAAAATAAAAGAGCATAAAATCAATTAAAAACATTCTCGCTAATCTGAGAAATGCATGTAAAAATGGCATTAATAATGGGTAAAGCATGTGAAAATACGAATACATGAAAGGATAAAACATCGAGGACGGGGACGGAAACGGGACTTCTTTCATTGAACAACAACATAGAATGACAAATCATATAAACCGCCCCCCAAAGGTGTCAACGTTCTCGAAAAAGGAGAGAAGAAAATTGACGAAGGAAAGGGAAATTTACTATACATTCAAACGGTTAAAAAGCACTAGCGCCACGACGAGGTATCAGTGATCTAGTCATCTCTAGTGTTACTAGTAATCTCTGGTGTTCTCTAATACTAGAATACTGGGCGGGCAACGAAAAATGCCAAAATACAATAAAAAAATCAAATCTTGTTGGTTTTTTTTTTTTGTCTTTTTTTTTGTTACAATATTTGTCAAAACATATATTTTATTTAATTTTTACGCGCCGTCGTTTTGCCATTCCCAGCCTTTCCGGTTCGGAAAAACGCCTACTAGCTTGCAGGTCTGCTCACTGCAGCACGTTTCGTTGGCGTTGGGAAACTGGTGAATCAGTCTATGTTGCCCATACGAGCGAATGCAAGCATCGTGTGTTTACGTAAGCGTTGCGTGTTTCACACTGCGCGTGCGCGGAGCCCGAAATTGCGGTCTTAAATTGCCGCATGGTGACTACGCGCATGCGCAGCGCGGAACACGCAACTCAAACGCAAACGCACAGCGCTTGCGTTAGCTTCTAGACGCAATAGTAAAACTCTCTAGTAAGGTACAATCGCATACCGGCTGCAGCCCTCCATTGGGATAGTGAAGAGTGTTGTCTGCATTCAGAAATGACTGTTCGCGAGCCATGATCGCGAGCAGTTCCGCCTTGCCCGCTGAGCGGGAGAACCGGAGGACCTTCACTAGAGCGTTTCCTGTTTCCGCCGCGAGAGGGCGAGCATCCAGCTGAAGTCGCGATATATATATTAGATCGTTCGGATGACTCTGATAAAGAAACCCGATGCTCCGCCGCCGCGTTGCGCATACATCGTATAGTTATCGGGTATCTTTATCTGAGGTATTGAAGGTATGGGAACGATCTACTCAAACTCTCTAATAACGAAGGTCTTATATTCGACATAATTTTGTCGTTTGTCTTTTGTGTATACTCAGTCTTTTTTTTATTTAAGATAAAATGAAAGCTCAGTTTGTAATTGTTTTTAAAACACAATTTGAGACATCGTTTTGTTTGTGTCTCATTGCCACACCCTCACGTAATAGTCGCGCTACATTTTTTTTTTTTTTCAGCAGCTTTTTACGTTTGTTTGTGTGCGGCTCAAAAAGCGCGAACACAACTTTTTGCGCCTGTTCCGATTTTGCCTCTAGAGTAAAATGTCGAACATCAGGTTTTACCACTTGAGTGCATTTCATTATTGAACGTATATTTGAGAGCAACCTTTCCTATCTGAGAGAAAAATCGCATAAGTTGGGGGTCGCGTTTTCGTGCTGCGTCCCGCCATGTATATCGCGTAGAACACTTTTCTGACTAAAGGCTCGTACAAATGGGCAGACAATTAACTGAAAATCGCTCCGATTTCGGAACACGCTAGAATAGCCCCCCCCCCCCCCCTCTTTTTTTTTTTTCGAAAAGAAGGGGTCATACGTGAGTGACTATCGGATAGAAATCGCAAATGTGTTTTTAACAAACCATATTTGATAGGCAGGTGCAGTAAATGCCTTCTTGTCTTATATATATATATATATATATATATATATATATATATATATATATATATATATATATATATATATATATATATATGCATCGAGATATACATATATATATATATATAAATGCATCGCGATAGTATTTCAGAAATACATTTCGTATCTGTATTTCTGTATCGCAATACTTTTTTTTTCAGTATCTGTATTTTTGTATCGAAATACATTCGGAATGTTTCTTTGTATCACGATACAATCAGGATGATATGTATTTCGTTACATTCCTTGAGAAATACCCCCCCCCCCCCCTTTTCAAGAAAACAAAAAAGGACCGAACTCTTTTTTTTTTCTTTTTTTTCTTTTTTTTTTACTTTTGAGGGTTTCAGGATCAAGCAGATGCTGGGGCATTGTTAGTATGCTGACAAAGGTTCCTTCCTATTCTCCGAACTATTTTTTCACGCGTCCTCTTCTCTCTTCCTAGAAATGTTGCGTAGTCGGGGACTCGAACCAGGTGGCGTGCCAGGAGTAGAGTCAGAGCATCTTTTGCCGCAGGTCCTTAGGTAGGGATTTCTTGAGTCATTGTTTACTGGCATCCAATGCCCGCTGCTAACCGTCTCTCTCGCCTTAGCGTACACAGTACACCCAGCCGGCAAAGCTGAGTCACAGTCCGTTGCAGCACAAGCCTGGCAGTGATTGGCTTGAAATAGTAGGATGACTCACGCAGTGAAGTCCAACATATATCCGAATGTGTCTGCGGCTGCACCCTGTTATGATCGGCCACCCCGAGAGCGGGGTCGGCTTCCTGGCAGCGCCATCGACCACCCATCGACTGACCAGAGTCTCGGGCTCGGCATTCTGGCGCCGCCGAACATGCCGACCGACGCGGCGTGGGTGGGGTGCGGCTTCCGGGCGACACCGAGCGGGCCACCCGGCACAGCGGGAGCTGACCCCCCTGACACCCCGCTGAGAAACGGGGGCCCGCTTCCTCGGCCTTCGGACCGGGTGCTAACGGACGATGGAGACAAGTGGAGACGTTCGGGTCTCGGCGTGTGATCGGGAGAGCTTCTCTGTTCCCGCGTTCTTCTGGGAAACGGGACGAGAGGAATGCTTGGACCGGGGTGTGACCACGTGGGAGGTCCGCGTCCGGAGAGACTGCAGAGACGTCCCGTGGTGAGGGGAGTGCCCTTTCCCCTCGCGGGACCTTGGACAGAGACCCCCTCGCCACTTCAAGGAGGCTACATTAGCCGGTGCTCGGACTCGTAGAGTGTCTTCTCTTCTCAGAGGCGAGAACTGAAAGACGATGTAAATATTCCTGTGTATAAACGTCTTCTCCTCTCAGTGAACGCTCCTCAGTAGCTCCAGAGTCCACGACGCTTGGAAGTGAGAGCATGCTCGGCCCGGAATCATATCAACCCGTAATATTGCACAGCTCCAGGGTAGGTCATCAGCCGACGTGAACGTGACCCGCTGCTCTGGTGATCCGAAACCCAGGAATTAAGGAGGCCAGACGTGGCCTCGCTGTGCCGATCCAGACCATCCAGACTTCGTACACCTGTGACTCGTCTCGAGCGCGCTGTTTCTCGGAGAGCTTGCACCTGTGCCGGCAATATCAGGTCACAATCCACGAAGCCTCTATTTGGAAGATGCTAGGTGCAGCTTGAGGGCTGCAATCCATGCGTCGGCGGCGGAGGATCGGCAGAAAGGACCTTTACAACAGGGATGCCACCGTATCGTTTTTTCAACCGTAACGGAAGAAAAGACATGTGTTCCAGGATACTCCAGGTGGTCCACTATTCTCGAAAATTCCACATGACACTGCCTGCACAATCTTCAACGAGGTAACCTACAACGAAAGTACGTATTGTCGCGAAGTTTTGCTCGCGCGAGTGTTTAGTCTACCTTCACTTTATGTTTTTGCCTTCTCCGAGAGTTCTTTCCGTCTCCACGGGACGGCTGTTGGATTCCACCGGAGTCGGGGGGCCCCAAATGGGGGCGAACATGAACGCTGTAACGCTACACTTAGTTTACAGAACCCCGCGTTGGAAACGTTTTGTCTTGTGCATGTCTGCTTTTGGGATCTCTACTTCGGAGGTGGTTTTGCTCTGTGTATGTATAACTTCTCTGTCTACGTACGAATGTGCTTTCAATTGTTTATGACTGCTCTTGTGAGCCTCGTTTGGAATGTGTTCTGTCTTGCGTATGCGCTTGTTTTTGGAATGTTCGTATTTGCTTTGGGCTCCGACCCTTTTCATTGGTGCTAAGAAAACCCCTCTTGATTGGTCCTTCCAAAACCTTCTGATTGGTAGACTGGAGGACCCCAGAATGCTGCTGAGCTCAATATAAGCAGCCGCCAAGAGGACTTCCGGATACCAAGCCTTGTCCATCTCCCTGCCTCTGGAAACCAACCTGCACGTCCGACCCCCCTTCGGCTGTGGAGTCGTCCGCCCGCTAGCTCGCAAACTTGGGACCCCTTACGGCTGTGGAGGAGTTTGGCTCGCCCGCCTTTGTGTGGAACCTTGTTTGTCGAGTTTGGCTGTGGTCGGGACCCCCGCTGAGGGTGTGTGTGGTCGAGGAGGACGGCAGGGGAAGTCGTGAGAGGTTAGGATTATTCCCCCCAGCATTCATTGATAAATTGTCTATATTTGTTACCAAAGAGTCTATTTCATATTCGTTAAATAAACCGTTATTTGTTAATATCAGTATCTTTCATTAACGGAGAGGAGTCCTATTTCCTTCGTTACAATCATTCAGCAGCGTGGTAGAGTTTCAAGTTCAAGGCCGCACCTACAGATAAAAAAATAGCAGTTCATTGTGATGTCATGTGATCAACGTTGACAGGGGCAGTCCATATTGGACAGGGGCGTGGTGACATTTTGATGGAATTTAAGGTGACATCGAATTTATATAGAGGTCGAAGTCTTCTCGCATCCCTCGTCAGACAGACAGGATGTCAGGGAAGGAACCGCGGTCAGTCCTCGATGGAACGTTTTTTTGAGCCCATTGAAAACTCCTCGTCGTCCGAAACCACTACCTTCAGCTTCAAGGCAAAGTGCCAAGCCTACGGTAAAGTAATTTCGGGATCAAAAACTTTCACTTCGAATTTTAAGCTTCATCTCAGTTGGCGGCTCAAACAAATTTCAAAAATGTATTGCAGTGTCAGTATTTCTGTATTTGTATTTCTCCCCTCCCTAAAATGTATTCCTATATTTGCATTTCAAAAGACTTTTTGTCTCTATTTAAAATGTGTTTCCGATACGTCTCGCGATACATTTATATATATATATATTAGTATCAGTACTTTAGCTACTATTATAATGTACCCCAGTATTTGTATTTCCAAATACATTTTCGAGTATTTCTGCCCAACCCTGATACATATATACATATATATATATATATATATATATATATATATAATAGTGTGAGGTAATTTTAGCAAGTTCTAAATAGACTATCTTCCAAGAATCCCTGCATGCAACGCTGCGTGCGTTACATGGGACGTCTTTGGCCATGGAGAGGAGTGCTATGGTTTCGATTTCGATTTCCGCGTTGACGACGTAGTGCATCTCAGCACTGGATTAAAATAACGTCAGCACTCGTTCGCATTGCACCCATCATCTTCGCGAGAGCCCCCGTTGAGACGCGGACCTGCAGCGGCTGTAAGGACCTGCCCAGACTTAGCAAGGAGAAGGAGCAAGGCCTGCCGCGTCCCATGCCTTTCTGGCAGGCAGGCTAACACTCCAGAGTGCAGTACGATCCTCCCGGATCAATAATCATTTAAGAAGCCTAAGACGTTGAGACGATGAAACAGGATGATCGGCCCATGTTTTCCTTTTGTTTACCTGCGCATAAGCTCTGGTACGTCGGGAGTCTCAAAAATCGCGCCCCAGTTTTTTATCCGTATTGGTAGGCAGCACCATAATTTTAAGGAAAGTCAAATATTCGAAAATGCATGCACTGTATTTGGCCTTGGCAGGATGTCCTGAATTGAGGTTGTCATATCGAAACCGAAACACTGGTCAAAAGACCCAAGATGCTTTGCGCGGCACTACGCTGCTAGGATCGCTTCAATTTGTCAAGAGGTCTATTTAGTGAGAATTCCGGTTTGCTTTTCGTACATATGTTCCGGGCTTAATTCGTGAGCCGGAAGAACAAAGTTAAAAGGAAAACGGTATGTATATTTTGACGAACTATCATAGTGAGTTTGTCAGCTATGCGTAGTTATTCCAGTTTCCAAATCGCACAGGTCTTGACTGAGTTTACATGTGTCCTTAAATTTTGTTTTCTTGTGACAAGGCAAAAAACGAAAAGAAAAGAAAGACATGCTAACGGGATGATTAAATATTTGGTATTCACCGAACAATATACTCAATTGTAGAAACTTTCGCAACTTTTTCTTAGAGAAACAAAAATATGCATATCACCTTTGATTTAAATATGCTAATAAGAATGATATTAATGAGACTTAAATTTTGTAGGTCCTGCATGCATAGCTATCAACAATTAGAGCTATATACATTGGCATTACATGGTCCGCTCACATGGCTTCAAGATGAATCCATGGAGAGGTTCCCGCGGCTGCCATTTCCGTAAAAGGACACCAGTGGAAAATGCCTTACAACTTCCAGATGACAGATCCAGATTTATACCCATTTGGATAGCCACTTTGTGTTCTAGGTAGATTTAAAACATGCAAAGAACAAGCTAGATTTTCATTACAAGAGTGGATAGCCAACTGAAATCGACTCGTCATCGATATAGACATCTAATATACGTTTTGCAAATATCCCTAAAAGGCCGCGGCGTGGCGAGTTGTGTACGCATATTTGACCCCGCAGCATCTACCTCGTGGCATTGAAGAAAGCGAGAGGGTAGCGCAGTTGCTCGCCTGCCCTCGTTATCCTCATTCAGGTAAGAAACCATTATTTGAGAACATTTCCCAGGCAGCTTTGAATGTTTGAATAAAGCACTACTCTTGCTATGGAAACATACGAAATCGGTCGGAGGACTCGAAGCTAACAACGTTTAAATCCCGTGGCGTCACCTCGTGAGGCCACAGCACATCAGAAAAGCGTGCAAGAAGGCGGGTGCTTTTAAATCTGCCTTGCGGGAGAGAGGTGGCATTCGAGCTCTGCATTTGCGTATGCTTACCTGATACAAAGTTACCAAAAATTATCGTTAAAAAAAACAAAAAAAAAACAGCAACAACAACAACAAAGAAATGTATTGAAAATCACTCGATACTTCCTAGCAAATTCAGTAACCCTGCACCATATTACTTAGAAATGTTAATCCAGAGGGGAGTATGCATTTCGTTGAGAACCTTATGATTGTAAGGAGGGTGAAAGTCTAGGTGTCAAAGCAACCCAAACCAATTAATAAAATATGGCAACCAACCAATTCCTAAACATGTAGGAGCCACGTTTCGAACCGACTTGGTTCTTCGTCAGGGGCGACTGTGGCCGTTGAGGAGCGGCGTTTTTCGGTCTTCTTTTTCTTCTCTCAGGGATGTGGCGCATTTCTCGATCTTCTTCTTTCGCGAATATGGCGAAGCCCGTTCACATACACTGTTGGTAAAGCACCAAGGCACCTATTTATGTTGCCTGGCGTCGTTTGAATGTGCCAGGACTCGATGAAAAGCCTATGTCGGTTGTTAGTCTCTGCGTCGATAATGCTGGTGTTGTCGAAATCAATCCGGTGGTCTTTGACTTCGCAGTGCTCAGCGACTGCGCTGCGCTCGTGGTCGAGCTTGCGAACATCGTTTTTGTGTTGGCGTATTCTTTAATTAAAGTTCTTTGTCTCGCCGATATAAGTGGCTGGACAATCTGCCCAAGGGATCTTATAAACCACGCCCCGCGTTTTTCCTTTCGGAGGGCGATCTTTTGGGCGGGGCATGAGTAACCCAAGCGTGGACATCGGCTTGTGGGCCACGCTGATTCCTTCTTTGGCTAGCACGCGTGCAAGCGCCTCGCTTGTTCCTTTGATGTAGGGTACGCAGATGCGCGAGGTTGGGCACCCTTTGTAATGCCACTCGCCGACAAACCAGCAGCCATTTTGGTTCTCGGCGATAATCCGTGGGGCTTATAACCCTCCCGGAAAGAAGCACCTTATCTCACAAGTTCGGAGCAGCGTTGTGGAACCCACGGAGGGAGGATTAGCATCTTCCCACTCGGATGGGATTACCGATGGACACAAAGGCCACTTTCCGGCGCACGGGGAAACAATGAGAGGAACAAAATGGCGGTGGAAGAGGGTGTGGGAAAGGGAAACAGGCAGTTGGCATCACCCTATGTGAAGCGCACATGAAGGCACCCTATAGTTTTCCGTACCCTTCGGCCTCCCCTTTTGAACTGTTATGTATTCTCGAGAAAGCACATCGAGAACTTTTCATGCGAGCAGGGAGCACCTTGTCGCAGCGTTTGGTCGGGCGGCGCTTGCAGGAATGGAAAACAGAAGCGGCGCCGTGGAAAGACTCCCTCGATGTCCGAGCATCGGAATAATCCCCCCCCCCCCCCCCCCTTGAAACTTCGGAGAGCCCCCAGCGACACCGCAGTCGACGCCTATGTTATGCTTTTCGGGGGGAAGGGGGGGGGGGGGGCGGGCATGCCCCTCTTCCTCCCCCTCCCCCTCGGGAAACTTCGGGGAGGAGCCTCCTCCCCCCCCCCCCCCTTTCCCCCGGTCGTCTCCGCCTTGGTTCTCGGCACGGACGTGAAATAACTGTACACCAATGGCTTGCTACTGTTTCATGTTTTAAAGTGGAATAAGGTCGCATTGAACAGAAGTCAAAACCTTATGACAAATGTTTATTTCTCATCATAATAATAGTGCATGAATTCCACGAGTTTTTATTGCTCGTTTCTCTGGCATCACTCAGCGCGTCGACTGCCATCCTTAGTAGCATAGAACGAAGACACAAGACGTCATCGAGTATTGCCGGAGTTGGCCGGTGTCGGTGGCATAAAAGGATATAATTGATAGTTCAAAACGCCCTGTCCACTTGCGTTGCCGGTACTACAAGAGATACGATAGCAAGTGAGTACAGCTGAAAGCACCAAGAATTCTCTATTTCCCAAAACTCGAGTACATTCGAATCCTTGCTCGTTCTAGGCACTTTTTCGAGCACATCGAGGAGCATTTGAATTTCATTAAATTTTGGTGGGTGATCCCCAACCGCTTGTAGACAGTCATCCTCTTTCTCCGTCAAAACAACTTCAAGGTCGTTCTCGCCAGCACAAGTAGACGTGGTAACAGCTTCAAGCGTTTCCAGTGACTGCGGCTCCTAGATACCTTGAAGGAACGCTGCTAGCTTCTTCCGCGTGCTGAGTAATTGTTCCTTCGCCCTGCACTTTTCGCTCGTCAAAGTGACGTGATACCGAGGATACAACGAGATCCCAGCACAGAAGAGATCGTTTCTAAGCAGCAGTTTTGTTTTCTTTTTCATGGCAGCAAAAGCGACCGGACTCTCCGTTCTTGATGTCTCTATATACGACACGTGAGCTACGCTCCATAAAAGTCGCCCATTTTGGGTTGCCTTTTTTTTGCAGTTCAATTGTTGCCTTCTCAACAGGCGCAAAGGCGCTCAGCAGTTTGTCAAAATTCTGCCACTCTTCCTCGTTCATGCGAAGTTCCAGAGTTCCCATGGCGCATGCACAGCAGCGGCAGAGAGGAGTCCGGTGGCGTGGAGCGTTCGGTTGGGACTGCGGGAGGCAGCGGTGGTCGCGCGTTTCGAAGTTCTTCGACATGCCCAAACGTTGTTCCGTTGTCGGCTGCAGCAACGACAGCAAGCCCTGTCGCGGTTTTAGTTTTTTTTTTTTTTTTTCGGGTTTCCTTATACTAGCCTGCTGCATCCGACGAAGCGGCAGCTGTTGATTCGGGCGATCCGGCGAAACAATGCGGACGGCTCGTGGAGTCAGCCTTCAAAATACTCCGGCGTTTTCAGTTGCCACTTCAAAGAAGGTTAATGTTTTTGTTCCTTTATTTTTGATTGCTGCGTAAATACAAGTCAGCAGATTGATTAGGTATGCTGCCGTGTCGTTTATGCGTCACGCAGAGCGAGCGCCTCGGAGTTCGCGTCTCTGTGATCGTGCGTTTGACTGGCGCACATTTTTGCTTGCTAAAGTGACGGTCTCACGTTGCTACGCCAACCGCCTGTCTTCTTTTTGGTTCTAAACACCGGAATCGCCCACGGTTAACAAATAATCATAAAGCATCGAGGCAAAGAGCCCATGCTCCACAGATTGGTATATACACAGAAAACACTTCGTGTTTTCTGTCTATATATTTAAATGTATATATGTATGACATTTTTTGTGTATGTATCCTCTCAATGTATCTATGGTACGTATCATGTATTACATAAATACATAGTTACATAGAACTCTCAATGTACGTATCATGTGAAAACAAAAAAACGTTAATATTGCCGCCTAATTACCTTTTTGAATGGCATTGCGTCTTGCTTATTTTTTCTTGTGCCACTGCTGTTTGCGTGAGAGGGGGGGCCGGGGACTCGTCAAGGTGCATGATGCAGCTTTTTTCCATGATGCAGCTTTTGATGGAAAAATAAACATTATTATTATTATTATTACTATTATTATTATTATTATTATTGCTATGTGCACAACCGGAAAGAGAAATGGGAGCAGCCGTTTCACTGCCACGACCGCACGCTGGTCTTGTGGTTAAACAAGGAAGAGAAAACAATCGCCTTGATGTGTTGTCTTCATGTATGTATCGAGTAAACAAATTAGTTTGCAACATTGTCTACAGGCGCTCGAGGCTCGCTCTGAATTCGGCCGCTGCACGTAGAGATCTCAAATATTTATCAAAGATGTATTTTAGTGGTGAATTTGATTTTGTGTAATTTCAAGGTGTTGCTCCCTTCCAGTAAAAAACGATACCAGCAAACTTGCCAGGGTCGACGGCGCTCGCAAACGACTCAAGAAGGTAGGGCGAGGGAAAGGAAGGTGGGAGAGGAGAAAATGGACACAACGCTGGTGAGGGGAGGAGGAAACGCCCTCCTCCCGCCAGAGTTGCATCCACTTCCTCCTCTCTCACCTTTCTTTCCCTCGACCTACCTTTCACTATACGTGGCGTCACTCGTTTTCCAAAATGGCGGCTATAGTGAGGGTCGGAGATGCGTGCCGCTGCTGAGCCTGTCTATACTCTGTTTCATACTTAGCGTGCAACGCAGTCAAAGCTATTGGCGCGAGCGCGTGGCTTCATCTATTGTTTTGTTTGCGCGAGAACGCGTGCAAATGATCAACAAAATCAAGCCCCATGCTCGCGCCAGCAGCTTTGACAGCGTTGAACTCTAAGTATGAAACAGAGTTAGTGTGCTGGTTTCACTGAGCGACAAAAAATATTTCTGGTAATACGAGGAAGCTAGGGTGTTATGAGCGCAGATCACCTCTTTAGCCTGAAAACAAAAACGGTGTTTAGCGTAATACTTACGCCAGGACGCACATTTTAATTCTGGAGCGAAACAAAAACTAACCTCTATTTTGGATTTAATTTCTCGGTATATGTCTTAATTTCGGATTCTTTCATAACTCAAGATGTGTCTCACATCCTAATTATTTGGTTAAAGAAGTTGTCTGCGGAAACTTTATTTTGTGACATACGCGTTCGATCCAGGCACTTCAAAATATTTCGGAGATTTCAGTGTCCTTTTAAGGACAGGGTCTTTCATGCACCTTAGAGATAACATGGAATATTGTATTGATTGAAAAAATCAGTGCTGATATTTGCGCTTTCTCGCTGCCTTTTCTCTCAGATGATTGTCGTGTGAAATGATAAACTGCGGGCCTTTTAATGGGTTTTTGTTGTTTTTCGATGATTAATTGCTTTAACATCACAAGAATAACAGAATAACTTCAATTTTTACAATATGTACACAAAACGTATAAATTAAGAAACGCCGTTCTCACTACAAAAACCGAAAGACACAATTCAAGTGAGTCAACTAAAATGTGTGTTTTTTTGTTGTTTTTCTTTAGCAACGCAGGACTTTATATTGCATCTAGTGTTTGACTGTTTGTCTATCTTGATAACGACGTCAGAGTTTTTCATATGCTAAAAAGAAAACAAAATGATACCTTTCTGAAAGACTATTACGGTTAAATGGCGTATTTTTGCGATTGTGGCGTTAATTGGGGGCACACATTGCCGCAATTAGTATTAATAATAATATTAAATTTAAGATATCTGAATACATAATTTTTCAAGGTCTAATATAATGTGTTGCGTATGATCCAATTTCAAACGCGCGAACAAGTATGGCAATCAAAAGTGTGCTAATTATCATCTCTGGTGCCAATTGCAGCATTTTTAATTACCAACTTATAAAATAAATAGCCCAAAAACAATGAAAACATTCTAGCTAATGTGAGAAATTCATGTAAAATTACGTTAAAGGTGAGTAAAGCCTATGGTGCTATCTAAGTCGCGACTTTTGACCGTTGGCAAAGGTTCCAAAGTCCCCGCCAATATCCTTCCCCCCCACCTCCCCCCCCCCCCCCAAGAAAAAAAAAATATTTTCTATTTAGTTACTTTCATTTTAACCCGCTGTCGTTTTGCCTAGTTTTGCCAATCTCAGCCTTTCCAGTTCTAAGGAACGCCTACCTGCTTGCACGTCTGCTCACTGCAGCACGTTTCGTTGTCGTTGGAAGCCGGTGAAACAGTAGCGAGCTTTAGTGTTGCGTATATGAGCGCAGCGGCGTAGACTTTCCATTTTCCCGGGGGGGGAGGGGGGGCAGGCTGAGAAGTTCTCTGGGGGGGGGGGGGGGGGGGGGGGGGGAGTGCTGCGCGTTACCTTTTTGCCAGAACTGGAGATTGAAGCTAACGAAAGCACGCTGGGGTTCCATTTTCCATGTATTTTGTCAATAAAGGCAACGTGGGCGTTATTTTGTTTACATGCCACTACTAGAAGCTCGTTACATGGCACGTAAACAGCGTCTCGGTAAGGATCATGGCCCGGGCCCGGGGGGGCTCGGCCCCCCCCCCCCCCGGATATCACCAGGGAGGGCACGAGCCCCGGTTCCCCCCCCCCCCCCCCCGAAGTCTACGCCTATGTGAGCGAACGCAAACACTATGTGTTTCCGTTAGCTTTGCGCGTTCCACAATAGGCGTGCGCGAAGCACGAAAATGCGGTCTTGGGTTGACGCAGGACAATGACGCGCATGCGCAACGTAGAGCACGCAACTCTAACGCAAACGCACAGCACTGGCGTTTGCTTCTGTACGCAGTACTAAAGCTCTCTAATAAGGTAGAATCCCATACCGGCCGCAGCACTACGTTAGGACAGTGAAGAGTGTTGTTTGCATTCGGAAATGACATTTCGCGATTCATGATCGCGAGCAGTTCTGCCATGCCCCCTGAGCGGGAGAATGGGGGTCCTCGCTAGAGCACTTCCCGTTTCCGCCGCGGGAGGGCGAGCAACGAGCTGGAGACACGACGTGCAGTGCAGGCGAAGGCAACGCCAGGTGGAGAGAGAAAGGGCGAGCACTAGGAAGGCGGGACGGGAGAGGAGGGCAATAGAGGGCGAGGAATTAAAGGGAGAGCACTAGGAACGTTAGAGAGGAGAGGAAGTTCCTCTCCTCCTCCCCAGCCTTTCTAGTGCTTGCCCTCCCTCCCCTCGCCTGGCGTTGCCTTCGCCCTGTACTGACTGCACGAAACGTCCGCCGTTGACCCCGGCAAGTTTGTTGGTCTCATTTTTCACAAGAATGGAGCTACGTTTTGAAATTTCACAGGGTGAAATCCACCACTAAAATTACCCTTTGATGAAAATTTGGCATTGGTACGTGCAGGCTCCCAGGTTTTTAGACCATTTTAGAGTGAGCCTTTCACATTTAAGAAAATTCTTCTCAATTAAAATTTTCGAGCAGGTTAAACGCAAAGCTCGCGATTCAAAAATGCTTGTCTTAACTGTAACTTGGACTCGAATGTTTCCCAAATTTATTGCCAATACTGCACACAACATGAATCCTAGTTTAATGCAACCATTTGTACTTTCTCATTGGTCGAAGAGAGCTTCGATCGTACCGTCAGTCACAACGGGCGCCATGGCGAAGTCCGTCGTCCATCCGTTCGGCAAAATGTACAAACAAAGAAAAAAGACGACGAAGTTTAGAGAGATTGGAGGCTTTTTGCATCTGCTCCCTTGAAAACGGCATCTGTTTTTTTATTTTACGGGTGATGCGCCGTGAAATTTAATTTACGGCATCAAGCAGCAAGTTCCCGGTCCCGGCCCAGGGTGGTACTTCACCAGTAGCCCCGGGCCGAGGACCTCAAGGATGTCTGAACAAGCTCAATCGCTGGCACCAGGGGGGCTATGTTGCACGTTTTGGACTCCCAGGAGACTAGGGAGAAGCAAGTGACGTCAACAACGCTCTTTGGATGTTGATTGGTGGAGTCGCTGATGACAGTATCTGCTAAAATACGTTCATTCACAGCTACGTCACTTCCTTCTCCCTAGTCTCCTGGGAGTCCAAAACGTGCAACATAGCCCCCCAGGGATCTCCGAGGGCGGGACACTCGGACCATCAAATGCAAGTGCTCAGCAGCCAACTCAGAACGCAGTAGCCATGCCACCAGTTCTCATGGCTACCAGCACTATAAAAATCCCAACCAAGCGACGATGCCCGGACTTTGATAAAAATCCACTATCCGACGACGACCGAACCTCTACCT
Source organism: Ixodes persulcatus (assembly GCA_013358835.2). Classification (NCBI taxonomy): domain Eukaryota; kingdom Metazoa; phylum Arthropoda; class Arachnida; order Ixodida; family Ixodidae; genus Ixodes; species Ixodes persulcatus. The sequence goes on from JABSTQ010010575.1 coordinate 545,628, forward strand.
ACACCGTTCACGGCACAGTCGCCCCATCGGAGGGAGGCAGTCAGGATCACATGCAAGACGTCGACCTGGACGATTACGAGAACCCTTTCACTCAAGTCCGATACAAGAAAAACCGCCCTGCAGGGATACCAGTAGTCTTCAAAACAGTCAACAGTGAAAAATCTTTCTGGCGTATCAATGCCAATGTTGTTGCCAACGAAGTGATTGGCATCGCCAAAGAGAAACTTCTCTCGCACCACATCAACAAGGATGGCAGCCTTGCTGTTAGCGTTGAATCTCTCCTAGCGGCAAACAGGCTTCTTGCTGTTACATCGCTTTGTACCATCGAGGTGACCACGAGTGTCCCCGAGTCGTACTCACGGAACCTCGGGAAAATCAAAGGAGTCCCTCTTGAATACTCGGACGGTGAGCTCCTCGAATATTTAAAAGATTTCGGCGTCATCTATGTTCAGCGCCAGATTGCTTACAGACGGCAGGATGGCGACAAAGTCAAAGAACACAAGACTGAGAGTGTCATTCTTCGTTTCCGTCCGGATTGCCCGATGCCACAGCGCATTTTGATGGGTTTCACATCTCACCCTGTAGAGGAATACTTCGGCCCACCCATCCAATGCTTTCACTGTCAAAGATATGGGCACATTTCAATATTCTGCCGTGTTCACAACGTTGTAAAGTGTTTGCTGGGCCGCTCAATCACAAGGTGTGTACATCTTTGCAAGACCCAAAGTATGCCAACTGTGAAGGTCTACATCCCTCAACGTTTGCTGGATGTCCATGCAAGAAGTCCGCGACAAACATACACAAGAAGGAACTCGTGAACGGTAGAGATTACCGAGCAAAGAAACCGAACCCGAATCCAGACATTGTACGTTTTTCAAGGCCACCGCCACCTGCAAATCCAAAGAAATCAACGAAGATAATGTATTGTGACGTCGCACAAGCGGCACCAAAAGAAGATAGGAGAAGATCAAAAGCAATGTTACAGCAAGACATTCCTCCGTCAAGAAATACCTTGGTTCCTACGACACGGCCGCCGGTAGCAGCACCTCGTACAAGAAAGAGCAACGAACGCAACTCACCGGCTGCTGGAGTTCCAAATAGAATACCTCAGGAACAACAAAACGACCTTGGACAAGTTATTATTCCCATGCTTTTTGCTGCGCTTAGAGCAATAATCAGAACGATGCCCGGTTCTAGCGACCTTCCGGAAGTTAGGGCAATACTGGCCACGGAACCACTCATCAGGTCAACATGCCCATTGGTGAGTGGATACCTCCATGGCTGAGGTCTATAAGCGCACATCCATCCTTCAGTGGAATGCTAACAGCTTGCAAGGAAAATCAGGGGACTTTCGGCAATTTGTTGCACAGATACTCTTTCCCCATTCTGGTAATATCAGAGGCGCGTGTAAATAATCAGTTTCGACTTGCTAACTATGTTATGTACCAATCAAAGAGGCCAAAAGAAACAAGTCGATGCTTAGTCGGGGTGCGTAAAGAATTTGGCTCGATTCTGTTATTTACTTCAGATTCAAGTGCATTGGAGTATGTCGTCTGCAAAGTCAGTTATGGCACGACCTCACTTACTGTAGTAGGCGTATATATAGAACCGCAGAAGACTGACAAGAACAGAGTTCGAGGCATTATTCACAAGACTTGAACATCCCTACGTTGTTTGCGGAGATTTCAACGCCCATCATAACCTATGGGGTGGATCCCACTGCGATCCTCGAGGAAACCTTATCGAAAGCCTTGTAGACCAGTATGATATGTGCATTCTGAATGACGGCTCTCCAACATACTTGAAAGGTGTAAACTATTCAAGTTGCCTAGACCTGACCTTGTGTTCCTCCGATCATTCACATGAGTTTGACTGGCGTACAGACTTGGACACGCGTGGCAGTGATCATTTTCCCATACTGATACACCATCCCCGGATTGTTGCTAATCGTGTTCCGCACCGGGTACACTTTACCAACTGGAAAATGTTCCGCTTTTTAAATAACAAAGAGATGGAAGAGATTCGGTCTCTCGAAGACTTCGAAAACATCATTAGCAGAAACTTTGAAAAGGCTACACGTAAGGTGCCCGTTCCAAAAGACCGTGGTTGTGTGAATGGAGAATATGAAAGACTGCGGGCTATAAGACGCAAAGCTGAAAGAAGTTATCGGAGATCTGGGAGAATTGAAGACTATCGCGAGGCTCAACACCTCCGTACTCAAATGCACCGACAGCTACAAAAGCTGGCTAAGCGTCATTGGAGAAAGCTTTGTGCCAGATTTTAACCTTTCACCCAAGTTAAGATGGTATGGAACATATTACGTTCACTTAGGTCCCCTGTTACGCAACAACGTCCATTTCGGGCACTGGCACTTTCACGAGGAACATCCGAAGTGATAGGGGCTGATGAGTTTTGTGTTTCTCTATCTCAACCAGGTGTGGCAATGTTATCGCCAGAACATTGTGCCTCACGTGAAGCTGTACTGAAAGACGTCGCTCAAGAAATTCATTCCCAACACTGGCAACTCGACTATAATTTCACCATTCATGAACTTAATGAGGCGTTAAGAACGATTCGTAAGCATACAGCCCCTGGGTATGACCACATTCGTTATGAAGCACTTACGAATCTCGGGCCGGGAACACTGAGCAGCCTACTTGATATTTACAATGATGTGTGGAACAGAGAAACCTTCCCAGCTTCATGGAAACTTGCGAAGATAATTCCATTACTGAAGTCGGGGAAAACACCGAAACAACAGGAATCGTTTCGCCCCGTCAGTCTGACAAGCTGTGTAGGAAAAATCTTCGAAAAAATGATACATTCACGTTGTTAAGAATGGAACCTTCGGCAACCTTTTTCGAGTTTCAACGCTGCGGAAACGAGTCCCGAAACGAGTCACGACGTGTTCTGGACTGTCGCCCACCTGTCGAAGTCTGCCCGAAACGAGTCCCGACGTGTTCAAGACCGTCGCCCAGCTGTCGTGGTCTGCCCGAAACGAGTCTCAACGCGTCCGTGACGTCAACGGGACGTGTGTGTGTGTGCGTGTGGGTTCGTGCGCTCCGGAAGGGGAGAGAGGCCTGGCCTAACTGCGGAGAACCATGGCTATGACGCATTTCTGGCTACGACGCGGCGGGCTTTGCTGCAACGCACTTGGCGGTCGCACCTGCTGCCCTGGCGGAGAGTGAGGGAGAAAACGGACCCCTATATAAGGCGGGGCGTGAGGCTGCTGAGTTGTTCTCTTGGATTTGACGACTGTATCGGTACCATGTAATTAAACCGTTCGTTACGTTACCAATTCTCCCACCTCCACTGGACCCCTGGGTTCTTCTCTTCGGGGAATGGTCGTCGTCACGAGCCAGGAAGCCTCCGGACGTGCGGCCTAAGCCCCGCCTCGAACAACGTCTACAATGGTGGATGGAAACAACCGATGTATTACCGGAACAACTAACCGGATTTCGACCTCGACGATGCACTATAGACTCAGTCTTAGATCTTGTAACAACTATTCAACATGAACGGGCATCCGGAAATATCACGATCGCTGTATTTCTAGACGTGCATCGCGCTTTTGACATCGTGAGTCACGAACATGTTCTTCGTGGACTTCTACGGCTTAAGATACGAGGCCGTATAATCCGCTGTATACGCAACTTTCTCATGCACAGGAAGATATTTGTAAGCACGAGTGAGGGAAATAGCAAACAACACGAACTCCACCATGGTGTGCCACAAGGCAGCGTGTTAAGCCCCCCCTTTATTCAATGTAGTCATGGCTGCAGACTGCCAGTAAACTTCCTTCACCACTGAATGTGTCCATCTATGCTGATGATATTTGTATATGGGTATCTGGGTCTTCTGAGACCAAACTACAAGACCAATTGCAGCATGGTGTTAATGACACATACAGTTATCTTCGTGAAAGGGGCATGGACATTTCAGTTCAAAAATCTGCATTTCTTCCATTTACTAGAAAGCACCTTCAGAATTTTAAATTGACACTTCAAGGACAACAGATTGAAAAGGTGAAGTGGCATCGTTTTCTTGGAATTACGCTGGACTGCTCCCTCACATGGTCAAGACATATTAACATGCTTGAGGAAAAAATTAACGGAGTCATTTACGTTCTTAGATAAGTGGCAGGTGCCAGATGGGGAGGCTCGACTGACGGACTACTGCTATTGCATACAGCTCTAGTACGCCAGACTATCGCATATTCCATTCCTCTTTTACATGGCCTCTCACCAACACTGGAGAAACGCTTGACATACATGATTGCGCGAAGTTTGCGCGTGTGCCTTGGACTCCCCCGCGCAACATCTAGTGACCTCGTCATTGCTGAGGCCAAGGAACCTCCAGTACCTGTTCTCCGGGAACAAGAAACATGCCGTCACTATCTTCGATTGGCTTCACACTCACATGCCCGACCCTTGTGCCAAAAGATACTGCGACAGACGGAGTCTAACTTTCACCGTCTCCTCGTCGCACTACCCGTCGCAGCACCCCATCAAGCGCATTGGCTTCCAAGTCTAATCAACCCTCCATGGACAATTCCGCCACTGAAGATACAGACCGAAATTCCTGGTCTTCGATCAAAATCTTCGGTGGCCCCCATGGTGGCGAAGGCAATGTCCCTCTCCCATTTAGAGGCACGCTACAAAGACGACAATCATATTTACACAGACGGGTCAACATCTAACGGGGGGTCAACATCTGCTTACTCAATCCCGATGTTAGACACATTTCAATGTTTTCGATTGTCACATCATACATGCTCGACGTCAGCGGAGCTACATGCAATACTTTCAGCATCATCATTCATTGAAACATTCGTTTCACCATCAAACTGGGTTATTCTAACGGACTCAAAATCATCCCTAGAGTTATTACAGGGCATGCACCTTCGTACTTCCCAGGCGACCATTCTATATCGGGTGCCACTCACGTTAGCACAAGCTCGACTCCACGGACATAACGTCAGACTACAATGGATACCGAGCCACTGCCAAATCACCGGAAATGAAGAGGCTGATCACCTGGCAGCTCAAGCTCACGATGGCGACGCAATGGAAGCGACATCCTTTACCTCTGGAGATGCAAAATTCATCCTTCGTCACTTACGCCATCTACGTTGTCGGCAGTGCTGGCTAACGGACACTTCAACAGAGACTCTCCTACCATATATCGACCCGGATTTTGAGCTTCCGCCGCACACCGGGATGAAAAGGAAATACGACGCATTAATCCATCGACTCAGACTTGAAGTGGCCTTTACTAACAGCTTTTTATTCAAATTAAACGCCGTGATTCGCCAAGATGTGACTGTGGAGAACCATATCAGGATGTACAACATATCCTCCTTGACTGTGAACGCTTTCGACATGAAAGGCGCCGGATGGAGATTCGCCTTCAAATATTAGATGATAGACCCCTGTCTCTGACCAAGTTGTTGGGGCCCTGGCCGACGCGTAAAAAACAAGACAGAGCAATGAATATCATTCATGACTTTCTAAAGGACACTAGAATCGTGTATGATTATTAAGTGCGAACGTGCGTCAATTTCAACGGGAATGACTATGTATGTAATTTAGCAAATCGGTGCACGACTCCCAAACGGTCGTTTTATTCGCAATTGTAATTAAACTTGAGTGTGAGTTTTTTTTTTTACGGTTTTACTTTATGTATTTTATCTTTATTATTTTCCTTTTATGTTCTTCCTTTCATTCATATATATTTTCTCTCTATTTCTCGTTATGGAGTAGCCGGTGTCATTTAAAGAATACCAACATCTCCATAATAAAGAACTTATCTCTCTCTGTACAAACAAACGAAGTCCTCCGTATTCAACGCATTTATTGAAAACAAATTTACGTGCTCGTCGATCGCGTTGAATAGAGGAAAAACAAACGCCGAGCGCATTTACCGACCGCGTTCAGACAGCCAACATGGCCAACATAGTTTGGAGCGGCTAGAATCGGAAGCAAGGCCGGCCATCAAAAACGTTTCACCTGCTTTCTGATAGATGGCGCCCAACATTTGCGGAAAACGGCGGGAAAAGCTCATTGCAGAACTCCTTCAACTCTAATAGCCTCCTAAAAATGGCGCAGGTTGACATCCATCTCGTTGGGCAGTGTAGAATCGGCTTTTTAAACATTAACTTTCGGAGCAACACCAATACTGTTTGTGTGCGCTATTTTTTTTTTTTTTTTTACACTTCAATATATCCAGGTTCGACTGCACTACCTTAAATAATATATGGGAAATTATTATGCGTTGGGGATATGAGTAACGTTCGCGAAACGTTACTCAGTAACTTTATTGAGTAACATTACGATAAAGTAAATTTTCAAGCAATCTATAAAGATTAGTCATAACTTGTTTATACCGTGGTAGTGTAGTCTACCAGAATATGGCAACGTTGTGACCCACTGTAAATGAGAAATTTAGTCAGTGCAGTGCGTCAGCTAGCCTTATGCTGTAGTGATACACGACCGCACGTCGGTCGTGCATATTATTGCCAAAATTGCTGCTAGGAAATGCAGTGATGTGAATGGCCTCAGCCGTTTTGGAGCACCTTTTGGAGCAACCAGAGCAGTGTTTTGGAGCAGCAAAAGTGGCATTTGGAGCAGCCAAAACAGTGTTTTGGAGCAGTAAACGTGGCTTTTGGAACAGCCAAAACAGTGTTTCGGAACAGCAAAAGCGGCTTTTGGAGCAGATATTCTTAGAAAAATAAAAATATTTGTTTTAAGTGCTGGACAAATGAAGGCTACTTTGCTCGCCACAATAAACAAATTATGGTCAAATTAGACCACCTGGAGTCTGAAGGTTGTTCATCTGCCCTTCATATATTTACTTATGTGTACATTCGATCCCGGTCGGCAGTTCGTGATGGTGTCCTCGGTCTCGAGCTCTGTGTCTCTAGCCCCCGGTTCTTCTTTTTCTCCTTCTTGCTGGCCCTACATTACTCCCCCCTCCGGGAAGGCCAAGGCACGGTTTGCCAATGCACATGTCGGCAAATTGATGACTTGGTCGGAAGTCGTGGAGGGTGTCGCAACGATGATTTCAATGGTGTCTGGGGCGAAACCTGTCTCAATGCACGCGGGTTTCAGTCGATCAACAGACACCATGTCGTGTCTGTTTCCTAGGTCTAAAAGGAAAGCCTTGGGGCCCCGTTGAATGACGGAGAACGGTCCGTCGTAAGGGGCCAGCAGAGGTGTCCGCATTGCGTCTCTGCGAACAAAAACGTGTGTACACGTGTCTAAGTCTTTGCTCATGAAAACTTTCCTGTTAAGGGGTTGTCGTGTAGGTGGTGGGCGCAAAGCTTTCATCGTCGTCTTGAGTCTTGATACATAGTTCTCCATGTCTGGCACCGCATCTTCTTCGAGAGTATGGAAAAACTCGCCTGGCAGCCTTAGGGTCGTACCATAAACGAGTTCAGCCGGTGTGGAGGAGAGGTCTGCTTTGTAGACCGTACGAAGACCCAGTAGAACAAGTGGGAGTGCTTCTGACCAGTTTGTTGGATTTTTGCAGGCCTTTAGCGATGTCTTTAGTTGCCGATGAAACCGTTCCACTAGACCGTTTGAGGCCGGGTGATAGGACGTGGTGCGGATTCGCGTTGCTCCTAAAATCCGTAGGAGTTGTGCAAAAAGGCGGGACTCAAACTGTCGGCCTCTGTCAGTTGTGATTTTGTCTGGTACGCCGAAGCGTGAGACCCATGTTGTCATGAAGGCTTGGGCGACCTCTTCAGCTGTGATATTGGTTAGCGGTGTTGCTTCTGGCCAGCGTGTAAATCGATCAACGCACGTGAGAACGTACGTATATCCATTAGAAGGTGGTAATGGTCCAACAAGGTCGATATGAACTTCGGAAAATCTGGTATCCGGGAGCTTGAACCTGGCGACTGGGGCAACGGTATGGCGATTAATCTTTGCCAGTTGGCACTGCTGACAAGTACGTGTCCATGTGCGAACATCGATATTGATTTTGGGCCAGACGAATCGTGATGTGACTAGGCGTTGTGTGGCCCGAATGCCAGGATGTGCGAGTGAGTGCAGAGCCGTGAAGATTTGACGACGGAACTGCTGAGGAACAGACGGCCGTGGTGTGCCTGTAGAGATGTCGCACGTTAAAGTGGCACTGCACCATGGAAGATGAAGATCTTCGAACCTGAGCGCGGTGTGTCCAGAGCGTAGATTTTGAAGTTCTTGGTCTGACTGTTGGGACCGCGCCATCTGATGAAAATCGACGGTACTCAAGAAGGTTCCTTCCAACGACTGTATGTCTGCGCGGGAGAGAGCGTCGGCTGCGTTGTTGCGAGAACCTTTGACGTATCTGATATCGGTTGTGAATTCTATAATGAACGCCATTTGCCTGATTTCTCGAGGAGAGTATGTATGTCCACTGGATGTTAAGGCATAAGTCAAGGGCTTGTGATCGGTGACTATGTGAAAGGAGCGTCCTTCGAGGAAGTATCGAAAATGTTTCAGTGCGAAATGTATTGCCAAGAGTTCTCTTCCAAAAGCACTATACTTCTTTTCTGATGGGCGTAGTTTCTGAGAAAAGGAGAGAGGTTGCCATTGCTGCTCAATGTCCTGTTGTAAAACAGCCCCGACGCCTTCTTCGGACGCATCGGTCATGACACGCGTTGGAGCGTTAGGCACCGGGTGAACCAACATCGTGGCACTCGCGAGGTCGTCCTTAATCCTCTCAAATGCAAGGAGTCTGCGATCCGTCCAGATGATGACTTGGTCTTTGCTGTTCTTAGGGCCTCTTAAGAGGCTGGATAGTAGTAGCACAGTTAGGAAGGAAACGCCGGAAAAAATTTATGAATCCCAGGAATTCTCTCAATTTCTTGAGGTTCTTGGGCTTCGGAAAACGAATAATCGCGTCTACTTTATCCGGTAGTGGTCTAATGCCGTTGGTGTCAAGGCGATGCCCAAGGAAAATCAATTCCTGAAAGCCGAACTGGCATTTGTTTAGGTTGATGATGACGCCATTCTCCTCCAGACGTGTCATGAGAAGGCGGAGGTGCTCCAGGTGTTCTCATATAAGTATATTTACTTATATGTACATTTGATCCCGGTCGGCAGTTCGTGATGGTGTCCTCGGTCTCGAGCTCTGTGTCTCTAGCCCCCGGTTCTTCTTCTCCTTCTTGCTGGCCCTACAAGTCTTTCAACATATTAACTGAAATGCCAATGACATGACACATTTTGCACTGCTTCAGTTAAATGATACATATATTTGTACCCACTATATAAAAATAAGAAACAAACCGCAACATCGTATATTTGAATATGACCAGCTTATTAGTAAATATCACAGAATAAAGTTGACTAGTTACATAATATAATAAATTGAAGCAGTCTCCGTCTGATGAAACATGTTACTCCAGTGCATGTGAAACTGTACACAAGAAAAGGACTACCGGGTGCTTTTCCTTTTGCTTTTCGAAACTTTCTGCAAGGCTGCTGCAAGCCTCGCTTTGCCTTGGACAAGTAGTAAATGTCCCCTTCCAATGTCTCCAAAGAAACATTAAGACATCCCACAAGTGTACAGTGCTCTGCTCTAGGCGTTGCCGAGCAGTTCCAAAATACCGCGTGCCACCGTTTTACTGGTTCCTGACGTGCCCGATGTTCGTCAAAAGCAAGCAAACGTAAAGCAGTGGATTGCAAGCGTCCCGGCTGGTGCCTCTGTCATGCAATCATGTTCACATGCACGTGAGGGCAACTTCGGCAGCTTGCAGTTGCACGCACTTTGTCATGCAAGCAGAGACGGCTGTTCGATCGAAACCAAAACCATGCCACTCCCTCCGCTCCGCCGCCAACTTGTTTCCAATAGGTGACATTCACTTGACGTCACTCGCTAGGTTCGCTGGCATCGCCCACCACGGTCGCCATCTTCGAGGTCTCTTTCTATCGCGGGTGTCGTCCGGCCGGACGTTTTGAGCGTGGTTTAGCAGCATTTTACAACTTTAAAGGGTCTTTTTGACCGAAACTAGGGGTTATTCTTATACTTTGGTGCTTTTGAAGCGTCGTAGGAGTATTTCTTGTGTGTTTCAGTTCGTTTTTACCGCTATCGGACTCGTTCACCGCGGCCGCGTTGTTGCTTCGGCTCCATGCAGCGCTCCGTGTCGCGCGCCGTGCCCACGGCGGTAGCTCTTGCAAGAACTGATTTTTCTACTTTGGTGCTTTTGTAGCACGGTGTGATTACTCATTGTTTTATTTTGCTAGTTTCTTTATTGTTTTTCTCTAGCGGATTTTCTGCACTACGGCCGTGTAACCGTGTTGTTCCATCGCCTCTTGTGTCGTACATAGTCCTTCGGTGTTCGTTCCTGTGCAGAAACATACCGTGCGGCTCACAAAGTGCGCAGCTTATAAAAAATGCGGCGCATTTTTCATTAGCCCAAGCGATTTAAAAACCGCATGTAAGCGATTTGGCGAGACAAGCGACGGCGACCCGCTTCGCTGCCGCTTTGCTGCCGCTCAGTCACTCGCGCGACGAGGCAAACCGCATGAAAGCGACGGGAGCACACGAACAAGGCGATGAGCGCTAAGTTTTCTAGAAATCCCAAAACCAAGCTACGCGACGAGCGACAGTGAAGGGTGAACAGCATTTAAGCGATTTAGCGAGCGACGGCGACAGCGACGGGAGTCGGCGACGAGCGACGGAGATTTCTCACGGTCGGTCGTCACGTCGCTCGGTTTTTGGATTTCTAGAAAACGTCGCTAATCGCCTTGGTTGCTTGCTCCCGTCGTTTTCATGCGGTTTGCCTCGTCGCGCGAGTGACCGAGCGACCCAAGTATTCTAGTACACCGTAGAAGCGGGTCGTCGTCGCTTGTCTCGTCGCTGTCGCCGCCGCTCGTCTCGTCCCGTCGCTCACTAAATTGCTTACATGCGGTTCAGCCTTTACACACGGTACTCGGCGGCAACAAGGAAACTAAAACGGCCCGCCCCCGAGATATACCTTTTTCTCTCTTTTGTTCAACGAAGCTTCTTCAACGTACGACCGCGTACCCAAAACCAGCCAAACCGCGACCTCGAAGATGGCGGATCGACGGTGGCGCTCCCTGGCAAAATCGAACCTGCAGGCTCAGTGAATACCACCTATATTGTATGCAAAATGTAACGGTCCAGCATACGACAAAACAAGTCCAGCGGCGCGTGCTTGCCGTGCCGGTAGGTGAGGTACAAGCGAAACACACTAAAAAAATAACCTGAGCGCATCGATGCAATTCATCGCGAGCCGGGGTCAAAAAGTTCTTAGAGCGCTTTGTGCAACGACTAACTCGAGACGAACAAGCGCGTTGTGCGGGTTCGGCGTACAGACATTGCCTTTTTTGCTTTAGCTCACTTCTCTTCACCAACTTTCTTTCGCGGCAAACGTACCAGGGTCCCTCTCAAAAGAAAGCCCACCAGAGAAACCTAAGTAATCAATCCTTCAACACAGCAGTGTTAGAGTTAAAGAGGGATTTTTGTAGTAGCATATGATTAAACAAGAAGAGGAATGTTGATGACCATGCTGCAGTACTTACGTTTCAGTTTAGAAAGCGCCATATCTGCAGAGACATGGGGACGGCAACACCCGACGTCATGCAACCACAGTGACTGGTAGGCAGGGACCAAATATGGTTTTCCCAGGGCCGCTGCTTTCAGGAGCGAGTGCTTCAGCTCACAAAGTAACTCCCACCGCGCAAAAACGAGCTTTCATTTCACATCACAACGGCATGGTTGGTACCCGGCACGCTAGCGCCGGTGCTTTTGCACACGCTTGCATGTTTCCTTACAAAAATTTACAAAAAAAGGCGCGAGACGAGATTTACGAGACGACGATAATGTGAAACGAAAGACGGCGGGGAAAACCATGCAAGACCAGATGGACGATTGATGCAAAGTACTCTGTGTCGGGCGGCCGCTTGCGCCACTTAGCTTACGGAACTCAATTTAGTTTCGGTTTTGAAAGGTGACAGAAAATGGGTCCTTTGGCGCAGGCTTGGCGCAGATTACCCATATTACGGCAAAATGTAGCAGGATGTATCCGGGTTAGCCCCTTGGCACAGTTTGGCGCAATTGGCGCAGCAATCACATCAATGGAAATGTAAGCTAGGCGGCAAAAAGAAAGTTGGAGGCCGATAGGAAAGCTGAACCAAAATGACCGAATTGTGAATCTGAACAGTTTCGTAAAACCCTTTCGGAACAATATTCCCATTTTCTCCAGTTCAGATTCAGTTCTAAAATGGCGCAAAAAATATTGGTTTGGTTCAGTTCTGGTTAGGTTCGAAACCCTGGTTGAAACCACTTTTCAAATGGTGCCGTGGATGCAGCATTTATTTAGCTTGTCCTTCCGGACTGTAAACAAGAAAACAGTACCTTCTGTTGTAAGGAACATTTTGGAGTCCCAGCTACAATGCATATAATTCTTCAAAGGTTTCAAAACTTTGACCTTTTTTTTTATTCTTTGCCATGATGATGCATCTTCGTTTTTGCAGACTGAGTCTTTATGGCTAAACTGCTCCTAGAGGCCCATGCCACTTCGCATGCACTGGGTACAAACGATTCAACGCTGGAGGCACTTTCATCACTAAACAAGCATCACATCACAATCCCAGTAAAGGCAGAAAGAGTGTCACAGCTTGAATATAAATAGTTTCAATGTTTAATTCAGTAAAAAAAAAAAAAAAAAAAAGAAGAGAAAGATTGACAGGAAACAACAGCTTCACACTTTTGAAGTTGGATTTGAGAGCAAATTAGTGTTTTGTCCCTTTTGCTTCCTTTCAGCATTGCAAAGCACTTTTCTCAAAGCCATCTGCTCTAGATTCTTGTGAGAGCCTGACAGGAGAAGAAAGGTAAGTAGTAAAACCGAGAAACGACCCTCAGACCAGCACCCCTGTCGCAGGTTGTGCCGCAGACTTGTCGCTTGACTGTGGCTTGGACGCTGCGTTGGAAGACACCCTGATCTGGATGTTGTGCTTCTCCCTGTACTCGTTAACTTCCTGTCCCTTCTTGACGATCCTGTCGTTCAGCGCTTCCACGGACTTTGCAATCTGGAACGGTGTGCACAACGCAAACTCTGACGAGATCCACCTCTGAAAACACTACATGCCGTGGCATGTGTAGAAAGTGGGCAGCTTAAAGGGACCCTGAAATGAATTTTCAACTTCTTCCTTCTCAGCTTCAATCCTCAACTCAAAAGCGAAATGAGAAATCACGTGGTTGTGAGGTGCTTGGGAACTGGATGTGGTGAAGCTTCCACCGTGCTTTTTAAGCACACCATGGAACTTATCACTAGCAAATGAGAATAGGTGCCGTCATGGTACTGATTGGGCATGAACGCAAATTCAAATACTCGTCAACGGATTGATTGCCGACGAGCGCATACATCCATGTGATGCGGTGCTCATGTTCAAAGCGCGAGCTGAATTCGGCTCACATACTTGGGCACCGCGGATCCATCGCAGTGAAAAGGGGGGGGGGGGGGGGGCTTTCGAAGGAAAGGAGGTAAGAAACAGTATGCTATATTTTCAAATGTTCGTACTGAAAGGCAAGCCTTTTGACCCTTAGGTATTAGTTTTCTTTTGGTGCACTAAACGATATGCAATTAGTAAAATTTCAATCTATCCCAGCTCAAAATTCATTTCATGGTCCCTTTAAAGGTGCCACAACGCAACAATCAGAATTGTAGGTCATCCTTGATATGACATCTACATAGGATACTTCATATGGACACGAGGCTCCACAATTTCGAGGGCTCCCTCTTTCGACTGCCTGAGGATGATGCGATGAGGATGATGGTTTTTGACAATGCAGACATTTCCAGATGTGGTTTTCTCACTAGGTGAGTCGGCGATTAAGGCAAATTAATTTTTTATGAAACTGGCACACTGCTTCGAATAAAAGTTGAGGAATATGCAGGGGGTTTCACCAATGAATTATCATACAGCTGTTCCTTCTTTATTTCTTCTTTTTGTGCCCTGTATATTGTTAAAGTTAATTTTCCCTGCATTCTCTCTTCCCCCAATTTCCTCTCAGTTTCCTTTACTCCCTTTTCAACTGATATGATCTGATCGGCCCCATCTCGTTGAATGTATTTAGATCTCAGAATGTGGGTTCAGTCTGTCCACTTAGTGTTTAGACTTTTCATATATGGGGGAAAATCTTTAGGTAACCAAGATACTCGTACACTTTGCCTGCCCACCGTGTATCCTCAATTTCAGCTAGTCTTTGTTTAAATTTTACTGTACTGATCGCTTCTCTACTCTCGAAAGAAGCCCAACCCATATCCTCCTGTACTCCATCATTTGGTGTATTTTCATGTGCCCCCAATGTCAACCTACCCACACTCCTCTGGTGTATCTCTAAACCTGCCTGGATTTCTGACCTCATACACAATACCGCATTCCCAAATGACAGTCCTGGCACCATGACTCCCTTCCATACACCCTTAATGACTTCATATCTATTATAGTTCCAGAGTGATCTGTGTTTCATAATAGCCGAATCTCGTTTCCTCTTCTTTATTACAATGTCTTCATGTTCTTTTAGATATTTTCCTCCCTCACTTAATTATACGCCCAGATATTTGGACTTTTCTATGTGTTCTATCACTGTGTCCTGTATCTCCAGGGGTTCCCCCTTCCTGTTGTTGAAAACTATTATTCCTGACTTGTCCCTACTGAAGTTTAGGCCTGAACTGTTCCCTTCACTGCTCCAAATCCTAATCAGTACCTGTATTGTCTCACGACTTTCTGCTACGAGTACAATGTCGTCTCCATACATTAACCTTGGCAATACCTGATTTACTTTGTCCTTCCTCCATGTAAGTCAGATCAAAACCTAGGTTGCACTGCTCTAATCCTTTTTCCATCTCACTGAGGTATATCATAAAGAGCAGGGGAAACAATGGGCAACCCTGTCTAAGTCCTCTTTTTATTGCTGCTGGTCTTGTAGTTTCGGCTTCCCATGTTATAACCACCCTATTCTCCGTATAAACCTGTTCTAGAAACTTAACCATGGTTCCCCCTAGCCCATATTTCTTCAGTTAATCCCAGAGTTTTTCCTGATTCACATTGTCATATGCCCCTTTAATGCCCAAAAATGCTACCCATAATGGCCTTTGACTTGTCATTGCTATCTCTATGCACCGAGTGATTACGAATAAGTTATCTAGTCGTCTATCCCTCCTGAAACTGTTTTGAAGCTCCCCCAGAATCTGCTTTCTCTGAGCCCATTCTTCCATTCTTCCTTTTACAATTTCCTATTAAAGCTCTGTTGCTATTCCTATTAAAGCTCTGTTGCCTGTCATCCAGACATGCTATAGCAGCTATTTGAATTTGTACTATATTCTGCGAGGTTAGGCTGTATACACTGCCATATCAACTCCAAGGGGGGAATTGCGGTCGGTGAAACACCTTGCATACTTATGAGGGGCGTTCATAAAGTTTGTATTCAATCAATCAAACTCGAGTAGGAGCCGAGACTTTCTCTACATGTTCGCCACCAAAAGTTACCCACTTTTTCCAGCAATCGACCACATGCGGGAGGCCATTGTTATAGCACTCCTCGTTTTGAGTGTTCAGGAGTCGCTCCACTCCAGCAATCACTTGGTCGCCGTCCTTGAAATGCTTTCCTCTTATTTGGCCACATGGGAAGTGTCTGCGCCATTTAACCAAAGTGTCATAAACTGGGGCGTTGTCCCCGAACAACGCCTCCAGATTGGAATGAATATCCTCGGCATTGCTTCCCTTCAAATGAAAAAAAAAAAGATCACTGCATGTGCTTGGCACTGACGGGCGGTGCCATTTTTGTTTCGACTCCCTAGCGGCGTTGCGAGCTACTATAGACCTTTTCGGCCTCCGTCGCATGGGCGCTGCCATCTTGGAATCACGTGACGCGGCCGCCATAAGGTGGCTTCAACTCGTCGCTCCACTCTCCGCTCCGCGCCTTGGCGAAGGCGCGGCATTCGCTTTTTTTGTCGCGTTTCACCGCGTTTCTCGCCTTATTGTACATTGCCGCCCGATGGTTACATTTGCAACTCTATTGCATGCCATCATTATGTGCACGACTACATATGCAGTTAATTTTGTAACCGATTTTGTCTATTTTCAACGTCGGCGTACCGGATACGCGTGAAGAAGGAGGAGATACAGACATCAGCGTCAGACCTGGCGCATATTGAGCCCAATTATGTATGACAACTTAAATTTACACAGTGAGAGTGGCGGAATATTCGAAATAAGTATAGTGCAATGTATATGTATAATCGCGCATTTAGAATCTTAAGGAATATGACCAAAATACTACGCAGCATATGAAGTTATGTGTGTTTCCTGAAAGCCCCCAGCCTTGCCTTCATAACAAATGTAAAATAGTTGTTTTTGATTATATAGGACATATAAGATATACAGGTGACGAACGTTTAGCTCACATTTTATCTGATGCTTGGGATAATGGTCTTAAATTGTTTTTGCAATAGAAACGTTTGCTTGATTTGTTTATTTATGAATTTAGAGAAACTGTACGCTATGCTCGGTCACATATCTGCAGTCATTAAAGGGTGTTAACATTTTTTATTCAAAATTTTATTAATGAATTTTATTTATTTTAAATACAAAGACCCCTGTGAAATAATCTGTCACAGGCAGCTTGAGAGTGTCTAGGGCTCGCATTATGTGATGCCGAAAAGAAGCCATCTACATGGAAATCACCCAAGTTCAGGGTTGTTGATTTTAAATCGCATCAGTTTGCATGGAGATCTGCCATGAAGGTTCATGAAGTCGTGCCTAGCATTTGACTTCAACCAAACGCACGAGAGATCACTTCTCTCGTTCCCTTAATTTTATTTGGCAAAATTTGTACAAAGACAAAATTTCAGATTTCAATTGATGGGCCTCACTTATCTCATGTGCCAAGCACGTCGTAATCAAATGGCAGTAGAACAAATAGTTCATTTTCTAACGCCAACGTCGTTAAATGCTGTTAATAAGTACTTTAGGAAGGTCAATAGCTGAACTTCCCACCCGTCCTAGGACGCGGACCATCGCAATATATCTTGAGTACTTAATTTTTTTTTAAAGAAAACAGCCCGAGACAGTATCACTTATTTCTTAGAATATCTGCGTATTATAGGAGACATTTCGAGTTTCTAAAGTTCAGAGAAAGATGGTGTCCGCGAAAATCAGTCAGTGAACTTGCGACTTTGTGTGTTTTTCGCGATTTAGGAGGTTTTTGATCAGTTTGTGGACCTGCATTTTTACTATATATCTACTCATTAGTCTCTTCATTAGTTTTTGTTTTGGAAACTAGGGTCAGTGGGTCAGGCCGTAGACTATGGAACCCTCCTCGTGCATCGTAGTCGTTACGCCGCCGAACCTTACCGACATTAGCGACGAACATGACCAGATGCATCGTAAAGCATTCGTAAAAAAAGTCTGCGAATATGACTCGAAACTACTTCGTAGTTCTCGAATTGGTTCAGTACCACAGTTTTATTAGTTGTGCGCTATAACGGGCCCATTTGCATGACGAAATTAGTCGAGAATGACATAACACACCAACACAGCCGAGAGCGTGCTGAAACCGAAACCAACCAAATCGATGCCACCCAATGGCGCCGAGTGCGTCAGCGCCCTCTGTCCGCCGGTCGAGTAACTACTGAGATGAAAAGGTCTATAGCATGCAATGTTTATACTGTGCAGAAACTAGAGAGGCGCGCGCTCATGTTGATGCCTGTTTTCCTCCGTTTTTTTTTTTTAATTTTCTCTGCCGATAATACAAACTTTATGGACGCCCCTCGTACGTACCCCCCCCTGCATTTCTGATAGCACACAGCCCAGGTGCACAAATGAATAAGCCATGCGAGTAAAATAAACAAGGGAGCCACGAAAAAACTACCTAGTCAGCAACGCGACCTGAATATGAGTCTCCTAACTGCTGTTCCAGGCTGTTATCAACTATAGTCATTGAGAGGATGAGAGTGAGAGGGCACCTCCATCGAATGCCAGCCCCTAGCTCTAGCACACGCCCACTGCCTTCCGCCGTGATTTTGCCGCGCACACACGCTCGACGTTTACAAGAGGCCGAAGTGTCGTCAGAAATAGAAAGCTCGCACAGAGGGAGGGGGGGTAGCAATTGAAGAATGTCACTGCAGTTCTCATCCTGCCAGTTTTCATAAAGGCTTTTTGGCAGCTGCAGCATGGCTGAAGACAACCAGTCCAAAGTGATCTAGGGCTCTTGTTACGGAACACAGGAACTGACAATCTAGCGTGCTTTATTTACAACAATACAGCCAATCATTAACACTAGGGCTGGGTGTCGATTACAAATTTTACCCCGGTTCATCGCGACCCTTTAATCGATTAATTAACTGATTAATCGTGTCTCGTTCATTTCCCTGCATAATATCTTTAAAAATAAACATTGAATATTAAAAAAAAAAATGTTTTGGGTCTTGGCTGATAATGTGAAGAATGATGCAATATAAAATTTTGATTATGAATCAACCTCAATGTGTAGTTGAGACATGTTCACTCACATTTACAGATTATTACTTCAACTGCATGAGACGAAGAGGTTCAATTATATTTTCCGGCAAGAGCAACCTTCTTTAATTGTTCACAACAGTCTCTATTGGGCTAAGTGGACACTCGCTAGGCAGTGAAGTGGCTGAGATATGTGTAACCTTCTGCACCTGTCAGGGATTTCTTATCTTGCAACAACGCATAAAGTTGGGCGAGTTGAAAATAAACGAGGGACGAGTAGAAGAGGTAACGACATACACGGAGCTGACTGGCAACTGAAAGTTTATTTGTGCACAAAACATAAAATAAATAGGAAAAACACCCACAAACAACCAGTCAAAACGGTTCCACGCACACGCTTATCTTCGATCAAACGAACCTGCCATAAGTCATGATAAAGTTCACCTCGTTACTCTTCAGAGCTAAGGACGGCGCACTGACGCACGCTTCGCCTCCTTTCACCGATATAAAAAATGCTTCATCAATTTCCCTCACGGTTTTTGTTTCTGTTGCGGGCTAAAATTATGACATCATAGAAATGTGGCTCACAGCCCCATTGGCTACAATGAATTACAAGGTTGCCAGAGGGGCAGGAACGGAGGGAGAGGGAATGTTCCCTCGCCCTTATATTTATACACCTGCCCATCTGTCGTATGTAGACTCTGCCGCACGAGAGAGGGATCTGGTATACAACCCCTGTGGCACACGTGACATAAAAGGTGCGGTGGTTCACGTCACAGGCCACTCGAGGGGAACCGCGTCTATTCACAGAAGTGCACAGTCGGGACAGCTTACGGGGCGCAGGGAAAACCACGGGCACATCTACCTCATTAGCGACGCGCTTAACATTGTGGGGCAGGGCGTGGAGATACGGCATGACAACTGGTCTCGACACTGCTTTTTGTCGTACTTCAAAGCCAGCTGGACCCCTGAACTTCCAGCAATGCCCACAATGACCCCAAAAGGAAGCCTGCTGAGATCAGCCTAACAACCTGTGCTTGGAGACTGCTCTCGCACCTGTGGTGACATGACTTGGTTAATACTGCTCGCATACATGACACCGTTATAGCCCGCTTCACCAGTTTGGAGTGTGCGGAGTCAAACAGCAACCTCGACCGAGGTTCATTGGACCAACATACATGGCGTGTCTCCAGGCGAAGTCTCAGGTTCAAAAATTGCAAAGCTCCGTCCGTGGGATTCTCAACCTTAAACTTCAAACCGGGAGAACACTCCTTAAAAAGGCCTAAAACATCAGAAGCAGCGCAATCACGGTCACCGTTCAGGTTGAGAACAAGCACCACGAGGTAATCATCAACATATCAAAACGCTTTGCGAACAGAATCACCCACCCTCCCTAAAGTTTGCCACAGAGCCAGCAGTCAAGCCGTCGGTAATGCTCGCCCTTGTACGTCAGATATCTGACAAAGCGACTGTGGACAACAGGGACAGATATCTGACAAAACGACTGTGGACAACAGGGACCGATGCCTACAAGACTGTGTAGAGAGGCCGAGGAGCATGGACAGATGGCCTATGCCTAGAATTAAGGTGGGGACGATTGTGTCATTTTTTAAAGAGTCCTAGTTGAGGCTGTTGCTGTCAGACAAAGGAGCCACGTTTTGTGGTGGTACCGGAGGGCATGTTTCTAGAGAGAGCGAGGCAAGCGGTGATGAAGAATTGCACATGTGTGCCGGGGGGTGACATTGAAGAGGGTTAAGGCGCACCCTGTACAGCTCGGAGAGGAACTTAGTTTGGATAAGCTTTGAAGTCTGTTTCAACGGCCAAAGGACTCAGTCTCTAAAATTTCTTTGTGGCAAAGACCCGCAAAGAAATGATGCCGTTTATGGCTATTGTCACTCAGAGGGACTCCTGGCAATTGCACGTGTCCTCCTTCCCCCTGCGCCACCTCTCATCGCTTAGGTAGCATGACCCTTTTATTGTACGTAATTCTGAAGCTTTTGTTGATTTCCTGAGGGCGGATAACCCAGGATCGTGTAGTTTGGTGACCTTTGACGTTGATGACATGTACTATAGTCGGTTACAAGTTAAGAAGGTAGGAGAAGCTCCTCCCACAAGCGTGCTGCGCCGGTTTCAAATCCCTCCGCAATCGAAAGAAGAGTTCACTGGAAAGGCTCCTTGTTCCGCTTCAATGAATAGATAATGGCCACAGAGTGGTGCCAACTTGTCTCCGACCCCCACTTTTTAAGAACGCGACCTTTGTATTCATCGGAGAAGGAACCGAGCCCCTGAAAGCAGCCTTTGTATCAATCGGAGGGGGAAGCTAATCCCCGAAAGTCGTCTTTGTTTCCATCGGAAGGGGGAAGACTTAATCTCCCTCTCGTGGCTTCCACAATGCTAAGTCAAAGTCGAGAGATAAAGCAAATATGTACAGAGAGGCACGACCCTCCTCGCGCGTTGGCCGCAACGTCACGGAAACGAAGGGACGCTATTGGATGCGGAGGTGGCGGAGGGATATATGATTCCCTTTGAGGGGCATTCGCTGCTACCTTCTTGACTTGTAACCTACTATACTCGATCCCGCATATTGAGATGATGCGGGCCGTAGATGAATGCATTGAGTCAAGTGGGTCCGCTGCTTTTATGAGTGCCAGTGGGATTTCGGTTGACTCCTTTTTGGAGCTATTGCGTTTTTACCTCGACTCCACCTATCTGGCCTTTGAGGATGACACCTTCTTGCAGAAGAGTGAAGTGTGTATAGGATCTAACATTGCACCAATTCTTAGTGACATTTACCTGGCGAAGTGTGATCGGGCCATTAATGAGAGGGTGGGTGGTTCTGTTCGGAAAGTGTACCGATATGTCGATGATTACCTTGTGGTGCTTGTTCCCAACCCGAACGGTGACTGTGATCGCGCTGCTTTTGATGTTTTAGGCCTTTTTAAGGAGTGTTCCCCCGGTTTGAAGTTTAAGGTTGAGAATCCCACGGACGGAGCTTGGCAACTTTTGGACCTGAAACTTCGCCTGGAGACATGCCATGTATATTGGTCCTATGAACCTCGGTCAAGTTTGTTGTTTGACTCCACACACTTTAAACTGGTGAAGCGAGCTATAGCGGTGTCATGTATGCGAGCAGCGATAACCAAGTCGTGTCACGACAGGTGCGAGAGCAGTCTCCAAGCGCAGGTTGTTAAGCTGATCTCAGCAGGCTTCCTTTTGGGGGTCACTGTGGGCATTGCTGAGTCCCTGCTAAAAATGTTCAGGGGTCTAGCAGGCCCTGAAGTACGACAAAAACCAGCGTCGAGACCAGTTGTTGTGCCGTATCTCCACACCCTGTCCCACAATGTTAAGCGTGTCGCTAATGAGTTTGATGTGCCCGTTGTTTTCTCTGCACCCCGTAAGCTGTCCCAACTGTGCACTTCTGTGAATAGACGCGGTTCCCCTCAAGTGGCCTGTGACGTCAACCACCGCACCTTTTATGTCACGTGTGCCACAGGGGTTGTATACCAGATCCCTCTCTCGTGCAGCAGAGTCTACATAAGACAGACGGGCAGGTGTATAAATGTAAGGGCGAGGGAACATTCCCTTCCCCTCCGTTCCTTTCCCTCTGGCAACCTTGCAATTCATTGTAGCCGATGCGGCTGTGCGCCACATTTTCATATAACAAATTTAGCCCGCCACAGAAATGAAACAGCGAGGGACATTGATGAAGCATTTTTTATATCTATGAAAGGAGACGAAGAGTGCGTCAGTGCGCCGTCCTTAGCTCTGAAGATTGACAAGGTGGACTTTATCATGACTTGTGGCAAGTTCGTTTGATTGCAGATAAGCGTGTGCGTGGAACCGTTTTGACGGGTTGGTTGTGTGTTTTTTCTATTTATTTTGTGTTTTGTGCACAAATGAACTTTCAGTTACTAGTCAGCGCCGTGTCTGTCGTTACTTCTTCTACTCGTCCCTCGTTTATTTTCACGCTGTTCCCCTTTCATGAGTTACTTATCTTGCCCCTACACGTTACCTTAAATTAAACTTCCACCCAAAGTTTGCCCTTCATACAGGTGTTCTCGTCCACGTCTGCATGGTGAAAGTGTTTAATTTTACTTTCTTTAGGTTTGTCAAAAGTTTACCGATCAACCAGTTTAAAATAAAGCGTTAATAGATTAATTGGCAGGTTAATTTACCAATTGCCTAGCCCTAATTAACACCCATCAGAAAAACCATAGCTTTGTAGTAAGGAAGCATACTTTGCTTCCTTACAACACATTGAGGACCACACATTGTCAATAGTGCAAAGGTCAACTCACATTGTCTTTGTTCTGCATGACAGCTGGCAGGATGTCCTTCACGGTCCTCTCAACGAGCACGCCGCCCACCATCCGGTAACATCGGCGGTCCCCGTCCACCTTCTGCAATGCCTCTGCCACGAGGCTGGAAACAAATAAGGCATATTTAAAATTCAGCCCTTGTAACAAGAAGTCATCAAGTATCCAATGTTTGGAAAACAAAACATGTTTTTCTAACTGCAAAAACAATCTACCATATTTTCAGGACTATAGTTTACAAACTATTTATTTTAATTTCATTTGTTACTAAAATACAAATAAATAGACAAATAAATAGATAAGGCATGTTTAAAATTTGGGATGCTAGTACTGAACTAAAAGAAAGGTCCCTCAATCAAAGCCAATTTGAGAATTCCTTCAAAGAGGATTCCTTCTTCACTAATCTTAAAAAAAAAAGGATTGCTCGTCAAAACACAAAATAAAGTTAACTTTTTTCTTCTTTTAAGAGGTTATGTTTAAATTATTTTTTTTTTCAACTAAGCTTTTTGGTAAAGGTTGGTTGCTTGATCACCTGAAAAAATCTCTGCTGTTAGATGCACGAAAAAAGTAAGACGAAGAATAAAAATTGAAAGGCACATGGGCACATGAAATACAGGCTAATTGTATTTCCATTTCACCCTCCAGTGGATCGCTGGAAGCGAAGAGGGAAGCAAAAAACACAAAAAAGGGGTCTGCTTCTTAAGTGATATAAATTTTCTTATTATTTCTGAGCACCCAGTGCTCAAGAATTGATAGAGTTGCATTATGTGTCTGCAAGAGCAGTTGGCCATTGTAACGAGAAATAAGCAAGTATCCAGTGTTTTCAGGACTATAGCTTACAGACTATACACATATACAAGGTAATATTTTTATGGTATCTGGACTGTCTACAGACGGAGTATACAATCATATCTTTCTGAAAACTGCTCGTTTTCACTTACTGCAATTTTCAAGACCACAATGTTTCATGCTGGGAATTAAGCAGCAAACAAATCTTAAACTGTCTGTGTATTGCTTTCACCCTCAATGGCCCCGTCGCTGACACACAAAATAACTGTGCCGAAACTGACAATGTGAATCATGTTAGATCTTCATGGTATGGATGCCCACTGCCTGCAGTGGTAGAATTACTACTACAAGTAAATATATCACTGTGGGGTGTGTAAAACACCAAGGTACCTCCAAATAAGGACGCGAGTTCACATTGAATTTAATTTTAATAAACAATACAAAGTTTAAAAAACAGAAAGAACAATGAAAAGACAAATTTACATTCATAATGTTTTATTAGAAGTGCAAATCGTTAAGGAACTACCAATTTAAAAATTTTTAGCAGGCGTAGAGCATAGATGAACAAAACACCTAGCACAGACTATGCACCAGGTACAGACTACTTAAGAACACCCATTTTTTACCTGCAGTGATGTGATTGGCCTAAGCCGTTTTGGAGCACCTTTTGGAGCAGCCAAAACAGTGTTTTGGAGCAGCAAAAGTGGCTTTTGGAGCAGCTAAAACAGTGTTTCAGAGCAGCAAAAGTGGCTTTTGGAGCAGATATTCTTAGAAAAAAATAAAAATATTTGTTTCAAGTGCTGGATAGACGAAGGACACTTCGCTCGCCGCAATAAACAAATTATAGTCAAGTTAGACCACCTGGGAGTCTTTCAACATGTAACTGAAATGCCTATGAAATGACACATTTTGCAATGCTTCAGAACTGCACATATTAAAATTTATTTGAAAATGACCAGCTTAGTAGTAAATAGCACAGTATTAGGTTGACTAGTTATATATTAAATGGAAGCCGTCTCCAACTAATTAAACACGTAACTACTGCAATGCAATGCAAAATTAACGCGCGAGCAGAGATAGCTGTTCGATCGAAACCATGCCACTCTGCTCCGTCGCCAACTGGTTCCCAAAATTGTTTGCAAAATGTAACTGTCCAGCATGCGACAAAAAACAGTCCAGCGCTTGCCAGGCCATCAGGCGAGGTACAAGCTAAACACAGGGGAAAAAAATAACCTGAGCACATCGATGCAAGGCATTGCGAGCCAGGGTCAAAAAGTTCTCCTGAACTCAAGGCAAACAAGCGCGCTGTGCGGGTTCAGAGTGCAGACATTGCCTTCTTTGCTTTAGCTCACTTCTCTTCACCAGCTTTCTTTCGCGGCAGGTTTTTCCCGTACCGGGGTCCCTCCCGAAAGAAGGCTCACCGAGAGAAACCTAGGCAATCAATACTTCGACACAGCAGTTTTTGAAAAAAAATATACATTTTTGAAGTAACATGTGATTTAAACAAGAACAGGAATGTTGATGAAGTTGCGGCGGTACTTTGTTTCATTTTAGAAAGCGCCATATCTGCAGCGACGTGGGGACGGCAACACCCGACGTCGCGCGACCACGGTGACTGGCAGGCAGGGACCAAATATAGTTTTTCCACGGCTGTTGCTTTCAGAAGCGAGTGCTTCAGCTCACAAAGCAACTCCCGCCGCACAAAAACGTAATTTCGTTTCAAAGCATGACGGCATGGCTGGTACCCGGCACGAAGGCCCGTTCACACTTGCGACAGTCGCTGGAGCGACCAGCGACGAGCGACTGGTTTTTGGTCGCGGAGCGACCAAAATAGGTCGGTAGCGACCGATTTTGGGCAGTCGCTCCCCGACCGATTTCTCAAGTCGCAAAACCGAGTCGCTGGACGGCGGAGCCAATCAGTGTCTCGTCGGAAGTGATACGTGCGTTTGTTTACATCCGGCACTGCTTCCCGCGGGAAATAGCGACGCGCGCACGGCTGCGGTCACTGGCATAAAGTTCTCCGCGGAAGCTCTTATTAATGCTCTCAAAGACTATTTGTTTCTTTACAATAAGCGGCACCCCGACCACAAGGAACGGGGCAAAAAGCTGCAGACCTGGAACGAGATCGGCGACATTTTCGGCATAGCAGGTACGTACACCCGTGAGCGATATGAAGGTGAACAGCCCTCCTTGTTTTTGACGCTCCTGCAAGTTTTGGAACAAGCTCTGTTCCAGAAGAGGGCTAGAACGCAAAGTTTAGACCCTTGGCCACGTACCATTTGAGACGTTGAGAGTTAATATAGCTTTAGGGAGCCGTAAAACAGGCAAGAAACCAGGTAAGGTGTTCACCTTCATATTGCCGGCGGGTGTGCAATATCACGGTTGACGGAGCGCTCGTATAGCCGTTGTTTTACGTTCCAAAGCACCATTACGTTTTTTTGTTTTTTTCCTGCCGGCACCTTTGATCAGAAAAACCTTTCAGCCGGCTCGAAAAGGTGTTGATTATTATCTGTTAAGTTAGCAGCGAGCCTGGCGACTCGTCGGTCGCTCAATCAGGTGTGAACACTGGTGGTCGAAAGTCGCTTGTCGCTAGTCGCTCCAGCGACTGTCCCAAGTCGCAAGTGTGAACCACTGTGGTGTGAACGGCTCCACGCGCCCACGTCTATCGCTAATTTTTTTTTTTTTTTTAAGACGCAAGGCAACGAGAGCGCGAAACGAGAGACGGCGGGAAAAACCACGCAAGACCGGATGATGCAGGGTACTTTGTGTCGGGCAGAACGGCTCTGGTGTCGGGCGACCGCTTGCGCCACCTAGCTGACGCGTGCTCATTTACGGTACTCAGTTTAGTTTCGGTTTTAAAAGGCGACCAAAATTGGTCCTTAGGCGCAGGCTTGGCGCAGATTATCCATATTTTGGCAAAATGTAGCAGGATGTAGCAGGGTTAGCCCCTTGGCGCAGTTTGGCGCAATTGGCGCAGCAATCACATCACTGACCTGCCAAAAGTTGCCCCTGCAGACTATACATGGTAGTCCAAGGTAATCCTAAACAAGTAATGGTGGAACTTCCTGTCGCCTAGATAACCTCCGGTTAACCAACTTCTTGTGTATGTTTCAATGAACAAGGATGAGCAGTGCATCTTTTAAGATTCTCTAGGAAGGTCAGAAAAGGTATCTCGAAAACTGGACGTAAGATACCTGGATGTGCGTTTCTGGACCATACGGTGCCAAGAAAAAGCACCGCCTCTCGTTTTATTTGGCCTCCGCAGCAAAAGTTGCGTGGCCCTACCTAACATCCCAGTGGAAACTTCTGTGCACGGGAGACATTCAACGAAGTTAGACACCCACAAATCAACCGAGACATGTAATTGTTTCGTGTTTTTTGTGCACGGGAGAGCATGTGCGAGCACCACATCGCTTAGCCAACTGCGCGTTGTTGCCATGAGTGTTCCAGCTGGCCAAAGCTAAACTACACTACGCCTGTCAGACATAGTGGAAAGAGGGTGTGAAGGATTGTGCCACTCGTGCTCAATCGTGCCCCGAAAGAAGTGAGCGGTGTGTTTTTGACGGAAAGTAAATATATTGTGATTTGGATAAAGCCGTCGCAGTGTGTACAATTGTGCCAGTGGCATCACTAGGGTCAGCGGCACCCGGGGCAGTGGAGCTTCGCAATCCCCCCCTAGTTGTCGCCTGTTGTGACCCGCCCGCCCCCCCTTGTGACGCCATTGAATTGCACCACTCATCCTCTGCAAAAGAGAAGCAGAGTGTTTTCAATGACGATTTGAGATGTGACTGTAACGTCGACCTACCACGGCAATCCCGTGAATGATATTCACGTGGATACAGTTGCAGAAGCAGATGTCAAAAGGCTGTTTTAGATTCTAGAACCCAGGCGATAAGGTAAGAAAACTAACGTCATGCCCGAATTGTTACGATCACGCGACACTCCTGGGGACATATTCCGTTCGCTCGAACTGTTCTGTTTGGGCAGACAAACACGAGTGCTGTTGCGTTTGATGGCGTGGGTGAGCAATAAAGTCGAAAAGATGGTGCCAGCGGTTTCATGCTATGTTTCACGTCTAGCTTCAATCATGTCATAAACAGATGCTTTATTAGATGCTAAGATTGGCTACGAATTTGACGTTTCTGAAATTGACACGGAACATAACCCCCCAGGATTGGTTCCAATTGAATTAAACCAAATGAACCTGTCAGCGGTGAACCAAGTCCACCGCTGACGCAAACTCTCAAACTTTATGTTTTCATCCTTTTTTTTTTTTTTTAAATCTAGTTTAAGGGGTTTTGCTGGAGCTTGTTTAGGACTACAACATAAACCACCTGTTCACAAGCTCGCATGCACCCAAAAATTAATGTGAATAAAAGTTCTGCTCGAAGTTCAAAAAAGAAAAGAGATAAACCTTATTTTTTTTTATTTTTTTATTATTTTATATTGTACCGAATTGGTCTGTGTCAGTGGTCTGTGTTATGAAAACCTGGATTCAGGCTAAAATATAAAATCAGATTTGAGCTAATAATAATCAACATTTCAAACAATCCTTTATGTGCATAAGACCTCAAGTGTAATTCGATCTATCAAGTTTCTTCACTGTCCGGAAAAGTCCGATGTGTGCATCTTTGATTTCAAAATTAAGCGATCCTTGTACTGAGGGTGATACCGATGTGTGTGTGACAGAGACTGTCCGCACTCGACGGCCGCAGAGTCACAGGTCGTTGCATATTTTAATTAGCAAATATCGACCACAGAAAAGTTGCCCAGTCAATTGCAAAACATTACAGCAGTTCAAGAAGCCAGTAGAAGCGGAAAACATAACAAAAGACTGATTTAATTGCGGAACACACGAAACATAGCATCCTGCGTCATTCTGCAGAATGACGCCGGACAGGAGACGTACGCAAAAAGTTGATGTGGCTCGTGCGAGGCTCACTTCTACGCGAAGCAGCAGTTTCTTGTCTGCTCGGCAGGTTGCAATCGGCGTTTCCGCTGTAAGTGCTTGAACGTCGCCTATGAAGAGTACAACTTCTACATGAAGAGTGGCACAAGCGCTTTCAGGTGCTCGGACTGCGCCCGAAGGACCAGTGTGTCACCGAGGAATGACGCCGCTGCTGGTACCGGAGGGGCGATTCCTGCTCCTGTGGCGTTCGTCAAACCATCAAATGTGACACTTGATGACGGCTCCGTTCCGCCTGCTCTGCTACGCCTTATCAAAAGCCTGTCAAGCAAACTGGATATAGTTACGACAGAGCCTTAGGGCGGACAGCAACAGCCTTCGCTACGAGGTGCTTCATCTCCGTAAAAGTGATCACGAACGAATGCTGCTTCCGTCTTCTTCATCAACCATGTACGTGTCCGTCGCAGCACTGCCGCCTGCTGCGCCAACGTCAATGTTGAGATCTTGAACTGCAAATTCACTTCCCAATGCAGTTCCAGGGACGACTCCGGGTGGGGTGGGCTTGGAATCGAGTTCCTCGAAGGGTGCGAGAGCTGCGGGTGGGGAGGACGCTGTGGACGATGACTACACCATGGTGGGGCCCCAACGGCGAACCAAGCCGTCAGCTAACGGCTAAACCAAGTAAGGTGACCGCTGTCCCTCAGAAGAATCGTCGTTTAGAACTTTTTGTATCAAGGGTAGATCCGGATATGAGTGTGGACAATGTTTTTGCACTTATCGAGTCTTTTGTAGCGGGAAGGCAGGTCTTGTGTTCAAAAATGTTTACACGATTTGACACACACTCTTCCTTCCACATCTCGGGTGACGAGTTAGTTTTCGATGCAATTAACAAATTCGAGGTGTGGCCTGAAGGTAGCATTTTCCATCAATTCTTTGGCTGACTGGACAAGTCACGTGTTCACACTGATGACGGAGTAGAAACCGTTCATGATGAACAAACAACGTTTTTTACCAAAATGTATGAGGTCCGAGGACTAAGGCCGACAAGCTTTTGTACAATTCAACTAATTCAAGTCATTATATTATATGTATTCCCGAAACCTGGCATTCCAATGGGCACATTCATCTGAAGCAGGGGCATAGCAGGGAGGGTGGGAGTGGAAAGGGGGGGGGGGGGGGGGGGTTCAAAATGGCTGTGTATATTATACAGTCGGCTGGATTTGGGGGTAAGGGGGAAGCTGAAGCCCAATAAGCCTCCCCCCCCCCCCCCCTTTCCCCCTGCTACGCCCCTGCTTCAGATGAATATGCCGATCGGAATTCCGGTACTCGGTGATCCCCCTCGTACTACATTCAGCGAGACTGAGCGTTCACGACTATCAATGGCTTACTTTTTAGGTGAGAAAAACGAGGTTCTATTTTCTCCAAAAACACCCGGTATACTTTTTTCGTGTAGGGCACAGAAGATAGCGGTCAGATGACTGAAACGTCGTCGACTCCGCAAGTTTGCCTCGCCCGACGCCCACGGGCCACAGATCAGATGATAAAAGTAGTTACCATTCATGTTTCTAGTGTCTCACGGAAAGCACAGAAATAAGCCATGCGCCATTCAGCGAGTGGGTGTTACGGACACTTACTAAAAGTTTATGTGTCAATTAACTATACCGCGAATTTGACACCCCGGCCCAAACGCGCCTGACAACACGTCTCATCTGCCCACGCTTTATTGAAGCCATGTCCTAGCCGCGAAATAATCAGATATCGCTGCGAGAATATGTGCCGATCACAAGATGTCTCTGATATTTATTTATAAAAACGAAAAACCGAAGGCTTTGCGACGGTAGGACCAAGCAAATGACGTGAGACCAACACACGCTTTTGTCAGACGCACGCCGCTATTACTTGACCGGGCGTCGGACCAGCGGAAACTTACTTGTGCTCGTTGAGATCCATCTCGAGCTCGACCAGCTTGGCTGTTAAGGATCGCTGTTCTTGCCGCAATTGATTAAAACCATCTACGATGCCCTGCTCCTGAGACTGACGCTTCATTTCGTCTTTTTTGGAAGCTTTCTTGTCGCCTTCGGCCGCCATTTCGGAGAGGTGAGACTCGCAGTGAAGTTTTGTTTGCGTTGTTTGTGGCATTTTTAAGGTGTTATTAAAGACATACAAACATTATTAAATAACGCTTTACATAAATGTTAGTAATATTTTAACTTAAATAAAATGTTTTAATGTAATAAATTAGGTTAATTTTATTTCCGCCTTTTTTTTCTAAGCTGCGAGTCTGTTTAGCTGAGTCTGCAGTAATATTTGATAGATGGCGCCACTTACCTACTCGGGAATTATCGCCAACGCGTACAGAGCGCGCGGTTGTTTCGGTTTCGCTTTGCTTTTGAATGATTTGTGCACTAACTAAAGAGGCGAAAGAAAAGAAGGAGACTGGAGTCAAAGTTGAGTGAATTTCTTTTTCGATGGCAATGCCGTAGCTCTGACTGGTAGCCCCCAGAGCCCCTCGATGTAAAGTAAATTGTTGTTAGTGTGCCTCAGTGGGCGGCTGGTGTCTCAGCTGTAGATGCGAAATTTACCCAGTGCAGTGCCACCGCTACCCTGGGATCTTTAGAGTGCACAAAGCAGTTTTACACGATCGTACGCCGGTACGATGCTAATCCAAATCGAAGCGGGCTGGGATGGGAATTGAACCAAGGATCCCTGGCTTCAGCAGCGCGATCTTTCATCCCATATACTGTACAGCGTGCTCCGAGCCGGTGTGCGCGGGAGCCAGAGTTGCGTGTCTGTTTTCCATTGCCACCGCGCCGCTATTCGCCGAGATCGATCACGTGAGGGGCAAAGAATCTTGCGCCGTGCAGAAAAGTCGCTTGGCCGACGTTGCACGCGCGCCGGTGTCCCTGCTTTCACCTCTTTCTCCTCCTTT
The DNA here is from genome assembly GCA_013358835.2 of Ixodes persulcatus. Classification (NCBI taxonomy): domain Eukaryota; kingdom Metazoa; phylum Arthropoda; class Arachnida; order Ixodida; family Ixodidae; genus Ixodes; species Ixodes persulcatus. Next base: position 577,041 of record JABSTQ010010575.1, read on the forward strand.
CCTGTTTTCCATGCGCGGAGGCGCGCGCGGCGCCGCTATTCGCCGAAATCAGTCACGTGATTGGTCGCATAACATCGGATTTCATAACATAGGGAGTGGCTTTCCCGCATAACATATGATTTCAAGATGTCTGAACGCGCGCAACTTTGGCTTCTGTAGGGAGGAACTCTAGTGTGCGTTAGCCCACTCGGCCACCGATGCCCCGCCACTCGATGTGTTTGGGCTTGTCTTGCAAGTAGCGTCAAATGCTCTAGTGCACGGGGCCCGTGTCCCAAGCGGCCCTTGGAAGCGAATGGCGGCGGAGGACATGCTGGTGACACGTGTCTTGCGCGTTTCCATGACAATGGTAGGCGGTTCCTGTAAAGCAGTGGTTCTCAAATGGGGGTCCGCGGACCCTTTGGGGTCCGCGAAGGTATTCTAGGGGTCCGCCAAGCCCTGCCTCATCAGTAAATCCCGGCAATGGAAGTTGTCTTTTTTTCAGATCGAGAAGAAATGTTTCCTTTTTCGGGCGAGTTTTCACGTGTGCATGCTCAGTAAGAGAAGTCTACTTCACACTAGCCCTTAGTTATATCCATTTATTGAATCATTATTATATTTAACCTGTACCTTTCCCCTCCCTTCACCAAGAACGGGGTCCTCCATCATCTCCGCCGATCCACAAGGGGTCCGCGACACATCGATGGTTGAGAACCACTGCTGTGAGGGAACATCTTTATCAAGGGGCATTAGTAGTCCCAGCTGAACGTGTACGTAGAATTCCTATCTTACCGCAGTAGTGGCCCGCTGTGGCTGAGATGCAAAACCCAGTACTACAGCCTTGTTACGTATCAGTGGAGTCTGTATAGACGCGAGCAGTGGCATCGGATGTGTTTGGGAGACGAGGAAGGCTTTGTTTGTAAATCCTATCATTACACACACACAGAAACACAGACGCAAAAAAAAAAAGCTAGCGCAAGATTTTTTTTTTTTTTTTTTAATTTTGGATTGACAAAAACAACAACACCCTTTACCAGGAAGGGCACAGGGCCCAGAATAGGGCCACGAGGGACACTATATACTTACTTTCCAAAGGATTAGAGTTCCCTATTATTTTTCACGCATTGAAATCAGTTTTCCAAGAGTGATCATATAAGCTTCAACGCGATACCACGTATCCCACAGCATTCTAATTCATGAAGCAAATTAAAGAAATAACGCCAGCCTAAATACGAGTTGTTTTTCATCTAGGGTTCGATGCAAATTCTTTAACAGCGATAATACACTGCACACGCTCTCTAAAAAAAAAAAAATAACAAATAACAAATTGCCATTGTAGCACTGCCAATGCCAAGAGCTCGTGCCGAAAGACGCACTTTTGCACGCTCGGGAACAAAAACAAAAAAAGAAGAAAAAGAAACAAGGGCTTTCGAAAACAAAATGTAACTAAACAAAATGCGTTCGGAACAAAACAGGGGGCTATTTTGTTCACAACGCTTTTGTTCACGCACTCCACGGTGCTTGAACGCGACGCCGATTTTGAACGAGTTCGCCGAGACGTGCCGCAGCTACCGCTGGGATCGTACTGTGGACTAACACAGTACCGCTCAATTTTTACAGCGAGAGCTGTTATGGGCTCTTTTCACCAATGGAAATGACATCCGTTGTTGGTGTTGTAGTTGTTGATGTAGTTGTACTAGTCGTTGTCGATGCAGGGCGTCCGTCGTCGGCGTTGGCCAATTTTCAAAAAAGATCGCCCGCCGCCCGCGGGAATCGCACCTGGGTCCACTGCGTGTGAAGCGGAAACGTTACCAGTAAAATACGCCACTTTTTTTTATTGCTTGATTTTGACAGCGACAAGGCAACAACACACACTCAAAATAGACGGTTAAAAGCCACCAGCCCACCTGGCTGACGTAAAAAGACGTTAAAATTCTTTGAAGTTAGCAAGACCCTCAAGAAGTGGCAACCACTCGGGGCAAAGGTTACTAAGATATTGTCACGGGTGGTGACCAAAAGAACAATAAATAAACAGGAAGAAAGAAACGTTTAATGTGGCGAACTTGTGCCAAAAATGAAAGGGTACAGAAAATAATAACAGAGCGTCGCGGGCGTCGAAGTCGGCGTAGAGCAGAGTCGAACGCTGGGGCGAAACTGACTGCAGCTCGCCACGCGGAGCCTCTTATGTACACGCGTGGGGTTCTGGAAGATTCCGCGTAGAAGGTTCTGCGTGTAGAACATTCCGACCTCGAATGAGCAACACGGTTCTCGAATTTACCAGAACTTCGTCAGAGTCAGAGTGAACAAAAATGCGTCCACGCGGCCAGGATTCGAACCCAAGCTTTCTGCGTGGAAGGCACGCGCGATAACCGTTAGGCCACGAGTGCGCTGCCTGCTTGGTCAGCTGCGCTCGCGGGATTACTCCCCCCTCTAAAAAGTGCATCGTCCCGATGCAACACAAAACAAAACAAAGCAAATAAATCGGTAAACTAAAGAGTCATTTGGAACATCATTTCGAACACATAAGGTCCATGGTCCTATCGCGCGTAGTACGGCTTCAGGCGCACGACGTGGACGACCTGAGGTCGTGGTGGGCGGCGTGATGACATTCTTGTTCCGTCGGGCATCACCTCGTAGTTCAGATCCCCGAGTCGACGAAGCACTTTGTAAGGTCCAAAGTATCGTTTCAGCAATTTCTCACTGAGGCCGCGGCGACGGATGGGCGTCCACACCCACACCCTATCTCCGGGCTGGAAGTGGACGTCCCTGCGACGAAGGTTGTAGCGGCCGGCGTCGACCCGTTGCTGGTCTTGAATCAGGAGTCGAGCGAGCTGGCGGACTTCTTCGGCCCGTTGAGCAACCACCTGGGCGTCGTCGCTCTCACTGTCAGCTGGCTCATGGGGCAGCATCGCGTCCAGCATCGTCGTTACTTTCCGACCATGTACCAGCTGGAAGGGTGTGAATCCAGTGGTCTCTTGAACCGCCGTATTGTAGGCGAAGGTGACGTAGGGCAACACCTCGTCCCACGTCTTGTGCTCTACGTCGACGTACATAGAGATCATGTCAGCGATTGTCTTGTTGAGCCTCTCTGTCAGCCCGTTGGTCTGGGGGTGGTACGCAGTTGTACGACGATGGCTGGTGTGACTGAGTCGGAGGATTTCTTGGGTCAGCTGTGCCATGAACGATAATCCGCGATCTGTAATCAGAACTTCTGGAGCGCCGTGCCGGAGGACGATGGACTCAATGAAAAACTTGGCAACTTCCACGGCAGTCCCTGCAGAAAGGGCTTTCGTTTCGGCGTACCGCGTGAGATAATCTGTGGCTACGATGATCCAGCGGTTCTCCGACGTCGACGGCGGAAAAGGGCCAAGTAGGTCCATTCCGACCTGCTGGAAGGGTGCTGTTGGCGGAGGAATTGGCTGCAAGAGTCCGGCCGGCCTCGTCGGAGGTTTCTTGCGTCGCTGGCATTCATGGCATGATCGTGTGTATAGATGGACGGTTTTGGGGAGCTTGGGCCAGAAATACTTTTCACGAATACGGGCCAGTGTCCGGCTGTAACCAAGGTGTCCGGACGTCGGGTCGTCGTGGCAGGCTTGAAAGATCTCCTCCCGAAGGTCCGACGGGATTACCAGCAGCCACGGCGAGTTGTTGTTCCCGAAGTTCTCTTTGTAGAGTACACCTTGTCGAATGGCGAAGGTCGGCAGTACTCGTGAGAAGACACGTGGCACGGTACTCCCGCCCCCTTCCAGGTGATCTATTAGTGCGCGCAGCTCAGGATCGTCTCGTTGACGTCGGGCCATGTCGTCGATGTTCACTGCGCCCAGGAAACACTCGTCGTCATCGTCGTCGCTGCTGCCGGAAGGTGTTTCGACGGGAGCTCTGGATAGGCAGTCGGCGTCGCTGTGCTTGCGGCCTGACTTGTAGACCACGGTCATGTTGAACTCTTGTAGTCTTAGACTCCATCGAGCGAGCCGTCCCGACGGGTCCTTGAGGTTCGCAAGCCAGCAGAGCGAGTGGTGGTCTGTGACTACGCGGAACGGGCTCCCGTATAAGTACGGACGAAACTTCGTGATTGCCCAGACGACCGCAAGGCATTCTTTCTCAGTCGTCGAGTAATTTTTCTCCGCCTTGGACAGTGTCCGACTCGCGTAGGCGATGACTCTCTCAATGCCTTCTTGCACTTGGACCAGTACTGCTCCAAGTCCCGCGTTACTTGCGTCCGTGTGAATCTCGGTTTCTGCATCCTGATCGAAATGTCCAAGAACAGGAGGAGTCTGCAGTCGTCGCTTCAGTTCGTCGAATGCCTGCTGCTGCTCTTCGGCCCATTCGAACTTCTCGGCGTCCTTTGTGAGGTTTGTTAGCGGTGCGGAAATCCTTGCGAAATCCCGAACGAAGCGCCGATAGTAGGCGCATAGTCCAAGGAACCTTCGCACGGCTTTCTTGTCTCTCGGCGCTGGAAATGCTGCGACGGCGCGAGTCTTCTCTGGGTCGGGGCGAACGCCTTCGCTACTAACCACGTGACCTAGGAACTTCAGTTCGTCATAGGCGAACCGACACTTCGATGGCTTCAGGGTGAGTCCGGCGGTCCGTATGGCTTGGAGAACAGCTCGGAGTCGTCGCAAGTGCTCGTCGAAGTCGCCGGAAAACACTACGACGTCGTCGAGGTAGACGAGACAGCTCTGCCATTTCAGTCCTGCCAGTACGGTGTCCATTACACGCTGGAAAGTTGCTGGCGCCGTGCACAGTCCGAATGGCATCACCTTGAACTCGTACAGTCCATCCGGCGTGACGAAAGCTGTCTTCTCTCGGTCCCGTTCGTCGACCTCGATCTGCCAGTAGCCGCTCTTCAGGTCCATCGATGAAAAGTATCGGGAGTGGCGCAGCCGGTCTAAAGTGTCGTCGATACGGGGGAGTGGATAGACGTCTTTTTTCGTCACCGCGTTCAGCTGTCGGTAGTCCACGCAGAATCTAAGCGTTCCGTCCTTCTTCTTAACCAGTACGACTGGAGACGCCCACGGACTGCTTGATGGCTGGATTATGTCATCGTTCAGCATCTCTTGGACTTGCTCCTGGATCACCTCCCTTTCTTTAACGGAGACTCTGTACGGTGATCGATGCACAGGGCGCGCGTCGTCCTCGGTAACGATGCGGTGCTTCGCAACGGCTGTTTGGCGCACCTTCGACGACGTCGCAAAGCAGTCACGGTATTCGGCGAGGAGGTTAATTAGCTGCCGTCTTCTCGGGTCCGGAAGCTTAGGGTCGATGTCGAGCTGCGCTGGCGACGTAGTGTCTTGCTGAGGTGGCGAGGATTCGTCAGTAATGGCGGCGATTTCGGCGGAGTTTCGGAGTTCCTCGACGTGGCCAACGGCTACACCTTTTGTGAGGTGTTGCGCTTCGTTCCGGAAGTTCGTCACGAGGACCACAGCGCGGCCATCCTGAAGTTCAGCTACTCCTCTTGCGACGCCTATTCCTCTTCCCAGAAGCAATTGAATGTTGCCTTCTAGAACAACTTCGCCGCAGGTAGCTGCATCGGTCAGGACGGGTACGACAACACTTGACCGCGGTGGCAGGTTCACGTGGTCGGCAGCGACTCGGATGGCGGCTGACGCTGTTTGGGGTTTCTCTGAAGGCAGAACAGGCTTGCGCAGCGTCAATCTGTTCTCACCAAGGTCGATGACGGCGCCGTATTCACACAGAAAGTCCATGCCGAGAATGACGTCTCTGGAATTGTCCTCCCTGGCGTCGAGGATACGGTGGCATTGGAGGGTCTCGTCGGGGTGGTGCCGTGGCCTGGCGGTTAGCTTGCGGCGGTCGTCGGGCAATGGCGGCGTAGCTTAAAGTCGGTTCCTCTGGCGTCGTCGTGTTGATCGGAACCTCAGGTTGGAAGGCTCGGTGAACTTCCTGTCGGACGACCTCGGCGAGCGATAGTGAGGAAGGGCGATCCGCAGCGGGAAGTATCCTGCGGAGTTCTTCCCGGACGACTTCACGGACGATCTCCCGAAGGCTGTCGGCACCACTGGTATTCAGGTCCAGAATGGTAGTAGCGACAGTTGGAGCAGCAGGCGTGCCAGCGATTCGGTGGTAGTGGCTTGCTCGGGCCGTCAGTGCACGCTCGATGTTGGTGGCTTCACTCACAAAAGCGTCGACGGTCGTCGGGGGGTTGCGGACCAGGCCTCCGAAAATTTCGGCCTTGACGCCACGCATGAGGACTCGAAGCTTCTTTTCCTCGGCGGCCTCCGGATCGGCTCGGGCACTTAGCCGCAGGACATCCTCAACAAAGCTGGTCACACTTTCGTTGGGGCCCTGCACCCTTGTTTGAAGTAGGTCCTCTGCTCGCTGGCGACGGTGGTGGTTGAGGAAGGTCCGCTTCAGTTCGGCGACGCAGGACTCCCATGTAGTGAGCGAGGCTTCGTGGTTTTCAAACCAGTGCCTCGAGGTGCCCTCCAGCGAGAAATACAGGTTCTGGAGGCGCTGCTCAGCCGTCCAGCCGTTGTGGCGAGCTACACGTTCGTAATGCTGCAGCCAGTCTTCGATATCCTCGTAGGCCTCTCTGTGGAAGGGCGTCGGAGTGCGGGGAGTGACGGGCAGGATGACGACGGGTGCGGTGGTGGTCGGTATTTTCTTCCTCCGATTCTCGGGCAAGAGACCAAATTCGGGGGACTGACCTCTGGTCCGACGGCTTCGTCGGGCTTCGGCGTCTTCGGCGAAGGGTAACCTTCCGGGGCTGAGCACCTCACTCGGGCGGCGGGGTGTCTTCGTAGGGGTATGCTTTACTGGCATAGGATGGTACCCAGCACCTCCACCAAATGTCACGGGTGGTGACCAAAAGAACAATAAATAAGCAGGAAGAAAGAAACGTTTAATGTGGCGAACTTGTGCCAAAAATGAAAGGGTACAGAAAATAATAACAGAGCGTCGCGGGCGTCGAAGTCGGCGTAGAGCAGAGTCGAACGCTGGGGCGAAACTGACTGCAGCTCGCCACGCGGAGCCTCTTATGTACACGCGTGGGGTTCTGCGTGTAGAACATTCCGACCTCGAATGAGCAACACGGTTCTCGAATTTACCAGAACTTCGTCAGAGTCAGAGTGAACAAAAATGCGTCCACGCGGCCAGGATTCGAACCCAAGCTTTCTGCGTGGAAGGCACGCGCGATAACCGTTAGGCCACGAGCGCGCTGCCTGCTTGGTCAGCTGCGCTCGCGGCAATATATAAACGTGCAGGGGGGCAGAAATAGAATGAAGTGGGAAGAGAGTGCGGAACAGTTAAATGATGAAGATTTTCTAGTGTATGGATTGGCGGAGACGCGTCTTAGAGATATGGAGGAACCACCATGCTCGGCAGGTTATTTTTGGGTGGGATGCAATTGATGTGAAGGGGAACGGAAAGGAGGCGGATTGGGAGTGCTAGTGAAAGGACAGGGCTGGGAAGGGGTGAGGGAGACCTGCAGGGAACACATGTGGGTAAGAGGTAATATCGGAGGTTTAGAGACGCTCATAGGATTTGTATATCTGAAAACGGGAACTGATCCAAGGAAGGAAAACGCACAGCACTTAACGTGCATTTCCAAAGATGCTGGAGAAACTGGCACTAATCTGGAAATAATTATCTTAGGAGACACGAATGCACATTTAGAAAACTTCGACGGATATACAGATGCTACGGGGAGAATGCTACAAGAATTTTGCGATGCTCTTGATCTAGTGCCAAGTGAAATGGGACGGAAAAATAACGTGGGAAAGAAACAAATCGCACTCGACAATCGATCACTGTCTAATGTCTAGCAAATTGTCCAACAAATTAGGACACATGGAAATAGACGACGAAGGCACGAAAAGCTTAGGAAGTGATCGTAAACGACTTAAAATAAAGAGTGGTACGGCAGAACCTTAGACATAAATTCTTGGGCAAGAAAGTATATCGACCCTAAACTATGCCCAACTACAAGAAATATCAGAACGTATTGAGACTATAGTATCCAGACAACTGGAGAAAGAATGGAAATATGACGATTCGGTAAACACTTTTAAAGGGGCCCTGCAATCATATTTAAGCGTCTATGTATTTTGTGGTTTCCACGTCCCTCGGGGTTTGGGCAAGCCAGCGGGCACGGAGAGAGTAACTAAATATCAGTGCATCATATTTTAACCGGACGACGCGGAAACCTCCTCCACCGACGGGGGCGACCCGCGATTCCGAAAGCGCGCGATATGTGACGTCTTAGGTCCTGGGCTTACTACTGGTCAGAGCCGCTAAAAGTTTCTTTTTAGTCGAAATACAAAATATAAGTGGCGCGAGCCGTTTCAATTATTTATAAAAGTAGTTTTTGTTCAGTATTTTAGATCAGAAAAGAAACAAATGCAGTTTATAAAGTACGAAAACAAGAAATGACCCGTCGACATACCCAACACCAAGCGGTGGAAAAGGCGGCGCATACTAGAAACAAGTAGTGGGATCAGGCGCCGACACCGAAAGGTCCCGGATGTACGTGGCGGCGCTGTGGTCGTTTACGGACTGGAGTATCCGACCGGCTCCGAGCGTTCCGAAGGCCTTCGGCGAGCAGCTTTGTCATGCGGTTTGGCCGTTTCGCGGTACGGCAGCGCGAAGTGGCTCCCATTCTGAACTGATCTTTACCCCGTGTTTGCTGTCGTTTGCGGCCAATGAAGTGTCATGTCGAATTAGTGTTTAATCGCGCAGCAAATGCAATGAGAGCCGCTCTGGCTGCCCGCTTCATACATCCTATCTAGAACATGCTTTACTGGCGCCCTCTCGCGCCGTCGACACGGAGTGCGGCAGCCGTGAGCGCTTGCTGGGCTCACTACCCCTCCTCTAGTTCACGGCCACTCAAGCAACCAAGGACGTCATGAAGGAGGTTATTTTTTGCTTGTTTTTGTAATTTTAATTTGCCTATACCTTTTAAAATAAAACGAAATTCGAGAGAAGAAAAGTTTCATCAAGTTACTACGTTCAGTGCGCTCAGTTTCGGTGCAAATTAAAAACCAGTAAAAAAGTCCTTGCAGGGCCCCTTTAAGAGTGAGTTAGAGAGGTTCAAAATCAAACAAAGAGGAAGAATGAGAGGGAAACACACACCAAAAAGCTGGTGGGACAGTGAAGCTAAGGCGGCCATAGCATGGCGACAAGAGGCCTCAAGGGAACACAGGTGGGCGAAGAAAAGGGGGGACGCGCCCGCTGTGGTAGCATCGAAATGGAGTACATTTCAGGAAAGAAAAAGAGAGCCATCTGCTTTAATCCAGGCCAAGATTGGTAGAGCTGGAGTGCAGTGGATGATGGATGTAAATCAGAATGATAGGAATGCAGCAAAAAGGTTTAGGGAGCACATTAATGCACTGGGGAGAAAAACAGAAGGGTTCCATCGTTCATTGACCACACACGAGGGAATAAAGGCCGGTTCAGACACTTGCGTTTGAGTGCGTTTGACCGCGTTGCGTCAAGAACCGAGAGCGAGTCACCGGCACATCTGTGCCTCGTATGAAGCGTGGAATCCAATTCAAGGAATCTTCTTGGCACGCGATATAAGCAGCAGGGATGTCCTGGTTTCTCGCAGCCGCAACGCAGTCAAACGCAGTCAAACGCAAATGTCTGAACCAGGCTTAAGTGTAGAGGGCGAGGAGACAAGGAATTTATTAGACGAACAATCAAGGCAACATTCGCAGAACTTGAACCGAACAAGATTGGACAGAACACGAACAGCAACATGGCTGTATAGTTGAATGTAAGATGAAGGAACGCCGACTCAGTTGTACGCCCTTCATCGTCTTCCTTGATTATCTCATTTCTGCTTCGTATTTCTTTTCTTTATACACTACATTTCCCCCGTTTTATAAAGGAAATGTATCTATTAAAACAAACAAAAAAGCAGAAAAGAAGCATCTAAACAAACAAAGTTGTCGAGTCAACGAAAACCCGAGTACGTATTTGGCAATGTTCAGGTCACGTAACTTCCTAGTTTTCGTCGTCTGCAACTCCGGCGAAGAGGCTGGAGTTGAAGTTCTTTTTGGTGAGCGTCTGTACCATTTGACAATGGTCTCGGTTCCGGTCGGTCTCCCACCGGGGAAAGCTTGTGTAGTTGAGCGTGTTTGCTGGAGAATTTCATGAAGTGGCAGGGGACAGCCCGGTGTCTATCTCCGAAGTAAGTCGTGGCAAGACTTCTTGTGGTATTTTTGAGAGTTTGCTTGTATCCCACACCTTGTAATCGTCGAGCAGGAGTGGATTAAATCCTCGACGATCCAGTATCTTGCGTGGCTTGGAGTATCTCGAACTCCACTTGGCGTGATGACCTGGCAACTTCACGCGTACGAAATCGCCTTGCTGAAAAGCTGGCGTACGTGCGCCTCTATTCTGATCTAGGTACTCTTGGGAAACAAGCTGCTGTCTTCTAATTCGCTCACTCATCTCCATCATTGCAGGAATGCGGACAAACATCCACTCCAATCAGCTGCAGTACAACTACAAAATTACTCAAGGCAGCGCATTCCGCCTCTATCTTGGATGTTTCGTGACAACAGTCACTTATCTCAGCCTCACTTGTGCTTTACGTCGTCTCACAAGGAATAACACTGATGGGACTGGACGGACTCTCCGCACTTTGACTGCTCATTGATGGATCTACCCTGCAATGCGTGGAGACCTCTACACCAATCTCTACGGACTTGAAATCTATCACAGACTCTACATACGCTCACCTGTTTACACCAGGAATAGGTATGGCTATAGGTTACGGACATCAAGTCAGGGTGAAGAGAGAACGTTTCTCCTGTTGCAGTAAAACTCCGTCGACTGCCACTTACCGTTCGTGAAGATGTGTCTAAAGAGCTTCTGCGTTTACTTTTTATGGACATTATCGAGCCAGTCAACGCATCTGAATGCGGCGCAAGACGAGAACACTAATGAAATAACTGAAACGACGGCGGGGGAATGGAGCAGAGCAGAAAGTAAAGTAGCTGATGGAACGGCGACAGGCCCAGATGGCATAGGAATTAGACTAGTCAAGAAACTAGGAACAAAAAGCAAATTAAAGTGAAGACGAGCAACTGATCAAATAATAATGGGGGAGAGGTGGTCAATGATTGAAAACTAAGCAGAAGTAGATAACTATATAAAGGCCAGGGAAATAAAAATAGCATAACACCATACCGCCCAATAACACTAACTTCGGTCCTGTACAGACTAGCGAGGCAGGTAGTAAAAAGAAGAATGAAAGAATGGGCAGCAAACATTTTAGGTGAGCTAAAGAACGGGTTCCGAAGAGAGAAAATATTACATGATAACTTATTCATCATCACTCAATGTATAGAGGTGGCACGGGTGAGTTAAAAAAACTGTTATGGATAGCATTTCTAGACATTAAAGGGGCGTACAACAATGTGAGTCAGGAAAACCTCTGCGTACAGCTGAGAGAGTATGATTTAGATGCACATTTGATGAGGTTTTTAAAATAGGTATACACAAGTAATAAGGTTGTTATAACAAAAGATAACAGAAGCAGAAAAAACACAAGCGGCAGAAATAAAAAAAAAAGGTCTCAGGAAGGATTGACCCCTATCACCTCTACTTTTCATAATATACCTGACTAAAATGAAAAAAAAAAAAAAATTAGAAGAGTGCAATTTAGATTTTGATGCGTCATATAAAGATAGAATGGTAAAAGTAAATTGAGTTATACCAGGAATGTTCTACGCAGACGACATTGTACTGTTAGCAGATAGGCGGGATGTGCTACAGAAGCTGATTAAGATCTGTGAAGAGGAAGGAGACACTCTGGGCCTGAAATTCAATAGCGACAAGTCGGGGATAATGGCTTATAACGATGGAGAAGGGGAACTCGCTGAAAATTCAAGACGGTTTAATAAAACTCACAAAGAAGTATAAATACCTAGAAGTATGGCTCAATGAGGGAAATCAATACTTAGAAGAACAGGAAAAAAATTTGCTAAAGATGGGGCACTATGGAATTACAATGGATATGAAGTCGTTAGGGGAATATGGAAAGGAGCCATCGTACCGATGTTGTCTTTTGGTAATGCGGTATTAATCTGAGTCCAGTCGAGCTTAGAGATCCGGCAGAGGAGCATGGGCGGACTGGCACTGGGGGCGCATGGGAATACACCAAATGAAGGAGTCCAGGGAGACATGAATGGGCTGGGCATCTTTCGAGGTTATATAGAGAGGCGATCAGTAAGTGAAATTTGAACAAAGACTAGACTCAATTAAGGATACACGATGGGCGAGAACGTATATAAGCATATATACATATTGGGCGAACCGGGCCCAAAAACTGAAACTCAAATACCAACAGCCAAGTGATGGGGCAGAGTACGATCTAAAAAGATAAATAAAAGAAGCCGAGAGCAAGGTATGGGAGGAAATAATGCAGGGAAAATCAGCTTTAACTATCTACAGAGGACGAAAGCAGAAAGTAAGGAAGAAGCATTGTTATGATAGTGCTCGTTGTTATTCGAGGCTAGAACAGGAGTTAAACATGAGGAAGATACACAGAAAGGGGGGACGGACAACGTTTAACAACATGTTTAATTACTGTTACCAACACGCTCGTTTTGTACTTAGAACAGGAGTATTGAGGACTAGGACATATAGGACAAAGTACGAGGATATTGATACGCCGTGTGCCGCATGCCAAGGAGAAGACGAAACAATAGAACATGAGGTATTGAGGTGCCCAGAGCTTGCTCCCACCCTCCCGGAGGGGGCGACGGATTTAGCCGGAGCGCTGGGGTTTGCAAACGAGAATGGAAGGATGGATGATAAGTACAACTAACTGACACAGCTGGGAACAGGGACAGAGGAAAATTGGGACTCCCTCCCGTGTGGCTCCGGCCAAAAGTCTCCACCCTGTCTCCCAGTGTGCCCGGTGCCGGGGTAACGCCGAATAGGTTTGAGTACAGGAAAATTGACGACTCCCTAGCCGGGGAGAAGAGGCGGGGGTGACATTTTTCGTTTTGTTGCCCGATTTCCCAAAGGTCTCCTGGTGATATCTCACACCGTCTGGTGATAGTTACGAAATTTCAGAGGGTAAGCAAAGTGGCGAAGGAAAGATATCATACTTTTGGTTTTTAATTTCTGGGCTAGGTGGCGCAAGCTACCGCCTGCTATAAAGGGTACAGCCGTTAACATCTATTTATCCATCTATCCATCCATGGGCCCTATACAATTCCCTCATAAAGCACATTTGCTGTACAAAATACTTGTGCACAGGACGCAGATCTACGTCCACATGGCGCAAGGCCATGCGACACCGCCACAAACAGTGAAGGCCCAGCAGCATGACCACGTCTAGAGGTACATCGTCGTCCACTTCAACAGGTAAAAAGCGAATTCCGTGCGGCGTAAGAGGCAGGCCCTTTTTGAGGGTCCTTTGCAAGGCGTCCCAAAAGAACACTGCCTCCCAGCAGTCTAGAAATACATGTTCGATCGTTTCCTGACTCTTGAATAATATGAAGTTGTCGATCCACGCCATAGGCACTCCCTTCTCGGCTAGCCATGCTTTGACAGGTAAGGTTTGGCTATGCAACTTTAAAAAAAAAAAAATATTTTGGTTGAGGCGGGGATGACTATTCTTTTGATACGTTTTAACACGTCCTACCCTGGGTCTTCACTGAAACACATACGGTACAAAAAGGCGAGGAAAATTAAATCAATATCGTCATTTGTCAACCGTTTCCGCGAGACACCGTACAAGTATTACAAAGAAAAACGCGTCATGAAAATCTGATAAGCACCAACGACTTCTTTTAGCTAACCGCGTACAGAACCACTCATGTCTGGGCCAGACGAAACAACAAACTCGGGAAGAGTGCTGGGCAGCCTCGCTTGAATGTCAGTTCGTAAAAAAGGATTCTTCCTGGTCTCGAAGAAATAAATCTATTAGCCAACTGTCTTGAAAACAAACCGGAAAGTTCCAGACCGCCAACACTGACCCTTCCGCAAAGATTCGTTCGGCTCGTCCTCTCCCATACCGGGCTCCAAATGAAAACGGCAAATACACGATGAATGCGTTGAATCATGAATATTAATACGTGAGCAATGCAACACCTGCAACACGTACCAAATCTTCCCAGCAAGAAACATGCCACACACCGATGCAGGCGCAAAAATTGATAAACCATTACCTCCCCACCTGTCTTCCTTCGCGCACAAAGCCTGTCTCATCGCACCAGGATTCCTCAGTAGTGCGATGGTGATTCAAAGGTACCCCAAGATACCAAGACGGCGAGTCCGTCCACACAACGCGTTCCTACACAGACGGCGTGGAAGGCCAATCGCCGCGCCAAAAACCCACACACCTCTCAAAGTTAACGGAACTAGATGATACGGACGCAAAACAGTTCTGTCAACTTTACGGCTTTCTTTCCACTGTCTTCGTCAATACAAAACAAATTGCGGACTTCAGTAGTCTGTAACTTAAATACCTCGACTTTAACTACTATGAGGAACGCTTAAACAAAACGAATCGAAAAAAAAACACTAAAAAGCAACGGCGGAAGTGGACAGCCCTGTTTCACGGAAGAAAAAAAGACGAACGCGCTAAGTCACACATTTGTTCACAAGACGACGGGTAGCGCAATACTGGTATGCCATACGTCTATACCATCACACAAAAGTGCTCCTAGATTTACATGATCTAATATAGCAAAAATAACTTGATGAGACAGAACGTAAGGGCGCAAGTGAGCTGGTGTATATCGAACATTTTAGCGAAAAACCCGAGACTGAGGTATTGACAGACGACGACAAGGAAGAGAAGGAGAACGTTTGATGAGACATCCGGTCGAAGGCCTTTTCCAGGTCGACCTGTAACATTGCCACTTTTTACATAGTGTCACAACATTCCAAAATGCTTCGTGCAACGTGCACGTTTGTTACAATGCTCCTCTACAATACAATACTCAGTGATCGTTCCGCTAATACTTTCGTGAAAATCTTGTAGTCTACATTTGTCAGTGTGATAGGGCGGTAACAACCAAGAAAACGGAGTTTAGAGCGGTCTTCACTTTTGGGAATGAAAATCGTGTGTGTGCACAAAAACGACGGGGTCAAAACATTCAAGGCTAAATAGCTTCGGCAAACACGCAGTGCAAAAACGAGGCAAGCTGATCTTTGGACGCTTTATAAAATTCTACCCCTAAAATATCAGAGCCGGGCGACTTTCCCGGTTTCAAGTCGTCGATGGCTTTTTCTACTTCCAACAACATTATGGGTTGTCCTAACGTTTCTTTTAGTTCGTCTGCCAGCTTCGGCATGAACGGTATAGGCAACCTGCAATGTTGTTTGGTTTAGCACCATCTAGAAACTGAAGCAAGGAACATTGGGTATGCCTGGGAGTGTCGGCTGCGTTGTTCAAACGTGAGCTTTTACTCTGGTACCGCCGCTTAGCCTAGTGTCTGAAGCAAGAAATACTGGGTATCCCAGGAAGCCGTGATCGCGTAACATGCCAGTACGGCGGAAGCTACGGCCCTGGCGGGCCAATCGGAACGTGACTACGTATCACCGGAGTGGGCTTTTA
Source organism: Ixodes persulcatus (assembly GCA_013358835.2). Classification (NCBI taxonomy): domain Eukaryota; kingdom Metazoa; phylum Arthropoda; class Arachnida; order Ixodida; family Ixodidae; genus Ixodes; species Ixodes persulcatus. The sequence goes on from JABSTQ010010575.1 coordinate 592,555, forward strand.
CTGCGAAGAAGTATCAGGCTTTTCGCTGCGGCTTGCTCCAATATGTGTGCGTTGCGCTCGTATTCGTAGCGCATATCGAAGCCGTCGGAACGCAATGTGGGGCTTATCGTTCACCCTTTGCCAAGTTACAGCGAGAGAGGGTATAACCGTGGGGTCTCACTCTGCTGGCGCCGCCTGACCGTTGCCGGCTAGCTATTTGGGCTCACGATAACTGAACACGGTTGTTTATAGTACTCAACGAACGCGCGTTCGATGCTCTCTTTATCGCTCGTCACAGCCCCTTGATACGAAATTTCCGTGATTTCATTTCGACTCGCATACTTCTTTCCGTGCCTATCGCCCCTTTTCGTGGGTAACTCCCCAATTGATAACCGGTCTTATCGCGCTCCCAACATATACTCCCTTATATTGTTCAGTATCAAGAATTTTCGAGGCGCTTTTTGATACTGATAATTTCGTCCGAAAAAGAACCTGGCGATTGGCATTTTTCCAGCATCAACCTCTGAAGCAGGCTGTTTAACTCGCGCGTTTCTTTCTTTTCGTTATGATTAAATAAATCGGAGTGCTCGATGGATGTTCATTATATTTCCTGTTTAAACAATTCCCACTTCACTACGAAATCTTGCCCTTTTGCGCTAGCTGAATATGCAAGCTTTTTACGGACCGCTTGTACAAAAATTTCGTCTTCAAGGAGTTCGGAATTTAATTTCTACAAGTCCCACGTGAACTTTTTAGGCGTATCTTTAAAAGAACAAATTAAAAAAAGAAAGAAAAAGAAGGCTGATTATTAAACAACACGTGATCAACGGCATATTGCTTACACGCTCTTACAAAGTCAAGGGAGACGTACGCTTTATCCAAGCGTGTGTGACTTGCACCTTGGAAATGCGTGTACTGTAGACTTTTTCCGCGGGGCGCGCAGTGGGCAACGTCTTTTCGTCTGGGCCCGCGTCGCACCGGTGCCGTTCGGTTCGTGGTACACGGAAAGCTAGAGAGGACAGAGGAGCTTCCTTCTCTCCCCACCAGTCTTTCGTGTACTAAAGTGGAAAGAGTTTACTGCACTGGACGGGTGCGGTGTGCCCCGACGAATAGGTCATAAATCGCTCCGCTCAAGCATATCGAACAAAAACCTAGTGCTCGCGTCCCTATACCCACGCGATTCGGCGTATCCTGCGGCGCCCACGAACAGTTAAAATCGCCCCAAAAATATAACTGTCATCAAACCTGTCAAGACCGCGGAAGCGGTGAGCTCCGGAGCCTCTGAGCATGCGCCGCCATTGTGCAGCGCTGGGCAGATGTCATCGTTTGTGCCAACGTTACTAAATACTAAGTTGGTAAACTGCCATAGGAGCCAGCTTTTAAAAAGTGACTCCGATCTGTACTTGAGAACCAAACTAAACGCGATCGCAACGCCGCGATATCTTTTGCAGCGACTACGGGAACCGCACGCCTCCAGAGAAGCGCTCGGCGCCTCCAGGCTGCGAAATCAAGGCGTTCGGTGTGGCGTCCCACGCGCCCCCGGCTCCGCATTATCGCGCGTTCTTCTGAGAGGAACTTAGCCGCTGAACTCGCGCGCTTGCTTTCGTAATCGCGCGAAACCGCTCACGGTGTGCTTGGGATGCTACGGATTTTCTTGTTCGCACCGCTACCAAATCAAGTGCGTGTTATTTCTGCACTTTCGATAAATTGCTTTCACAATGAGAACACAACCGCGGCTCGTGATTCCGTGGTACTGAACGAGGGTCGGACACTAAAAGTATTCCGCTCCTTAAAGGGGCTATGCAACAATTTTTTTACTTTGCGCAAATACCGCTTAGAACGGATCCCTGACGTTAATGACCTATGAAACACGCCTTCGTTTTTCACCCGACGCATTAGAAGTCCCAGAAAAAAATTAAAAAACAACGAGCAGCGTTCACGCCCTCAACTCGCAGCCAGAACAAGCGGCCACGTGATCTGGAGCCGATTATATATGCCGCCAATGTTGATCATAGCCACGCGCTGGGGTTGGCAAAGCACAGGACACGCGCTGAGTTCCAGACATTGTTATGGCTCGGCTATTGTCGTCGTTGCAGCGATTGGACACGGGCCACTACTCGAATGCTTCTCGAGCTATCAATTATCACGAGCCTAAATCGAGTGCCCACGCAATGCTCGGGTCCAATCTATGAACCGCATTCAAATATCGTCATACGGGTGTACTGCGATCCCCGCGTTACGTCATCGAATTTTGCAAGGGAGAGATTGAATGAAAATGATCGCTTTTGTCCTTGAAATTACACCGCAACAAAGGAGTTTCTTGGCCAGTGGCATTGCATGCGAGTATCCTTGAGTCCCACTAGTGCCAGTAAGCTCGTGTAAAGTGAAAAGCATTCCAATTGAATATCGTTGCACAGCTCCTTTAAAACTTCCTGCCGCTTGTGCAAGCAGCACCACGCTCGTAATGATGCCAGCAATAGATATATATGATGTCTGAATCAATCTTTCATTATATAGCATGTCACAAGACGCTTGAGTTTTCATGCAAATATTTTAATTCAGTTGGAAAAGGAAAAACAAATCTCGAGAGAAGATAGTTTGAGGTGGTTATGCTGATGCATGTGATGTGCCACGTAGACTCAGTAGCGGATAGAACCGCCTTGAGCAGCTTTCAGGCTTGCGATCATTGACGGAAGCAAGCGCACAAGTTCAGCGGCTAAATTCCTCTCATGCGAAGCCGGCGGCGCTTGGGACGCCACACTGAGCGCCTTGTTTTCGCAGCCTGGAGGCGCCGGGCGCTCCTCTGGCGCTCGGCGGAGTCTGCAGAATGGTCAGCACAAACGTTGGCACCTGCCCAGTGCTGCAAAATGGTGGCGCATGCTCAGAGGCGTGCTATCTCGGGCCCAGCGTCCGCCAATAGATGTCGCACGCGTAGTCCGAAGCGCACAGCTCCTTCGCTCTAGACAGGTTTGATGGCGAATGTACTGTTCAATAAACTAAGAAAATAAATAAATAGACGCTCTTCCGTCTTAATAGGGGCATAGCCGCACATCACACGAAACTTGTACTTGAAAATCATAAAATCACACAAGACAGAGCGCCCCGAATCCCAAATAAAGGCTCATTCGACGGTCTCGATAATTTCTTTAAGAGCACAGAGTAAGTCATACTTTTTATGCATTTTAGGCCATGTTGAGGAACATTTTTCTAGGTGATTATTAGGAGTATTCTCGTCATATATATATAACATTTTGTTCCAAATTTTGTGTTTTTACTGAACTAGAAATAATAAAACCAACTGAAAATTAAACTTTTGATGCATTTTTTCTTTAGTATCAAAATTATAGCTCTCTTTGTAGATTGAAAAAAAAAATTAACACAAGAACTAGCTGTTACGTGCATATTTTTGATTCTAGTTCAGTACTTTTCAACAACTATGTAGGTGGCAGGAAAGGAAAAAGAACAACCCTCTATCTTCGCAATTTAAGGAAATAGTGGAACCTATATACTGAAAAACACTGTTTTGAGATAAATAGGATTAAAGTTAAAAAAATATACAGGTGAATAACACATTTTTATTGACACCAACTCCCTCATAATCGCCAGCTTGGAAGTCATTGTTAGGTTCATGTCTTCGCCTTTCCGCTTGTCGCCTTGCTTGCCGGGCCTCTTTTGTTACCTGTCGTGTCGCTCGGTCCGCAAAGTATATTCGAGTGCGATCAACCCTCCTCAGCCGCTTTATGGTGTTCACTCAGGGTTCAATCCACAGGACTTCAAAATAATGGCTCGTGCGATGCTACCGTCATTTAATGTAAGAACTGCATCGAATGTAGCCATTTTTAAACTCTCTAGCCCGACAAAGATATTTTTTGGGGCGTGTCCCCAAAGAACATGGTTAAACGACTCATTTGCGTTTTGAGTGTGCCCATGAGGGCACTTCTCAAGGAGCCCAGCCTGCAAAAGCTGCCGATATACAGGTCTGATAGCCTCCAGGACAAGTGCAGGCAAATTCTGCTTGTGGACGAAAGGCTTATCCTCTGACAGACGTCTGTTGAAACCACACCAGGTATCAGGACCTTTTGGGCAAAGTTTACGGCATGCGTCGTTGTCCGTGGGTGATGAGTGGAAGTAAGTTGCCCAAACAGCCTTTCGCATTTCTTCTAGGTTTCCTACGCTCCTTCTAATGGCCAGCCCAAAGTATGTCGGGAGTTTGTCGATCGCTCCATCAGTCAGTCGTCCCCGGCCGGTAAGGCCCCTTCTATCAGACAGTTTTTTTTTACATTGTTATCCTTTGTTAGTCTTCGTAATCTCGTACCCATCCTTTTCTGCACATTACCTATGCACTCCAGCTTCGGCATTTCAACAGAATCAGCATATGGCTTTTGTGCCTTCACAGCCAGGAAGGCCCTACTGTCACGGTCCCCAAGATACTTGACGTATCGCACGCCATGGAGCTCCTCGCTCCTGCAGAAAATGTTCAATGCGCCTGTGTTTCCATTTCACTAATCGTGCCTTGGCAGTTACTTTGGCACACCTCTTTGTGCCGAGAATACCTGGATACGTTCTTAATGCCACACATTGCACATATCTTTGACATGGCTTCCACGTCCAGAACTTTTCCGGAGTCTACGCTAGTCGCAGAGACTGTTGGGAGAGCAAGTCGATCTGCTTCTTGCGCAGGGGTTGCGGTGACGTCAGAATGACGCTGAGTTATGATTGGCTTTAATTGGAAGGATAGTGTGTAGACCTCAATGCTAGAAGCCTTGAGGTCTACCCACTATTTTCTTCAACCAGTCAATAAGAGCTCGGCGTTCTGACGTCGTCGCAATTCCTGTGCAAGAAGCAGACGAACGTGCGCTTTGCATACCATTGTTGAAAGTGTGGCCACGCTTTTGCCAGCTTCCATCAAGGGCGACTGCGATGACCTTGTCGCCATCGTTCAGCTGCACAGCCTCTTCAGCAGCCAGTTTCATTGACTCCTTGGCAGCAGCCTTAATGTGACCTAGGAGCTCCCTATTGTATACTTCGCAAACTTTGTTGACGGTTTCGGAAGGTTAAGCATGGCACAGAGTACATTTCCTGCAGTCTTTCCTTTACCAAGACACCTCAAAGCGTAAATCAGCCTGAGGTTGGCTTTGTACGAGGTTGGCTTTGTCACAAAAACGAGTCTAGAACTCGTTTTTGTGAGGTCTCAAACCGTTTTGCGGCGATACATGCTTCACAGTTGAAACTTTAAACACTGGCAACACCTACCCGCTGCGACGTAATTTTGATGAGTTGAACGCTTCCACCGCACAGTCTGCACACACAGCTGTCTGTGAGTACGCCACACATAACATCTATGTCCATTATGGCATACCCGCTGTCACTCTGTAGCACAGTCTCTCCTGGAAGGACAGAAAAAAAACTCGAAAGCTTTGACGACGAGGAGCTGACGGGTACTGCGTTCGGCATCTCAGTGCCTTGCCGGAACCTGTTTGCTTTTGCAAGAGGAGCATACCGGTATCCGTAGAATTGACACTTGTGCAAAGTTTTTTTTTTTTTCCCTGGGCATCTCAAAAATCGAACGCACACAGGAACAATCAGCGCTCAAACTACAGCATGGCTTGAACACAGACGCTTGAAAGTACACACGTGGAGAAAGCATGCACAGCGTCTCAAAATTGCCTTGGTCAAAAATAATAGTTGCCAGATAACTTTTTAAGGTGTAGCTGATTATAATTATGCGTTTAGATCTGGTGTTAAATTTTTGTTTTGTTGGAAAATTTATAAATAAAAAGGAAGCGTATCCCAAAAAGGGGGCGTGATCACCCGCTACCTCCTTCGGGAAAGTGTCTTTCAGCCCGAAATATGACTTTCTGAGAGAATTGTGGTAATGGAAAATGCGCAGAAAGAACTTAACGTTTCAAATTGCAAAGAAAACTCAAATTTATATATATTTTAAATTTTTTCGTACCCTGTGTTTTTAAAAGCTCTCATCATTAGAGACAATAAAATAGTTTAAGCTATTAGCTAATCGTAGCTGAAAAACAGTCTTGAGAAAGGGATAGTCAGCGTTTTTTTTTTTTTTTAATAATCAAGATACCAACTGTCAGACAAATCAATGACAGACTCAAGCCACCTGCTTCAAGGGGAAGGAAGAGGTTGTGTCTTTTGAAGGGCTGCCATGACGGACGCCGAATAAATTTGGCGAAAATTCGATGAAACTTTTGAATGTTCGTACGAGCGCAATGCATCACTTGCCGCATGTACAGTCGTCGTCAAACTTATACGGAACACTGGTGGAATATTGAATGCAGAAAAAAGATAAATTATGAGAGAACTGCCCATACTTATGTGAACTGAAGGTATGCTACCGACATAGTGGGACACAAAGAGAAATAGCTTAGGGCTAGCGCCAGCTGTGCACGCACACATAGAAAGCAATAAAATAAAACAAGCCAAGATTAGGCTTAGCATGTGTTCCAGATAAGTTTGCTGAGCACTGTACATTAGCATGGACACGAGAAAAACGTTGTATACACTAGCTCGTGTGAAAATGGACATGTCACGTCCCTTTCACGCCTCGGCTTTTCTCCTCACTAGGGTTGCCATTGCTGTCCAATGTGATGCGATACTTATAATGTGTGAAAGTAAAAGTTAATTCAGTGAATCGCGTCCCAGGCGATGTCAGCGAAAAATCTGGGCGTGCTGTCTTTTGAATAGGGTTCCGTGCTTCCGGATGAATCCGAAAAACTCCGAAAAACGCCCGCCGTTAAAATTTCGTTTAATTCGGATTTATCCAAGAAGCTCTAAATTTCAAAGTGCCAATCTCTCTCTCTCTCTCTCTCTCTCCCCCCCCCCCCCCCCCAGACACACACAAAAGTATTTGACAATTAATCGTTTGATCAGCGCGTAGATTCATTGGCACTGGGAAAACGCCGCCACACTCATGTTTCAAATTTCGGTCAGGACAACAGTTCATTGTACTTTCCGGTCACGACAAAAGTCACTGTTTATGTTTCCAGTTTGGGTCATACTATTCGTGTTTTAGAGGAAGGAGAGGTTGTGTTTTTGTAACAGTGAAAGCTATGGACCATAGAGATGGCATATAGTGGGGAAGAGGGACAGTGGAAACTTCTGTACTACATGATCCTTACTACTCTAGCTCGCGCGGCCGCGCACTAGGTTGATGGAATAGTATGGAATGAATACAAGGTTCCCAGCGACTACCTACTAGAGTTGATTGATTTTAAGGTATTGAAATTTATCGAAGCAACACCGGTGTGCAACTTTTGTCGTAGGATGAATTATACCCGTTTTCACCTCAAGAAAAAAGGACATTTTGCTCCATGTTCCTACGCCACGCGAAGTAGTTCTCACAAAATTTGATCGTCGAAGGCAGGAGCGACGCTTTTGGTGTTTGAAACGTGTACGTCTTGATAAGGTAACATATATTCAATTTAAAATGCACTTACATCTATCTTAATTCTCAGCATTAAGAGAGAAATTAGTAATGCTCCGCGAGAAGCCGTACTTTTTTTACTATGGTTCTTGAGGTGAAAACGAGTATAGTATTGCCAGAAGGAATGGCACCATTGCCAAATACAACTGAAGAAAATATTAATTGATATAATCGCGTTTTTTTTTTTTCAGCATCGTTTACACCTCGATATTATTTAATTATTTTTAATAAGAAACACTGCGGAATTAAAGTTCGAATTTCGGAGAATTGGGAATCAAACAAAAATAAACTCCGATAAACTCCGAATTTGACGAAAAATAAACTCCGAAAACACGGAACCCTACTTATGAAGCACCAATATCATATTACACCGCCGGGTTTACTGACGCACCGGTAACATTACAGAAGTTCTCAGTAACATATGAATAGCTTATTCTACGCTTTTTTTATCTATACAGAAGACGGCCACATCGTCAGCGTTAGCAAGGACCCTCACTTCAAAATTATTTAGGGAACATCCTCGTATATTCTATTCTGACTTGCGAAGATCCTCAATCATAAAGGTTCCACGTATAGGGCAAAACAAGGGGGAGATAACGGAGCTTCTTGTCTCACAGAAGCATTTATAGGTATTTTATCGGAAAGAATGTTGTTAACTATTAATCTTGTTGAGCTGTTCTTTTTTTTTTTTTGCGCAAGTTCACGCCTTCTGAAACTGTTGTACCGACATTAATGTGTCGCAGGATTGAAAGCAAAATTGTGTGGCTCGCACGGTTGAAGGCTTGTGCCAAATCAATTTGTTCTAAAGCCACCTGACCGTTACAGTATCAGGCACGCTCAAGCACTGAGCGCGCAACACGAACATTTGTTTAAATAGTCCTGTCAGGTATTCCACAGGTTTGGTGCTCCACACCAAGATCTTCAATTACCAACTGAAGTCTATCATTAATAATTATATTGAATATCTTATAGTCTACATTGCAAAGTAAAATTGGTCTATGATTTCCAACATTTGTTTCTTGTTCATCTCTTTGGATTTAGGTATTAGGACAGTATGACAATCGTAAAAAGAAGGTGATATCTTCCAGTTATATGACTCGTGAAAAACGTTTAGTAATACTGGGCATATTTTGCCCTAGTATTTCTTATACAATTCACCACAAAGGCCGTCAGGCCCTGGTGTTTTGCCATTCAAAGGGAGACTACGGCAGCCTTAACCTCGCTGAAGGTCATAGGGCCCTCTATGATCGTTTTCAACGTCATTTGCAGTGCCAGTGGTGATAGTTTTTCGAAACATGTCCGAGTAGTAGTTATGAAATGCTTTAACAATCGATGTTTGTTCATTATTTTAAGGCCACTTTGGTCAGTTTATAAAATATCTTTAGACAACGCATATTGCATTTCATCGTCCAGAGGTCGTTTTGTTTTTTGTTCTCGAAGCAAAAACGTTTTCGTTCGAGAACGAACGACGGCTCCGCGATACCTTTTGACTTCGAACTTTTGAATTCGGGCTATACTGACATTAATGTCTTTGTTGCGAAAGCCAGGACTGATGCACTCCAAGACATGGAACAACAAAAGAGTCTTATAGAGTTCGCGACGCTCCTGCTTGTTTTCATGTGATATCGTCGTAGAACTTTCAATTGCCAAGATTTTTACCTCTAGCTTGAAGCCGTTCCATATTGCAAAGATATGCATTCCCGTATTTGTAAGGCATTCCGACAGAATCAAGAAGACACTTTTGGATAATATTTCGTCTTTCAGGAGCTCTACATCAAATTTCCACAACTCCCATTTGAGTAGGTTTGCATGGGGAGTACTAATTCCAAAACGAATAAAGACTAAACAGTTGTCAGAAAAGAAACTAGGCTTAACTGTGTAATTGTTCATCAAATTGAATGTATCACTGGGTAAATATATCCTGCCGAGGCAAGCGTCTGAAATACCTTGAAATTGAGTAAAGAGTATTGATTGGTATGTTCTACATGCCATATCTACAATATTGACCTCCTGGAGAATCTTTCAGAAAGGCACGCTTCTATCATACCACGTTTGCATTAGTGCACTGTTTTTTGAATTACATACACAGTTAAAATCTCCCATTAGCAATACAGTTTTATTGGTGTTTAGGAGGTTTGCTAGAAGCCGAAAGAAAAAAAAGTCGTATTTTTCGCCCACAATGTGCGAAGAAACGAAAGCGATAACTGTAGCACTGTCGCGCAATGCGGGTGGAATGGTGCCGTCACGTGCCTGAAGGACGGAGGTGCGACGTGGTTAATTCTCATAGCCGTCGTGGTTGGCGTCGTGGATAAGCCACTGACAACTGTCACCAGTGCTCGGTGATTCGTGAAGTAAGTGGGTAAGCGCGGTGGAAGTTTCTAAAACCATTCAACACTACGAGTAGCAACTGGGTACTGCCAAAGTGGGATTTCGCATAACGCGAGTAATGTTTGAAAACAAGTCTTCCAAGCAGACGGCACGAAGATTCTCCCTTCGTCGCGCCAAGAATGAACCGCGCCCGCTTACTGAGGCGGTTCATGTCCAAAGAGGCTAGTTCAGACATGTGCAACGAGCGCGATGCGTCCGTTGCAACCGGAGCGACCGCTCTGCGCCGCGCGTACGCACACCCGCAACCACTGCAACAAGCGCAGCGGGTCGTCAGCACGGCGACCGCTTCTACGCCGCCGTCAGCTGTTTTAGCGGTGCCTCTAAAAAGGGGACGCACTGCCACTCAATGCCGTAACAGAATATAGACAGACAGTTGTCTATAGCCTAAAGCTTTATTATTATTTTTTTTTCATGATAGGCACGCAAGGTAGTGGGTGAAAAAAAATAAAATAAAAAGATGCAGTACGCCGTCTTGGACGATCACGACTCTAATACACGACTTTGCCAATAGTACAAATCTTGCCACACGCCTTTTCTACCATTATAAAAGACGAAGTAATCTTATCAGCGATATAGCAACGTGGAAATATGATTTCGTGATCAGATAGACGTTGCGAGCGTTCAGGGTCGCTAACACTAATCACTTTTCTCGGGTGATGAAAACGCGTGAAAATTCGCATCCTTTATACGGTACGCACCAGTAATACCTTGAATTTGAGCACACGCATGAAACACGCCAAATAAGAAATCCGGGCGATGCTCGAGGACACAAATGCTTAGAAAGCACCACTGTAGTCGAAGAAACAAACACGACGGCACGGGCGTTTCTGCTGTCTTGAGAGTGTCGCCACGACATCGCCGCACGAGTAGGTGGATCTTCCCTTCTAGTACGAACGTGCTGGGTTATCATAGCGACACACAACGAAAATTCACAGTCAAGGATAGCACTTTTACGCGGCACGATGAGCTTTCACCACGCCGTTCACGTCGACAGTCACCACCGACGCCATGTTTGCAGATAGAAGGAGCCAGTGTTGCCAGACGGAGAAAAAAAAGTCAGCAGATTGATCCCCAAAAAGTCAGTGGATTTGCACAAAAATCAGTAGATTCTATGAAATCTGTGTTTTGCCATGTTTTGCTATTTTCATTAAACCACACTTCGAACAAATAGTATAGAGTAACTAATAACATGGTAATAAACACAAATAAAAATTAAAGAAAATGACCAGTTCTCGAGTAATTCACTTATACCTATCTAAAGTTTACCTGTTTTATGGAGGAAAAAATAAAATGGCACAGTGAATGTTTTATTTTTTAATTAGCATTGGCTAGTGTTGAGATTTTGAGGATTATCGTCCACAGCGCGTTGTATGCTACGGGCTTATTTTTTTTTCGTCTGACTCAAAGTTTGTGTTCAAACGTGGATAAACTTAATTCGTTAGCTTTTTAAGTCACAGAGGAATAACATTATATCATTTTATTGCCAGAGCCTGCCAAATAAAAGAAAAGAACCGAAATTTGGATGTCGATCCCATGCATTCCGCCGGGCGAATTAATAAAAATGGCGGCCCTCTCCGCTCGCTCAGCTGGGAGCAAGAAGGATAGAGGGGTAGGAGAGGGCATGACGTCAGCCGTGTAGCCTCCACAAGCCATGCTACCTTGACGCCTCGCCTCTTTCTCATTTTCCTCCTTACTCTCCTCACTTATCAGCCCAACATGACCACATCACGTGACCGTAGCTAGCCTTCGTCTAGCCTTCGATCTGATTAATCCTACCGGACGGAGCGCGCGCAAGCCTGCAAGGAATCCTCCTACAATCAACCATTCATCTCGCACGTGACATGTCACGCGCACCAATCGCCAGAGATATCTGCGGTCACGCTGTTCACAATATCGTTTAAACTTTTTATGACTAGGCTTCACCAATATTGCAACGTGCCCCCTCCTAGTACTTATAACCTCCTTGGCTGGGAGGGAGCAGCCGAGAGTTCACGCGCATGCGCTCACGCCTCTCGCTCTGCGCCGCGGGCTGATTGGCTCACTCGGGATAGGGACGTTACGGAGACGAGATCATAGACTGGCCAAACTCTCCCCATATATGGCTCTGGCCCGGATGTCACTGTCGAACCTGCTCTGGGTAAATGGATAGATAAATATACGGCCAGAGCCTTATATATGTATACGGCTAAGTCACTCGAATAGGACGGGCTTCTGGGCAATCTATAGCCAGTGCTTCGTTTTTAATTCTGGGAGAATATGAGTCTTCTTTGATGGGCGACCCTGGGAACTGCAGGGGCCACATAATAAATTTTAATATGTTTACTAAAAAAAAGTCAGTAGTTTTTTTCAGTGAATCAGTAGACCCGGAACGAAATCAGTAGATCTACTGTTAAATCAGTAGATCTGGCCAAACTGGAAGGAGCCGGCCCGCGACCGGCATGCAACACGCGCGACAAGTTCTCCTCGACCTGTGATTGGTCTGTCGTTGCGGTTGTTTCCAACGCAGCGGGGAAAGTTGGTCTCGCTCCAACTCCTTACGTCGTGAACGACACGTGCGTGCGTCCCTCCGTCGCTATGGCAACTGACGGTTGCAGACCCTTGCAACGGTCGTTTCGGTTGTTCCAGTCGTTGCGGTCGCTACGGACGCATGTGTGACATGTGTGTGAACGGGCCTCAACTCTCATTGAGAAATGGCGCTCCGATCGACTGCTCCTGAAGCTTTCCCGCGCGCTTCTGCAATCGCGTGCGTATCAGCGCGTGGGTACGTCGGTGTTTTCTTCGTCAGATAGCTGGGAAGATTCGGAAGAATCGTAGAAACTGCGTCGGACGAAAGCACTGGTTTCCCACGCTGAACGCGTACCTCTTCACCGTTGATAAGGTGCATGCACTTTCTAATGACGTAGTGTGGTTCAATATGTAATTCGCACACAGCAGAGGTTTCGTCCTCTCGATGCAAGTTCTAAAGCAGGGAGCACATCAGCGACAAAAACGGGCGCCGCGCGGCAGTTTCCATGGCAACTTGCGCTTGCACTGTGACGTGGCGGCTTGGCAGAGATTCACGTCACAGCGTCCTGGGCTGTTGTTATGGGAATCAGAGCGCGGCGCCAGTTTTCGCCGCTCCTCGTCTTCGGGTACATCGAACAAAGACACCTTTGGCGTGTCCTTCACGCGATCGTATCCTGTTCTACAGCCAGGCGCAAAATATTTCGCCAGCGATTAGGCATTCTTGCATTTGAGTCGAAGAACGACACCGAAAAATTACAGTAATCACAGTAATTGTACGGCAAATGCAAGCAGTCGAGCACACGTGAACTGCAATCACTCACTCAACGCTAACACCGAAGCCGAACGCCAACACAAGCGGCCGGACGTAGCCGGGATGCAGGACGCTTAAGGATGGATAAATGAAAGAATGGATGACGGCTATTCCTCATGAATTGGGCGGTGACAGGAGGAGTCAACAGCAGCGACCCTGTCGGCCTCCGAGACATCCGACATAGACCGCCCCACCTCAAAGCATAAGCGACAGAGGGTGGTAAGCTCATTATACCTATTCTAGAGTCTAGACCACTGTACTCGTTTCGTGAAAATGAGCTATTCACCAACCGATAGCATCGACGTTTTTGATCGCTCATGTCGCCAAATATAGTTTATATTTGCAGTCGTTCTGTTTCTACCAGTCGTTGGACAAGAGCACTGCTAAAGCTCTAATATCGCTTTGAATTCCAACTGGGAGGCCACATTTGTCTGCCTTGCACTGTCGGTGTGTCTGGCCACTAACACGATGCATTGCTCTGGCTTCTTCATTCAGTATTATACTTCGATTCTCCTTAAGTCCAGACGCAGCCGACGCTACGAGCTGACGGGACCAATAAGACAGTGTCAAAAGTACACCATCATGGCGTTCGTCATGTTTTTTTACGTGTTATATCCAGGGGCGGATCCAGACCTCCATTTTAGGGGGGGGGGGGCGGTTCCTCGGTGTAAAACGGCGGGGGGGGGGGGGGGGGAGTGTTTATAATTTTTGTGGAGTTATCGTTTTTACTAAGCTCTGATAACATAATATAGACCTTGAGAGCTTTTGTATCGGTTTAGCGGCGAGATGTTTTGGTGGCGCCCTCGTGTGGTTCCCTCTCGTGACGTCATTAGCTCGCGAACAACAAGTTAGATGGTGTTTGTAATGAGCATGGTGGAAGCTTGAAGTCATTGCGCTCTCAAAGCAACACTGTCGACACCGTCAAAACTAAAGTTCTTCCATTACTCTTATTTCCGTCGATGAGAAATCCTTTGGTGACGTCAAAATCAGCATTCGGCCAATCGTGGCAGGCCGACCACAGCGACGCTTTCGATCGCGCACGTCGCCAATAGCGGCTGTGACAATTGCAGACAGTGTAACTTGATGGCTCAGATATCCCCGGCGGGGCTACAACTTTCGGGCTCCTTTTGCTTGAATATTTATATATTCTCGTTACACCCGCAGAGCATGTACAGAGAGCCAACCTTTAGCTCATGCAGCTAATGACAATGCGAAAAACGTTTTAATCTAAAACTCGGCTGTTCTTTGAGATTAAGCTTAGCATAGTAATTAGAACTTTATATTCAGTGCCAAAATGCAGAACGTGGTTTTAAAACATACTTTTCATTGTCGCCGGTTGCTTCAATAAAGCGAGTACGTTGCAAACAAGCGACAAAAATGGCCCGGCGGCTTCGACGCTGCTCGCGGCGTCAAAACACTGTTGACGCAGCGAGCGAAACGAACGCTGCCAGGCAAGTTCGTCTCGCAGCACATGCGGCATTGCCAACCCAAACTCGTGTTTTCACGTGTTCTGAATGCAACTCGAGAGAACGAAAGCGAATAATTGTTGAATATCTTTGAAAGCATGTTGCAGTTCGGCAACTATAACTTTTAAACTTAGACAAGACCTTAAACCAGCAATGGATCCTTCCAAATTATATTCAATTGCACTTCGTCTGGATATTTTCTGCATGAAAGGAACACTTACTTGTTTCTGGGTAGTTAGCTCATTCGTCAGGGTCGAGAGGACAGGTGCAGAGATATGATGGGGCAGAGCGGTTGTCCGGTCGGCGAATCTCAACTGGGCTAAAGGCCGATCACGACTGCAGCATGGATGTTTGGGAGTCGGTGTTCACTCGAACGGGCACAGGCACTGTCTATTTAATTTATGTATAGTCGCATCTTTGAAAGGGCTCGTTTTCCCCAAGTCTCTAGGTAGGGAATTCGAAGCCGCAGTTGCAAACCAGCAAGCCCCGCCTCTGTTCAGTTCGACACACACATATTCGCTCCTGCAAAGCCGCGCGAAAGCTCTGCCGTCAATCCACAGAAGCCGCGTTTAACTCGAAAAGTAAAGACGGCGCCAAGGGGAGACAAAGGGTAGCGGGCGCCTTTCCTAAGATATGTCCCGCCACCCTAAGTTGAAACGGCATTGTATACAAATAAATGCCTACGGCGTCGGCTTGAGGACCCCGTGTAAGCAGCCTCCAGCCTTTAGAGTGCTCGTACCGTTTATCTTTCTTTTATTAGCTTCCCGCCACGAGAAGTCGTACCGCAGGCAGTATGAAGCCCATTAGAGGAAACATCTCCCCCTTCTGGCGCTCGTCGGCTTCTTTCTGTATTCCGCGCTGCGGCGCTGATCCTCATTGAGGGATGGAGGCGAGGACGAAAGCGGGCTTATGTTTAAGCCAAGGTTGTGGGGAAGTCCGGAGCGTCTTCAGGAGAAGCTCAGACCCAGACTACACTGAACCCAGAGCATTTGCTTCCTCTCTCAGTTGAGAAGAAAAGCAATTGGTCACCTGGTTGTACAAGCTGCATCCCCCCCCCCCCCCCCCCCCCCCCCCCCCCTGGAACGTCTCCTCCTGGTACGTCCCCTCCGCACTTCCCTTGGCAATGAGCACACCGTGCCGATAAGATACCTTTAGTGAGCCCGTGGGCGACAGCATCTCAAAGCAAGCCAAAAAAGACATGCCAAAAGACAAGCCCAGAACCACGAAGAAACCATCAAACGAAAAGTGATGAAAAGGCGGCCGCTAGAGAGGAAGGATAATCTGCTGTGTATAGGATCGCACCCTTGAGGAAGGCTGCTTGGCGTCTGCGTTTGGGAGCTTTCAGGGCACAAATGTTTCGCAGACAACCTCCAAAGAGAGAGAGGGAGACAGAGAGAGAGAGAGAGAGAGAGAGAGAGGGGGGACTAGATATGTTGAAGGTATTTTCCCCCCGTGCTCGACGTGCTGGCCTTGTTTGGAAGTGTGCCTGCAGTCGAGGACCCTGATATTTGGTGCGCCTCCCCACTGTCTCTCCACTTCGAAACTCCTGACGCCGTCCCTGTCGGGAAGACGTACCGTGACCTTGACGGAGATAAACCCCACTTTGGAAGCGCCCAGCAGCCGCGTCCACCCACCGCTGTTTTAATCTTTTGTCCCTCGCGTCGATTGCTTACGTTTTTTCTTCGAGCTGACGAAGAACCCCGGGGGGGGGGGGGGGGGTTGCCTGGCGAGGCGTTTGGGGGGGGGGGGCGATCGCCCCCACCGCCCCCCCACCCCCCTTGGATCCGCCACTGGTTCTATCATCGCGGAACTAATCATAAACGAAAAAAGGCCAAGTGACTTGCGCTTTTGACGCTGCTTGATTGGTCTCATTACCTTGTAGCGTCGGCTGCGTCTGATCTTGAACTGCAGCGGAAACTGGGCCACTCGTCACAATCCCACTCGTTACTGGAAAGCTTATCAGATGACAACTGGTCTCGGTCTTCTGGATTTACGCCATTTCGTCATAGGAACACTCGGCACACGTGACCGTTCGTCACAGGAACACTGTGACGGCCCTGGCGACGGCCATCCTTGGCTCCGTCCTGGAGTTGGCCTTCTCCTGTTGCCAACGGCAGCAAAGCCTCTTGTCGCGTTGGGCCCCGACGCGGGCCAACGACGCCAGACAGAGTCACGCCCAGGTTCCCGAGACCAACCCTTGATACATCAGGCGGGTGGCGGCCTTCGATGAAGGCTCTAAACACAAAAAGAACGTCTTCCGGAAGCCACGAGACGATCTAGGACCGCCAGCCCTCGATAGGAGAAACACCGGTGTGTTTGTGTGTGTGTGTGTTTGTTCGCGTGCGTGTGTGTGTGTGTGCGTGTGCGTGTGCGTGTGCGTGTGCGTGTGCGTGTGCGTGGGCGTGTGCGTGTGCGTGGGCGTGTGCGTGCGTGTGTGGGTGGGTGGGTGGGTGGGTTTGTGTGTGTGTGTGTGGGTGTGGCTGTGGGTCTGTCGGTGTTGTGTTTCAGCTCGAGTGACAAGAGTGTCAACACCACACCTTGCATCAGACACCGGAGCATGGCAAGAGCGGCTACGGGTTGCAACATGTGCCCCTCGCTGAAAGAACGCAGGGCAATTGCATCAGCCGACCCCGCACCTCGAACATCACGTTAGCACCCGAACTCCGGGGAGGGTTCTTCTCTCTCAGAGGGCCTTATCGCCCTCGGAGGGCTCAGGGGGCCCAAAGACGCCAATTAACCAGTCGACCATGTTACCTTATATTCACTGTACATAAAAGCTCTACTTCTGTAATCCCAATCCAGATCTGTTTCCTCGGGGCTATGCGATCAGCTAGCCACAGCCCCGACTCCCGGTTCCGCACCTGAGATCGTCACCTCCCAAACACAACAGCCCCTGGTCGCAAAGTCGTTTTTGTTTTGGAAGGAGCAAGGTCAACCTCGCTTTACACAAAAAATAACTGGAGCGCCAGCAATTAGTCGTACAATCTTTTTACTAACAAAAGGAATTTGGACTCGACCTAGAAATACGCGTAGGCCGCTTGTATTTGGTAATACTACGTTCAGGAGAGTTTGGAACACTCAACGCACGAGAGTTCGGTGCCGTTGTATTAAACTTTTTAGTGCCATTGTACCAAGGCATCTGTGCACAACAAGCAGAAAGTGGAGTTCTGGAATTCGTTGGGTATGTATTGGTACAACTATACTGCAAGGCAATCATTAACATTTCATGACTCGGTTAATATCCTGGTTGTTGTTGTTGAAAACGTTTTATTTAGGTATAGGAGGTTATGACGCGGCCGGTTGCATGCCCTCTCGCGAAGGGGAGGGGGAGAGGGATATGGGAGAGGGGAGGGGGGGAAGAATTATATGAGGCCGGTTACACCAGCCGTTCTGATGTAAGCCAACAGCGAGTCGAAGACAAGCTTTCTTGCATTATCGGGGCCTGTTGGTGTGTCTAAGCCTCGAGCGTCTTGGGTCGACTCGCAGGGCTGAGCTTGGCCTAGAGCAGCCACCCTCTCCTGTCCCTTTGCTGAGCACTCCCACAGCACCTGGTGCAGAGTGGCGAGAAGCGCTGAAGGATTGTCGTTAGAGGCTGTATCTGGGGTGAGGCCTACGGTCCGCTCGGCCTGAGGTGAAGTGGGGCTAGTACAGCAACGGTCACAACCGGCATGCTCCGGGGAACCTAGTCAAATGCGGGTGAGGCGGTGCCAAGCGCAGCCGCCTCGCAGCTCGCAGCGCAGGCCAAGCGCAGCCGGTCGCAATACAACGAAGTCGGACCTCGGCCGCCCGCGGATATCCCCGTGGAATTGGGACCGCGCACTTAGGTAACCAACCGGGTGGACAGGCGCCGCCTGGCCTCGGTGCGGGGGTGCGGGGGTGGTGAGGTGTCAGTGTTTGTGTCTGAGCCGGAGGTTGAACCATCCAAAAGGCGTAGCATGCAGCGGCTGACCGGCCGAGGGGTGAGACAAGGACGCCCTTGCCAGCCGGTGTGCCGCTTTGTTGCCCTGGATACCCGCGTGACCCGGAACCCAGACAACCTTGATCTTTATAGTAGGCCCCAGAATACACTCGAACCCCGCCACGGCCGCGCAGATGGAGGAAACTGTTGGAGATCGAGGGGAGACCGATGAATGGCATGCGCTGACAGCCCTCCAGTGGCGGTGTCACGGAGCGCCAGTTCCACTCCCAGGAGAAGCGCCCGGAGCTCAGCCTCAAGGCAGTCAAGCCCTAGCGGGAGCTGCATACTGGAGGTTGAACCTAAGGCCGGGCAAAAGGCGGCGGCCGCAGTGGAGCCGCAGGTACGACAGAGCATAAAAAGACCACCAGTAAACTATTTTTTTTTTAATTTTTAGGTTGGAGAGTTTTATTTGTATTTCCACTTGTTTCTTCTACTATATTTGCTGTTTTTTGCTTAAAAATTAAGATGAATAGAGCAATTTTTTCGCATCAAATTCTACTTGATTACGGATGTTTCCTGGGCCGGTTTGCTCATCTTGCGGCCGCGGCTGCGGCTGCGGCCAAGAGGGATTTTTTTTTCACGTGACCATGCTCCATGGGGACAAAGAAGTACCTAGCGTCCCTGCCTAATGGCGGAAAAATCCGCATCGCTTCGAGCACAAAAACCTAATTTCGCTCGCAGAAACGGACTGCAGGAACTTTCAACTGGAGTCCAATTGACCGCCCCTTTATACAGTAGGAGCGGTAGGTATAGTTACGGCGAGGGAGGGTAAACATGAGCCAAAATAAAGAAAAACCCACGCGAGATAAAAGCGGTGACAGTATATTTATATACCTCCGCCAGCGCGGCGGCTCGCGCTCTCTGCTGTGGTCGAGAGGTTAGAGCGTTGGTACTTCGCGTCGCGGTGTGAAAGTTGCGGGTTCAAACCGCGCTAGCAACATTTTTTGTGTGTATTTTGCGCGTGTCTCACTTTTTAATTGTGATATGTTTTTACGAATCATCCACTTGCACTACTGCGCCTTACTCTATTTTTACTGTCTGTCCCGCCTGTTCAATTGAAACACCGGGAAGAAAAAAAAAATAAAGATCAAGGCAAGTTAACGCGCTAATCGAATCGTTTCATAATGATCATTAAAAGAAAACCAAGGTTACAACGTCGGTATGGCTTTCACACAAACGGAGCCGAAACAAGCATACTTTCCCCAGCAACTGCAGTTTTATGTTTTTAAATATGCAACGCTCTTGCTACGACTCCTTTCAATAACAGGAAAAGCCTATTTAGTACTAATAAAAACTGCAGTTGTGACAATTAAAAAAAAAGAACTTCCACAAAATAGGCAAAAAGAAAAAAAGACTAGCAGCTCTGGATGCATTCGGATTGAGCAAAATCCTACAGGCAAGGCAGCAAGTCAAACGTCTGAGAAAGTAGTAAAACCGAAATAAAAGAGATCATACTTTTACTTGCATGGAATGTGATAAAAGGTATATTTTTACTCTTTACTTTTTGCTGTGGCAATCATTTTGTAATATTAACACATTACTTGTTGAATTTTAGTTACAATAGCAGACGATCACAACCGAATTCAAAAATAAATCAGGCGTCGACATCGCAATCCATCTCTCTAACGCAAACACCTAAAAAGAATTTGGATCAACAAATGGAATTAATTAGAGCAGTTCGAAAACGGAAACGACAAATTCTAGAGGAATTCAGCAGCACAATTACCTGGCGAATGAAGAGACGGGCATAGAAAGATATTGCCAGCCTTCCGCGGCCGGCAGATGCAGGAGGCGTGGCGGAAATTGGTAAAGAAAGCCAGGGACATGTATGCGCTCTGCCGAGGCCATGAACAACGAACTGGTGAGTCAGAACTACCCGCCCAATGATTTTATAGAGCTCATAGGGCCTTGTCTACATTCTTAGTGAGAGGGCAGTCAAATACAAAAAAAAAGAAAAAAGAGAACGTTTCTGGCGCGATTTGAACCCGGGCCTTTCACGCCGCGATGGAAAGTACCGGCGCTTTAACCTCTCGACCACAGCAGAAAGCGGGAGCCGCCGGTGCTGGCCCCAGTATATAAACATAATGCCACCGTTTTTATCTCGCGTGTTTTTTTAATTTATTTTGGCTCATACTTAGCCTCCTTGGCCGTAACTTTACCTGTCGCTCCTATAGTATAAAAGGACGGTCAATTGGACTCCAGTTGAAAGTCCCTGCAGTCAGTTTCTGCGAGCGAAATTAGGTTTTTGTGCTCGAAGCGATACGGACTTCTCCGCCATTAGGCAGGGACGCTAGGTACTTCCTTGTCCCCATGGAGCTGGTCACGGGACAGAAAAATCCCTCTTGGCCGCAGCCGCAGCCGCGGCCGCAAGGTGAGCAAACCGGCCCTGGTGTTCAAAATTGTTTCCACAATCAGGAAACTTTGGACTGTTGCAAGGAACGTCAGGTTATTTATCTGAGACATTTGTATGATCTGCATAACATAAAGAAAAAAAAATCGTTCTTCGATTATGAATATTCATACCTAACACCCTCAGGATTTGGCATGCCAGTTCTGAAGACTGCTTGTATGATGATAATTTATTTAAAAAAGAAAAGAAAAAAATAGCCACACGTTGTTCCGCGTGCTATAAGAGTCAAAGGAAAGAGCCAGCAACTTAAGGTCTGTTCACACGATGCATCTTTTAGGCGCGCAACAGTTTCGCGACACTCAAGTTTCGCGAAATGTGCTCGTTCACACGTACCGCTTCACGTGCAATAACGATGACGTTTAGACTCGCGAAAATAGTTTTGGTGTTGACCATAATGTGGCGCTCCGAATCAGATCGCTATTTATCTGGGGACCTGCTTTGCGCATTTTATGCAGTCAATTCACTTTCATTTTTTTTCCTCACATACTGCACTACTTGGAGCGATCTCGCATGTGCGCAAAGCCGATCGAGGCGGCAACCTGTACGTGCAGGACATGTGCCGGCGCCGAGCCCGTACGCAGCCAATTCATTGCCAAAGCTCCTATCAATGCACATGGTATTCATAGAAACGCTACGTGCCCAATCTGGTTACTTCTCGGCGCCCATGTCTGCCCCGATTTTACTGTGCACTGTTTCAGAGAGCGCACATGGTTTCACGTTCGCTTGTATACAAAGCAAACTTGGTGTCAGTTTACTCGATGGTCTCTTATACCCCTGTTACACGGGCACCCTTAACCTTGGTTAACTCAGCTTTAACTACGGTTACGTTGCACCACGGTTACCGCACTATACTTTTAGACATCTATTTCAAAAGAAGTGAAGAGCGCGCGTGCACTGCTTTGATGGGTGCTCAAGATGCTCAAGCGCACGTTCGCCCATAGCTTTGACTGCATAGCCGCAGAATGTTGTCCGATAGTATTGTGCGCTAACTGTGGCTCAGCGTAACTGCAGTTAAGTGCGCCCGTGTAACAAGGGTATTATCCAGCGGTATCGTCGCGACAACAACGCTATGAGCACTATTCTAATCTCGCCAACTCCCGCTAATTTTCTTCGTCCATCGCTGGATTTTTTTCCGATATGCTACTCACTCTTCCTTCAGTGGTGCTTGACGTGCTTGCGGAAGCGCCGGCAGTATCCATCGTTCGTGGTTTCGGGTTTTTTTCGGATTTGGCTTGGCTACAACACCGGCAGTGAAGTGGTCTTCTCAAACAGCTCGCTCCCCCCTCAAAGGCCACGTGAGAGCGTTTCTGAGCGGCCATTGGCGGCGCCCTCAGAGTGATTGACAGGACTCGGCAAAGTTTCAGCAAACGCTCGCTCCAGAAGCGAGGTGTGCGCGCAACTTTTTTTAGATGCGCGCGTCCTTTTCGGACTCGTTCAGACGGCTCAACCATTTCGCGAAACTACATTTCGCGACACTAGATGCGCGAGAAAAATGCATCGTGTGAACGGGCCTTTAGAAGACGCTTATCGCACGATGGCTTATGCAACAAGAGCTCTTTGCCAAAGCTCAACGCCTAGCCTGTGGTTTCGGTTTTGCAATATATACGAGGTGTGGTAGAAAAGTAATGAAACTGGCAACACTGTGCACGAACCGAGAACGCTGATGCTTCCATTTTTGCACGGAAGTTAGGTTAGTCCCTGCCGCAGACTTACTATAACATTCAACTTGCTACAGTTGCTGCGCGATTTTTGAGAACGTCTCAAGTAAAGTTGTGTTTGTCAGGTGCGTAACGAAACTGGAGCGGCAAAATGTTGAGAAATGGTGTGCCCTCAAATCAAAAATCAAATATATGCTCTTTTTTTGACAGTTAGGGGATCGTTTACAAATAATTTGTGCCTCCAGGACAAACTCTCAATCGAACTTTTTATCGGGAAGTCCATGAAAGGTTCAGAAAGAGGGTGGCACCTGTGCGACCATGCATTGCACGCGCTTGGATGCTCCACCACGACAACACTCCATGTCACGAGTCAATCTCCATCAAGGACTTTTTGGCAGAAAAAGGCATTCCTGTGGTTTTCCAGCCGCCCTCCCTATTCGCCGTATCTCAGTCCTTGTGACTTCTTTTATTACTTTGGATAACATCCAGAAAAGCATAACCCACGAGCTGAAAGGCATTCCAACAAAAGCCTTCCAGCAGTGCTACGAGCAATAGACCTCTTTCAAAAGTTACGTGCCGATTATTAGAAGTTCACAACCACTGCACAATGGCGGAACAACTGACACCATGGAGCGTGCAGCTCATTCCATCAGACACCGAACATCGGAGCGCGGCCAACGTTAGGAGCCGACGAGGCAATCAAACAGCGTTGAAAGTGCAACATCAATGCGTTCTCTATCTTTTTCTGTGGGTCTGTTTTTGCCTTCTAATCCAACCAAACGCAAAGTGTGCGTTGAGGTTGTGGTTTTAGTCCGCCATTGTGCAGGCGTTCCACAGGCGCTAAAAGAGGGTAGTCTTTCGAAAGGGGTCTATAGAAACAGCGCCTCCGTCTGTGCGTAGCTGCCCAAGAGAACTACTTTGAATGGGATGACCTTGATTTGCGAAAAAGAACAAAAATTTGTGGTTAAAAGAAAAACAGTCCCATTATTTTTCCGCCACACCTCATACATTATTATATAATCACGAGTATATGTATTTATTTCCTGCTTTATTTCAAGTCGATGTAATATTTCCGTGAATGTATGTCATGACTATTTTGTTTGCAACTCGGAATGTGAATTGTGACTTACTCTTTGAGGTACCGACTAATTATATTACGTAACCAAACTAAATTAATTAAAACACACACGCACACATACACACACTCGTCACGTAAAAAAGATCAAGTCTTTATACGAGTGCACCATGTGACGAGTATTTCGGCGTGACGAGAATTCCTCGTGCGAGATCCCCTGCGACAAGTTGGCCTACAGGACGAGTTCCCCTATGTCCAGATGGCAGTGTTGTAGGTGTTACCGAAAAAAAAATAAATAAAAGAACTAACGAAATACGTTACTCGTAACTTGTAAATAAGAGAAACGCGTGACCGTCCTACGTTACCTCAAAATAAAAGGAACGCACCGTTACCGTTAAGAGGTAACGCACGTTACATTTGCGTTAATTGTTTAAATCATGAATTAACACGTTTTACTTTTTGGCGTTACAGGGATGCATAAGCACCATATTTCAAGAAGCATTACGTCAATCTAGAAACTGAACATAATTACCTTATCTTTTTTACGGTTTCACCCAAAAACTCACAAAAAAAAACGCACAAATTTATATAGCTCGGCGCAAAGAAACAAAAAAAAAATATATATATATATAAGTCCAATTTTTTTAAAGTTTTGGGATGAATATGTAACGAGAAACGTAACTACGTTACACGTTTCTTGAAATAAGTAATATAAGTACGTTACACGTTACAGTTTTGAAAATGTAACGAGGACGTTACCACCTTACCGGAAAAAGTAAGGCATTACCGGTAACCCGTTACCGCCTATACTGCCAGTTGGCCTGTGACGACTCGGCTTGTGACGGCCTCCCCTAGACCCAGCTGGAACGAAGTATAAGAAATAGTACCGATAAGGTTTGACGTACTTTTGCAGCCGCGAGGTGACAAGCGTTTTGTTACATGGCGGAAGCAGAAGTTTGGGAGCTTGCCAAAAATTTCAGAGGAAAACTGCCGGCTGCATTTTCTTTATTTTTGAATGCTCATTAAAATGTTTATTATTGTATACTACTCTTGAGATTAACGACATTGTAAAAGTAGAGGAGGACTCCGTATTGAACGAAATATTAGCATTTTAACGTATTAGTAAGTGAAACAAAATCCCTTTGTTAAAATTCACGCTTCGCGTTTTTAAGGCCCCTACGCACGGTTTCGTTTGAATGTGCTTGACTGCGTTGCGGCTACAAAAACCAGGACATCCCTGCTTCTTATGTCGCGTGCCAAGCTACTCCTTGAATTAGATTCCACGCTTTATACGAAGCACAGATGTGCCGGTCACTCGCTTCCGTTTCTCGACGCAGCGCAGACCAACGCACTCAAACGCCAGATGCGTATGTCTGCCTTCGCCAGTACCAAGAACCATTGTTGTGGAAAGAGCGAGACACTTGCCACAGGCGAGTGGTCCGCTGCCATTCGCTTCCAAAGGCGGCTCATTTCAATGCTGCCCCGCCATTTGCTTCCAAGGGCCGCGCGAGGCATGGGACTCGTTGGCGCATTCGACACTGCTTGAGACACAAACACATCAAGGGGCTTTAGGCGCAACAAGTAGAGTTAAGCCCAGAGTGTACTGCAACATTTTAAGCACGACGAAAAAGAAGGCTGGCGGTGTCCCCCCAGGCTGTACTTACACCCACCAAGGTCGCTAAACTCGTCAAATACAAGATTCTTTGTGTTATGACATAGTAGGAGGAGGAGCCGAAAGACTGCCGCGAAGTTTTCTTTTCTCACAAACCCGCAGATCCATTTATCTCCGTGACGTTTTTCAATTCAAGGGGCGAAAAATCTCTACCACACCCTAGGCGAAGAACAAGAGCAGCACGAGAGAGCGCGCAGAGACGACCGTGGTTCATACGTGTGACGTCACGAGAAAGATTATCAGCTGCGACCAACGGGTTTGATAGTCTAAAAAGCACGTCGGAGGGTTGGGATAATTTCATTCTAAAATCAACTCCGTTGAAGCTGACAATCTGATATAGTTCTTATTTCCACCGATAAAGCAGAATTTTCAGAAAAGCGTCTCTGCTGTTCCTTTTATTTCTCTTGAATATGATCAAAGTGTAGCCCGACGTGGCTAGGTCCGCTTTCGGGCAGTTTTCGCCTCCGGGCAGTTGTCCCTCCATCGACGGGATCAAATAATTATACTTTTTTTAATTAATGACTATTGGCCAAATGGCTAGAAAAAGCGTCGGTGTGGTCGGCTTCCTAGCATTAGCCAGACTGGGATTAATTCTGCTTTCATAAAGGGAAATAAGAGTAATGTCAGGTTATCAATATTGACGGTGCTGTTTTAAGAACTCAATGACTCCAAGCTTCCATCGTGCACAATCAAACTTATCACCGTCGATTCGAACACACACCTTTGAATTTGTCGTTCCCAACTGATAATCCTTACCCTGACGTCAAGGGTATGAAAACTTTAAAAAGACGCCACCGAACGCGCCTGCCCATTACTAGCCCTAGCACGAGCCTCTCTAGCAAAAGTCTGTCATGGCCGCCCGCGATTGTATGGAACGAAAGCCATTTTAATTTCAGAACCTCTAGAACCATTATTTAAAAAAATTGCACGCTGTGCTGTTCATTTGAAACGCCTCTAAGCAGGTGCGTCAAAACGGGGACGGGGAAAGGGACGAGTCCCCCCCCCCAGTGGCATCGAAAGAGAGGGCAAGGGGCATGAAGGTGGAGGTGGGGGAGGCGATCGCACGAGCCCCAGACCATAACCTCCTATATAGTGCCCATATACAGGGTGTTTTTTTTTTAACTGCACCAAATTTTTAAATAAAGGGGGTAAAAGTTTTATGAATGCGGTTTTCACTGCGTGTTTATATGGCTTGGCGGACATTAGATAGGAATATAACCATCACTATTATCAAACTAATTAACCAAAATTCGTTAATTAACTTTTTAATTACTGTAATTAGGATATATGCTTATAATAAAAACTTTGAGGCAGTCATATGCCAAGACTATTCCATTTTGTGGAATTCGCGTAATGTGCCTGTGTTCCAAGATATCTGCCCCCGAATTTTTTACTTAATCCGGCTTTTTATTCACTCAATTCGGAAAACCCACGAAAGTGGCCACTATAGCCGATCTTTGCTACATTAGCCGGATAAAAGTGCAAAATTCGTGGACGAATATCGCGGTACACAAGCTGGTTACGCGAATTCTACAAAATGGAACAGTCTTGGCATATGACTGCCTCAAAGTTCGTAATATAAACATATATCCTAGGTACAGTAATTAAAAAGGTAATTAACGTATTTTAGTTAATTAGTATGATAATAGTGATGGTTATATTCCCATCTAATGTCCGCCGAGCCATATATACACGCAGTGAAAACCGCATTCATAAATCTTTTCGCCCCTTTATTTAAAAATTTGGTGCAGTTAAAAAAAACACCCTGTATTTCAGAATGGTATACTAAAAAATTAAAGATGTTTACAATTCCCTGTAATGCCGAATTAGAGCGCAGCACTTGAGGAGGGGAGGTATGGAGAGGAGAGCATCCTCTCCTCCTCCTCCGTGCCCTCTCCTCCCCTCCTCTCCTCCTCCTCCGTCCGCCTCCTCCATCCTCCTCTCCTTATTCTCCTCCCCTTCTTCCTTCTCCTCCACTGCATCTATCCTCCCTCCTCCTCCCTTCCTCCTCCCCTCCTCCTCCTCCCTCTCCCTCCGTCCCCCTCCCTGGTGACATCATTCGGGATTCTCGTGACGTCAATCGAGATCCTCGTGACATGCCTCGTAACACTCGTGACGTCACTCGTGACCTTCGTCGAGGACTTCACGAGTGACCTTCGTGACGTCACGAGGGTCGCTCGTGAAAGCCTCCTGAAGTTCACTGTAAAGGTCGTGACCTTCGTCGAAGCATTCACGAGTGACCTTCGTGACGTCACGAGGGTCACTCTTGAATGCCTCGTGAAGTTCACTGTGAAGGTCGTGACCTTCGTCGTGACCTTCACGAGTGACCTCCGTGACGTCACTCGTGACCCTCTTGACGTCACTCATGACCCTCGTGACGTGACCCTCGTGTGTGTTGGTCGTCCCCCTTTTTATTTCACTTCCCTCGGTTTTTCCTCACCATCCCCTGTCGCCTCCTCATCTCTCAGACACTATCGACGTCACTACATAAACCACCTCTGGGTAACCCCGGTAGTTTTGCTGACAGTCGCGGAAAATGATCTCTAAAGCCGCGTACATCGCGCATGGCTCCACAATATCACTACGTTCAATCTTCGCCTCAATTCCGAAGCGAACATTTTGACCTCAAATAACGCCCTTCCAAAGTTGTGAAACATCACTTTGTCGTCACCATTAACTTCCAAAAACGACGATCTCGTGACGAGAAAGTTCAAAGTATTACATCCTGCCTAGGGAGCATCTAGGCAGCATTGAATCTAACGCAGCGTAGGGATATAGGGACACGCGAGCACGACGTCATCAGTGCAGCCGTTCAATCGTCTGGCCCCGTGGTGTTGCTCGCTCGCGATCCGATGAAGCTTGCAACGACTGTGTTTCACAATCTCGCTGGAATGTGAGCACCGAGAGTTTGGATGATTGACATCTCGTCCCACGTGACGCCATCGTCGCAAGAGTCCAATCAGCACCCTCTGCGAACTTCGGCCCCAACTTTGTGTTTGACGAGTTTAGCGACCCAAGTGTTTTTCTCGAATTTCAAGACAGAAGTTGAGATTAGATACTTTTTTGAAGTGAAATATATAATTACTTATTATCCTGTCATTTTTATTTCATTGCATGCTCATGTTGTCTGTCGCATTCAAAAGTGAATTTTTTTATGCTATGGATCCAACCACGGATTGTGTATAGGGTGGTTCAAGTCACCAGGCTCGATCTAAAATGGAGCGTAAAAATCGACGCCTGCACGTAGCCGTCTAAACTTTTCGTCAAAGGTGTATTTCACAGGTCGGTTTTTTCTTGTAAAATTACAAAGCGTAGTTCTCTTTTAGTAAAAAATAAGGCCAAGAAACTTGCCAGGGTCTACGGCGGGTGGCGACCCAGACGACCAAGTCCAGTTGCGGGGTGTGTTTGGCGTTCGTATTGATAGATGGCGTCGGGAGCAGCGTCTGAAGGTGCAGCCGACCAGCGAAAGATAGCAGACGACACGCAGACGAAATCCGTTGGCAGCAAAAGCGCCGCCGTTATGCAGACGCGTTTTTTTACTTTAAGTTTTGCTTTTATTGTTTGCATTTATTTTTCAACTGAAGGTACATTTCAAAAGGGTTATATTCATTTTAATAAACCACGGTGGTCGCGAGCCGTCGCGATAAGGAGGTAGCGCCATCTATCAATACGAACGCCAAACACGTACACCCCGCTACTGGACCCCTGTCGTCTGCGTTGCTGCCCGCCGTAGACCCTGGCAAG
The DNA here is from genome assembly GCA_013358835.2 of Ixodes persulcatus. Classification (NCBI taxonomy): domain Eukaryota; kingdom Metazoa; phylum Arthropoda; class Arachnida; order Ixodida; family Ixodidae; genus Ixodes; species Ixodes persulcatus. The sequence continues at coordinate 621,665 of JABSTQ010010575.1, forward strand.
TTCCTTGGCCTTATTTTTTACAGAAAGAGAGCTACGCTTTGTAATTTTACAAGAAAAAAAACGACCTGTGAATTACACCTTTGACGAAAAGTTTAAATGGCTACGTGCAGGCGTCGATTTTTACGGTCCATTTTAGATCGAGCCTGGTGACTTGAACCACCCTATATTTGGGGAGTCGGTGGCCGAGTGGGCTAGCGTACACCACCTCGGGGAACGTGGAGCGAAAGCTCGCGGTGCAGAACCCAGCGATCCTGGGTTGGATCCACACCCCTGTCCATTTCGATTTGGATGAGCATCGTCCAGGGTAGCGGTCGTGTACCACTACTGCGTGATGCACGCTAAAGACCCCAGGCTAGCGGTTGTACTGCACTGGCTAAATTTCTTACCTACAGCTGGAAGACTCGTCACCCGCTGAGGCAGACCAAGTTCTAGGCTGTATAAACATAGTACATGTACACACAATCCAATTTGTTTTTATTATGTATTTTTATAAAGAAAACAAAATGAATGCTCCATCGTTTACTTAAAACACAACATCGAACATTTCGTGTATATCTGGAAACGCGCAATGGAAACCGAATGTGCTGGGACGTCGTGAAGATACAAGAATGGCACCAAGTGGGAGCCGGCAAAGCATCTAGGGATGCCGATATCGCCGTAAAACTTTGAGTTGCGCTTGCCGAAGTGCTAGCTTCCACCGAGATTACATGGAAAGAGAAGTTCCGGTGTTTCCCCGAACACGACGAAACTTCTTTATTACATTTGCAAAGAAAGAAAAAAAAAAAAGAAATAGAGGATAGCCCCTCAGACGGGACGTCCGCACCCTCTGACAGGATGACGACAACCTTGGGGTCTGCTCAGTCAGCAGGAAGCTATAGTGCACACGATGTGGGTCACCCCGGCGCAGGAAAGCCCGCGACGCGTGTACGCGCCCAGTCCGGGGCGCATAGAGGCGGCCTGGCTTTCCAGGAATTAGTCACACCTGCGTACACATGTCCCAAAACGGGGGACGCGCTGGAAAATCCACGAGCTGTCCCTTTGCTGACGTCCGTCTGCTTTACGAGCCTCGCGAGCGTCGTCGTCGGGGTGGCACCCGGCAACAGCCTCTGTCTCAACCCGGAATCAGTCCTGTCCGTCACGTGATATGCGAAGCGGGACAACGGGAGTTTTCTGGTCATGCCTAAAGCCGCGGTCACAGGGCTTCACACAAAACACAGTCTGCAGACACCTTCTGAGGCGTGTTTTTTTCCTTGTATGACGGTTCATGACACACTGGTCATACAAAAATTATAAGATCCATTAGCGCATTCTTAGGGAATACGTTAGCATGACCATTTTAAACGCCACACACGTCCCCCTTTGGGAAACGCTAACACTGGCCCCTTCACCTTTTTTTTTGGCTTTCTCTTTTGCTTCCTCTATTTTTTGCTTCCTCTTTTTGGCCTCATTACGGGCCAGTGTTAGCGTGTCCCAAAAGGGGACGCGTGTGGCGCCTCCCGAGGGTCATGGTAACGGATTCCCTAAATATCCACCAATGGATCTTCCTCTAATTTGTTCACCCCTTTTCTGTACTCTCTGCCTGTCACAGTACATCGACGCCCTTGAATATGGTCATCCGTATCACTCGTGGAAAGAACCACATTCATACCACTTGTGGAAGGAACAGCATTCATATCACTCGTGGAGGGAACCGCATTCATCGTCTTAACTATACAGACACATCACAGCCCACGCACCGCTACTGCAGAAACCCCGAGCGAAGAAAAACCAGTGACGGCAGAGCGGTACCTGTGCACGCGCGCACAGTAACGTCACAAGGACGGAACGGGGGAGCTCCATAGCTCCCCCCCCCCCCCCCCCCCCCCCAACACACACACACTTTCATGGCTACGCCACTGAACGACACCAATCTCACCGATCAAGCGACCACCAAGGAACGCAACTGATAGCAGCAAGGCACTCCAACGCAACGGTTGCTCAGACGACTATGGCCAAGACCATTTGCCCACGACCGGCTCTCTTGATGAATGAAATATGCCCACAAGACCTCTGTGGACTCTTCCTGTATGAATATTTTGAACCCTTACCTCTATTTTCGGGTAAGAAGGACGGTCTCTTCCCCGTCCTCTTGTATTCAGATGCAGCGGCGGTGAACGCTCCCGTCGAAAAGGAACATTCTCATCAATTCCATATTTTTTATTTCATTATAGATATATATATATATTTTTTTTTTTTGGGGGGGGGGGGGGGGATTATATAGTTCAAATAAACGCCATATGAATTATTTTCGCGACATGGGTATGCACACTTTTATTATATCCTTTTTATTCTCACATGACGGTACGCCAACAGTTAGAGCAGTCCTTGGGAGCTACTTAATGCCGGTTCAATCTTCCTCTGCCGATTGTCACGCGTCAGCATCGAGTTGCAATTGTCTAGTGGTTATAGTCGCTTGTAAAAAATCGTTCCCGAAGCGGTGTCCAAGACGCAGTCCAACAGCGCGGGGCCAGTGCGCTTCCGCCTCCTGTGTGAACAGGTATTTACCTCTTGCTGACAGTGTTGTAGTTCAAACATATCTTCATGGACATCGGCTTCCTCCCGCTTCCCCAATGTTACGAAAAATGCCGGGGCGTCTAGTTTCCATGTGCGTCGCTTTGCAGAGCAGTGCGGGCCGTCGCCTTTTAGCGACGATAGCGGTTGTGTTGACTTCGTAGCGATCGAGTAGACGTAGCAGCTGACCAAGGCGGTTATCCCGTCATCGGCAAAGGTGAGCATTCGGGCCTGTTTAAATCGACATTTCGTTGCGTTGACTTTACATCATGCGGACACATTCCTTAAACCACGGTCGTGCCCCAAACCACCCCAAACAAGCGTTGCCTGAAACTGAAACTAATGGTGGCCAACTCTCACTTTGATCACTATCATCATTTGTGGAACGGCATGTGTGCCATAGAGTTCCTGTATAGACCTTTCCAAAAACGAGCTTGTGGCCGGTGCCATTTTGAGCGTTCGTGCGTATGGCGCGTGCTTTGCTCGCTTTCCGAAGCGACGAACACGCACGTGCTGGGCTGTGAAGATCCCACGCTGGACTGTGATTTTGTAAACATTGGAAAGGTCTATAGGCTCCCTACGGGAGCCAGAGTTGCGCGTTTGATTCCACGTGCCGCTTGCCGCCCTCGCCGCTATTCGCCGAGATCCGATCACGTGAGGAGCCGCATCAAGTGTCGTGCAGCAAAGTAGACGTTGCACGCGCCCCGGCGTACGTTCCCCGGCTTTTGAGCGCGCCGCGCGCCTCGAACGTGCGGAGCTGCTATTCGCCGAATTCAGTCACGTGAGGAGCTGAATCCATATGTCCATGCACGAACGCGCAACTCTGGCTCCCGTAGGGAGCAATATAGCGGCGAGATGTTTTGGTGGCGCCCTCCTGTGGTTCCCCCTTGTGACGTCATTACCTTGCAAACAACAAGTTCGATGGTGTTTGTTATTAGCATGGTGGAAGCTTGAAATCATTGCGCTCTCAAAGGAACACTGCCAACACCGTCAAAATTAAAGTTCTTTCATTCCTCTTATTTCCGTCGATGATAAATCCCCTTTCCGACGTCATAGTCAGCGTTAGGCCAATCGTGGAAGGCCGACCACAGCGACGCTTTTGGTCGCGCACGGGGCTAATAGACCTTTCCAAAAACGAGTTTGTGGCCGGTGCCATTTTGAGCGTTCGTGCGTATGGCGCGTGCTTTGCTCGCTTTCCGAAGCGACGAACACGCACGTGCTGGGCTGTGAAGATCGCACGCTGGACTGTGATTTTGTAAACATTGGAAAGGTCTATACAGGAACTCTAGTGTGCCATACCAATGGCGGCCCTCTAGTGACTGATAAAGGAAGACGTTAAAGGTGCTCCTAACCGGATGAAGCGAGGCCTGTATACCATTCAGGGAGTCAGTGCGACGCGACGTAGGAATGGAACACAAGAGCTTCGTAAGCGTTTATTTCTGATAACTCAGATTCAGTCAATCTGTGGACGGCACACAATCGGCTTTAAAGCACTTTGGTATATGTAATTTTCTCAAGGCATCTGAGTGGGTTGGAGCGTTGTTCTGACTGCAGGTTCTTGGTCACCATCGAACTGAAAGTGAACGGGAAAGAACTCACACTGAACAATTCCTCGCGTGCCCTTGACTTGCGAAAGTGACGGTGCCGATACACGTTCATATCCGCCATTGATATGGCAAAACCTAAACTGCTTTACGAACCACCAGATGGCACTGAATTTCGGAAAGGGTCTACTGGTGCGCGCGACATGCCACGTGTGAGATGGATGGTTGATTGTAGAGGATTTCTAGCAGGCTTGCGCGTGCTCCGTCCGGTAGGTTTTATCAGATCGAAGGCTAGACGAAGGCTAGCTGCGGTCACGTGATGTGGTTACATTGGCCTGATAAGTGAGGAGGGTAAGGAGGAAGATGAGAAAGAGGCGAGGCGTCAAGGGAGCATGACTTATGGAGGCTACGCGGCTGACGTCATGCCCTCTCCTACCCTTCTATCCTCCTGGACTCGTACACTTGTCACGATGGTCACGATTCATTTTCACTTATGCTCCTTGATTTGTTAAATCTACTGTTAGTGCTCCCGGAGTGATAATGAATGGAAGTAGAAGACAGTTCTTCGTAGCCTTCAAGAAGGAGGCAATAGCCTATCCAGAGATGCACGGGAATCTTGCAGCGCAGCGAGAGTTCGGTGTATCGGAGAAAAGCATACGCTGCTGGCGAGGCCAGAGACAAAAACTGGCGGCGTGCAGCAAGGCGAAGAAAACTTCATTTCGTGGAAGGACAGCGATGTACCCTGAATTGAAAACAAAGGTGGCAAATTTTATTCGGGATCTGCGTGCCAGATCGCTACCTTTGACGTCGGAGTGCATCCGTACGACAGCCGTCGAGGTCGCCCATGCCACCGGGCTCTCGAGGGTTCAATTAAAAAAGAGGGCATCGTCCCTTTGAATTGTGTTAGTGAACTCGTCGTCGGACGAAAGTTCCGAAGAATCTGAGTAGTAACGTTCGCGGACTTCGTGTTTTATTGCGTGCGAAGCAATTTAATAAATATGCCGTGTTTTCTTGTCCTTCCGTATACTTGGCCAATTTTGTTACCGCAGGTAAGGTTGCATTCTCTTGTCATAAAAACGTTTTTTCGCTTTTTGCCACTTTTAAATTAGGGGGTCGACCTATATTCCGGTTCGACCTATATTCCTGTTTATACGGGTATTTCCTCCTCAGTCTTGTTATTTGCTCTATTAATCCTCAGGTGACAACTGCGTCAGTACGCCTTCAATTTTGCTAAATGACAAGGAAGTTTCTCTTCTGGATGGTTTTGTGTAGTCATGTTGAACTGATACGAATGTTTCAGTCATTGTCATCTGTTGTTTGTGTTCATGCGTTTCGTTTATCACATGAGGTTGGCGTGAGGGGAAAGGGTATTCACGCATGTATGCTAGGTTGTTTTCCTTGATTAAATTAGTTGAAAGTTAGCGCCAGTCTGTGTTGTATGTGTCTCTTCTTCGTCCGTATTTTTCGCGCTTTTTAAGTCCTACAGATCACAATAAACCAACTAGCCCAATCAAAATTTTTAACTTAGTGGAGGACGACCGCTCGGAAGCAGCCAGAAGCTACGTGCATCGACGATCTCTCACGCTATTTGGAAAACGCGCGAGAAAAACGTCGCATCATTCACGTGACCCGCTCCGGCCAACCCAAAAAATCTATGTCCGCAGCGTAAAAAAAAAAAAAAAAATTATGTTTTAAATGTTATTATCTTGTAAATTGCCTTCTCAAAATTTTCACACGCATCCAATATTATGAAAACTTTGATAAAGTGTTTAGTGCTTTACCTACATCACGACAGGCTAGTTTCGAAAAGTGTGAGCCCGGCGCTCATTTTTTAATCAGCCGTGTTGTGTCGTTCTTCATGCGTTCTCTCATAGGGCGGGCGCCAGGTGACTCGCGCCGAGCTGCTCTGTCGGCCATGTTGTCGGCAAAACATGCGGATCAAAAGATTGGGTCACTCTGCTCCTAAGAGCTATATAGTGCTTAGACGAGTTAAGCGGTGCCAAAAATTTTGAGAGAGCCTACATAACAGAAAGTTTTCAACTGCTCGATCGGTCGCGTGGTTTATGGGCCGCGTTTGCAGTACGAGCTGCGAAGAGGTGACGAACGCGTTGGTCGTCTGCGAGCGTCTCAGCCTCTCTGCCTGTTTTCTTCCTCGCCACGCTAAAGCGCAGCGCATGCGCACTGGCGACCAAACTTCGCCGGTGGCGTCCGCCATTTAACTGCAAACGCTCCCCATGGTTTGCGATGGACCCTCTCTACACTCTAGGCTCTCTCAAAATTTTCCTCGCGTATCACGCCCCTCCTTATCATTGCGACGCCTACGGCGCCCGGCCCTATTCCCCTTCCAGCCACCATAATCATGGTGTTTGTCATGTTTATGTACGTGTTCTATCATCGTTAGACCAATCATGTACAGAGAAGGCCTAGCGACTTGCGATTTTGACGCTGTTTGATTCCCATTAGCTCGTAGCGTCGGCTAAGTTTGGAGTTAAGCTGAAACGAAGTATAGTACCATCTAATGGGTTCTGCGATATAGTTATCTGAAATTTAATTTTCGTTGTGTGTGCGTGTGTCCTGACTCATTAAACAATTTTATATTCTGAAAGGGTGTGGCGATCGGTCCACGCTTCGGGGAACGGACGCAAAGACAGGCAGAGAACGGGGACGAGAGACAAGGTTTTGTGCAACAAATGAAATAATGTTTACTTAATCTCAACACCAGAAGCGAAGACGTTACGAAGACAAAAACACGCAACCCCCCCCCCCCCCCCCCCCCTTTATTGACTAGACAAACAAAGAACAGGCGACTCAATAAAGTTACCTGTTCTTTCTGGAGTGCCCCAGGGCTCGGTACTCGGACCGTTGTTCTTTTTGGATTTTATCAATGACCTGCGAGTTGATCAGCCCTCGATACAGTGCCGTTTTTTTGCTGATGATTGTGTATTGTTTTCAAATATGTCTTGTGTATCTAACCAAAAATGCTTAGAGGAGAGTATTCAAATGATTTCATTGGGGTGTCAAAAATGCAAATGGATCTGAATATCAAGAAATGTGTGCAGATGTCAGTTACACTAAATAAGGTGCCTATCTTTGTTTCTTGTTCTATTTATTCAAATTCCTTAGAAGTAGTTAGTGAATACAAGTATCTGGCTGTTACTATCACATCCAACTTAAGCTGGGCTAGTCATATTGAGCAGACTGTCGAAAAAGCGTCAAGTAAATTGTGGTCGCTTTCTTAGGAAAATGTGTCACTGTACTCCTGCGACAAACCTGACGGCCTATAGATCGCTGATTCGTCCTTTGCTGGAATATGCTGACGTTGTATGGGACCCGCACTCGCAATCGCTCATCGACCAATTGGAAGGCCTTTAAAGGGGTACTCCGGCGATTTTTTGAGCTACCTCAACTAACTATATTTTCTGACTCCCCGGTCTTTACCCTTTCCGGTATGCTATTTATTATCGCGAAATTCATAATAGTTATTGTGAAATCGGCACATGAAAATGATGCAAAAACCGACATTCAAATATACCCGCACTTTTCAGTGCCGTGACGTCAGTGGCGGGCAGGCTTGCCAGTCGAGCAAGCAGTCTAAAAATTAGAATATGCCAATCATTTGTTCTGTGCTGGTGCGCGGGTACTGGAGCGAGCTTCCAAAGCATTCATTTGACACCATGATACTGCTTTGAATCAGTTGGGAACAAATTCTACAGTTCAAAGAGTGAACCCCTGCCTTCCACTGACGTCACTTTTTTATTGTTGCCAGTAAAGACTTTCAGTTTGAAAAACACGATGAGGACCGAAATTGTAAATTCAATAACTTCGTGAAAAAAAATTATTCTAACCTAATATTTGGGATACTATTTTAGCGATGTTGTTTGGCGAGTTTAGCAAAATTTCAAGCGAATCGACGACCGTGAAGAAATCGCCGGAGTACCCCTTTAAAGAAATCGCTTAGGTTTATTTACAACTCATACAGCAAAGATTCACACGTGTCACCGTTGTATACTGCCTCCGATTTATTATCATGTCGAAGGAAAGTAAAGCCTTTGAAATGTTTGCATAATATAATTCATAATAAAGCTGGTTTAAATTTTGAGAATTATTTGCAGTATAACGCGAGTCGTGATACAATGCAGAAGCATGAGAACTTGCTCCTTGAGTTCTCCTCTAGAAAAGATGTTTTTAAATACTCCTTTTCTCCTTGTTCTGTTTGTGAGTGGAATGAGTTGCCACCAAGTGTGACGGCGATCGCTTCTACCGCTTTATTTGCGAGTGCAGTTGATGAATTGGTTTCTGTCACCAATGACTAAGCTGCTTGTTAATTGTTATTTGTTCATTCGACTCATTGATGGTTTCTGATATTGTCTATCATGCCTTGGCCCTCAAAAGTTGGCCGGCAGTATTCTCAAATAAATAAATAAATAACGCTTCCGCTTGACTGTAAAAATAGAAGAGCACCGGCAATTCCCCCCTTTCCTCCCTCTCTATTACTCGATGCCGACTATCAAATCCACGAAAGCTTTTTGAAGAAAACTATTCTGTCTGGGAGACAGCAAGACCTTAAATGTGCTCTGAGGAGGTTTCTGAGATCGCCTAAATATGGCGGTAACTCGCTCTGCAGGCTCTAAGCATTCTAGAAATATTCGGAACATGCTCCTCCCATCACCGGAGATGATCTCGGATCGTTGCGATCTTTAATTGCTTTTTTAATAAAGAAATCGGCCGCGTGTCGACATAATTTAGGAATTTCTAGAATGCTTAGAGCCAGTAGAGTGAGTTATCGCCATATTTAGGGGACCTCAGAAACTTCCTCAAGGCACTTTTAAAACGCCAAATCAGTGCCCATTCCGTGTAGTGGCGTTTTCACTGAGACGATAACCACCAGGCCAACAAACATAGCGTCACATCACTTCATCCCTCTTAATGAATTTGTAAACAACTAGATTATGTAGCTTTCGATTAAATGTGCAGAATAATAATAAAAAAGAAAGAAAGAAAGACGAACCGCCGCAAACACCAAGCCACATGAAAACGAAGCACCAGAGAATTGACTTATCTATTCATCCGATGTCCGGGAACTGGGTGACATCACATGGCGGCCCATCGTGTATAAACAAGCACTCGGGGAGGGGGACTGTTGCCCCGGCGTCCCCCAGATTACCCACAAAATGCGGTCGCTTACAAACGTCCCCGAGACGGGCGCATTTGCGAGCCCGCTGCAGATACATACAACACGTCCTGAGCGAGGATGCGGTGCACAAAAGGCTGCGCCCGCATTCGCCTCCGAAATCGGCAGAAAACATCGCCGCATTATTGTTCAATCTAGCGAGCCTTATCGACTCGCGTTCTCTCGACCAGCCCCCAAATTTTTAGGCCGCGTCAATTTTAAGAAAACCCAAAAATACAAAACAAGTCTCAAAACCGACCCTCCTCCGCTTTTTGAATCTTATTTGTATTTTTTTTAAATAGATTTTAACAAAAAAAGTGCGCACTCCCAGATAGCTGACTACATGCGCCCCATCTACTCCATTTTTGAACTTTTAGAAAAGTAAGAATAAGCGAAAGAACTTTTTTTTAAAACGAACAACTCGTAAGAAAAAAAAAAAAAGGAATGGCCTATTTACTCCGTGGAGCACCGGTCGCCACGCGGCTAAATGAGCATTTCCCGGACCTCTTTGTGACACCGGAATACTATCAGAGAGGCCCCGCCTCCTTTCAACGGGTGCCCATTGATGACGAATTGATACTTAATCAATAATGCATCCGCGGAAACTGCCTCCCCCTTCCCCCGTTCCTCTTCTTTCTCCCCACGCGAACGTTGTTGATAAAACCTGTGTCCCCCCATCCCTAATGTCAAACCGCTCTTTGCTACTTCTAAAGTTATTATTGTTTCCACCCCGATGTGGAGCCTAGTACACAATGTCCCGACTAAATATACGTGGAAACGCGGGCGTTCGTTGCGTGATGGAGAAAATGCCCGCTTTCGTTTATTGCTTTTCTTTTTTCTTTTTCAAGTTTCCGTAAAGACCTCCCGGAATGTCATCATCACCCTCGTTGACGACTCCGTCACCGTCGATGTCGTCGCCGTCATGGCTTGCAGTCTCCCCACAATCTCGCCGATACTTATGACTATTGATCTGAAAGACGACCGTTTTCTCTTTTTTTAAACAAAACCGTTTTTAGATTATGCTTCCCTGCACGAGATGGAGAAAGAGGGGTCGCGAACACCGAGAGCCGGTGAATCGAGTGAATGAAAGACGATAAACGTGGGCGGAGAACCTGGCGCATATATTTATCGGTTTCGCATTTTCAAAAAAAAAAAAAAAAAAAAGTCTCGGCGCCTAACACCCCTCCGCGCGGAACCGCCTTGACGACTTGGAAGACCCTCCTCCCCTTCTATTCGATGTGCCGCGTCTACAGGATAACTTCTTCAATGTCGTCGCTCTGAATAGGGGTCCTCGTCCAGATAGCGCTCGTTTGTTCGATTTTAGGAACGACTTAGACAGAGTACGCCCTTTTCGTGGGGGGCAGTGACGGAAAAGCGTCACCGTCGGTGATTGGTCGGTGGGTGTCGCGTTCGGCTGCGCCGCCAACCACCCCTTGTTCAAGCGAAATGGCAGGCAAAACGAACCCTTAGCCCTCAGGATACACTACGAGGCGGTATCGAACCGTAAACAATTATTAAGAACTAAACCAAAACCGAGCGAAACAAACGAGGATCTACGGATCATTTCATGTTGAGGAGCCTCACGATGAAGATGGTGGGCGCGGGTGACCGTCCCCAGTTTACGGTTGGGGTCAACTGCCGTGCGTCACCGACGTCCCAATGTCGCAATCTTCGACGAGGACATTGCCGTGCCCGTCCCGCATCTGGCACGGGGGGTCCGCGCCCGACCGAAGGCTAGAAGTCTCGCGAGACCGGGCGGCGCGAGCGCCATGTTTTCCAAAGAACAGCTGGTGTACGCGTCTCCACGGAGGAACCTGGTCGCGAGCAAGACGTCCTTCTTGATAAGGGACATCCTCGGAGGTGTGCCCGAGCCAGAGGGCACGCTGTACGGGATCGTCGAGGAGACGGCCGACGCCGGAGTCGGGCTGGCGACTCCGAGGTCCTCCTGGTCGGCCGCGGGTCCGGCGGGAGGTCCGCAGGACACCTGCTGCGGCGGCCTGCTCTTCGGGTGCGTCACAGTGCCGTGCCTCGGCTGCGCCGCTTCCTGGAGCGCGGGTGAGTTGCCCAGGAAGTGCGGACGCCAGACTGCGTTCTAGACTCTGCTGACGCCTACGCCTAGGGGTACGACGAGAGCGAACGGAATCTTCTTAAACTGTTCGGTGTAAACTCGCACTAAGCGGAGTCCCCGTAAACAACAGAAGCCCCACGGTAATGGTACAAACGTGGGTGGGCACAAGCGTGAGTGTATACAGCCGAGGCAAGGCTGATTCACACGATGCATCTTTTCAACGCGCAACAGTTTAGCGAAACCAAGATTTCGTAAAATCGGCCTGTTCACACGTGGAGTTTGACGCGCTAAACTTGTGACGTATTGACCCACGAGAATTTCGACAAACTTTGTCATCTGCACCGGGAATACCAAGCGTTTCGCATCAAAATGGTATGAAGTACGCACAGTGTGAAGAGACAGTCTGTTTTATTAATACCACTCGATGAACTTCGCCAGATTCGGCTCGGTGGGTTTACTAGTCCTGCCAAACCCGGGAAAGACCGCGAACGTCAAAGAACAGGCAGATGGTCTCGAAGCATTTCAGACATTTTTGCACTGCTAATAAAGAAAGTTATCCCCACTCATCATGTTTATATGCGGTGCTTGCACTCGTCGCGACTGTTGATGACTGCACCGCGCCACTAACCCGTACTGTAGGCGCCGTTCACACACAGCAACCGAGTCGTCACCCGTACGCACCACTCCTCCGTTTGTCGCTCGCCATGTTTGTTTGTTTTCTTGCGGCTTTGGAATCGGATACGGAATCGGCCGAAAATCAGACTCTTCCAAAAGCTCGCTCCTCCTTGAAGGTCGGATGTCATAGCGAAGTCAAGCGGCCATTGGCAGCGTTCGCGTGTCTCCTTCGCGTGATTGACAGGCCTCGGCGAGGTTTCAGCGAAAAATTACTCCAGAAGCGAGGAACACGCGCCACTTTTTTTGGAGGCGCGCCACTTTTTCGGTCGCGTTCAGACGGGGAATCCGTTTCCCGAAACCTAGTTTCGCGACACAAGATTCGCCAACAAGATGCATCGTGTGAATAGACCTTAATTCGTTTCACTTTAAGTGCGACCGGAGCCAATATGGTATACGACCCGATGGAGACGACGAAGCAGCGCCAATAATGAATCGTAACGACGCTCGTGGTCCCTGTGGGTACGCTACCACCGGCTATACTAATCACGCTCAAAAAACGGACCAGGATCGCGGCGGATTTCACTGTGCGTGATTGATTTTGTCGCTGATGGCAAACGCGCAAAGGCGACGAGGGTCATGACGATACACGTTTGGAGCTGAGCTAGGACTAAAGAGACACCGGGTGTAAAGATCCCGCTCGTAGAAGTTTCCGCGGTCCACACTTGGCACAGCCACCGAGCGAGGATTCGAAAACAACTCTGGCAGACGCGAATAGAAAAAAAATTACCACTTACCTGGCCGCAAGTGAGATGGATGATTTTGCTCTCACCCTACAAGATGGGCGAGTCCAGAGCTTGGCGGAAGGAAAGCGGAATAATTGCCTCCGTCGAGGTTATATAGGAACGGGTTTACGAGGGTATTTACTTCTTTGAGCATAAAAATATGAGGACACAATAAGATATAATTCTTAAATCGTGTATGATCGACGTCTTATCGACAATTGAGTTCTCATTTTAGACGGCGGCTTAAAGGAGCGGTGCAACGATATTCAATTGGAATGTTTTTCATTTTGCACGAGCTTACTGGCACTAGTGGGACTCAAGGATACTCGCACGCAACGCCACTAGCCGAAAAACTCCTTTGTTGCGGTGTAATTTCAAGGACAAAAGCGATCATTTTCATTCAATCTCTCCTTTGCAAAATCTGATGACATAACGTGGGGATCGCAGCACACCTCAATGACGATATTTGAATGCGGTTCATAGATTGGACCCGAGCATTGCGTGGGCACTCGATTTGGGCTCGTGATAATTACTAGCTCGAGAAGCATTCGGGTAGTGGCCCGTGTCCAATCGCGGCAACGACGACAATTAGCGGCGAGAAGTTTTGGTGGCGCCCTCCTGTGGTTCCCCCTTGTGACGTCATTACCTTGCAAACAACAAGTTCGATGGTGTTTGTTATTAGCATGGTGGAAGCTTGAAATCATTGCACTCTCAAAGGAACACTGCCAACACCGTCAAAATTAAAGTTCTTTCATTCCTCTTATTTCCGTCGATGATAAATCCCCTTTCCGACGTCATAGTCAGCGTTCGGCCAATCGTGGAAGGCCGACCACAGCGACGCTTTCGGTCGCTCTCGGGGCTAATAGCCGAGCCATTACAATATCTGGAACTCCGCGCGTGTCCTGTGCTTTGCCAACCCCAGCGCGTGGCTATGATCAACATTGGCGGCATATAATCGGCTCCAGATAACATGGCCGCTTGTTCTGGCTGCAAGTTGAGGGGGTGAGCGCTGGTCGTTTTAGGGGCGAAGCTCCTTGGGGGCTAGCCATGTCCGTCCGCCGTCCGCCGTAGGCCCGGCGTCGGGTGTTCGTGCTTCTGCTCGTGAGATCACGTGCTCACGAGCACGTGAGCACATGATCACGTGCTCGTGTAGGGCAAAAAAAAAAAAAAATTGGAAAAAAAGATGAAAACAATTATGAAAAAAGAAAAAGAAGAAAAAAAGAGTAGGGGGTTCTGAGATGCCATCCCATCTTCTGCTTAAAAAAAGAAAAAGAAGAAAACCACACATTCTCCTACTGACATGAATGAAAAGGCTCAAAGAAAAAGAAGAAAAAAAGAGTAGGGGGTTCTGAGATGCCATCCCATCTGTCTGCTTAAAGAAAGAAAAAGAAGAAAACCACACATTCTCCTACTGACATGAATGAAAAGGCTCGGCATGCTGCGGCTCGGCGTCTACGCAGACAAGCACCACCAGAGCTTCGCCCCAAGCAACATCATTAACCACGTGGAGATGCGGTCAATTTTTTCTTTAATTTTTTTCTGGGACTTCTATTGCGTGGGGTGAAAAACGAACACGTGTTTCATAAGTCCTTAACGTCAGGGATCCGTTCTAAGCGGTATTTGCGCAAAGTAAAAAGATTGTTGCATCGCCCCTTAAATATGCTCCCAGCCTGTATAAAATGGCAGCGACAAGCCACAAGCAAGAGCCTTTCTCGATTTGACAGGCTGTGTAGAATAAAGGAGGCTATGCTAAAACACGAGCATTATACACGCGAGGGTAACTTTCGCAGGCTTCCAATCACTCGTGCTTACTTCACGAGCACTGAACGACTAAACGCCTGCCAAGGGTACCATCGCGAGCATGCTTCATGTGTTTGAGGCTTGTCGCTGTCGTTTATTTCTGTTTGTCGCAGGAGCGGATTTAAAGGAATACTGAACCGTAGAATTTAGTGTCCATAATAAGTGGCGCACGTCTTTTCCACGAGCCAGCAGCCGCCGGTGTGCGCGAGCACAGGCAACAAAAATGACGTCAAAGATCTCCATTCCCGCTTAAAAGGACAGTGAAATGCTTGGGCTTCGGGCCGAAGGAGAAAAAATACAGGCTTTTATCTCTACAAGTGAAAGCTACGTGCTTGTTAGACCAATTAATCGCTTACCTTTTAGACCAGACACCACTGTGTAGATGAAAAACGTGTCTTTATTCTCCTTTGGCCCCAAGCCCATACATTTCACTGTCATCTTAACCGCGAATGGGGGTCTTTGACGTCATTTTTGTTGCGTGTGCTCGCGCACACCGGCGGCTGCTCGCTCGTGGAAAGAACGTGCGCCACTTATTATGAACACTAAATTCTTTGGTTCAGTATCCCTTTAAAACTCCTTTTTTTCTTGGGTGGGGGGGGGGGGGGGACGTTTGTAAGGATACTGTTCTCCCATTCCTTCTTGTGCACCGGGGGTCCACCCATGTCAAAGCGCCCTCCAAGAAGGAGGGGCGGCCGCCCCAGTCGCTCCCCCCTTCGCCCCCCCCCCCCCCCCCCCTTGGATCCGCCCCTGGTTTGTCGCTCTAGTGGGTCTCGGGCATTAGCAGTGTGACCCCGGCTTAAGACTGCATTTGCACTGTGAATCTCCCGACATCCCCAAAACGTGGACAATGGTTCCAGTCACGCCGCCAACAAGTATCACTTACATATTGGTGATATATTTGAACCAGAAATAATGGTATGAAATTCATCCCCTCACTGTATAAAGCACGCACGCAAAAACCAAGATACAATGGTATCGCGCCTGCACCTTCTAGAAGTCCTCACGCCGTCTTCAAATGCAAGTGTGGGAATTTTGGGAAAGCCCTTAAGGGCTATGCAACTCCTTCAATGCCTTCCACGAAACTTACGTAACTTGTGAAACAATATACAAACGCATTGCACGATGCGGCTTCCTAAACTATGGGCGCTACACATTTTTGTTGTTGTTCCGGGATATACCCTGACATTCTGCGAAACGTGCTTGTTTAATTAGGTCATTAGTGCGTGTTTCTTATTGTTTCGCATAAATCGTCACTTGGTTGTAAGATTCCAATTACGTGGCGTGTCATGCCGGGCGGAAATAACAAACATCTGGGCTATCGAAAACCAACAGAAAGAAGCACCGTCTTTTAGTTATGCTATGAACTCCCCTGTCCATGTCCGAGGCAAGAGCGCTTCTCGCAAGATAGCGCTGTGTTTTTGTTTCTTTTAGTTCCGTGCGTGTTGTAGCTCGCGCACGCACAGCCTAATTGCCGTCTCATTATATCGAAGTTGTTGCATCGGATGTTCGTAACTCCCCGAGGGCTAACAGAGTGGGCATAACTTTCCTCATTTACTCTCTACGCCTTGGAAAGACAATCGCGATTGTCTTCATCTCTTGTGCCCTTCCCTGTCTAATAAGCATCTGATTACGAGGATAAAAGAAGCGATCAAGAGATAAGCGGCATGCACTAACTAACGAGATTAAAACATGCTTGAAGAGACACTAAAATGTCTTTTAGACTGAAATTTGTCTATAGACCTGACTACGAATGCGAATACTATAGCTTCTCAGAAATGCTGACTAAGTTGTGTTTCAGGAAAAGGGATCCACTGCGTCAGAAACCAATTAGAACATACCCCAGCATGCTGGGGTTTCGGGTTTCTGCAGCTGTGTATGAAGTATTCATGTTGTTTTGGGTGCTGTTCCCGGGTCACAGCGAGTCGCGGAGCCGTATAAACTAGTGATGACGAATTTCCAACAAAAATAGGCATCTGAATATTTAGTTAAAAAAAAAAAAATGTAGCCAGTAATTACAATGAAGTTTGTGTGCCCACCATAACAAAAACACAAATAAATACTCAAATCAAGTATATATGTGTAAAGCCACACGGCTGCATCTTTATTGGGCTTTTTTTTTTTTTAAACACGAACTCATCTGTGTTACGTCACGGCGCGGTGGTGGCGCGTCGGGCGCACTTGCGGTCTGGGGCTGTGGGCGGAAGTCCCTATGTGAGACGTGTATACCTGTGTTGTTTTGAAAGAAATCTGAGAAAAACCTGCCTTCTCGTCAAAACGCCGCGACTGGGGCTGTACCAAAAGAGTTGAGAAAGGTCTGAAGATCAGTTTTCATGTGGTCGGTTTGTCCGAGAACGTGAATATGTGCCGTGAAAATGAAAACCAGACGCCGTCGGACCACGATTGCTTGGGCGGGAAGCACTTCAGGTTGAATTTACGGATACTTGTGGTCATCAAATTTATTTTTTTTCTTTCAACATGAACGCCGGAAAACCGTCAAGTGGTACGGACCACCTGCGGACCACGTTCAGTGCGTCTTCAAGTTCAATGGCCGCCTGATCGTTTGAACTATCGTCTGCCCTTTAAAACGCTTCTGTTTGTCGTCTGCTCCTTCAGACGACACCGGCCCGTAGACCAAACGTTGGCCCGGTACTTGCGATAAGAAGTAAGTGCAGGCCTCAAAGGACTTAAATTTGAAGGTTGATAAGCAGGCTCGATGTAAACAGTAGGAGATGCTGATCATTGTTACCAGTGGCCATCACCGTCTTGTTATGCCTGATTCACTTGGTCTGATTCTGCTTGCGATTTTTAGTGTCGACGTCGACCACCTCAGCTACGGTTCACGCTTTTACAGCCCGAGCGTCGTCGCGACTGAAAATTGCGAGCAAAATCTCATCATGCGAATCAGGCTTTACCATACATTCTGCGGCGTCCGCGCAGAATGAATCGCCGCATGTCACATTATTTACGCGAAGGTTTGCGGTGTAACGAGCCTCGGTAATTTCGATGAGGCCGCTCAAGTAGTCAGGCATTGCCAGGAACACGTAGAATCAACAATTCGAACGCGAAAAAGGGCAGGGGGACTCACACCGACGCCGACGACATCGCATTTCAATGATTTGTTAATGGGCGACGGCGAACTTCTTGCCCACACTCCATCGCGCATGCGCGGCGCCGGTGGCGTCCGCTCGGGGCGCTCCGATTTGTTTGTAAACATGAGTTGGTGTTACTATAATTCGCAACATTCACAACCTATAGAGGGCGCACTGGTGCCCATCAAAAATGGCTGTCATCTGGATGATCGTCATGGAACAGGAGTACGAGGCTGGGTTTGCGACGCGTAAGTAACTCTAGTTTTGAAGTATGCAAGCTGTATTAAAGCCCTACTTTATTTTTCGCGTGAGGAAGGTGTTGGCAAACACCTTTATTGGGAAACCGATCATCCAGGAACTAGAGAGCACGATTCTCACACCGCGGTACCACCATCGCTAATAGTTGCGAATTGTTTAACATGAAATGTACCTCTCAGATAATAGTCCGTCTTAAAATGCATAGAACGTACATATAATCAGAAGTCGCCGTATCGTTTAATTTTCATTTGGGCTAGAACCTGTCATTGCACTAGGACTAGGTTATCCACCCCCTCCCCATGAATAAAGCGTAGAAGGCGCACACCAATCGCTGGGCAACACTAACGGACAACGTGAGGAACGTGCGCGTTGTCGGAGTAGACAAGCCAGCAGTTGTTCATTTGAGACTAAAAGGAAACAAGTACACGTGAGTGGATTTAATAGGGACAAGATAACAATGCAATAGAAGCGCCGCCAAAAAGCGCTGTATACACCCGCTTCAAGTGTACCTCCGCATCTGCTTCGCGACATCGCCTTTAAAGTGGAGGGAGCGAAGCTTTCTGCCGATTGAGCGGGACGACGATTTTCGATTTTCTAACTCAGCTAGTGGTGGGTGATGAAAGTCCATAACGGTGACTTAGTTCCACGACACCACTATGCAAGGCACGCCGAAGCAATCGTTGTTTGCCTAGCTTACCGTGCGGCTGACCGCGATGACTAGATTTGGCAAGAGTGCCACGTCTCGAATATGAATAAATGTCTACTACTTTCAAGGCGTCTTTTTGATTGGTAACCTTATTTTCATTTGCAAGAAGCAGACGACGTCAAGTGAAGCGTCTTCGTGATGGCGGCGTCATTTGAGCACGCAAAACGCAGCATACAATTTCTAATAGGGATAATGAACGGATCATTTTCATGTCATCTCACAGAAACTTACAGAAGGCTCCGCGAAGAAGAGCTGATACCACCGCAATCTAGCGACGTAACATGAATCACGAGCTAACAGAAAACGAACGAAGAGAAGCGACTCGTCGGCGGCACTAAACCTAATCACACCGTGAACAAATGTGCATACCGTCACGACGTCGCGACGCAAGCCTAGGCAGGTAAAGACCGTGGTAAACTTCAGAAGACTCGCTGCGAAATGTCGGCGTTGCAAACAACTTGTTAGGCGCACGCTAAAATGTCAACCACGTCAACTAGCCCACGTGAACTAGCTCAAAGAGCTTACAGATACCCTTTAAAGAGACCATGCAATGAATTTTCGGCTGGGACAAATTGGGATTTTACTAATCGCATATCGTTTGGTGCGCCAATTAAAACTAGTACACGAGCGTAGAAAGCCAAAAGCCTGCTTTTTGCTACCGAAAAATGGAAAATACAGCGGACACTTTCGTACCATTTTTTACTTCGAAAGTTATCTGCCTTTTCACTATAATGCATCCGCGGTGCCCAAGTAACTCAGCCGAACCCAGCTCACGCATTGGACACGAGCACTGCGTCACTCGGACGTGTGCGCTCGTTAACGATCAATCTGTCGATGAATTTTTGAATTCGTCGACGAATTAAATTTTTGAATTCGCCGACGGCGGCCAATCAGTGCCGTGACGGCACTTATCATCACTTGAGAATGACGAGAGTTCCGCGGTGTGCTTAAAAAGCACGGCAAAAGCTTGGAATCATCATCTCCCGTGCAACGCGACCGCCAACGTCCCGTCAGGCCAACAGCCGAACCTGTTGGCAGCATATATTCGGCTCGAGATCACTCGGCCGCTTGTTCTGGCTACGAGTTGAGGGCGTGAACGTTGCTCGTTTTTCTTTAATTTTTTCTGCGACTTATATTGTGTGTGGTGAAAAACGAACGCGTTTCAAAGGTCATTAACGACAGGGATTCGTTCTAAGCGGGATTTTCGCAAAGTACAAAAATCGTTGCATCGCCCCTTTAAGGCCCGTTTACACACTTGCGACTCCTTAGGACCGAGTGCCTTAAAATATCTGAAACTCTCTTACGGCGAGAGAATACACTGGCACGATGGCGCAGTCTCCACGGTGACGACGAAACGGCATTTCACTAGTGTGGAAGGTTTTAGGGTATTTGCGACTTCAGATGTGCGTACTACTTATGGGAAGTGGTCGTTTAGGGCATTGACAACAGTTTTTTCAAGCCAAGAAAGAAGGAATGATGCACGAAAAAATAGTCAATTTACGAGACCACCAAAAGCCCCACTGCTACCCGATAGGTGGTGCCATAGTGTTCTTTCGTCGTAAGAAAGTTTAATAGCGAGTTCGTTTCATACGCGCTGGCAGCGTTCGAGTTCTTTCCCAGAATGCATCGCACTCGCGGAGTGACGCACAGAGTGATGCTGTCGCACAGTGACGCGGAGTGACGCACAGAGTGATGCCATCTATTAGGCAGGTATCCAGGGGGGGGGGGGGGGCCCATGGGGCCCGGGCCCCCCCCCCCCCCCCCGAAATCTTTGATTTTGCTGGACCTCCTCTCCCCCCTCCCCCTCATACAGCAGTTTGTCATGGGCGGGCCCCCCCCCCCCCCCCCCCCCCCCCGAAACAATATCTTGGCTACGTGCCTGCCATCTATGTTGTAGAAAAAGTACCGACCTGAAACCGAAACTAACGCTACAGTACTAGCGCCTTTCTCTTCCACGTGATGGGTGGGAGAGTTGTTTTGCGCGCGGGGGGGGGGGGGGGGGGGGGGGGGGAGGAGGCTTCGAGCAGCCGCGGGGCTCGAGACGAGTCGGACCCCGGTCGTTAACAAACGAATTGGGTTTCAGTTTTGGGCGCCGGAACATCCGTGTCTTGGGCAGGGGTACTTCTGTCCGCACTTGTGGCTTTCAAGCGGTTGTGCTTGTGTCCGGTGTACTTCGCCGTTCAGTGTAGAAACTTCGCTTTTAATCGACGCAATAACTTAACTAGGTGGCGCCAGCCAGGCGGCGAGAAAAGCATGTAGTGACTCTACAAGGAATTTGGTTTTGACCGTCGAGGTGTCGGAGGGGGGTCACGTTGACAGCTTGCTGATTATTGGGTAAGAGTGTACCACGTGACAATGGGCAAATTTAAAGTGATTGGTTCGTCTCTGGAGGGAAAGGAGGCCCCTAAGAGTCTAGAAAAGGGGTGCCGAGAGGATTCTCGGGAGATTCGGCTTTTGAGATCGGGAAGATTCGGCTCTTGAGACTTGGGACTAAAGTATGGGTTTTAATTTTGGGAGTTTTGTATTGTAAATTACCGTCAACTTGTTGTCGTTTTGTTTTGAAATAAACGTGGCCACACTGGCCATCGTAAAACAACCAACGTCGTAATGTGTACAGCGGGATCGAACAACTTTTAGTTTTTTTTTTTTTTTTTCTTATTCGACTTCCTGGGGTACTTCCATCGGGCGAACACCATCATCGGTCGTCACCATCCTGACCGGCCCACCTCCCTCGGAAAGTTGACTGCGAGAGTGCAGTCACTACCAACGTTTATCTATAAACGTTGGTCGCTGCAACCTGTAGTTTTTATTTGCGGTGACTTCAAGCCAGTGTTGTGCCCGCTACCGAAAATAAGTGTCGAAATAGCGTTACTCGTTAGCTTAAAAAAACGTTAACGGGTTACAGAGCTCCATTACGATTTTGAAAATGTAACGAAATATCGGTGTAGTTACTTGCCATGACTAACGGACGTTATTTTTACGTTAGTTTGTCGTTACTTCGTGTTTCACTGTTAGTATATGACAGCTGTTAGTATATGACTGTAGAATCTCAACCACAAACGTTTCCACAAGATCACCGAACCGTTCTTGAGAAACGAGAACTTGATGCTTACTGTCAATCTTCATCTGCTCCAGCAAGGGCGCGTCGGGACAGTGGGTTGTAGTCTCTGTCTTTCGTTTCTTCGAAAGCACCTCAATCTCTGATAGCTTCTGCGAATGGAGGGAGTGGCGGAAAAGAAATAAATTAGGTCTGGTGCGAAGCACCGCTGTTAATTTATAGATATCAGTGGTGAGTTACAACGAAATCTTAACTAAATAAACTGCATCACGAATTAGTACAGGAAAAACTGTCCAAATGAATTGCAAACTTAAACAAATATCAAATAGGCGTGTTTGTATGTAACTGTCATTATTTTTTTACCCTCTGTCTAAAATATAGAAACTAGATTAAGCCGTTTTCGAAAAGTTTTCGCTGGCATATATTAATGAGCATTTGTGAGATGCAGATGAAACACTATGCGACTAACAAAACGATCTCGAAAGAAAGAAGCGTTCTTTTGGCTAACAAAACTTAACCACGACATTTTATCAGAAAAAAAAGTAAGGGACATCAAAAAATACCTTATCTTAATGTGTGTGTGTGTGTTTTTTTTTTTTTTCAAATTAGAGTTCGACGTCCCGTGTGTACTCAGCAGCTTGAGTTTCGGAACTCAGAGTAAAGATGGAAACAACAAATTGTCTGAATTCGTTTCCCTCAGTTCAAACATAGCACTTAGCCCTGGTCATGGTAACAGAGTTTCTGTGGCCGTTGCTATCTTGCACGAAAAGTTAAACGGGAAATGGCAGTAAAAGGGGCTTTTATAACAAGCATTCAAAAACGGCCTTGTTGGTTAGAGGCAGACGTTGCACGACAGGGACAACTGTTCAGGCTACACAAGCAACTAAGGCAAATATTTCCACAAAAAAGGAGGACGCCGATCGCTTATTATAAGCAATAATTATAACAAAATATGATCATGGGTGATTATAAACGAAGTATAGCGCCGGCCATACTTTGGTTATAATCACATGCATACTCGTAGTACCTTTATGTCTGTATATATGACTAAAAAATGTGGGGAGCGTTTATAAGCTCTTTACCCTAAGTTTCTTTTTCACGGCCAAAAACTATTTTGCTTTTTTCACGGCGTTCCTTTATCGGGGCGGCCCTGCATGACTTTTGCGCCACACCTGCCGGAACGCCGATGGGCCAGCTCATATGTCAGCATCATGTACCTGGAAACAAGGACTCTTCCATAATGTCGATTGTTGCAAGGAAGCCCGATGCGCGTGCAAGACCTGTCAGAGACTGGAATAATTAAAAACACAGCACTCAAACGCTAACTACGCTACCGAAGTGAGGGTCGGTTCTGCACAAAAGGCTTCATTGGTAGCCGACATTCAGCGTTGTAAGAGCTGCGTGCGTGAGCGTCGATTGTTGTCCGTAATCCGAAGTACCGGGGGTATGTGAAAAAAGAGGAGAGTTTTATCCGCCGCAAAATTAAATTATGCGTCACCGAACGCTCAGTCTCTGCCCAAATGTAGCACTATTGGTTGGGTCCAGATGCTAAAGTTTACCGGAGCTTGCGAACACATGTAGGTGAATGACGTCTTCTAGCGGGAACGCGCCTCATTTCCTGATTGAAATTTTTCAGAAATCGCTTAGAACTTTTGAGTGAGGTAGCGGTATACGTTCTAAAACCGTAGTATTTGCTTCTATCCGCTGGTGCTACATTTGGGTAAAGACTCAGCGTTCGGCGTTGGGGATAACTTTTGCGGTGAGAAAAACACTGTTCTCTTTCCTCTCAAACCCTCGGTATTCTGAAAATACACGCTCTACCGCCTGCGTCCTTGACATCCACGACGTGTATGGTATTGGAGAAAATCTCGAACAATCAGACTTCTGTCGGAATGTTGTTTCTCCTCTTGGGAAAACGAGCGCAAATTGCTTGTTTTGTTTTCGATCAGGGTGGTGGAAGACGATGGTTTCATACTCCGCGAAGTTCTTAAAACTTAGTTGGTGATGGAGCGTATGTCCGCGCAGAAAAAGCAGTGTTATCAGGGAGGCACTGGTTGCAGTATAAAATAATCTACTTTTTCTTAATGGGACGTTGTCCATGTTATCATTTGTCAAAGTAAACCACGAGCTCTGTGGACAACGAACAATGTTTGTCATAGAGGAAGCAAGCTCAAGTCGCTGGGATCTCAGCGTTTCTAAACAGAGGAAGAGTTTGTGTCAAATGCGAATCATAAAGAAAAAAAATCCTTTTCATTACGTTGCCAACCGCACGCTCGCTATGTTGCTCAGAGAATCCAGTCACGCCGTCTACTTTCCCACGTGGCAATGAGATCAAGCTGCGGGTAAAGCCGCTTCATGTTTTAAAAGTAACGCAAACCGCGTTGATGCAAGAGGTACATGCAACGTGCAACGCTTGGGAAGATCATGGCTGCACTGCGCAGAACTGAGCTAGAATTCAGAAGCCTTGTTCTTCCCAGAAGTGGAGCGCGGCACGTGTCTCGAGCATTTCCACAACAAAGAATGGCGCCACTTTTCCCAGGGTAGAGGGACTTTAGCTGTGGGGGGTGTCCTAGACTTTGTACGCCTTTTATAGCTGCCATTTTTTATATTTGTTTCCATAAAAACGATAGGTTTATGAGGGGTCAAGCCTACCATGGGGTGCATGGCGGCTCAAATCTTCCACTCAAGAGATTTGGCAATCTGCATTGGCAGCGTAGACAGTCACACAGAAAACGACAAACATATAGTACTCCTAAACCGTAACCCACTTCTTGGCTCCTCCTTTCTCGAGGGCTTCGTTTAAAGGCGAAATACTCAGCCCGAAAAATACTCGATAAATATTTCTACGGCTTTCAGTGGTTTATGTGAATACATATACCTCGTCTCATTTCTGCTAACCGAATGTTTGTATTTCAACGGTTACTCGAGGACATCGCGTACGTACTACGACACATGGCCCGACGCCAGCGGACGCTCCAAACAAAAGGCCAGGAGCTTACGATACCTGTCTGCGGCGGCTGCCAACAGCCGCCTCATTAAATTCGCATGGTCGAGACCTCAACAGACGTTCCTGACCTTGTTGGCGACGAAACTCGACCTCAAGGTCTTTTCCCGAAAGCTCATGTATAGCGCATATGGCGAGGCTTCTTGCGCGTATCTGTGTTGCACCAGGGCCTTACCAATAAATCGAGACATCATTTGTTTTGTATTTTTTAATATTCGTTATAGAAGCAATCACGTTGTAAGTGCTGTAGCCTCTCGGTCGTTTGTTTGTATATTTACTGAAAAGGCGAGAACGGCAGAGAGGAGCTTCAGTTGTCCCACCTCCAGCCTTCGACAACGAATTTAGGAGCCTCGTGCACCTCGAACGGGCGCGCAGAGCCAAAGCACGGCGGAAGGCATGGAACACGTTCTGGTGGCCGGGCGTTTGAAAGACAGGCCCTGCCGTTCGCACTCTATCAGTGGCTATAATATACAATTCTAACAAATGTTAAGGGGGACACTGGTTAGAGATTTAACTTCTGAACTACTCGAGTGATCGGAATGACATTTGCAGGGGAGATTTAACATAAGATGTAGGTGTATTGTGCAGATTTTCAGCTCTTAATAGAAGAATTTGACATACCTGCATAAAAAGATCTGTCGGTCTTTGTTAAGAAATCTATGATATGCAGATTAACCTATTAAACACCTTTTTGACTGCTTGAATATTAACTGGAGGATGTGGGACTTCGGGCTATCTAGTTTTTATAACTCCAATGTAAATATTTCAGGAAGTGTCATTACCTCTAAATATGAGATATTTTAGTTAAAAACCCTAGACTGAGGCATTGACAGACGACGACAAGGAAGAGAAGGAGAACGACTCAAACACAGCTAAACCTCTGTTGAGGACAGAACCCTTATATAGGGTTCTGCCCTTAAAATGAGACGCATATCTGTCCGATGTCAATTTTTAAAAACATTAAATTTTCTTAGTGAGGACTTCAACTTAAAACAAAATTAAGTAGATAGCCCGATTCCTCAGTAAATATCAGTTCAGAAACTTTTTGATTGTGGTATCAGAATAATTTTATCTTCGAACAAAAGGTTCGTTCGTATGAAATTTGCAGCAAAAAGGGAAACTGAGAAAAATGCATTCAAACATTGATCTCCTTTGCTTTGTTAAAGCCTCGCAAAGGTTTGAAAATATTTTATATCCACGTAACTATTTGGTGCATGGTTATCAAATTTAGTGTAAGGGTGTATAATTAGTTTCTAAAACCGAAAACCTAAAAAAAATATATGTCTTCGAAAAAATGTGAAATTTAGGCCCATGTGGGCAAGGAAGGCCAAGACCAAACTTCCCGACTGGGAACAATACGAAAGTTGCGTCTCGTCCGTCGTCGTCCCTTTCGTATCTGATAGAATTATTATATTTTCCAGCCCTCCCCCCCCCCCCCCCCCCCCCCACACACACACACCCCTTCTTTGTTTTGTGAGCCGAATATCAACAATCCAGTTATTGCTGCGTTTTGATTGCATTAAAAAAGTAATAAAACAGGTAACTCAGGGGTGATAAATGAAATAAAGGTAACCCGGAACACAGTTTCGATCATATGGATTTTTGTTTCTGGGAATAACGTCCCATATACCGAACGGTGTATCCATGCGCCTTTATTTAGAAAAGGTATTTTCAAGTGATAAAACATTTTCCTGAGCTCGGCTGAACTTGTATTTTGTGCATCACATCATCACATCATTCAAAATTTCAGTTTCTGTTAGGAGTATATTCTGAACCTGAATTTCGGTAATCATTTGGAAGCGTTAAGCCAATGTCTCAAATCAACCAAACACGCATATCGTTTCTTGTCGTGCCATTTTCGAGCCTTCAAAATCCGTTCACCTTGTCGAAAGGGAAGTGTCGGAAAACCATAGGCGGGTGTTTACGCCGCAGGACCGGGTTTTCGTAGTCATAAGACTCCCCTCTCCCCGGCCTCGGGGGATTTCCGCAGGCTCTGGGACCGTACAAACAATGCCATGATTGTGCGTACATACAAACAAAAACCGACGCCCATGCCAATTTCGCGTGCTATGGAGAATGAACTACGTCAGCAATCTTGCTTTGAGCAGCATTAAAGCCCACAATGCGTGCGAAGATGCTCCCGTCAGTTTGAGCGTGCTCACAACGAAAGTGCTTGCGAACAAGTGCGTACAAACGATCTCGTATAGACGGGACTTAGTGGACCTACTCGAGATACCTGGTTTTGTTCGCTTAATTATTCCTCCTGTTTGTGTCTTTTGTGCGCGGTTCCTATATTTTAAAGCGAGTAAAACACAAAGGCGATAAAAAGGTGGCACAAATAAAGTAAATTCAGATTGTAAATTACTTTTTATGAGGCGATACAATATGACCCCCCTGAGTGGCTGGCTAATCTAAGTACCAATGCCATCACAGGAAGGGAATATGCTTCTTTTTTCTTTTTTTTTTGTATGTGCAGCTCTTTTATGCTTCTTCCTTCACTGCTTAGAAGGAAGCTCCGGACGACTTTGTGACATCCCTGTCACAATTACATTGCCCGTTCCCCCGATTCGTTTTTTCCCTAACTGAAACTGAACACGCAGTCACAGTGCGCGTGTATCCGGCCGGCATCTGTTAGTAGAGCGGTGCACCGCAGTTCCTAATGGTTTATTTCGGAACCTGTGTCCTCGAGTACGTCGCGTTGGCTGCGGCGGGGCCTTTCCAGCATCCTGCTTTTCGTACGACGGCAACCGCTGCCGACTCGCTCTTCAATCTCTTCGTCGTTTGCTTAGAGCCGTTGAAAAGTAAATTCCCACCATTACTGCAGTACACGTGCTGAATTCGCAGGTTTTTTTCTTCTTTTTTTTCCACCGCGACCTTTGTTAAGGGTCACAATACAAAAAAAAAAAAGTAACGACAATTGCGATGTAATACCGGCCATGCCACGACATGGAGAGTTGTTTTTCTGCCCCTCTTAAAACGGCACTTAAGGGTTTTTTTGAGACAGTCTTTTTTATGACACACACTCAACCTACACGCGCTAAGTATACTAGAAAACAAAACAAAGAACACTATCAAGCGTGGACTTTTTTTTTTTTTTTGGTAGAAACGTTACTATACATTGCGACACGCCCTTTCCCCTAACCTAAGCATCCCACAAAATCAAATTAAATTCATGCGTGGCCTTTTTTTTTTCTTTTTTTTCTAAAGATGTGGTAAATATTGCGACACTTCTTTTTTTCTGAAATCTGTCTATGAAAAGTGAGAGTGTCGCGATGTTTGGTCGTGTTTTAAATAGAAAAGAGATCATCCGTCACTGCAATTTCTGGTCTTCAAGGATGCTTAAAAAGCATAAACGAAGTTTTTGCCATAACAAAAAAAAAAAAAAGAAAAAGAAATCTTTTGTTAGTCTGCTAGAACATGGCAACATTGCTACCCACTGTAAGTGAACCATTTATCTAGTGCAGCACAACTGCTAGCCCGGGGCCTTCACCACGCAGTAGTGATACACGAGCGCACGCCGGTACGATGCTTATCCAGATCGAAACGGGCTCGGGGGATGAAACCCAGGTTCCCTTAAAGCCCCTCTATACTGGGAAAAGTGGCTCCATTCATTGTTGAAGAAATGCTCAAGACACGTGCCGCGCTCTACATCTGGGAAGAACTATGGTGCCTTCATGTGCGCTTTGCTTTGGGGTGATGACATCTGGCCATTTTGTCTCGAACGGTTATTTTTATATTTTGTTCTGAAGCGCGTGAAAGAGCGTGCCCCTGCACGCGCTCGTGGCGCTGACTGTGCTGCGGCGACATTTTGTTTCCTGCGATTTCTTTGTATTTCCCTGTGAGCGCGTGCTGTCGGCATCGGGTACTACAAAGGGTGGCATCACCCTAAGCAGAGGAACATTGAGGCATCCTAGGAAGAACATGGTGTGTGAAATCTAGCTCAGTGGTGCGCTGTGCCGCCATGATCTTCCCAAGGGCTGCACGTTGCACATGCCTCGTGCATCAACGCACCTTGCGCTACTTTTGAAACATGAAGGGGCTTTAGGTTCAAAAGTAAACTGTCAGCTAGACGATAAGGACAAAACACAGACAGGGAGAAACAAAAACAGAGACATACACACCGCTGTTTCTGTTTCTCCCTGTCTGTGTTTTGTCCCTATCGTCTAGTGGCGCCAGATTTCTCGCCGACGTTTTCGCCGAGTGTCCAAATTAGGGCCCCAGGTGTGCATTGTAAACCACTCGGCCACCAAATCCCTCCATAATAAAAAAAGGAAAAAAAAAATTGAAATATCTTCTAATGCCCCTTTGAAGAAGAGGGGGGGAAATAAGACAGTATGAAATACGCGTTGATGACTTTGTGTGACAAGCCATTGGCTCGTCTTAGGGGAGTCATCAGTGTTTTCTTAGTATTGTGTGGAGACCTCGCTTTATAATGAGGACTGTGTGGCATGGCGACAGGCATTTATACTTCATTTACCTTTAAATCGAAACTGCAGCTAAAGCTGCAAGAGATAACCCGTGCTCCTGGCTTTGAGACATGCATTTCTAGCGCGAGCGCTCATTCTGCGGAAAAACGCTTCACAACAGCGACCTCGAGCTCTCATGCTTGCGGAATTGGCTGAAGTCTCAGGTTGAGGGTCAACGGAGTATAGGAGTTACTTTTGCGCTAGTCTGTATTTCTGTATCGAGATAGAGTGTGGCAAAAGAAAGCCGGCGGAGCGGCGTGACCGCACGGTGACCTTCCTTTCTTTGGCTCCCCGCAGATGGCGTCACATGTCCGTGCGAAGTAGAGTAACTTCCTAAGCTCCGCCTTGCAAAGCAGCACGAATCAGTCCGTACCGTGTGAAATTCTTTACTCGATGTGTTGGCAAAGATTTTTAATTTAAAACATCATCCTCAACTTTGCACCTAAAGGCTGGTTCACACAGCACGTAGTTTGCTTACGGTTCGTTGGAAGCTTACGTCTGCTTACGTCGAGAGTCACAAGGACGTCTGCGGCAACCAGTTCAAGGAGTAGTCTTGCACGCGACATTGGAGGCACGGATGCTCTGGTGACTTATAACGTAACGTAAGAACCCTACCTGAGCAGCAGAGTGAATAAAACGAATGTTATTTATTGCAAATCGCGCTGATTACTTGGCTTCACTTTATTTGGATCTTCCACATGCACAGTTAGGTACTGATCCAGTGCTAGTGCGTACTTCTTGGCGTCTCTCTTGATTCTCGAGTTTATCTTCATGCTTTAGCACGCAAACCGCAGAAAAGCGCCGATGCCGAGTTTGTGCTAACAATGACGGACAGTGTACTACGTGCATAAATACATGTACAAAGCCATTTTAGCACTGTTCTTATAACCACAAATTTGAAATAAAAATTAAAAAAAAAATGCCGTAACTGTTTGATATTTTTTTTTCTACGTGACTAAGACATTTTTCAAGCAATTTAGTAGGTACAAATTATTTTCCATAATTGCTCTTATAATCAAGTGAAGGGAGAAGACGCACTCACATTTCCCATAGAAATGCATTGCCTGATGTCGATTTCAGACTGGTTGCCATCTGCTTCGATTTGAAACCGCACACTAGAGCAAGTTGGACGTTAGCGTACATTATAATAACGCTATGCCTGTAGTGAGTGAGTGAATCCTTAACAAAGTACATTTTTGTGACACTATCACCCTAACGACGTCAATATAGAGTATGTATTTTTAGATTGTTGGGACGCAGCGTTCAAGATGGGATGTTCTACAGCAGTGTTTCTCAAACATTGATGTTTCGCGGATCCCTTGTGGATCGGCGGGGGTGATGCGGGACCCCGTTCGTGGTGGGGGAAATTATGATAATGATAATAATGATTTCATATATTAA
The DNA here is from genome assembly GCA_013358835.2 of Ixodes persulcatus. NCBI lineage: Eukaryota > Metazoa > Arthropoda > Arachnida > Ixodida > Ixodidae > Ixodes > Ixodes persulcatus. The sequence goes on from JABSTQ010010575.1 coordinate 652,176, forward strand.
TATAACTAAGGGATACTGTGAAGTAGATTTGTCTCACTGACCTACACACGAGAAAGCTGACCCGAAAACTAAAACTTTCCCCCCAGTCTAAAAAAAAAAAAAAAAAAAAATATTGTCGGGTTTGATTATGAGGCAGGGCTTCGAAGACCTCTAGAATGCTTTCGCGGACCCCAATGGGTCCGCGGACCTTCATTTGAGACCCACTGTTCTACAGCGGACCCTGAAGAAGGAGCTTTCTTTAATACTTATAGTCATTTACTTACTCAGTATCTGGAGCAACCGCATGGCAGTGCGGCATGCCGATGTACAGGGTGTTAAAAAAAAAAAAAAGCAGTTTATTTTTTTTTTTTTTTACCGCAACATTATACTATGCATCGCCCAACGCTCATTCTCCGCCGAAAGGTAGCGCTGGAGGTCCGAGCCAGATGCCAAAGTTTCAGCACGAACCGATATTTTATTCAAAAGTTATAAGTGATTTTCTGAAATTTTGAATGGGAAAATGGGGGCCCATTCTCGCCGTTTTTCGGTTTCTGGCGCCATAGAGCGCCGTGTATTCGAGAGCTCCGTCGGCCACCATTTTCCCATTGACATTTTCAGGAAATCATTTATATCTTTCGAATAAAATATCGGTTCATGCTGAAACTTTGGCACCTGGTTCGGACCTCGAGCACTACCTTCGGGCGGGGAATGAGGTTCGGCCGTGAGTAGTTTATTTTTGCGGTGAAAAAAAAAAAAAAAAAAACCTGTAATTTTTTTTGGGGGTGGGACAGCCTGTAGAGACACGACCTGTGTATCAGCATTTTGCTCAGAGCATCAGTCAGATTAAAGAAATGTATAAATATTTGACAAATGGTCCTGACTGATTGCCGGTCCTAGACGGACTGGTCATATTAAGATCCTTTTAATCGGTTCGCGTAATACAGGTTACCCGATTTTATACCTACAGTTGAAAGTGGATCGTGTTGTGAATGAACGATGGCCGGCAATGAAGGGGAAAAGAAGTATCAGCTGAGCGCACATCGCCCGGCTAGCTCAGTCGGTAAATCTCGGGGTCGTGGGTTCGAGCCCCACGTTGGGCGTCACTTTTGTCTTTTAATTTTTTTTTTAGAGGGACAACAGGAGCCAATTGAACGAAATGAACGCAGAGTTGTTACAATTTAATAAACTGTCTAAAGGACTGTCCCCGAACGGTTGCCCCCCTTTCGGCAGCCGACGAGCCGACTTCTCGAGCTCCGGCTCGTCTAAACTCTGACTAACGACGGATATACTGTATAAAAATCGACTGCAAGCCGACGCTCACTCATGTTCCTGGCTGCTCTCTCTGGCGCGCTCGATTACGACGCGGAGCCCAGCTCGACCAATCTGGAAAACACTGCATCCGGGCAAACATTGAAAGACACAGGACGAAACCAGACGAATATCACCGACTCGGATTCCGTCAATACAGTATTTCTGAGCCTGAAGTATAGCGTTGTATCGTGGTCTCGTGCAAGCACCTTATCGTAGATGCAGCCGAAACTTTCGTCAGACTCAACGAGCTTCCATGCGCATTTATTGCGCGGGCAAAGTGGGGATGCGCAACACCTTGAGGCTCCTTCCTCTAAGCCGGAGTGGTCACACTGCACATATACATCCTACCTAAGACACGGTCCTCGTTAGTTTACTGTTGCGAGAAGGTTAGTAACCTCCGGGGAGGGTGGACGGTTGTATACATATGATGATGTGAAATAAAATAAGTAGCTGTGCTTTGAGAAGGACTGTGTACTTGTCCATATATATTCTTTTCCTTTTCTGTTCCATTGCTAAGAGACACAATGTTTGCTGCAGACATAATGACAGAATTAAACCTACGGATACCCCTCACACGTGTTTTCTTTATGTTTGCTTCAAACATGTCTGCAGAGAGGTTTTGTGTGATTTAATGAGCAGTGCGACTGTGATGGTGACACGATATATTAATGCAAAATTGGATTCTTAACGAAGCTAACTCCAATTTGACCTTGAAAAGAGTGAGTGAAGCGTGGTCTGCCGCCCGAACATCTCACAGCAAGCTCCATCGGCCACAGAACAATAAAAAGAAGAAAAGAAAAAAAAAAAAGAAAAACAAGAAGAAGGACTGAAACGCTTCGAGAAGGCTTCGCCAGCTGTGAAGTCTCAAAAAAAAAAAAGAAAAAAAAAAAGATAGCAGCCAAAGAAAAACGTTACAAAAGGAGGACATGGCGACACTGACACGCCGCATGCCTGGAATGCTGAGACTGGAGTTGGCGTCCGCTGCGTTCTGCATAAAACGCAATTCTGCAAGTGACAGCTTAATCAAAAGGTCGTTCTTTCTTTCTTTCTTTCTTTCTTTTTTTTTGCAAGTAGGAGTTTGCTATAAAATCTTAATTTGGATTCCAAAAACCAACTTCTACGGAACTTGCCTTACTTAAAAAAGAATTATTTTGTTTACATAATCTAGCACTTAAAAAAAATGGTTTTGAGAGTTCATATTGATTTTACCGAAGGTTTTGTCTATTTAAACCCCGAACTGTTATTACAGAAGCTTGAATAATATGGTATTCCTGGTAAAGCCTTACTTCTATTAAAATCATATCTAGAAAATCGGAAGCAGTATGTTGTAATAATTTTTTATCTATTGTAAAACCAGTATTCTCAGGTGTTTTAGTTTCTTTTAAATGTGTATGTGAACGATATCTTAAATCGTAACCCAAACACTAACTTTATAAAGATATGCGGATGATTCAACACTTCTGTGCGCTGCTTATGATGGTGGGGAATATAGGCCATATGCGAAATCCTTGCCAGCTATCATCATCATGCCATTAGGAGCCGCCATATTGGGGGGTTTATCACATCTTCCAGTTGTGGACGAGGCGCATCTGCAATTAACTCGGTTTTCATGATATTAGGGCAGTTTATTTGTACACTCACTGGGTTGCTGGTTAGTTTCGGATCAAAGAAGAAAAGAAAGACGGCCGCCAAATTCAGGAAAAGGAATTGTCAGCAACGAGGTCGCAAGACTCGTCACTAAAGCAGTGAACTGGGCCATCCACGTCAATGAACGGTATTTCTCGAAGACGTCCTGTAAAGGGTTCGTACTGGACTTGCAGCAGGTGATCATATTTTAGTTCTACGACTTACACTTTGCCGGAACTATTGTTTTTCGGGCAAAATTGTCGGTACGGGAACCCCCCAATATGGAGGAAATCTGATCATTGATCATGAATACACTAGATGGCGCTTCTTTTTGCATATGGTCTATATCATTGTGGATTAACATGAACGCTTTAAAAATAAATTCAAGAAAACTAAGGCCGGAATATATAAACCTAAACATAAGATTGTCCCTTCCTTAAAAAAATATCACTTTAAACTCAGTTAAAATTTAATTGATCCAATATTTCAGGACACTTGGAGTTGTGTTTTCTCATACTATGTCCTGAGACGATTATATTACATATTTAGATTTTAAAAAAAGTCAAAATCGGTAGAAAAGTAATGTGGGCTCGGCTATTTACCTCCAAAAGCGATTAAAATATTGCTGTACAAATAGTGTTTTTATTCCCATTTAAAGTATTGTTCCTTGGTTTGGGGTACTGCCACGGCGACGAACTTAGAGAAAGTGCACCTGACTAGGCTATCGACAAGACTTAAAAAAGAACTTCGGTACAGCACTTCTTTATTGATGGAATTGTTCAGCCTACAACAGCACGTCGCAATATTGAGGAGTTTCAGCGAATATAGGGGGCGCTCCGATCGATCCAACATGGCGGAAAAGCGGGGGATAGATTTGCGACGCCCGTAGACCGATAGCGTATAAATTAAACAAAGCGTGTCGTTCTCTGTTTGTTGCCGTGTGCGAGACGATCATCGCTTCAAGCAAGACCTACCGTGATGCTACAGATGAAGTGTTCAAGCCAGTCGAAGGCAAGACATCTTCCCATAGTCAAGATATGTGTGCAAGTGTTCGACGCGAGCTCTCACGCTGGTGCAGCTGTCATCAAGTTGAACCGAATGTACGCGGGTCCAAAGAAAGGTACTATCGCGGACAATATGAGCTGAAACAGCGCTCCGGCCGGCGCACGGTACTACCTGCGCCGCCTGTCGCCTTGCTCCGCACACATGGCGCACCCTGAGTCCAAGATAAATTCTCACTTGCGCTCGCTGCGCCATTGCGCTCTTCCGGCTGTCTGCAAGCGAGACGCCGGGTGCGACAGCGGGAATGTGTGGTAGGGCGGCGGGGGGAACAAAAGATTACAGTTGTTGTCCCTCTTTTGGAATTGATTTACTTTACTCTATGGCGCAGAATCCCGTAGAAAAACGCTGACTGGTGAAGAAAAAATACTGAAGTGTCTTAAATTTCAGCTGCGATTATCATTTTTGAAAGTCACATCAAAAGACGTTGCAGGTTGTTTTTGTTTGATTATAGGTGCATGCACGAAGTAGGACATCGTAAAATATAGGCCAAAATCTGTATGCCGGATTTATTAGACTTGCTCTAAGGTATTTTTTTTTTCATTGATCACATATTTTCAAAAAAAAAAAAAAAAACAGTAAGCATTCATGTTACTGAGAAGGTTTTGTAACCTTGAGTGGTATAAAAGGTTCAAAAATATTATTTATTTATTACTGGGCCCACGTGTTTGTGTCAAACAAACAAGACACCTGTTTTTTGTAACATATTTCTAGTCTTCATAAAGTGGGACAAACGGTCATATATTTGTCAGGAGAAAGAGATTGAAACTTAATCGAAAAAATATTTGCAGAGGACAATATCAGACACAAAAGAATAATACTCGGCGTGGAAGTTCAACTGCACTATACAAGAAGATCGGGATGAAGGAGGCACCCCACAAAAGTATGCGTGGTTAACGGCGTCAAACAGTGTGTCGCCACCGTAGCATCAAGCTTTGTTCTAATAGGCAGAAGTCCGGTTCAGGGCGTCCTGAGGCGCAGTAAAACTTGCAAAATAATTTAATTCCGCGTCATTCTCCCCTGACCCGCGACCACGGCTCTCATCCTGTCTGGTAAGAAATCATAGAGCGCGGCCACGAAGTCTGACTCAGCCCGAAGCCACTCCCATTCACCTGCGATTGCTTTCCACGATTTGTGGGCAGTGGCGCGGTGGAGAGACGCCGTGCCATGGCTACCTTGATGCGCCTCCAAATGTTTTCGATTATATTTAGATCGGCTCCTTTTAGAGGCCAAGGCAGCTTCGTCAGCCAGCGCTCCTCGAGGAGATACGAGCGTGACAGCGCATTTTTCACTTCGGCGCTTTCTTGAAATGCGCTGAAAGGCATGCTAGATGAAAACGTGACCATTGGGCTACACGGCACACGCATCGTGATGGTGGTTCCGTCGGCCGATATTTTCGCCTGCAGACGGCCGGTAGAGCGCAGCGGCGCAGTGAGCGCAAGTGAGAATTTATCTCAGCCTCAGGGTGCGCCGTGTTTAGGGAGCGATGCGACAGGCGGCGCAGGTAGTACCGTGCACAGGCCGGAGCGCCGTTTCAGCTCATATTGTCCGCGATAGTACATATCAACAATGTTCGCGCGTTGAAACTATGACGCGTACTTGATCTAAATCTAAACTTATCGGTCTGCGGCTGCAAACATTTTTGTTGACATTGCTTAGATGATGTAACCATTCAGGCCTCTCATTAAACGGTGCTACGAACTCTTGGGTTGTTGTTCTGGTTGATTGCGCTAAAAAGTGGTTGGATGGAAAGTATGACAGCTACAGCATACATGGGACGATTGAGGTCTTTATTCCTGCGTTCTATGTATCGAAACATCGGTATCCTTGGTGTTATATTGCGATCAGCTGGTCGCCGATCGTCCTGTTTTTACGCATAATGTAAACAAGCCCCGGAAGCGCCAATCTCATGTCGATGTGGTTGTGCATCCCTACAAGCCTCCTTTTGGCTCTTGTGGAAAGCTTTATTGTAATAGCAATCGTCTTATCGGTCGTTCGAGGTGTATGTGCCACGGTGATGTGTGCTGTGTGTGATCTGCTGGCAAACAAGTCTGTATTAAATGCCAGAAGGAGAACAAAGGTAAAGCTTTTTTAACTTTTTTTCTTTTTACAAAACAGGGCAAAGCTTCTAAGACAAGAGCAACCTAAGCTGATATTTGAGTGTGCTCAAGAATGAATGGCAAAAGGTGCTTATGCTAAGTGGTAGATGTACACAGTTGATTTTCTTTTTGCCTCTGCATTGTAAATTGGAAGATACGTATCAGCAGAAGACACGTGTCCTTTTGAAAATGTCTTTTATTAAGGCAAAAATAGGTTTTCATACACAACCGAGGAGTTCGCAACACCATTTAATGCGAGGCCTGAATGGTTACATCATCTAAGCAACGTCAACGAAAATGTTTGTAGCCGCAGACTGATAAATTTAGGTTTAGATAAAGTATGCGTCATAGTTTTAGCCTCAAACGCACAAACATTGTTGCTATGTACCCTTCTTGATGACAGCTGCACCAGCGTGAGAGAGCCCACGTCGTCGAACACTTGCATGCATATCTTGACTATGGTATGGCAAGATTTCTTGCTTGAAGTGAAGATCATCTCGCTACGACTAGCTACGACCACCCACCGCAGCGATGCAGGCGTCGAAGGGGCGCAACGCGCAGTCAGTCGCTGTCACCCGACGCTGCTCGTTTGGCATTCACGGCTTTCCACCCAGATGGTTTGTTTGTACTTGGCACTGAGTGTTATTTTCTGTGCTTGTGTGTGTGTGCTCAGTGGCTGGATATGGGCCTCAAGAGCAGTTCTTCAGGCTCAACAGCGTTTGCCGAAGAACTTCTGAAGAAAATGCCACCCAGGAAAAAAAGCACGAAGACATAACGCACCAGCTTGACGGACTATGCACTGGACGCGGAAATCAGGCCCTGCGGATTATACACCAAATGCAAACTATCTAGACAAAACAAAAAAAAAAATCTCGGCTCAAATTGGCTTCTGCGGACTATACGCCTGGACACTGGTGCCTGTTATTATGCATGGTATATTCACTGCTGTTTGTTATGGCTTGAGACTGCCTTCCTGTAATGATGCAGAGGGGTCAACTGAACCTTGAAATAAACATATTTAAGCACATCTAGATGCGATGTCCCTTCAAGCCAGATGGCCAGGAAAAGGTGTGCCATTGCCTTATTTGCCAACAGCACACCAATGGTCACGATCAAAACTCACCGAGTCAATTGGCAGTTTTCCACCACAATATTTATTGCCGTGTAATCACAAATTTGGCCCATTAAAAACACTGAGGCTGTGGCCTATAGCATACCCATTCAGGATCTGCAAAGCTCATGCTGTAGACATGCATAATCACATGAGCATGTTTCTTATCAATCTTAAACTTAAAACGCTAGTTATGCAACGGAATTCCCATATCAGCACATTTTTAGCAAACTGAATGGTCCCACCTGCTACACTTTTAGCTTTGGAAGTAAACCAATTCCCAATACCACCAGTGGCATACATCGTGCCAAGCATTAGTGCCGCATATGGCAGCAAAATGTCTTAACTAGGGAAGCAAACCTAATCGATCGTGTTGATTAAAGCACCTAGATACGGGAGAAATTATCAATCAAAAAAGGTCACTCGAAAGGGAAGTTTTCTCGCTGAACGAACATGACTTTTTATTGGGCGTTCCGCAATGTAAGGCCGAAGACGTTCACTCCGTGATCGGTACAGAAGCATTTGCTTAGCAGTCGGTCGTGCGTGATAAAAACAACAACAAAAACAAAGATGGATTAGAAACGCGATAGATTCGGCTATGCACGGAGTACTTACACTTAAAATCCTGTCAACATAAAGCGACTATGGTCCACCTTGCTAGCAGCAATCTTAAAATTTATCCGTGTAGTCGTCACACCCGTGCACCAACCGAAAGCGTTGACGCAAGCCCCTCCGCCGTCAACTTTGAGCCGCTGTTGAGTCTGAAGAACTGCTCTATGAGGTCCATATCCAGCCACTGAGCACATACACAAGCACAGGAAATAATACTCGGTTCCAAGCACAAACGAAGAACCCGGGGCGGAAAGCCCTGAATGCCAAACGATCTGCGTCGGGGGACGGCGACTGACTGCGTAGTACACAGGTTGTGCTCCTTCGACGTCTGCATCGCTGCGGCGGGTGGTCGTAGCTAGTCGTAGCAAATCGTGTCACCTTTGTTGCTCGTACCGGAACACTAGAGCCGCGTTATATTCTTGCTGCCGAAGTTTATAAGCCTACATTCGCGGCCAACGCATTTACACAAAGCCAACGCCCAGCGAACCTATCCCCCTCTTTCTCTTTCGGCGACCGGCCGCCAGGGCGGTGACACCATCGCTGAAACTCCTCAATATGAAATTCGTAATCCTGGTTTCTGGCATGTACCGACATGTCGATTAAACTCGAGAAAATAAATGTTAACCTAACAAATCCAGAGATTTCTAAATTTGTTGTATTATCTTGGTGCCTTTAATTGACAAATCAATTTTCAAGGAATTACGTTCCGTTATGTATAGCTTACCTGTAGAGATTTGATTGTTTGATTTTGTGGTACTCATATTATCCGTGGATTGATGTTAAACAACTATTACAATATGTTGACCTTGCTCCTGTCTGTGCTATATAATTTTGGGTGTTTCAATCATATTTTTTATTACTAACTGCTGCAGAATGCCCATGAAACCGTCTATCGCGTTTTTTCTCAACCTCACCATTGCATGCAAAAATATATATATGATTATTATTATAAATAAACATGCATTTTTTGTTTTTACTGAGTACCGCTTTAGCGACTTATGTTTTCGCCAAGTTAACCTACCCAAAAATATGTTCAAATTTATATATAAATAAAAAATGTCTAAATCACAAATATAAGCGTGTAAACTTAGAAGCCGGTGATCTTAACTCAAACGGCGATAAAACATTGTCGAAGCGACCCTATAAATTCGCGTTTGTCTCGTTTACAAAGCACCTGCTGCCACCTGTCGGAAACGGTTCGAGGATTTTTTGGTAGAAAACTTGTAAACAGGTGGCGCTGCTAGAAGGAAAGGAGAAGAAACCTCTTTTGAACCAGCTTGGGGGGAATGCTAAGGCACAGTGTGCACAAAGGGGCCGTTTATATGGATCCCAGGCAACGTAACTGCAGCAGCAGCTCAACGGATCCAGCATGTCAGGGACTTTTAGCAAAACCGTTACCCTTACCGCGCTACGTTGTTGCGGTACGCGGAACACGGTAACGGTTTGCTAAACGTCCCTAATGTAGCTTCCTTGCTCGAGGAAGTGCCCGGGTTCGCGCTTACGCGAGTCGCGCTCGCATATTTTTGTCTAGACCTCTTGAAGCGGTGTTATTTCTGAAAATAGTGTAATTATTACTCAAGCATCGTTTGCCAGTGAGCTTGGCACTGATCTTGCAAGACTTCATTTTGCCGCGCTGTAGTTTGCCGGTATGTGAAAGTGCTGTTTACGTTTATTCCTTTTGGCTAATGCATTTTTATTTCTTATTTTTAGTACTCGTTTTTTCCATCCCTTGCAATCTTGAAGCGTAGGCACTGATTATTTGATATCAGGGTGTTTTATTACCCGATGCGGCTAAATGTTAACCGAGCTCAAGCTGAAGCACTCGATATGACAGCGATGGGAAGTTCAAGCACTCGGTTTTCCTAAAAAAAAATGTTTTTTTTTTGTTTTGTTTTTTTACAAGGAAGTTGCTTGGGCAAAAATTGCCAGATTGTTTTTATTTTGCGAACATCGGCGGTTTACCCCAAACATTGTTCACTTAAAGTGCGGAATGGTCGTTCCATAGTTGCCGCTATAAGCGTATTACAGGGACAGCGTGCGTGAGAGATCCTAATCGTTTTGTGCCGACGCTTTTACGCATTTATTTATTTGAACGTACTGCCAACCGCGAGGCCGAGGTAGGTCAGTGGTGAGCATGTTAAATGTTAAAGCACACTTAAGTATTACTTACTTTAAATGTTGAGCCCATATGTTTTTGTCTTGTTTTTTTTCTTCAGCTCCATTCGTTCATATGAAGACAAATTTAGTATATAAATAAAAGTGCCTAGACTACTTGTCCGGCGCATACTGATATCAACAATAACCGCTTTTGATTAGTGTCATTAACACAGGTGCATGATCACTCATGAAGAGATTTATGCATGTATGTAGTCGACACGGACTCCAATTACCGGGTAGAAATAGGCTTCATTAACTGCACGACCCTCACAGTCAAAAACATTTTTTTTTTTCTGAGTGTCGGCTTTTCAACTTGTTTGTATAAAGGGTCAAGGCCGACAAATCGCGTCCTTAAAGATATAATTATGGCGAACGAACAAGTCTGGCTAATGTTTTATGTAGAGTGTTTCTTCTGAGCGTGTAAGCCGGCACGTCAAGTGATACGCTCATTTTTACGACGTACTCAAAAGGAACAAATCGTCCTCGATGTTTTTATGAATTTCAAGGCATGTTTAGACAAGGGACACAGTATCCAATTTCAATGGATACCGAGTCACTGTTATATATCTGGAAAGAAGGCAGCTGATGCTGGTGCAAAAACAGCCCATTCCCTTACTTCACCCATCAATGTACCATACTGCAAAAATGACATACGTTTGTTCATCGATCAACACGCCATCAATAAAACAAGAAATCTATGGCATACTGCTTCATATCAGTACGCCCCCTCTCTCCCTCAGATCCACGTATGTCACTCCATTTCCACGTGACATGCCAAGGCGGATAAAGACTTTCATTCATAGACTAAGACTTGGTGTAGCATACACACAAAACTTCCTTCGCCGTATTGACCAAGCCACAACGCCAGAGTGCCCAAGTTGTAATCAAATTGAAACAATTCAGCACATCATTTGCGATTGTGGTGTCTACGATCTAGAAAGACACAAAACTCAAAAGAAACACACTACATTACCGGCCTTTCTCTGTGGCGAAGGGGCTTGGTGCTTGGGACGAAGCACATAACGTGGCAAGTGCCACAAAAAGCGATCTTTTGTTTCCTTAAGGAGACAGGTCTGGACTCCTGCTTATAGACGATGAACCTCTTTGTTCGTGAACAGTGCCGTGTATAGACCAGTGTCCGCGCCAATTCCAGGGCGCCGCCATGTTTATCTACGCTCGCGCCACCACGCGGAAAGAACTGGCAGGCAGGAGGGGGGGGGGGGGGGGGGGGGCTGCGTTGGCGGCGTTGCTTTGCGGAGCTGGATGCGGCAGGCCGTCCGAATACACCGAGACATCGTGAAAGATGCCTTCACCAGAAGCGTCCGCGGCCCGTTCTTCAACACGTAAGATGTCGTGAACATTCGAGAACCCATCTCGATCAAGAAAACAAGGGAAAACTTTTCTTGTCTTAGATGTTCTCGGTGTCTGCTGACCCTTGACATCCGCGTTTCATAAATACCGAAACCGAAACGAAGGTACCATTCGTAGCTAGCGTACGTACACGACGTAAACGACCTGCCGACTGATCACGGAGAAGTGACCACCTCTGTTGTATCCATCACGCACGCCAAACGTACGCATAGAAAAAAAATTGTTGCTACACTGGCACTCACTCTTGAGTTCTTGCTTGGAGTGAAGTTCTTTCTTCTGAGTGCGGCTGTACATTCTTGCCGAGAACCTGCATGGGACGGAAACTTGTGGAAGCCGTAGACGTCGCATCCGCACTCGCTTCTTAGGCAATTGTGTGACGGGCAGTGGGTGTCCAAAAGAACCCTGCGTTTCCTCTGGTTGTTCGTACAACCAACAACGGCACAGTGCCGTCCGGACGAATTGCTCTGATACATTACACGGCGCTAAACAAGACCGACGCCGGCAACGTGCCAGTACTGCTAGACAGTGCTAGTACTGGGAAAGGTCGCAGTCTATCGCCCCCCCCCCCCCCCCCACACACACACACACACACGCTGCGAGCTTCTGGGTTCGAAACTATTAATTGCCAGTTCTAACGGATGGTACTTACTTGAAGTGGGAGCTGGAATTGTACGAGGTACCGGGAGACACTTACTATCGGGCAACGAAGCAGGGAGCCTGTGGGGGCGGAGTTTAGGAACGCTAATATTGTGACAGGCGATCAGTTATAGTAACAGACGAAACTTCGACTCGTTTGTTCAGAAGTTCGCGGTGATATTTTATTAGCCCTCGTTACAGCACACCACAGATCCTAGGCAGTGAAATTCACATCACGCAGGCTCGTGCGTCGTAGTCAAATGAGCGCAGTCGACGACGAGGTGTAATGAGCTACTAAGCTTCACAGGGAAAATGCGCGTGAGAAAGTGTTTTGAGGCAGTCCAAAACACCGATCCAGTACGTACGTTTACTCCGGACTCCATGAACCCGACGGCGCAAGATCAAAGCGATCAAAGAGCACCGCCGCCATCGCCACCCGGTTTTCTCTGCACTTTGCGCGACAACGGCACTGCAACGGAGGGCACTCGCCTCGGCGCTAACACTCCGCGAAATAGATTAATTTGCCACTCTTGAAGCCATTCCAAATCATAAATAAAATACCTCGGCGTTGTAGAACATCTGACAACACAACGGTGCCGAGCGCCTGCTCGGCATCGTCGTTGCTCGTGAAGGCCTGCTTATTTGTAGTTGAGACGATGATTCCACAGCTTTCGTGCCACTCGTGGTGCTTGCAATAACTTCGAAGGGCAGGAGAATCTTCTCACGAGGACGTTGAAGACACGCAACACCGGAGCCACCAAAGCAATCGTACAAACCGTCGCCATGTTTGCTTTTTCTTCGTCACTCGCGGCGCGGTCAACTCGTCGCGAGATGTTTTCTGGCTCGGCTTGATGGAAACCAACAGCGGCAAAGTGGCGTATGGACAAACGGCTCTCACATTACGGGCACTATACCCACATACCGCGGTAAACAGGACCGATGCCGGCGAAACGGCAGTCGGCACACCAGCGAAGAAGCCTTCGGCGGGTAGCAGCGGCGCAGGCCAACGCAGCCCCCCCCCCCCCCCCTCCCGTGAGCGCCTGGGTTCGGGATTATTGTTCACTTCCGGAAGAGCACTTCCGGACAAAGGTCTATATAGTGTTCAAGACTCGTAACTTTTAGCGATTTTATTTTCTCCTTCATCTCCTCTTTTAACCTCTCCTTTCATCTCCCCACTCCCATTCTCCTGCACAGAGTAGCCAACCGGGACAATTACCCAAGTTAACCTCTCTGTCTTCCTCTTTTGTTCTTCTTCCTTCCTTCTTCTACGCGAATAAAATCGATATAATTCGCAAGCTATTATGTCTTATGAAAATGAATATTCATCTCGTATTACATTATATTTGTTACTACCTACATCTGTAGACAAGAAATGTAACGAACTGCGTTCTTCAGACGCCTTTTTGTTTCTTAAGTCTGCGCGTTGTGTGGTTTTCATAAATTGAGGCCGAGCAAATCAGTATTATTCTATTTTCCCCTTGGAGCGCTTGGGTCGCAACCATTTCGACTTTGCGATTTTATTTTGGGGACCTCCGTGAGTGATGCGGACCAGACCACAATTCAGTCAGTAAATATAGTAGTTTCCGCACTGAAACGTTGGAAGCATATGTAACGCCGTGCCGATTGTCTTATCAAAAATAATCACTCGTTGACTACTATTTTTTGCTCCGCTTAAAAGGAGTATGCGCGGGAATTGGTTCACACTTGTTTTGTGCGACAGGAGTCAGGAGTAAGGTAAGAGGCGGTCAGTGCCTTCAGCGATGCGCCTTCAACGACGAATTCCTGTAAACAGTAGCTTACGAACAAAAAAATTCAAAACAGAACGATTGCAATATTGCGAAGCATCAACACCGAGGGAATACACACACAAAAGACGGCGGGTTTCCACAACGTTAAGGTGCTAATTTTTATATATATATATATATATATATATATATATATATATATATATTTATATTTATGATGGCGTGTATTCTTCTGCAACAACTCGTTTGTATCAATTTAACAAACATACCACTCTTTTTGTATCCGCTTCATGCGTTGTGCCGTGTTATGCCACGTGTTTTGCATGCAATTCGTATGCGAGCGAGAGAGGCATACTGCTATAGCGTTTGCGTTCCGTGAGAACGGTCTACGATGAAGGCAAACCAGCTCGAGCCCCATATGTTGTGGGCAAGTCCGAAGGCTTTCTTTTATTCTCTCGCCTTCCATAGTCCGCGGCAAACTGGGAACAAAAAAGATGCGTCGGTTTTCCGTAATCACTCAAGACACAGTCGAGAATGTGAAGGGGTCGGGTCCGTCCGTCTAGGGTTTTCCTTTGGGGAAAGCCTGCAATATGCTATACAGGCCAACCTGTAGCATCGCGTAACGTTATGACGTTCAAGAGCTTCGCTTAATGCAACTGCCTGCCCAGAGGTAATTTTGAATATGTTCTGGGGCGTCTCAGAGCGTGACATTGTTAGCACGAAAAAGCGACGGTGATTCTTTCCTGTTTTTTTCTTTGAATGGGAAGGCTGCTATCAAAACTACTAATGTGGTGAAAGGCGTTAATTCGGGGTATCAACTTAGGCTCTAAAATTTAATGCCCGTGAATACCTTGTCTGAGTGAAATGTGACAAAATGAAGTCTATGTCATATTCACGCTAGCTGTGTCGCGCAGTGCAGACCGTATGAATGATGCGTGTTTTCCGCGTCCACTAATATACTAGACGTATGCCCTGATTTAGCTTTTTTTATTTTTCGTTGACAAGAGTTACAAAACGAATGGTGCCGTACCATAATATTTAAGAAAATGAGATAGATAGGTTATTGGATATGTCGTTGAGCTTCCAGAATGTGTTCTCGTTAAGTTACTCGTTTCCCCTTTACCGCCACTGCCTTGTCCAACGCACGAGCATTAATTCTTGGCTTACGAGAACATTAACCAGTAAAATCCGAAAGAACAGTAATAAATTGTAACTGTATTGTCCAGACTCCGAAGGGTCGTTGTGCTGTACACTGCTCCGTTTCGCCATGCAATCATAGGAAGTTTTTCGTTGTGTAACACTTTAAAAGCGGACCGTGTGCGTCTATTTTACCTCATGGCATTTGGGTAGTTTCTCACGGTGTCTACGGCGGACGCTCAGTGAGTTATAAGGTTGGAAAAGTCCGCGATGAGACATGGCATTTTATTTACATGCCCAGCCCATGTCGTGTTAAGTTTCAGGCTGTAAACTTTGTTCCTAACTCGACTATATGTTTTCGGCCATAAAATTTGCCGACCTTTCTCCGTCGAGTGATTTGATATCTCTCCAAGTACTCTGCGGAAACAATAGGCACACGTGCATTTCTTAGACTGAAAGGACATTTTACATTCTACTGCGCTAGCATTTTACTGCACTAGAATTTTACTGCAAAAACAGAAAGGCTAAACAAAAGCCTATAGGTAGGGATCTTGCAAATTACACTTTACCCGTTTTTTGTGTTTATTACAGTGTTGATTCCACTCGCTACTCTTTGACGGGAAATTGAAATTACGAAACATATAAACATAACAAAGTAACAATTGTAGGGGTTTCACCAATATCAATAACAAGCCTGTTGAAATGAAAATAAACGCGTCATTACTTTCGTCCGTCAGTACCTTATCTTTGGTTTCACGAAACCATCGGCAGTGAAAGAAAAGATATTGAGTTATCCGCGTCCGATGTGCTGTATACATTCACGGCAATGCCTCGCGTAGCCAAGATGGCTGCGTGCCAGCTTCAATCGTTCTCCGCTCGCCCTGATTCGGCGAGCGATACCCGTCCCGCCGCCGACGTTGCTCTGACTCTAGAACGTTCTGCACTCACCCATGAAGAGTGGCAGTGCTCTGTGCCCAGAGGCTGCAAAGGCCTCGGCGGATCAAGCAACGTGGTGCACCTTCACCTCGAAGGCGATGCCGGTTGTTAGTGTCGCTATTCTTCCTGGACACAACTTTGCTTCGTTAGACGTTTGTTCTCTACAATATTTGACTATACCCGTTTTCACCTCAAAAACCGTAGTAAAAAAAGTCCGGCTTCTCGCGGAGCTTACTGATTTCTCCCTCTATATTAGCCCCGTGCGCGACCGAAAGCGTCGCTGTGGTCGGCCTTCCACGATTGGCCGAACGCTGACTATGACGTCGGAAAGGGGATTTATCATCGACGGAAATAAGAGGAATGAAAGAACTTTAATTTTGACGGTGTTGGCAGTGTTCCTTTGAGAGCGCAATGATTTCAAGCTTCCACCATGCTAATAACAAACACCATCGAACTTGTTGTTTGCAAGGTAATGACGTCACAAGGGGGAACCACAGGAGGGCGCCACCAAAACATCTCGCCGCTAATAGAGAATTAAGATATGTGTAGGTGAATTGTTGCTTAGATATATGTTATGTTATTAAGACATACACGCCTTAAACGCCAAAAGCATCGCTTTTTTCTCCGACACCCAAATATCGTAAGAACTACTTCTCACCGCGTATGAACAATGCGCAAAAAGTGCTTTTTTCTTGAGGTGAAAACGGGTATAGTCGACTTGTCGTGTATGATAATATATGGCGGCATGCACGCTTCGCTATCCTGTAAAATGAGTCACAAAACTGGTGCCTGCACGGAATAAAATAAATGCCTTTTGTTTTCTTAATCATAGATATGTTTAGTGGTTGCGTATAGCCAGTACAATGTCGAGGCGCAGCTCCCTTTCTTTGAAACATTTTGAAGCAAATCTTGTAAATGTGAAGGCCGAACCTTGACGCCGAAGACCCAGTGAGATTGACGCGTCAGGATGGCTGCTTTTTACTAGAGGTGGCGCCGCCACTCATTGAAACTTTAAGCGTATGAAAGGATTCTCCCCATTAAAACGCACTAAACATGTATATATATGACCAAACTAAGTTTAGCGACGAATCGGCAGCAAGTTCTCGTTATTCTCAGGGTGAATGTCTCTATTGAAAACGGAAATTAGAATGCACGAAGCTTATCATGGACCGCCTTCGTATCATATGACAATTCCCAATCGTGACGTATGGCACCGAATCCGACGCTCGGCCCGCCTCGGGAGTCTGGGCAGTAAGTACCACCTAGAAGACACCTTTCTCCCGCGCACGTCACCGCTAGTGGTTTCACGCAGCTCCACCTATATGCATTGAGCAGTTTCGTCTGCTTCTTTTGCAGGGCTTGTGGTGACCCAGAACGCCGAGCTCTGGTTGGCTCGATTCGAAGAATAGTGGGTAGGCCTCAAGGCAGCTAGCATTAAGGTCTACCCACTATCCTTCCAATCGGAGCTCGGCATTCTGATGTCATCGCAAACACTGCGCGAGAAGCGGACGAACTTGCGCTCCGCATAGCTTCCGTCAGCTTCACCGCCCACGCGTTTAGCAGCTTCTCATGATGAGCGCGACGATAGCACGCGGTAACGACAAGACGGAGGCGTCTACCGCTTTGCAGCGTCCCTCGTCGAGCTTCGGCGTGTTTGCCGCTCGGGGCGCGTCGGTGATTCATTAACGATGACGCCATTCGCAGGCCTTGTCTTCTGAGTGGCACTGGTCTATGATGCGTTAGAGTCCCGCCGCTGAAATTTCGGAAGGGTCGGAGTTGGTTCACCTTGAACTTTCACGAGGCAAAATCGACCGCAAAAATGCAACCTCGAAAATTTCGGCACGCACAGTGCTGGTATCAGTTTTTTTTTTCAACTCTTTGTACAAAAAAAGTCAGAATATTTGTGGCACCGTATATCTTATATGCGTGCTTTATTGAACGCGGTAATGACCCAAAAGAAGCGCGTTAAAAGCTGACGCCGATAGCGGGGAAGGAAGGGCTCTCTGTCGGACGCAGATGTGTGCCCCGGCGTGTTTCCTCGTGCGACTAGAATTTCCCTGGACTTCCCATCGCTTGGAGGCTGGAGACGGACGCCGTACTTTTCCCGTTGCGGAGACTGAGCCTTGAAACGCCGCCGCCGACAAAAAGAAAAGGAAAAGAAAAGAAATCGTGTCGCCTTGACGAGAGATGAATATGCCCTTGTCACAAAAGAGTCAACAATATAAGTCGCGGTGTTACCGTGGGCAACATAAGTGCGCGCAACGTTTGACGAACGCCTTAAAGCGTATATTTAACAGTAGCGCTAAATACGTTGCGGGAGCTTAGGAGAGTGAGGAGGAGGCATGGAATAAGCTTTGTTAAAAACATGATATAGCTCCTCTTATTTCTTTGTCCTCTTCGTTCCATTTGTTGACATTTTCTTTGTCCTTTTCAAAATTGGCGAGCTGAACCAAGTGAACCATGATTTTGGCACCATCCCAATTAACTTTGTTCAACCTACTGCATTTTGTTTTCTTTTTCAGCCATCCTGCAAGTGATGCTATGAAAGCATGAAAGCATTAAGCCAGGGTCACACTGCTCATACATCATAGTCTGCAAACACGAGTCACCACAATATCCGTGGTTCGAATGCCGCACACCAAGTTTCTCCTTGAACTCAATGACATGCGGCATTCGAAGCATGGATCTCGCAGTGACTCACGTTCGAATCTGTATGCAGACTGTTTTTTTGTATGATGCATACGCAGTATGACCCCGGCTTTAGCTGTCCCGCCGCGTCTGTTGCTTTCAGCCTCAATGTTCCGCACCGTAGTTTAACAATATTTTTGAAAAGAGACGTCCGGCTTGGGCAATTTTCTATGCCGGAATTTTTTTAACGCGAGACATGAAATGTCTTGCGTTCGTTAAAGTAAATAAGGAATCCCGGATTTTAAGACTGAAAAATTATTTCAATTTCATCAGACATTCGACTGCAAATGTTGATTAATCTAAAAAAAAAAAAGATTGTGAAAAGTTAATAACTGCGGCAGTTACTACTTTTTCTGACCGTTACTACCTCTTTACTAGCTATTTACTACCTCAAACGAGCGATAGGGGGTAAAAAAGTTGGTAAATGCAGCCGTTACTACCTTTTCCTGACCGTAACTACGTTTTTACTAGCCATTTACTACCTCAAACGCGCGACCGTAGAAACTGCAGCTGATATGCGGGGAAGCAAGAACATATATGCTGGGAACCTATTGGAACACTGTTTAATAGACTGTCGCAAATGATTACTGTGTGTACCACTGATCTCAATGACAATTGCTGGATCGCGTTTGACCAGCTCTGCCTATGGACCGGAATGCGGCCACGGTCGGCCATCTTTAGGTAGAGTTATATCATCTCTAGCCATCATAGTAATATGGCGGACAGCGCAATGGCGGCAGGCTGCCATAAAATAGCCGTAGATCTAGTACGCTGTACCGTGGGTGATATTTCGTGCTTGATTGAAGTTGTTCGACAAAGCAGATTCTTGAAACCCGGCGGGAACGTTAGCCTCGTCTTTGAGGACCCGGCGAAAGTTCTACGAAAGCGCAGCACCGGGGGAAAGCAGCGCAGCTCGCATCGAAAGCAGACTACGTACCGGCGTCTGCTTTCGATGCTTCTTTCGATGCGACTTTCGATGCGACTTTCGATGCGTGCTGTGCTGCTTTTCCCCGGTGCTGCGCGATTTCGTGAAACTTTCACCGGGTCCTCAAAGACCGGGCTACCGTTCACGCCGGGTTTTAAAAACATGTTTCGTCAATCAATTTCAATGAGTCACGGAATATAACCCACGCTATTTTTATGGCAGCCTGCCACCACAACTGCCAAAACGCCGTCTGCCATGGATAGATGATGGTGGCTGCCAGTGGCTTCAGCAGCTGTATCTTGGCTAGAGGTGATATGACTCTACCTAAAGATGGCCGCCAGTGACCGCATTCGCGGAGCGGGCAAACGCGATCCAGCAATTGTCATTGAGATCAGTGGTGTGTACCGTTACTTCTTTGCAAGAGATACATTCCTTGGAATGTTTAGCAACAATATTGGAGAACAATATCGGTGCGATAGCAGCACCATATTTGTAACATCGTTCACGGACGAAGTAGTCACTGACCAACCGACTTCTTTGAAATAACTAGCATAATAGACGCACGGGTAGCCATTGTGGCAGGGATTGGGTTAGCTTGTCGTCGCATGGGTTGCGTTGTTTGTGTGTCACCTGTGTTCCAGTTCCTTGCGCGTTTTAAATGTATAATACGTGTGGAAATGTGCATGTAAGCAGCGTGGAAATAAAATATACCCCAGCAATAATACTTTCCTTTCTTTTTTTTTTCTTTTTTTTTTTTACAATTTTGAATTTGAAGTTGGCACCCCCTGGGTTCGAAAGGTTGAGAGCGACTTTTGGCACCACGCATCGCTAATAACGTTTTCGTAATTACGGCGTACACTGACGAAGAAGGAAGCGTCTTACCTTTTTGTCATGAGGAAGGTTCCTCCTTTTCTGAAGGTAAAAACAGTTACTGATTAAAGCTAGTAGCGGTTGCTAGGTCTCGTGAGAGTTAGTTAGAGTTACTAGCTAAAGTTAGTAAAAGATACTAGATTGGTTAGTAACCGTTACTAGCTTATTGAGTTAGTAACGTTACTAACTTGGCCGTTATTAACTGCAATCACTAAAAAGGTAGTGAATGTTGCGACAAGCAGTTACAAACTTTTAGTTAGTAAGTACTATTAACTTTTTTCTAAGTGTGTACAACTGCGACATAGCGTTAAAGCAGCTGGCTTGAGGTTACACAGTGAAATGAAAATGCATTTGTAAAAGTGCGCAATTAAATTATATTCAAGGGTTTTTTTTTTGTAGAAGAAACGCTAGCTTTCAACAGCTCCGGCGGCTAATTGAAGAACACCAGGAAAATTGCGGCAACCATATCTGGGCGCAAAACCGTAAGAAGTCAAACAGCCGTTTCATTGGTTTTGCCGGTGCACTATCAGTATGCTAATACACTAATGTCAACCAAGCGAACTGCGCAGGCGCGCGCATTCCGGAAGTGGTGCTGTCGCCATGCTACTTGTAGTCATCGCTCTCCGGCTTCCAGGTTGCATAGGGCTGTGGTGCGCGTACATCATCGTGCATCATCGTTTGGGACGACCCGGTATCAGCTTGAATATTTCTGCATCTCTGTGCTTCATAAGATTGTGTTGCTCGTGATGCCTTAGTTTGCCAGCAAGCGCAGAGAAGCAGTTCTAGTCATCTTGTCGCTTTAGAATCCCTTTGTCGTCTGCTTCGTCGTCGTCTGCTTCTTCGTCTTCGTGAACGCGTGAACCCCCTGCATTCACGCGGTGGTCCCACTGCGGCCGCGGGAAAAACAACGACGCCACTACTCCAGCACTCCGGCTGCTTGGACGTTTCAATTAACATAAAGACAAGTCGATATCTAGTTTAATGGGAAAGAACACTAAAATTTGAGGGACCATCGGTTCGGTGTAGTGCCGCGGAACATCAAATGTGTCGGTGGAAAACTGAGCTCGGTAGCGTTCAGGCTCGTGCTCGCATGACGTTTGATCGACAATCAAGTAAGAAAAGTTAAATAAACTTTTTCGGGGAGCGATATTTTTGTAAAAGCCGTTTCATTCTGGTTGTCAGCCTGTGCCACAGGGTACAAATGAACTGCTGAGACAAGCCTGCACACAAAGAAGAAACTATCTACAGAACGATCATGCCTGACGCGCTGTAACAACTTTCATCTGTCAAAAAGGAGCGACGATGCCAGATACCTGAAAACTTTAGGTGGAGATGAGTTTTCGTGTGCAGTTTCTATTCAGTTTTATTTTGTTTGTGCAAGCTCCGTACGCCAACAGTTGCAATATGGTGTAAGCTTGTTTTCTGCGGTCTTGATTGGTGTAAATGCAGAATGGATCAGTAACGCCAGCCTCATAAACCAAAGGTGGATAAGGTTCGTTTGCTACCTTTCTGATAGTAAGTGTTGCACTTCTAAATTGCAATATGCGGTATTTTCACGTTTTGATTAAAAAAAAAATGAAGAGCTGCTTTCAAAAAACGTCGTTTCATATCAAGTTAGGCATATCAGGAATGGCTGCTCTTTTCTTAGTGATTGTGCTGATCTTTTAAAGCACAGTTGTGATTGAAACATGTCACAATAACAGCCATAACCACCAAAACACATCGACCAAAAAGTGTATTAAAAGGAGCCCCGCAAACCAGTGCGGAGGTCTCGATTGAGATTGAATAAATGATAGACCACTATGGAGCGAGTGCTCAGGGAAATTCGAACGTACGGAATACTTCGGCACGCCCTACTATGTCTCGTGCCCTGTAATCTTACACTCCCTAGCTAACGACCATTGGGGTAAATATAAATTATGAAGCAAATCGCGAAACAAATCGAAAAGCGCTATTTTTCCTGCCGCTCTGTCCGGCTCTGTTTACCTTTCTTAGCCACTCTATTCGGGGGCTGCTTTCTTTCGGGAAGACATAAAATCCGACGCTTTTTTGCCTGGTGCTGTTATTGTAGCATCCTGGCACACAACAGGCGAAGCCACCCATTGAAAACCGTGAGTAAACACCCGATGAAAGGTCTCGTGCTAACCCGAACATTTCCAAATGCCGGGCGTACAACGCGCATTGACGCAGCCGAAACACACTGGGCAGAATTACAGGTACCAGAATCCACAGCGGAAGCGGTGGCGTCGCACAACTTCTGGTAAGACCGGTCGATTCGTTTTTGTTTTGCAATCCGCTTTAGTTTGTGAAATGCTCCCTGCTTAGTGAAAGTTAAGATAAAATAGGTTTCACGGATGTCTGCAGAATGTGCAACGTAGAACAAGAAACGGAAATGCTCGTTATATTGACGAAGATATTGTTAACAATAATAATCCCTGGAGAGGGGGAACAAGAGAGAAAAAAAGGACAAACACATATCCCCAAACACAACTAGGTGACTGGTGCGCGACTGAAAAAAATCCTCCTGTTCCTGGTATCGAACCAAGGACCTCTTCATTCCCAATGGAGGGCCCAAAAAGCTGAGCTAACCAAGAGTATCCCAATGGAGGGCCCAAAAAGCTGAGCTAACCAAGAGTTAGACGTCAGTAGAACAAACGGGTTTTATCAGCTGCCACCTGTCTAACACCAACAAAAGTGAACGGTTTGCATTTTTAAGGTTATGCCGATAATGCAATTAAATGAAGAAATGTAAGCGAGCTAGACAAGAATAACGATAGTAGTACTTGGAGAAGGCGAACATGGGGGACAAAGGGCAAACACAAATCACCAAACACAGCTAGGTGACTGGTGC
The DNA here is from genome assembly GCA_013358835.2 of Ixodes persulcatus. NCBI lineage: Eukaryota > Metazoa > Arthropoda > Arachnida > Ixodida > Ixodidae > Ixodes > Ixodes persulcatus. The sequence continues at coordinate 675,289 of JABSTQ010010575.1, forward strand.
GCGATAATAGTCACCTAGCTGTGTTTGGAAATATGTGTTTGTCCTTTGTACCCCTTGTTTCCTTTCTCCAGGGATTATTGTCGTTATTCTTGTCCAGCTCGCTTGCACCTTTGCATCAATTTTATTATCATCATAACATTAAAAATGCAGGCCGTTCACCCTTATTGTTGTTGAACTGGGGGCAGCAATTAAAACCCGTTTGGTTTACTGACGCCTAACTCCTGGTTAGCTCAGTTGGTAGAGCGCTTCAATTGGAAATGGAGTGGTCTGTGGTTCGATACCAGGACCAGGCGGATTTTTCAGTCGCGCACCAGTCACCTAGCTGTGTTTGGAGATTTGTGTTTGTCCTTTGTCCTTCTTATTCCCTCTTTCCAGGGATTATTATCGTTCCTCTTGTCCAGCTAGCTTGCCCCTTTGCATTAACTGCATTATCAAGATATGGCTACTTCGCGAATCGCGAGGTTACAAGACGGAAACAAAGGCGAAATTCTAGACACGTAATTTCAAGTGGGGTATGTAGTCTTTGAAGTCTCCACCATTTGTTTACTATTAAAGTATTATAAGCCGATCCCCACTATACTCTTGCAGTAATGTCCAGGTCGATCTGCTCAAGGAGATCACACGTAAGGCCAAGCATCTTTCAAAACGACAACGCTGCACGACAATTTATAATAGAGCCTACTAGCACTTAACGCTTTCCACCACCTTGAATGCATATGAAACTTCACGTAGTGGTTCATGATATATAGATTTTTTCTTCGAGGTATGGTGATGACTAAAGAAATGATTTTTTATATATATATTCGGTCCAAAAATCATATCAGAGGCAAAGGTTGTAATTTTCCTCAGATGTCTCCTCAGGTTTCCTCAGGTCGTAATTTTCCTCAGATGTCTACCGAAGACACAGTGCTTACTTTCAGTGAAATTATGGCGAAATCAATCTTTATGCAGCAGATATGCGCCTTACAAAAATGGGCGCAGCTCCATGTCGAACTTCAGTGCCAGAAGAAAGCTTCTTCCACAGACGTATCGCTTGTCCAGTAGCGCAAATTCATGAAAGCCAAGGACCAATGACTTTTAAGTGGAGACAGCTTGGATACATTTTAAAACTTGCGGCAGAATGTGATGCAAGGCACCTTAAAAAGGACGAAATAATGCCAATAAGACTTTCCGTTGGCTGACACGAACACTGTCACAGCACATGGCAGCCCTCGCTCAAACGGTTCACCCTTCGATTGACGGTCAACTCGTCACTATTTAAAGCATTAGGAGGTTATCCGCATCGCCGGCAGCGTTATTTTATCAGAAGCAATAAAATGAACGTCCACGGAAGCTTTAACACGGTAGCAGCGTTAAGGACAACGAAATGTACAAAACTAAAAGTAACAACCGCCGAGCATTACATTTTCCGGGGGTTTTTCCCATCCGGCGGACCGTAAACGTGCCATGCATTTCACAGCCCATTACACCTAAAACGCTCATTCGCGCTCCTCAGCGTCGCGTTCTCCCGATGAAGCAGCAGTCTCGCGAGACAAAAAGACAACGGGGAAGACACACCCAGTAAGAGCTTCCAAATAGATTCCCCTTCCCGGTGGATAGACTAGGTCGTGTCGTAACTAGTACTCTGCCAATACCACCTAGCAGACAAGGCCTGTGCATGACGTCATCGTTTTTAGATCCCCGATCCGCCCGAAGAGACAAACGATGCTCGACGGACAGTTCAGCGGCGCTAAAAGGGAACGGTAAGGTCGTCCGGTAGCTACGCAGTCATCGGGGACGGGGAATCTCCCTGCAAGGATACCAGGAAGCGTGGACGTCTTCCGAGCAAGACGCCTTGCTCTCGCGTGCGATTGCCCCCGGAACACAATTAAGCAAAGCCGTGCGTGTCCTTGCACCTCATTGCCGCGTTTGTTCACCCCCCCCCCCCCCCCCCCCGCCCCCCTTCTCCTCCGAGCAGGACTACTCATGTCGTCATTTCGCGGTCATGCCAGTGATGGAACGAATGTTCGAGAGGCGGTCCGATCTGCTAACAGGGGAATCCCCGTTGTCGTACGGAGATATAGCGTGCGTGCGGCAAAAAGGCTGGTCGGTGTATGCCTACATCGTCGCGAAGTCCCCTTCCTGTCTTGATCGTCGTCGAGACCGGCCAGATGCACGCTTCGAGATAAAGCCGGACATTGAGTGCGTGCGTGTATGAGACGGGCCACGCATACGACATTTTTTTTTTGTCATTTACCGGCTCTAAAATTTGCATCATCTTAACTGTTATCTTTTGTATAGGAGAGTGTTGAATCCGCTCCGAGGTGAGGTGGTCGCAAGGTGTGTGTGTGTGTGTGTGGTGTGTGTGTGTGTGTGTGTGTGTATCCGACTGAATCGTTTTCTTGTTCAAATAGATCAATTCTGGGTAATTTTCAACTGCATTTGGAGTCATTTGGCGCCTGACGGATTCCACACAAAACAGTCTCCAATAAAAAGTGCGTGACGGTTTAGTTGACAAATGTCCGATATATGAGTAGTTAGGGTTTTTGCCATATCACGGCCAAGCTAAAAGTTCTAATGTATCACTATATATTTTTAATAAAATTATAGTACACTAACCATGATTTGCTTGTGAAAATTTACCGACATCACAAGAAAAAACGACAACATTCATCACAATATTAAAACACCGAAAACAAAGGATACCGCACGGCCGGACTGCTCAAGTGAGCAGCTTTATAAAAGTCAGGTCAGATTTCCACCCTAGAAGACAGTGGTTTGCCGCAAACTGATATAGATGAATACTGACGTCCGTCTTGCTTCCTATCTTCAGCAGTTTTATCTTTGTGCTGGTGAAAGAAAACTTGACCACTGCACAGAAACTCCCGACCCGCGGCCATTGAATGCGGATTGCACAGTTGTACATTCGCTTGGAGCTCTCCAGTATGCAACACTTGTTGAAATATGAGTAATTCTAAGAACCACGTTGTGACCTTCTCCAGACGAGAATACAAGGTCACGTGTCGAACATTTTAACACCACAGCTTCAACTTCATTCGAAAGAAAGCAGCGAAAGAAATCGCAATCTAACAACACTTCGTGAGAGGGCTAAAAGGGTGATGACAGTGACAATAATCTACGGTTTTTTTTTAATGCGCTTCGTTACTTTCCTTGTACAGAACACGAAGAGTTGCTACCTGTTTCCTAAGAATGACTGTAGACCAGTGGCCTAGCCAGGGGGAGGCGAGCTTACAGAACTTCAGCATCTCCCCTCCCCCCCCCCCCCCCCCCCCCCCCCCGCAAAATATTCCTGGCTACGCCACTGCTGTAGACCCTGCTGTCTGTGGTTAGGTTGATGAAAAGAAGTTTCCCCTAGCGGCTACGTTTATTCTAAACCACAGATACTTGTATATAAAAACCAAACGCACTTTTTAGCGACGGACTGCGGGTATTCCTCGGGGGCAGGTGTTCCTTTTCACATTACATTTCCAGCTTACGTTTCAGCCCCCTTCCTCGAAAGGCGAAGGGCCCCGAGACTTGCCTCCATCTTTCTGATACTGCAAACAAAGCAACGCATAATTTACTCACCAAGAATGACAACAACAGAAAACAAGAATCAGATCCTGCAACCGCCGGGGACTTCCCTTCGGCGTCTCGCATTGGGAGTCCCACACATGAGACGTGTGCGTGCATGCCTGTCATTACAAAATAATCTTTCTTAGGCGTTTTTCTTTTTTTTTTTTTTTGCGAACAATTGTGCGGCCAGTGTCGCGGGGGCGCCGGAATTCCAGCAATGTTCGCGGAACGTACAATTACCCGCTGCAATGCCCAAGCGAGACGGGGCCGGCATTTCCATCCACAGTCCGTGAATTGCCGCCACAGGTTGCGTAGCGTGAACGCAGCTTTTTTCCCCTCAGTCGGAAACGCGCACCACTATAACACCCGAGTTTTCACAGTGGGTGGCAATTCTAACAACTGGAGACACTCCACGAAAACCCGTCAGACATCTTCAGAGAACCGTGGTCAGTGACAGCTCAAGAAACGAAGAGAGTGACGCATCCCGAGATCTTATTAGAGAGTTTTAGAATAGGGGACCCCAAAGCTTGGGGGCCCCAAAGAAATAGGGGCTCACCACTGCGCATGCGCAGAACCCAAACTCCGTTTGGGGGTTTGGGTTGGCGCTTGGGCCCCCAACTGCTTGGGGCCGAGTTACGTCGGCAAACATGGCGGCGCCCTTTCCGCTCGCTTCGGAGCAAATTTGTCATGGTCGCTGCAGTATTAGCCAATTTCAATGCCAATGAATAGTGCAACCGGCTTTCGCTTTGCTTTATCTCGCTCAAATCACAAAGAATGAGCGGTGGGCTCGCCCCATTTTAAAGATTGTCCCCGAGTCTGGCCGTTCCTAAGCCTAAGGAAACGCGGTAATCGTTGACATGGCAACGTATGGCTACTCCGTGGCTCCGAGTGGATTTCGTTCGTGGCACGATACCTGCAGCCTGAAAACAAGTATTTCAAGGCTTCAAAGTCGCTCCAGCTCAGATCTAAATAGTGCAGCTGCTCGCAGAGTATGCGCGCTCGCGTTCGTCTCAGTCTCGGCATAGTTGAAGGCCTAAATCTTCGGCTGCAGATGGTCAAAGCGCACACGAACGCCCAAAACAATTCGAGAACGAGCCATACCTAAAACAGCGCGCAAGCACAGGAGGAAGAAAATAGAACACAAGAAAGAGCGCTGACTCCTAACTTATGTATTGTGAAAGGAAGAGAAAGTGGAAGCTTCAAACATGAAGCCCACGCGCACCCACAAGAAATAATAAAAACAGATACATTACTAAGTTGCAGTAGAAAAGGAGAAAACTGACATACAAGGTCACAACGAAAAAAAGATGAAAAAAAGAAGAAGAAAGAAAACAACAACGTGGGCTTCATGTCTGAAGCTTCCTCTTTCTCTTTCTTTCACAATACATAAGTTGGGAGTCAGCGCCCCTTCCTGTGTTGTGTTATCTTCCTCCTGTGCTTGTGCGCTGTTTTAGGTATGTCTTCTAAATACCAGCTAGTTCAACTCTCTATGTTACTACGAGAACAAGCGCCAAATTAGAGCGCTACGGATTGGATTGTTTCGGCTACACCCGAAGCGGGATGGCCGAACGAGTCGTGGCCGATCCAAGGCCAGAAGAAAATGGCGGAAGAGAAGGCTCCCGCGCGCTACGCGAAGTGTACGCCACTAACCCATTCCAGGATTCCAGGAGATGGACTTCAATTGCCGAAAGGGTCTCTGAAGCAATCGGAAGAAATTTCTCCACGCGGGCCATCCGCGACCGGGTCGACCTGCTGCTGGCACAGTTTGCATACGATGATCGCACGAATCTAAGAAAGTAAGTACACTTTCTATCGGGTTCATTCGCGAACTTCGTTACCCAACTACGGTCGTGAAAGATGTGGCCTTTGAGTGCGTGCTTCACAGGCTGTCAGCTAACGCTGTTTAAACGTTACACGATACCATCGCAGGTCCGGCACTGAAGAAAGATACGACGAAAAGTGTCAGCTTCTTCAAGATGTCAGTGATTTGGCGAAAGAATCTGGCTACAAGATCAAGAGAGCGGCTACAAAAAAGGCGACCTGTTCCCGTCCACTGGCGCGAGCCGGAGCTGCAGCTGAGAAGTGCAACGCGTCTGCGGCCAGGAATGCAGCGGTGGCCGTGTGTACGGTTGGCCAAGACAGTCTTCAGATGTCCCCGGAGACATGCAGCCCATGTGAGCACCCTGTTTAGCTCGAAGGCCTCTTCTGACATCCACAGCCCGTTTCTGTCCGCGCAAACACTGCGGCCACGCTTTTTTTTTCCTTTTGCAATTATTTGGAAAATGCAAAGTTTCAGCGCCGAAGTTGGTGCCCAAAATGGGACCTTCTCAGCACACCCGTACGTTTTTTTAAAAGCCTTTTATTTGTAAAAGAAAGACAGGAAAAATCGGCGATGGCTTGTTGGTGCTAACTGTGTCACGGTGTGTACCTTTTTCGATGCAGTAGCCTATTGATGTAGAGTGCAAACTGGCATATGACAAGCAAAAAATATCGCTAACGCAAATTTTGTTACGATATAGTATGTGATCTAATGTATA